>JAJOZX010001876.1:0-745000 GCA_023014485.1 Bathynomus jamesi | reverse complement strand
CAGGTACTAAGAACGTTCAAGAGAAGGGACAGGACAGTAATGATTCCCCTGCTAAAAACACTGATTATACCAAAACTTGAATACTGCTCAGTTTTGACGTCCCCATATAAAAAGGAAGAAACTAATAAACTAGAAGAAACGCAAAGGCATTTCACAGCCAAGATTGATGGCTGCAAAGAACTCAACTACTGGGAAAGACTACGTAAATTAAATCTGTACTCACTGGAAAGAAGAAGAGAGAGGTACATCATAATCTACATATGGAAAATGATCGAAAAACTGGTACCAAACCTAAAACTAAACCCAATTACCATTCAAACAACACTGGAAAATAGGAAAGGCAGAATGTGTAGTGTTCCCAAATTAAAGGCCCGACAAGGGACCTCCTCAACCCTGAAGGAAAATAGCTTGGTTGTCAGGGGGTCAAGACTTTTCAACCAGCTTCCTAAGGACCTCAGAAACGTAACGGGGGTCAAAGTTGAAGTCTTCAAGAAAAGACTGGATGCCTGGCTCAGGACAGTACCAGATGAGCCGGGCGTGCCTGGCTATGTACGGTGGAGAGCGCAAGAAAG
The DNA here is from genome assembly GCA_023014485.1 of Bathynomus jamesi. Taxonomy (NCBI): domain Eukaryota; kingdom Metazoa; phylum Arthropoda; class Malacostraca; order Isopoda; family Cirolanidae; genus Bathynomus; species Bathynomus jamesi. Next base: position 744,428 of record JAJOZX010001876.1, on the reverse strand, counting down.
CAACTCGCTCCTCCACCAGGCCAGACCTAAAGGCGGGGCCACCAGCTTGACCTCCGTGTGAAGAGAGACCAACGCACGAAACAACATAAGGTTCATAAGGTAAGGTAAGGATATATATATATATACATATATATATATATATATATATATATATATATATATATATATATATATATATACCGGGTGTCCGAGAATTATCTGTACAATGTTTGGCTGTTATTAAAAGTCAACCATGAAGTGTAGAAATTCCAGTGTTGTCCCATTTTACAGAGAATCTCATTAAGTTTTTTCTGATACCACGTTTTGACAAGTATTTTAGAAATGTACGCGGGTGACAGACATTGATGATTTAAAAGCAAGAATCACAGCTGCTATTGAGCGAATTGATGTGGATATGCTGCAGCGTACATGGCAACATTTGGAGTATCGATTGGATGTTTTGCGAATCACTAATGGTGCACATATCGAATGTTTGTAACAACGTTACTTTAATAAAAGAAACTTTTGAAAATACAGATTCTAAATAATCTTGTTTAAGAATTTTACGTGTGTTATCAAGAATTTTATTAAAAGATGAAATTGTACAGATAATGTTCGGACACACTGGAATTTCTAAAAAACTTGTCAAAACTTGGTATCAGAAAAAACTTAATGAGATTCTCTGTAAAATGGAACACTGGAATTTCTACACTTCATGGTTGACTTTTAATAACAGCCAAAAATTGTACAGATAATTCTCGGACACCCTGTACCTATACTGTACACACACACACACACACACACACTCGTGTGTGTATATATATATATATATATATATATATATATATATAAATTCAGTGGCGGCTCGTGGTAATTTTACTTACGCATGCAGTCACATGCATTACAGTGTAGTACATATTAGATAAGCTGTATTTTGTCTTTTATGGTATTCTTATGAGTTATGTAGTAACCGAGGATAGAACCAATATTTTATTAATAATATTAATAATAATTTTAACTTTATTTTTTTAACTTAAATAATAATTTTAAATTCATTGAGTATATTATTTACGCATGTAGTGCATGCCTTGCATTCATTAAGAAGCCGCCCCTGATATATATATATATATATTTTTTTTTAAGTTCGGGAAGAACCGATTCGCCTCTATTTAAAAGGGCATATCTCAGCGGAAAAACAAAGAAAAAGTGAGAGGAAAGACAGAGGAAAAAGAAAGGGTGGAGGGGACAGTCGAAGTGGAAAAAGACCAAGGATGACAAGGACTGCAGGGTCGAGCCCCATCATCCTTGGGTGCTAGGGCCGGGAGGGCGCACATGAAACCTCCAGGAACAAGCACGTACAAACGAGCACAAAGAGCACTCAAGAGCACGAGCTTAGAACCCCCTTGCGGGGATATATATATATATATATATATATATATATATATATATGTACTGTATATATATATATATATATATGTAAAATAACGTTGAGAGTTGTTTAATCTCCTTACTACCGGCACAGGTCATGTGATGGAAGGGACCTACATTTTTACGTGGGATCCGAACCATCTAAGGGTCATTATATCATTTGAACGGGGAGGACGATCATCCATCAAACTATCGAACAGACCCAACGTCGCTTAACCGTTGATGATCTCTTAGGAATCGGCGTCGCGACGTGGCCATGACGTCACCCGTTCTAGTAACATTATTTTAGATATTACTTAATAATATTTTGCTGATGGATAGGTATTGATCATTATTTATCGTAACTACCTTTGAATTGATGTTTTATCTATTTAATCTGAGAGCCCAGTAAAGCCTAAAGCTTAAGGGTCAAATAAAATAAAGTAAATAGTTCAATTTTACAATTACTTATTTTATGTTAAAATTATTTTAACAATAAATAGTGAAAAACTGTAATATTTATTTAGTAAGTGTAGAATTATTATTGAGATTCATTCATGGAGATTGTCGAAGAATTTGTAGTTAAAAGGGTGTCAATGTTTGTTCAAAAATAAAAGAAAAACCTTTGGTTTAGCCGATAATATGAATAAAACCTGAAGGTAAATGTCTTATAGCAACATTTTATAAAGAATTAATTGAACAATAAGTTAATTATTTTCAAATTTTCCAAAGTTAAAATCTTACTTCATGCTTTTGTGGGTAATTGGCACTTGGTCGAGTGCCATTCTGTAGAATTTAATCGCTTTTGTATACTGTCCCATCTTGAAATAAATATTCGCCATGTTTACTCTGAGTCGTCCAGAGTTGCTGCTGAACATTTTGTCCTTATTTTTTGTGATCACCTGGTAGGTGTTGAGGGCTTCCGTGTACATCTCATTGGCAGAGTACTGGTTGGCCAAATTGAAGAGCACCTTTTGCGTATTATAAAAGAATAGACAATAGTTTCCGTTAAATAGAGTGCATGATATTAAAAGCTCACACACAGACACTTTAGTCGTAAGATAGTTGCATTTGCAAAAGGGTGTATGTAACTTCACCCTACAACATTCGCGGGCTTTCATCAAAAAATAAACATTTAAAATTATTATTTTTTCTTTAAATTGTTTGACCTTTAAGTAATTTCATTTTAATTGTAGTTCCTTAATAATATTTTAATCTAGCCAAAAATATATCATAATGCGCTCAATTGATATGAAATTAATTTTTAACCAGCGAAAAAAATTTACTGCGAAAGTCAAATCCAGATTGTGAGCATCAGTGAGTCCCGCTTGTTCCCTGTGCCTGATGAGGGACCTTTCTTTGCTAGAAGCTTCTTTGGCCTTGTCCAGTGCCAGCCTCAATTCCCCTCTTGCAGCGGCGATGCAAGATTCCTCAATGAGGGACATCACTTTCCTCTCCATAGACTTCAACTTTTCTTCCGGTCTTGAAAGAAATTAAAATTAATTTTCTTCTTTAGATTTAAAAGTATAAAATTCTGTTGAACACGTGACTCTTTTGTGACGTAATTTTGTGCAAATATGAGAATAAGTTGATTTTACGAGAAGTTAAAATTAATACATATAAATTATAGAAAAGTCATCCAAAAAATTAATTTAAAAATGTTTAAATCATGGGATTGGTTGTACGGGTGACCCATAAATCCCTTTATCTCCATTATATATAGATGTTATATACCGGGTGATTACAAATGATCTTACAAATGATTTTAAACATCATAAAAAACTAACAAAGCTACAGCGAAAAGCAAAATATACAAGTAAAGAACTCAAAAAATTTATTTACAAGCTATTGAAGTTCAATATGAGCTCCTGTTGTGGCTCTGCACACATCAAAGTGGTATTCTGTTACCCTGCATACGTTTTGTAGTATATCATACTGAACTTTTCTAACAGCCTCACGTATCCTTTCCTTCAAATGTTCCAAAGTTGTTGCCATTGGTGGAACAAAAACTTCATTTTTGACATGGACCCAGAGGAAGAAGTCAAGGGGGCTTAGATCGGGCGAACGAGCCGGCTCAAGAATGGTCCCCCTACCCCCGATCCAACGATCAGGCAATTGCTCATTCAGGAATGCTGTAACCTCACTGTGGAAATGGGGTGGCGTACCATCCTGCTGAAACTACACATCAGTTTTGTCCTCTAGCAGCTGAGGCATCAGCCACAGATGTAGCATATCGCGGTAAATGATGCCGTTAATTGTTTTTTCAGCAAAGAAAAATGGACCGTACACTTTCTCAGCAGGAAGAGCACAAAACACGTTAACTTTAGAGCTATCTCTAACGTGTTCAGTATTACAAATAAAAATTCCCTGAAATATTCTTTATTTGTCTATCTTGCATTTTGCTGTAACTTTGTTAGTTTTTTATAATAGATGTTTAAAATCAGGAAGCTCATTTGCAATCACCCGGTATATATATATATATATATATATATATATATATATATATATATATAATTCAGGGGGAAAGGAACTTATGGGGCACCCTGTATTGTTCATAAATCGGACCGAAATGAACTTACGATTCTTCAGATTTTGTGGCAAGTGGGGGGGCTGGTCCTTTGTTCGCCTGGTTCAAGGGGTCAAAATTCCCTCCCTGTTGAGAACTGAATCCTGTCCCTCTCATACTGGTCATGGGTCGCCGCAGACCATCAGCTGACCCACTGGGACCCATAGAACTCGAAGGTATCTTAACAGAAAGTGGATTTCCAAATAACTTCAGTCAGTCCTTAAAAGTTTTATCCTATAACTGCACCGCTAGTTTACTTCGGTACCAATGGGCAAATTAATTCAGTAATAAAAAAACAGTAATGTGCACCTTATGATGTATAAATTTAGTTAGTTTGGCATTTAGTCAATTAAGCTTGAACCAAAAACTTCATCACCACGTCTAAAAAACCTTCCCCGACCCTTGAAAAAAAAAAATTGGCTCGACTTTTGATGAAAAGGTTAGACAAGTAACGTTTGATATACTCCTTTTTCGTCTACTTTAAATTATTTCCACGAAGTTAAGTGTTTCTACTATTTATATATTTTAATGCAGCGATTTAAATAGATTATTATTAGCGTTTAACAAAACCGCAAAGATTATCGAGGATCTACTTACGAATCCTGCTTGAGCTGTAGACACTCTTCCGCCTGCCACTGAATGCACCCGCATAGCTGTCGGGGGTCCACGGGCTTGAGTCTTCATCGAAACCAAAATAGAGGCAGTGAAATTGAAAGTTAGAAGTACAGTATGTACAATAGCGATTATAAACAAAAAAGAATTAAAAGTGGATGTATGAATGTTGCCGTGAAAGATTATGTTCAGTTAAACACTGAAAAAGTGTTCTATTACGTAAATTTGAAAAACTTAAATGGTTATGATAGTTCTGAATAAGAGTCCATTCACCCGAACCTAAATTAACTTATACGCATACAGAGTCCAAAATGAGGAGTTTTAAATACAGAATAAATGTTCCTTGTTTCTCATACAACGAAGTTTTTTCAATCGCAGTTTATTTTATCATAAATTAACATTTTGGGGGTCAAGTTCATGAATTACTTTAATAATGCGCCTCGGTGGTGTAGTGGTTAGCGTCGCTGACTACGAATTCATCGGCCCAGGAATCGAGACCCGGTGACGGCAGTCGGCGCGTAGCAAAACCCAGCTGTTCATCCTTCCACACAATAAAGAAAGTGGTTGGTAGATAAATGGGTAGCCTGTGTAGCCTAGTGGTTAAGACGCTGGGCTGCTGGAGGGGGGGGCGCGTGGTTCGGATTCCACGTTAAACTGTAGGTCTAAAGTGGAGTGAAAAGCTTGACCTTCGTCAGAATGAACAATTCGAACGGAAGCAAACCAAAAGCTTACAAATAAAGAAATATTTTTAAATTATTGATGTTTCCAGTTTAAGATACGGTCCCCTCTCTCTCTCTCACCGGTGGTCGGCGTCCATGGCTGGTCCGGACGGCCTCTTGGAAGCCTCTGTCGGTCTCCAGATGTTTGGTGTCAAGCACAGGATCGACTGCGTCGAAACCCGAGTACAAATCATCGTCATCTTCACCGACTAACCTCACGTTGTTCATCATCATCATCTACAATTAATAATGATAATAGATAATAATAAATAATAATTATAAACGAACGATAATTTTGAGCAATTCACTTAAATTTAATAAGCTATTTATTTATAAAACATATCCATCGACATTATTCATTTATTCCTGTCGTGATTCTAAAAACAAAATTTCAGTGAATTTCTGAAAAGTATTTTTCTTTACCTTAATTATTTTTAGTAATAATAATTAATAATTTGTATAAGTATAATAATTAGTTAATAAAGTAAAGGTTTTAATTTAATCACATTCGACCGACGAGTGCCTTTATAATTAACTATACTGAAATGTGTACTGAAGAACGAGTCAATGTTTCCACTGTTTACAGTCTAACTATAACGTTGCCATGGCAACCAATCCTGTTTTCGTGTCTTTGGGAGTCTTACCGCTGTGACGTCACTTATTTTGGGAACAAATACTGTATGAGTAAAGCCTACCGATATCTATTCAGACTACAACACTTGTACGAAATTTCATTCTCCTTTGTGAAACTGAGGAAAAGCTTGTCAGTTCATAAATTTACGAGAATACCACCAACATCAAAATTTTGAGCGTCACATCCAAAGCCAGTGCACCAAATATGTGTAGCTGCAGCAGCTGCACTCAAAATCTAAGTGGCTCGTGAGCTTAAAGTAAATGTTAAATTTAAAGTATTGGGGGTTATCTATACATTTTAACTGTGCCCAAATTAAATGGGAATACGATTTTTATATTTATTTATAATAATAATAATAATAATAATAATAAGTCGATATCAGCCTATGTCTTTATAAAGGATTTACATTTCATTTCCAATATTCTGAATAGTTTTTTATTTTCAGTACTAACTTTCTTAATAATTATTCTAGATAAGAATTTGCAGTATGCTAAGAATACTGTCTTCATTTTTTTTCTTCTGCTGATGTGTTTCGTTCATATACTTTGAACATCTTCAGAAGTTCAGAGCTTTATACATAATTTTAAAGTAAAATGGGTTATATATATATTTCTTGATTGTAAATTTGATACAATTTCAAATTAATTTAAGAATATTCGAAATTTCATTAAATTTCATAGTAATTTTTGTTTTTTTCATTTTAATGTAAAAGGCTTCGGCAATTTTTAGTTTTTGTACGTTATGTGATGAGTAGAAGATTGGAAAGTTTTGTGAGATATTTTTTTAATTTAATATTTTATGATCTACTCTGTAATGTTCGTTAATTTTACTTGGACGATATTTATGTTGGTATGCTCTCTCTTTAATGTGGTTTGTGGTGTAACCAATGTAAGTCGACGTACAGTCAACTACACACACACACACACACACACATATATGTATATATAATATATATATATATGATAGCATTAAACCTGCTTGGTATATATACACCTATGTTTTAGTTACACGCTAAAAAATTTGCATGTATCGGTGACCGATATATGCAAATTTTTTAGTTTACAGTATTTATATTTGTGGAATATTCGAACTTTCCGCTATTAGTCAAAAAGACGTTATTTGAATTTAAAAACTAAAAAATTCGCCAATCCACGACTGTAGATTTTTACCCGGCTACTTAGTTTTAAAACCAACCCAATTTGACGAGAAAACCGCGGACTTGGCAACTGTGTCCCAGCATTCTTAGGACTGTTCACTGTGATTTCAGTTCTGTTAGTTCTATGCTCTGTATTGGCAATTCGTAATTCTTGTAATTGTTATCAAGTGCTTCTGTGACCTGCATTTATACTCGTACATTGTGAAGTGAGCTGCCATCATGGATCTTCATCATTATTTCAAAAGAAAAAATGAGAGTGATGCAAATATGAATGAAGCTGATAATCAGAGTAAATTTGCAAAATATAGACTTAATCAAATTGACAATTTTGAACAATCTTCTGTGGCAAATAGTACAAAAAAACAACAAACAAAACATCTTTATTGCGGATCATTCACAATCCATAGCCACTTAACCTAACATACAAATACAATCTTACGTATATACTGAACTTAATACAAAAATAATGCCAGCATAGCCACTTAACTTAGTATACTGGCATATTGTTTGATTAATTATTTATCTGACAATTTTTGGTATATTGCTATTACATGAAACATCTTATAACACTTATAATACTTATAACACTTATTATAACATAGCCACTTATTATAACACAACTTAATAAATATGCATATATAATCTTTGCTACATTAAAAATACAAGGTATTGTAAACCAGCAGTTGTCTGAACCTAGACTGCCATATAGGTGAGAGGTACACAGTATCTGAAGACAGGACATTGTACAATAACACATTAGAGCTGTTTTGGACCCTAGTAATGAAATTATATATATTCTTCCGGGTGAACATTTGGCTAGTAGGTAGGTTACGCGTAGTAAACATAAAACTGGCACTGCACCATTTTGATTCCCTACATAGCATACCAAAAATATTATTATAAGCAACAGAGAGTTTATTCATAGCAGTTTTTGTATAGTTCCACCACAGATGGGATGTATACAGTGCAGTACAGTAAGTTCTAAAAAGATAAATTTTAACTGATTCTGAATACATACCAAATTTGAAATTTCCTTACTAGCATGTTACCCTGTACATACAGCTTTTTACGTTGCCTCTCAGTATCGAGTTCATCTTGCAGCTCGTGAGTAATTACATGACCTAAGTATTTACATGTGTCTTTGACAGGTATAGTCTGACCATTCATTTCAAAAGACCCACATGATACATGTTTCAGTAGATTTCATCTAAAAATCAAAATACAACTCTTTGCCCCATTATAGGTGATGTCATTTTCTATACCATATTGTTCACATATCTCTAATAGTACTCTCAGCCAGGCCCTCTCAGAGGTCCAGAGAGGCCCGGGCCACTTCCAGCTTTTGAGGCCCATAGCTAAACCCAATTATTACTTTCACTGCAAAACATTATATTCAAACCTGAAAGTTTCTAAATTTGAGGCCCCGCTTAAGCTTGAGGCCGAGGCCAAATGGCCCTCCTAGACCCCCCTCTGATAAGCCCTGCTCTCAGCCCATGGGGAGAGAGTGACAGAAGAACAAGGTCATCAGCATACATTAAATGATTAATTTTTTCCTTTCCAATGACACAGCCACTACGTGCAGTTTTTAGTTCATTTGTAAGGTCATCCATGTATATGCAGAAAAGATAGGGTGATAATATACCTCCTTACCTAACACCATTAGTTACCTTAAAACCTGGTGATACAGTGCTTTTATACCTTACAAACATGTCTGCTCTTTTTACCAGAATGCAAGTATCCTAAGTATATATTTAGGTACCCCTCGACACAAGTTTCTTGAAAAGTTTGTGATGGTTAACTCTATCAAATGCTTTTGATGCATCTAAAAAACAGGAATATACATTGCTACTTGACATCTTGTACTTTAGGACGGCTTCCTTTAGCATATAAATACACATGTCAGTACCATGTTTCACTCTAAAGCTAAACTGATTGTCATAAGTCTACAAGTAAGTACTTATCCTATTATAAATGACATATTCTAACACCTTAGAAAGTATACTGGCAAGTGCTATTGGCCTATAATTATAATGACACAGACCAAGACTTCAAATTCTGGTGTCCCAAGTGTATCTAGTGATTATGCAGCATCAGCAAGCAGTTCGTCAAACCTGAATATTGGCTCTAGTAAATGTTTATGTATATACAACTCGTATGGTATATACACACACACACCTTTGTTTTAGTTACTCAACCCCTCCCCCCGTGACCAAGTCCTGGGTACGCCCCTGATCTGGTCACCCTACTTTCAGGGTACTTGAAATGTTAGAGCTATACCTGACTAAAGGAGGTACATTTTATTGTTGTTCCTTTCACAAATTATGGAGACCACTACACGACTACATAGATACATTGCTCATCAAATTGCACCTCTGTAATCTGCATGCACCAAAGTATAAGAAAAATTATTTCGTTAGCCTTAAAACGTAGTTTTCTCATTTTTTCAATACATAGAAAATGTCTAAGTTTAGAGTAACTATTTTAAATAAACAAATTTATATTTACAGTGGTATTATTGATCAATGATCAACATTCAACAGATATAAAAAAATTTGTGATTTGGAATGACATAAAAATACACTTTTCTGATATGTTCATTACATTAATATAAATATTCTAGTTTAGGGCTTCTTAAAATTTATTATTAGGTACTATATTTTACCAATATCTTTTTTATACATTATTTTAATAACAATAAATTATAAAGAAAATTATTAATATCCCTGTCATGTGAAATCACTCAAATCAACAGCAAACAAAAACTTTATTTCAGACTCAACAGGTACAAGAATTATAAAAGTGGTGCATAGCCATATATAACTATTTAAAACAGCAATTACATATGCCTATGAAACGCCAATACTTCTACATTCCAAGTTTATATAATATATTACTTGCTAGTTACTATCTTATTAACTGACTCACCAAGCCTGTTCCATCGTAAACGCATAGGCTATATCAGTGGCGACTATACTTGAGGGGTCGCGCGTCTTAAGGTACCTAAGCGCCACCACAGGCGAAAACGTGTTTTTGATGGATATCACTATTTTCACCCTTCCTCTATCGCGTGGTTTGGGGTTATAATGACCTTACGACACTAGAAGTATGGTTGAAAACCTTATGAAGCGAACTACTTTTTTCACTTCTATCGCCAGCTGGGCTCTGCCGCCCAGATGTGATGCGCGTCTTAAGGCCCCAATATCACGTTCAACTGGTGGGAGGTGATGGGGGTGGGGGTGGGACGCTCGGTCTCTGGGTGGCGGGAACAGCAGGAGGAGCGCGAGCCAATGAAAACATGGCAGCCACGCCGCTCTGCTTTCTGATTGGCCATCCCATCCGCTCCACGCACCGAGAGGGACACGACACAAACATCCCGCCAGTACCTTAAGACTCGCGTTGCTGTTAGCAGGCGTCCTGTGTTCGTGCTCATTTTGCTGAATATTGCGTGGATTATTCTATTCACCCGGCTTCTAACTATTATCAACGTGTGCAGCAATGTCTCACCGTGCTAGTGATAGTGATGAAAAATCAATGGAATCATTCTGTGCCAGAAATCGCACCCAAAGTTAGGCGTAATAAGAAAATAAAAAAATAAAAAATATATATATAAAATATAAAATATGAAAATCTATTCCAAAAACTCAACATCTTCATTAGCATACTTAGAACTCTAATTTAGCCAAAAATGAACGTTCTAGCTCAATTAATAACAGAGATACTATTGCCAGAATATTGCTGAACTTTGGAGGCGATTTCTGCGAATTTTAATTTTGGCGCTTAGGTACCTTAAGACGCGGGATCACTCACTTGGTTGTGGGTGCCTGTGCGAGACAGATTTTGGGGCCCCTGTTCCCGACACGAATCTAGTTTGATTATATACCGGTACCGGTTTGATTGTACTGTATACCTAATGACCGTGGCTAAAAATTGATTCAAACCGAGGTCTATAAATAATGAAGGCACATAACAGCATTTATTAAGCGAACACACATCATACAAACGAAACACGCATCAAAATAGCAAACATTGAGACGGGAGTAAATACTTTCAAATGTGTTATTGTAAATACTAAATGCATCTCTTCCGAATTTGTAATTAAATACAAAATACAAAGTTACAGCTAAAAAGAATGTAATTCAATTCTAAATACATTATTTGAAAATACATTTAAAATTTAAATACATTATGATAGATAATAATTATAATCTTAACTCACAAGACAGGCTTGTAACCAGGGGCGGAGATTTAGGAGGGGATGAGGGGTATATATTAAAAAAATTTAAGAACCGGTTCACCCTCCCCTCCCCTTCCCCCCTTCTTCTCTTCCTTCCGTGTCAGAAATGAAAACTAAAAAAATGTTTTTATTGAAATTCTTTATTTAATTTCCTTTTAAATATTTCCAAATCGCCACTTCATTATCATTGTTGTCTTTATTTCTTCCTTTTTTAATCCTATTGTCATCGGCTGTGTGGTTATTTCTCAGCCACGTTTGAACTGATGGAGTGGGGTCCAAGGATTCGAATGGAAGGCCAATCAAATTAATTGTCATCAAATTTGCCACATTTTGAACTGTAAGACGGCTTCTTTTATCTGAATATACAGGGTGTTTCAGGAGGAAAGGTCAATACTTCGGGAGGTGATAGTATCGGTCATTGTGAGAAAAAAGTTCATATGGAGATAGAGCTGTTTGAATCTGATGCGCGCGCAGCTCTTCCTCCCCCTTTAGAGAATCGTCTTACAGGACAAAGTTACCTAGAATTTCTGCAAAAATGAATTGCCAGGACTATTGGATGATGTTCCTTTTGCTACACGCGCTGGTATGTACTTTCAGCATGATGGAGCTCCTCCACATTCTACCCATCTGGTGATGCAATACTTAAATCAAACTTTCCCTGGTCGATGGATCGGCCGCGGTGGTCCCATTGAATGGCCTCCAAGGTCTCTAGACCTCTCTCCGTTAGATTATTGTTTGTGGAGGGTGGATGAAAAGTCAAGTTTACAAAAGAAAGGTGGATACACGAGACGAATTGCCCGCGCGCATTTTGGATGCTGCTGCCCGCATAAAGGAACGTCAAGATCAACTCAGACGAACAACACGCGATCTTCGCACACGAGCTGCAAAGTGCATTGAGGGTGACGGTGGGATTTTCGAAAACGTATTGTAAACTGTAACAAATTTGTCATTTCTGTATCTGATACCATTCACAATGCCAATGTTTAAACATTAAATGTTAGAAACAGTAATTGGTTTCTCTTTCTTGATTACCATTAACAATGCTTTTGTATTTGTAGATTCAAATAGCTCTATCTTCGTAACCATTCAGAATTAGACACATGTTCATATGAACTTTTTTTCTCACAATGACCGATACTATCACCTCCAGAAGTATTGACCTTTCCTCCTGAAACACCCTGCATAATATTCATAGTTGAAAACCCTCTTTCTGCCTCCGCAGAACTAACGGCAACAGTATTGAGGATATTTTTAGCCTTTTGTATAGTGGTTGGAATCTCATGATTATGGCGATTTTTTAAAACATTTTCCAAATAGTCGCGGAAATCATTGATGTTGATTTCATAATTAAAGATTTTATTGAATTCATACAATTTCTCTTCGGCGGCTTTCCAAGGGACAACAACAACTTCATCGATATTCCAAGAATCTGGCTCAAGTTGGTTCACTAGTTCATGAATTCTATTATCACTATTTTGTGCATTATTTCTTGTTTTTAAATGATCACAGTCCATCAACCTGGTTTTCATATGTTTGATGATTTCATCCAGTAGTTTCTCATAAGGAAGGTTTCTATAGATTTGATTTTCTATAAAATCAATATTTTTAAAGGCGTCGGATTTTTTGGTTTCATTAATTTTCTTTTCGAAGGTTCCTTGATTTTCTTTAAGCATTTCAAAAGCCAAAATTGATCTTTTTATTAGTTTTTTAGCTCTCGCGATATTTAGATATCTGGTTTGAAGGGCGTTGGAAAGTAGTGATATTTCTTGTAGTATGTCAATTATTAATGCTAAATCGTCTAAGAAGAATTTGTTGCGAAGACGGGTAGCCATTCCTGAATATTTTTCGTTTGAAGAAAAATATTTGTATAAAGCTGGATAAGCACGCCATACAGCGAGTGCTGATCTTAAGCTGCAAGCAGCCCATCTTGGCCCCAAAACTCTACCAATCTTTATAATTTCTAGCCCAAGTGCTTCCGAAATGTTGAAAAGTTCCGTTTGATTTTTGTTTGATTGGTGAAAAATCGTGTAGATTTTATCTATGAACATTTTGAAATGATTCACTTGTTTTATTTCAGCGATAGAATCATCTGAAACAAGTTGCAGGTGGTGATTCAAACAATGCCAGATGACGATGTCAGGAAAATCTTGTATAAGTCTGGCGCTCACCCCTGATTTGCGACCAAGCATCACACTCGCACCATCAGAACAAAATGCGACCAAATTATTTTTCAAATATCCAATATCAAATCCAACTGCGTGTAAACTTGTTAACAAATTTGTGTATATTGTTTCAGCATCCTGCGCTTCCAGTTCAACCAAATCGAGGAAAATTGTTGGCGAAATATCAGAATCTTCTACTTTTAAAAAAATTATGAGCACTGATTTGCTAGATATAGTTGAAGCTTCATCAATGATGATACGAAGCTTTAAATCTTTTTTGATTATTTTAGTAAATATTTCCTTTTTAATTTCTCTTGCAATGTGATCAACTATTTTAACGGCAGTTTTCCGAGAATGAAGTCCCACTCCCATGTCCGACCCATTTTTTACTTGTAGTTCAATCTCATGTTCAATGTCAGCAAATGGTCTAGTTCTTTTTGCCATACTGTAAATGATATTAAAGACTCTACATGTAGAGCTGATATGTTTTTGGTTCATTTTATCCACGCATTTGGTAATTACATCATCCGCACGATCTTTCAATTGTTTTACGCATATTTGGTGTGCCTTCGATGAAAAGTGTTCATTCATTTTCTTTCTGAGAGATGCTTGCTGGACAGTTTTATCTTTTCCTGATGCTTCAATACTGCAGTTTCCCCATTCCATCGATACATGCTTCTCCTTCATGTTTATTGAATCAATTTTTGCGCAGTAATTACAACCCAGTTTCTTGTTGTGAACAAACAAACCATCATATTTTTTCTGGAATTCTTCGACCTGTTTCGTTCTCCAGCAATCAGGAAGAGCAGTTGCTGGAAATTCATCTCTGGTTTGCTCAGTATTGGAAGTGGGAGTTTCATTGCCTGTTGGTGTTAGATGTTCGCTTGGATCTTCGTTTGAACTTTTAGATCTCGGTTTCTTTGTAAAAAAATCAGACAAAACATGTTGTCGCTTCATTTTCGGGGCTGAAATAGATAAATTTGGAATTATAATAACAACAGGGGTGGACTGGCAATGGTTAAGAGGTCCTCTAAATTTCGGATCCTTATTATTATTTTATTTCATTATTATTTTATTATCTATTACTGTAATAAAATATAAAAGTTACCAGATCTAATTACTCACGTTAAAAAATTGATTATATAGTGGTACTTATAACAAGTAATTTATTGTATATTCGTACAAATGTATAACACCGATACCACGGCTAGACGGCTAGAAACACACCGACCACTGCTTTATCTAGACACGGACTGAAAAACGTACGCCTTCTCGGCCAGGCAGTGCTTCCAGGAGTCGCGTTCGCTCTACCCTAGCTCGAAAGTGATATTACCCTAGATTGCAAATGATTACCCTATATATATATATATATATATATATATATATATATATAAAATTGCTGGTCGTTTCTTCCTAGTTTAGCTTCTAGAATCTAGATATATCTACATATATTTTTCTTCTAGTAACAGGAAAAAATTAAAGAAATGGCTGTATCTACATATATTTTCCTTCTAGTAACACACACACACACAAAAGAAATCTGCAAACTACACTATATGCCGGTACCGTACCATATATTATATTTGTTATATATGCCGTGATTACTTCGACTCGGAGCATTCAGCGCATGTCGCATCACTTTTTACGCAATTTATCGCTTTAATAAGCTTTTCATTGATGTCCATATTGTGAGCAGATAGTACCTTATTTTTTAGGTAATAGACAGCATGTAGCAGGCCACATAAGGTTTCATTTTTCAAGCTTGATCTTTGAGGTCTTGGTGAGATTAAGCTGGCTGAAGCATTAGAGAAAGGTAATGAAAGAAGGGACGAAATAACAAGCGTAAGGTTTTGATAGCAAGGAAGACCAGCTTCATTTTTCCTGCTAAATACTATACTCCAGTACTTAGTGAAGGGAAGCTGAGATGACAGCTCTTCGTCTAAATAATGTGTTCTCCATTCCTCATCGAGTTTATTTTTGTCTGCCCATTTTTTAAGCTGCGGTATTTCGTCGAAAAGAAATGTTAATGATGGTGGTCTTAAATTTGACGCTGCTTTAGGGTCAACACGAGCGACTATGTCATGAATGTTGTCATTCAAGGAGAACCTATCTTGAATTTGAGCAACAGATTCTACTAAGAACGACTTACAATTCTTAAAGAATTGTAAAATCTGTTCCCTTGTAATAGTGTTTGACTCCCTCAGTTCAGCTATGGTATCTACTGCAGTTAAGCCAACGTAAATACTTTCATCTGGGATAAAGGCACTGGAAAATGCTGGATGGATAGGATTTAGCATAGAAATTTCAGCATTTTTTACATAGCTTGTGCTCATAAAGTCTGAGCAGAAATTTCGGATGAGCTTGCAAGTTTCAGATTTAATACAAAAAAAGTTAGGCGATTCTGACTGAAAGAGTGTGTTGAAGCTATTAAACTTGCCCAAATTGTAATCTAGGAACTCTAAATATGCGCGCGTTAGCTTGTTATTCAACGCTTCAACAATCATGTCATTCACATGAGTAGGATCACTAAAAGCCAAGTGTGTAAAATAAAGCTGTAAGGCGTCCCACTGTTCCAATAACCTTTTCACGCATGTATGTAGTGATAACCATCTTGTTTGACCCGGAGAAAGGATTTTGTGAGGCTCAATATCGACAAACTTTTGGAATTCCTGAAATGCACGCTGCCTCTTTGAACTTAGATTAAAATGTGAAAAGATATTACGGCACAAATCTTCAGTGTATGTGGGAAGTTTAAGGCATGCTTTTGATGCACAAAGATGGATCATGTGACAAGAACATTTTACTCTGATGATATGGGGAATCACTGATTTAAGCAAAGTTGCCACTGAATGTTTGGTTCCCATCATGACATTAGTTGTATCCGAACAAAAACCTATTATATTTTCAAGGGAATGTTTCTTGAAATAAAGCATTCTTTGAGAGCCGTGAAAATACCATTTGCAGAACTATCACACACTTCAATCAAATCGAAAATGAACTTTCGAATTTTCCTGCATGGAAATATTGTACAATCACACACAACTGTTTGCATGTGCTTCTGTCAGTTGTTTCGTCAATAATTACAGAAAAAAGGCGTTCACGTAGAACTGCGCAAAGTTCATCGACAAAATGCCTACCGAATACCTGTCTAATAATATTAGATGATCTTTGTTTACCCAACTTAACCTTTTTCACTGGAACATTTTCAGGAAACATTACTTTTAAAAGATCAAGGAATGGTTCGCACAAAGATATCGGTAAATGATGTTCTGATAAAAAGGCACATATACGGAGCTCAATTTTGCGAGTTGATTTCTCAACAGGATCATTTGACAAAATATAGCTTGCAACTGAACGTGTTTTACCTATCTGCAAACTCAATTGTTTATGTCTTTGTGATTGTCCGTGTCTAGTAATTTCAGATTTACCGCAGGTTATATCGAGATTGCATATTTTACAAAATGCAATGCTTTTCAGTGTTGTTGATCTCGTTGATTTCGCCAGCCAACCAGAGAACTGAGGTTCTGACAACCAGCTTTCCTTCCACTTTTGTGTGTAAGTCTGTGATTTACTGGTCTTTGATTTCTTCTTAGGGGGTGTAACGGGATCATCTACAATGGAAGTACTTTGCCGATGTTCATCCATTTTGTGTGATCCTACAGAGACAAATTAATTTCATAGATACTCAAATGGAGCCATGAAAAAACGTATATATTTTACACATAATTAAGTATAAGATTTCTTGTAAGACAATTTCCGTTTTTTTTTTGTTAAAATGCAAACCTTATATATGTTATCAACCAAATGAGATATATAATTCAGTCGAAGGTTATAGAATATCACAAAATATACGTAAAACACTCATTTAAAATGATAAGGAGTTTCTTATTTTCACAAATTAGATAGCATAGTACCTGTGCAAAAAAAGTTTTCTTTGAGACTATAACTCATGTTTAACATGTTTAACCTAACGAGACTAAATTGAAGATTTTTTGTAGGAAAATTGCTTTTCTAAGGAAATGCACAGCTATTTTTTACATACTCATCATATAATTCAGTTGAATATATTACAGAATATCAAATAATATACGTAAAACGTGAATTTAAATTGGTAAAGAATTCATCCTTATTTTCACCAATAAATAATATAGTACCCGTCCAAAAAATATATATATCGTTTTCTTTGACATGATCAGGTCTCATACATGTAAATCTATCTAAACTAACTTTTATTAGGTTCGTTTTATTTTTATTTCAAGAATCATATATTTCAAGCTTTCAAATAATGTAACTTTTTGTATCCTCATGAGAAGATATAGCACGGGTGAACTAGTCGATGTTAGAATATCAGTAATACTAATACTTTAATGGAAAACAGTTGGCTTATTCAAATAACCTAATGTAGGGTTGCCAGATTGAGCTTGTAGCTAATATGGGAATTTAAAAAATATAATAATTTAAAAATACATAATATGACTTTCAATAATGATGCCTATAAAATTTATAAAACTTTGGTTTATCTAAAATAAGGTGAAATTTTTATGCACAATTAAGCAAACAGCACATTTTTTAAATCATAAAATTGTCGAATTATCCAATCGAAATGGGAAGTGACTAATGCTTGTTAGCCTTTAAATTCCTAAAGCTATGTCTAAAATATGAAATACTCCAGAGAGGAGTGCGACTTACCTGTTATACAGGAGTGAAAAAATCGGGAGTTTTATGCTATATTTTGAAAGACTTCTTCGACTGAAAGTTTGAGTTGACTCGCCAATTCACCCGCCAAACGATTGTGGCACTGCAAGTCTGAGACAGAGACTGCTCAGTGCGTTGTGTGGATAAATAAGGTTTGAGTATCCACCTAGGCTGAGCTAGCGATAGGACTCTTACCACTTCCCAGCGTTTGTTTGAACTAAAGGAACAGTTTTGTCGTCAAAGTGTTTTTCTTTTCATACTAATGAGGTAAATGTTGCAAACCTACGTACATGTAATTGTATTTTAATGAACTGGAATAAGATAGGTCTGATTACCCTAGATTCTGCATATTTTTTTATTACCCTAAGAACTACCCTAAGACATACGTGATTACCCTAGACTAGGGTAATTACCCTAGGAATGGAAGCACTGCGGCCAGGGTTGCCAGGTGTTCGAAAGCATTTTTAGCCACATGAGAGAACCAAATTAGCCAAAATTAGCCAGTCCTCTATATCAATCTATAAACTATATATATATATATATATATGCAAAATGTGAATTTTTTTCTTTAAATCGATTGCATAATGTATACTTACTTTTAAATGATAAAATAAAAATAAGAAATATAAAATGAGTAAATAATTGAAGACTTACCTTCTAATAAATATTGATGACATCCTTATAATGCTAAATACTTTTATTAAAAATTGGTAGAGACGTGCACACTCAACCAGTTTCTATGATAAACTAAATGGCATTTGGTATGGGCAGGCGGCAGAATCTACATGTCTTAAACATGTTCAGACAGTTCAGTTACTTAACATGCGCAGAATCTACTGACCATCATACACAGATTGCGCTTGTCGAAAAACGTTCAGTTACGTTCTCAAAGGTATATTGCATCATAGTGTATATAAATATTGTTCATAATGGAAAATATTGGGTGTGCAACCGACCTGGCACGCATTCTGAATTTGAACAGAAAATTCCGAATAAAAAAGTTGCGTATTGTAGCCCCCAAAATTATTCAAGTAGCCCAAAAAGTAGCGGGTAGCCCAAATCTTAAAACTAGTAGCGTGCAGCCCTAAAAAGTAACGTAATCCGCTACTTGTAGCCCAATCTGGCACCACTGTTTGGTAACTTTTAAGTTGCCAGTTGCCACTAGAGATGACTAGAGGCGGCCCGAGGACCTGAATTTTTTAAACCAAATCTGGTTTGAAAAAGACTAAAAAGACAACACTGATAGCAAACATTGAATACATTATTTTCTGAAAAGCGTAGACAAATAGACTCAAAATTTTGTAGAAAAAGTTAATTTTTTATAAGCTAAACATTTATATGGTAAATAAACTGAAATTAGCCAAAAATAGCCCAAAAAACGAGTGGCTAGTCCTTATAATTTTTTTTAGCCAGCCACATCTGAAATTAGCCCAAATGGCTAATTTTAGCCACACCTGGCAACCCTGCGAATGATGATGAAGTTCTCACACCCTCCCCACTGGGCCACTCCCTATGTGCGCCTGCGTCAGCTTCCGACAGCAAGTCACGTGATCAACTTAGTGCTGTTCAGAAAAGCATTGTTTATGGTGGTTATGAATATACGTACAGATTTTTATTGCGTGTTTTTATAAAATAAATATTCGGTATAAAGAAAATTCATGCACGGACTGAAAGGGTTAAGGACTGGTTCGGCGAACTCGGGAAATTTTAGGAACCGGTTCGCACGAACCGGTGCGAACCGGCTGAATCCCACCACTGTATATATCCTCCCAGTTTTTAGCCTGGGAGGATGAACAATGTTATCATGCCCCCAGCTGAAAAGAGATAAAATATATATACAGTATATATGAAAATCTAATCTAAAACCTGATTGTACAATGACCTACAATTTAGGGTGTACCATTTTTGGGTCATTTTCAAAAAGTCAAGGTCCAGGAGTCTAATGTTGTGCCAAATGATGTCCTAAACACGAATTTTACAGGCATTTTCTAATCCGACAAATTTTGAATCCCCCCACCCCCCCTTGAAATTTTGCGCATCCCCTTTTCCTAAAAACCCCATATATCTCAAATACTATCAACTTTATCGAAAAATGTTATAGAATAAAAATGATTTAGAATCAAAAGTTCTATTAGAAAAGTTCATAAAAATAGAAATTTACTTAATTTTGAAAATTTTCATTATTTTTTAAAAATTTAAATTAAAATTTTTTTTTCCTTGCAGTGCCTTCTTCTTAAATAAGGTGTTACCGCCACCTTTGAAGCATCACCCCAATGCAGCTTCGCGGCGATGGGCTTTGTATTTGCTAGTTATAATGCAAATCATAATTAGTTTTTATTATAACTAGCTTATACAAAGTGAGGACAACCTCAAAACTATATATATAAAATAAAGCTAAAAATTAACACTTTATCTATAGTTGTGAGGTCCCATCGTTTTTTTTTTCCTTTATTCAACACTTTCCTCAAAAAATAAAAAGAAACAAGTTTCCTAATTAGAAATCATTGATATAAGAGCTTTTTAAACATAAAAATAAGAAAAGACAATTTATGGTATATTAGTAGTATAGCCGCAAAAGGGGAGAGTGCAGGAATGTTGCAGGTTATTATGTAATGTTGCAAAGGGGGGTGGGGTTGTTGCAAAGGGGGATGTTGCAAAGGGGATGTTGCAAAGGGGGGTGGGGCAAAGGGGGGTGGGGGAAAGGGGGGTGGGGGGAAAACTTGGAGGCGGCGTTATCCCCCAAGAGAAAGAAGGAGGAGGAGAGAAAGGAGGAGAGGTGTTCACCTGGCAGGAGCCAAGTGCACACTGAGACTTCCAGCCGGGCTGGCGTTGTTTTATAGGCTCCTAATCAGCCAGTTGGCTGAGTTGCCAGATAGCGCCATGTATTCCATTGTATACATTATTATCCTAATCAGCCAGTTGGCTGGTTGTCAGATACCTCTTTTTATTATTGCATACATTATTATTATTATATACGCCTAATCAGCCAGTTGGCTGAGTTGTCAGATACCTCTTTTTATTATTGCATACATTATTATTATTATTATATACGCCTAATCAGCCGAGTTGGCGTTGTTTTATAGGCTCCTAATCAGCCAGTTGGCTGAGTTGCCAGATACCATTGTATACATTATTATTATTATTATATACGCCTAATCAGCCAGTTGGCTGAGTTGCCAGATAGCGCCATGTATTCCATTGTATACACTATTATAGACTCCTAATCAGCCAGTTGGCTGGTTGTCAGATACCTCTTTTTATTATTGTATACATTATTATTATTATATACGCCTAATCAGCCAGTTGGCTGAGTTGCCAGATACCATTGTATACACTATTATAGACTCCTAATCAGCCAGTTGGCTTAGAAGGCTTAAATATTGCCAGATACCTGTTGTATACAGAATACCGGTAGTAGAAGGCATAACAATAAACAACATTGCATCATTCTTTTTATTATAAATATATAGAAAATAAATATACATTTGAGGAATATGCGTATAACAAATATATACACATAATTATATATAAAATAAAATATACATTTCATCAATATGTACATAACAGAAATATACACACACACAAATATGGT
The DNA here is from genome assembly GCA_023014485.1 of Bathynomus jamesi. Taxonomy (NCBI): domain Eukaryota; kingdom Metazoa; phylum Arthropoda; class Malacostraca; order Isopoda; family Cirolanidae; genus Bathynomus; species Bathynomus jamesi. The sequence goes on along the minus strand of JAJOZX010001876.1, from coordinate 722,672 downwards.
GTTATAAATAAAATATACATTTCATATACACTTCAATATGTACATAACAGTACAGGAGAAATATCAAGCAAAATGATATATATATATATATATATATATATATATATATATATATAAACACAAATCAATAGAAATATGTATAATCAAAATATATATATATCAATTCACTTTTTTTTCAAAATACTAAAATCGGTCTTAATCGAGTTTACAATTACATCATTATTGCTCTGCATTACGCAGTCTATGCGGCTTAATAATATTTCACCGCTTAAAGTATAGGGAAACCTGTATTCGATATGAATGGCTTTCATATCGTTCAGTACTATTTTTGTTCCCACTTTACAACCGGTTGGTAAGTCATCTTTAAACATGTCTAGAATACAATCAAAAGCACAAAGAGTTCATCGTTAGCTACATTATTAAACACAAGTTTATAAGAACGCTTTTCCAATCGAGGGTTTATTTCTACCGACTCGCGCTTTTCAATCGTGAACTCTTCACTCAACATAACGGCAATTGAAATAATCTTCTAAATCGTTACGGCAACTGCGCGTTATATAAAGAAATAGTTCTTCAGGGTGAACGGTGTAGGTGAGCTCAGCCTTGTACCGATCAATTGCTTTGTACCAAAGTTCATGGTATTTCAAAGAGTCTAAACTTTTTAAATAAACATCCAGCACTAGACCATTCTCACCAGTCCTACACTCGGTAAACCCATCGAGCAGAGCAGTGTATGCGTATTCAAGTACTGTATCAAAATAAAACATATCCGTAACACGCGCGTCTAATATAGGTTTCAGTTTACGGAATCCGACGATTTCAAACATTCTGTCGAGGATGAAACGGTTTCGCGTAGGAATAAGAGCGTTATTATCAGAAGCATTCTTCCACATAAGCCTTATATCAATGCACGGCCGATCGTTATTTATACACAACGTACATACAACGGCGTATGAGGGCGCGTCACTAATCTGCTCTCTTCTTGTACCTACGTTAGCAGGTATTTTATAACGATCTTCACACCACTTATCAACTATCACGAAGATTCTATTCATCTCCTCGATACTTAAATAAACCCGTTTGTTTGTCGGTCTACATTCCGTTTCCAGTACATAGCTAATGGTACCGGAATTACGCCTGAACACGCGCAACGATTTCGTCACGGACACATCGTACGAGGCGTTGAGAATGCTGCTCAAAGGAAGTTCCATCGTATTCGAGGAGCGCACGTCTACTCGGCTCAAGCTCTGAGATAACTATGAGCCGTGTGAGGCACAGGCAGGAACGGTTCGACGGGCGGCTGACTCGATGATACGTGAATGGGCATGTTCGTACGACTCGAATTGTTGCACATATTTGTTTTTCCGTTTCGTCACTACCAGCCTACGCACTTTGATAAGAACTAGGCGCTAATCATCTCCACACTCCGGCGCACTATTTGAGAGGAACATATGCTCATATTTTTCCTTTCTACCCATCAAACGATGCTCGTCTCTAAAATCTGTTAAAAACTCACGCATGGCACTAGCCACAACCTCACTATGAACCTCATCATGATATACGTTAATATAGTGATAAAAACACCTAAGATTGTCCATGATCACGAGATTCACATTTTCAGACGTAGGGTATGAGTAATCGACATGGTGTAGCATGACGTAATACCGCTTGTCACACCACCCATCCACAAGGCTCATTATCCATACCTGCTGCTTCTCTTCTGCACGCGTTGTTTCTTTTACTTCACGGTGTATGTGAGACTTTATAAAGTTTAGCCCTGCAGTATACTTCAGCACATCGTCTGTGCAACGAAAGCCTTCAACAGTCTCACCAGAACATCCGTAGAGTATTTGTACATCTTGGAACTTCGCACAATCCAATGTGGTTTTAAAAGAGGCATAGGAGGGGGGAATAGGAAGTTTTTCGGTATCCACCACATCCTCACACTTTACTGAATACCATTTCATAAACGTTGTGCAAGCGATATTAAAGGTAGCCATTTCAATATACGTCTGATCTGAATACACGTCTGATCTCTCGGGCTTACTGCGGTCGACTGACCACGCAGGGACTCCCAGATAGTAGCATGACTCACGCAGTGGGCGGAGCTTAGAACTTTCACCTACACACACACACACACACACACACACACACACACACACACACACACAAGGAGAAAGTGAAACGCTATTTGATTTATTGAGATATTCATATATTTACAAATACGATTCGAGATATTCAAGTTATATATACATATATATTTACAAATAGATACGATTATATACAAGACGTGTGAGTTAGAAGCATCATTGGTATCCAAAGGGTACGGTATCATAGGTGCCAGGTAACTGGTAACGTTTCCTATAGGTGTTACGGCACACCATCGTACCCCTAAGTTCCTTCACGCCTCCCAGCTTCTGCGCCCGAAAATTGTGGGTGCCTACAATTAGTTGGTGAGGTTCCAAACATACTAGATCCTTCAACGACTCAAAGTTAACAACCTCCCGATTCGCATGGTTGAGCGTAATACCCTTTGCCTTCACGATATATTTCATTTCATCCCCTACCCTGACCCGTACCCCATAAGTCTTAGGTCCTGTTGAGATAAAAGAGTCGGCGTATGCGTCGTCCCCATACTCATCCTTGATCTCATCAGTGAGTTCGCCGAGGAACTCCCCAATAGCGGGCATGTAATCACCCTCCCTCTCTGTGAATATCACGCTATCTGTATCGGCATACAATACTCTCCGCCCAAGAGAATGCAATAGACCCAAAGTTTTATACGGGCGTAGGCTGTTGTGAAGCTCGCCACAGGTATGTTTGTAACCCTTGAGGTATCTGTGGCAAATTCAGTGTTGTTGTACTTTATTACGTAAGTATTACCTACATTCACGATCTCCATGACCTCTTTATCGGGGGCATTGGCATAATCCCAGACATCGCTATAACTTTGTGCCAAATGAATGTTCCCTCTGCCGGTATTCTGAGCAAATTTTCCCCATAGACTGTTTAGACATAACTTTGCACTAAAGCGCTTGCCAGGATTCTTTACAATTTGGACACGATCAAGTTGTATACCTTCGCGGTCGCGGTAACGTTGAATATAGGCCGACTTTTCATCTTCGGTATCAACTCCTCGCGGATACCCTGATGCTTCAACCTTATCCTTCAAAAAGGCGTTTATATATGGTGTGAAAAGGTTGGGGAGCTTCTGAAACCTCCACACCTCGTGTATCTTCAGTATTCTATAACCATGGCGTACGGCTAGGGCCAGCTCAGGACTTGTATATACGCCTCTGATCTTACGCTGGTGGGGTATATGGTTACATTCGCCGTTATCCTCTTCCGCGCACTTCACGCACAGGGGAAACATGAGCTTGTCGTCGATAACGACAGGTAAGATCGGCATCCATAAATTGCGTGGGGGGAGTACGTCTACGAAAGAGAGCCCAAAGTAATGATCATTCAAATTTTTTGAAAATTCATTGATGGACGGCATGCTAGGTCCCACCAGTTTCTCAGGAGCGCCCACGGGGTACGGATTGCTCTTCATCACGTATGGGTATAAAGAACAGAAATCGTAGTAATGGAGCTTCACGCCCTCCGTAGGTGGGAAGTATAGTCTGAAAGGATTTGTACGTCCTCCAAACAAGCTATCACCACATTTGAGAGGATCCAGCACCATTGAACGCTTGATCGTTTTTATTTCCTCACGGTATACATCGTCTGTCTCCATCCGTGCATCATATTCATGCTCCCACAAGACTTTGTGAGTGAACTGTGACCCTATAAGTTGATCGCGGGTGCGGGTCCCTGCAAGACAGTCGGCAGGAGACCTACCGTTGATATCTCCGACGATCCGCACTCAGGGCGGGGGCATCCATGCCACCAGCATCCATTAAAGGAATACACAGTCTTCACACCAGTGACACGGTTTTCACTTAACCCATCAACCCAAAAAACACGTCCATTAATCTTAATGGGTACTTCACCCGTGTTGCGGGCGTGCTTTATGTATACACCTGTTTGTTGCTGCAGGTGTATGAGCCAGTAAATAGCCTTGTGTCCGTAACTGCGGGGGTTGTTTCGGTGAATAATGGCTAAGGTGTCTTTAGGCATGAAGTTATTCTTGAACACCGTAAAACATAATGATGCGATGGTGGTTGCGACTTGCACTGGATCGCATTTGAAACGGGCTATGTACATACTTCTAAAGGCCTGGAAACATACTCTAAGCACGCGCACATCATTCACGCAATAACGCTCACATTCATCAGCTATATTATAAGGGTTACTTTCATTAAAACTGTCGTAGTATCGATCAAAGTCTTCATCCATACAGTCAAAATAATGTTTGGGGGGTGGTGGGCCTACGTAGTTTAAAGTCTCGCTGGTGAGGAAAGTGTATGGGAAGTATCCTTTGGAAACTTCAGCTGCTACTCCCATCACCTTGGGTAGCTTTGCTAATTTACAAGGTGTGAATAATAAAGTATCTTTAAATTGTACATTGCCTCTTATCTGCATCTGTATTAATTTGTTGCCTCTTTTCAATGGATCACCTGTAAATATCTCAGAGGATTCGTGTTCAAGCAACTCCTTATAAAGGAACTGCGTGTCAAACTTTGCCCCGTTATGGGCGAGAATATACACAGTCATTTTTTTGAACTTGTCGGCTAACTTGACAATATAGGACACAAATAGTTTCACAGGACTATCGCTGACATTCGTTTTAAAAACGTTTGTCCGTTTACCGCATTTGGGGCACTCGTCACATTCGATACCCATACACTCATCACAGATGGTCTGGCTCACAAGTAAATGTGGAATTACCTCTTTGGTTTCAGCGTTCGTATATGTTTCTATATCGTAGTACACAGTTATACAAGGGTTATTTTTAGGCTTAGCATCTTTCATATAACACACATGCTTTACTCCATCCGCCTTATATTCCTCCTGGCATGTAGGACAGTGAATTACGTCGCACTTGTGCTTAAATTTTCCCCAATTATCCATTGTGTGAAACATACCACATTCACAGATTCTCATTTTCCTGCACGTACCAATTGATTTATGGAGATCAAAGCAGCTATTATTGAAAAATGTGCGTCTACACACATCACAGTCTCTCTTCTCAACTACACGGCTTTCACATTTGGTGCTTTTACACTGCTCACATACCATGTGACATTCTTTACAATGTCTCACTATATCAGCCGCAAACTCGAGGCACCCCTTACACAAATCATGATGTCTCCCATATTTTCGACTTTTGTCATAACTCGCGTAAAGCCCCCTTATATTACGGATGGGGAGATACGTTGTCCCTGACAATCCTAAAATAAGTAGGGGTCTTGTACGATCTCTCACACAGCTTTTAAAAACATACACAGTCCGGCGGCGATCATCCAAACCAAATACAACTATGCGCACATTCATTTCCTGTTCTACCTTTCTCAGCTCTTCAGGACCCATATTACAGTCAAATTCAAGTTCACAGTCTACAGCTAGTTTACGGGCACGCTCAACGATCGTAGGCAGCCAAATTTTTTGAGTCCGTGTATTTTGTACAGTAAACATACGTGCTAAGAGTACTGCTATAAAGCCGCAACCACGATCGACGTTTATATGCCTTCGGTAAATAGTTGGAGAATTGAAGTTAAGAGTGTACGGTATGGCACTATGACCCGCAACACGGTATACATGGTCAATATTTACCGTGAAGTTGTCCATATTGAAGGCTATACTACTTTGGACGGCTTGCATTATACGCCCTAATATATATTCTACATCTTCAGCAGCCAAACGCCTGAACGGTACTATCACCCAATAATCGTCTACATCACCGTCATCTGACCCGAACCCAAAGGACAGACTCGTCCTGACCTCACGCTCGTCGCGATTCTGAAGAGCAAACTCTATAATATGCTGTACTACCCTGCGTATCCCGCGCTCAATCCATTGCTATACAGGGCTCTAGGGTCGACCCTAACTCTATACCGATTTCTAGTCAAGGCGGGGGTGGGGGCAGCGGATCGCACTAACTCGAACGTAATAACATCCTCAACAGAACGGGGGGCGGATGAATTAGTGGATATATTAGGTGCTGCTGCTGATGGGGGCCCTGTTGCGTAGGAGGGTTGGGGATCTATTATTGTAGACTTAACAGAACGGGGGGCGGAATAAGGGGGAGGTGCTGCTGCTGGGGATTGTTGCGTAAGAGGTTGAGGGTTGGGGATCTGCTGCAACAGGTACGTATTTCGGCCGCTTTATACCTGATGTGGGGTTCTCATACCTCCGCTTTGGACGTGCAACCTGTATCGCTGGTTCAGGGGAGGAGATCACACTGTCGTCGAGGTCATCCGTAATGATAGGGTGCTCTACCTCATCGTCGGTTCTGTGGGAGAAGAAATATAAGGATCAGCACTCAAAATTTGTAATATTTTGTAAATGACCCACTTAGGAGTGTGACGTGTTAGAAATGGACTCTGTAGAAAAATTCAGATTCACGAGCCCATCCACATGTATTATATCTGGACCTACAGGATGTGGTAAAACTGTGTTTATGCTTAAAATCATTAAAGAAAAGGGCGAGATGTTCTCGAAATTTGTGCATAAAGTTATATGGTGCTATTCGACGTATCAATCAGCGTTCAACGAGTACCAAGATGATATTTTGTTCCACAAAGGTGTATATGACGTTAATTCGCTAAAGGGAACTGAACATACAATCATTGTAATTGACGATCTCATGTTGGAGATGGATAAAACGTTTGCCGAGACATTTACAGTATACTCCCACCATCTTAACATAAGCGTGTTCTTCATCAATCAGAATCTATTTTTCAAAAATAGATACATGCGCGATGTGTCGTTAAATACGCAATATCTAGTCTTATTCGCGCAACGTAGAGATGTATCACAAATTGGGGTATTAGCCAATCAAATGTTCCCGAATCAGCGTAAGGAGTTTTTGGAAGTTTATAAAGAAGCTACAAGCACGCGTTACGGATATTTGCTTTGCGACCTTCATCCGCGAAACACGTTTAGAGTGCTTCTGCGAACGAATATATTTCCAAACGAGCCTGAAACGGTGTATATTCCAGAATGACAAAGAGACTAAAGAAATACCATGAATTAATAAAAATCTATCATCGACTGCCCCGGGCAATGCAGCAGATGTTTATTAAAAATATTGACGCCGACTTTTTAAAATGCATCTGTGAAATCTGTCTTAACGTTATAAATTGCAATGTATCAATGAAAGCCCATCAGAAGGCTCGCCTACGCCGCTACAAGAACATAATACGTACACTCGCTCGTAAAAGTCAAACTGTAGCGAAGAAAAAACGAGTTATTGTGCAAACAGGAGGGTCATTTCTCCCCATCTTATTTTCAGTTTTGGGCCTTTACTGACTAGATTAATATAATGAAGAAAGTGGTAGTGATTCCCCACGAGGTGTACGCTTCACTGCAAAGAGACACGGATCTAGATCCCCGTAAAAGCAGACTTAAAAGAATGGAAAGCGAATTGTTAGCCCTATTAAACAGTGAAAAAACACCTGATGAGAAAAGAATCTTATACCAAGAAGCTCTGCAGAAATTTCTTCACGAGTACGAAAATTATAAGAGCCCTACGGAGATTCCTGTGGTTATTAGGCACAGCACCGATGGCGACATAGGACCTGTACCCGACGATACAGCTGATCAACCAAAAAGATTAGCCACACAACATATCGAACATGTATTAAAAAATACCCTCCCACTTACATTGAGGAGTAAAGGCTTAAGTCTTTATAATCTATTGAATGAGGATCCCGCCATACAATGGACCGATACAGGGGAGATCATTGTGGAAGGATCAAAGGTACAGGGATCGAATATCGTAGACATTGTCCATGATCTGGTGAGAAAGTGGGATAGGCCATCACCATCAGGATGGAAGCATATTAAAGCAAGACTACAACAAATAAATGTCCCTAAAACGTTGATAGGAAATCTGAACAGGTTAAAAGACTTGGAACACGCAACGTCTGTGGCACAATTGAAGACGCCGTCACCCCCTGCGGTAACACCTTTCAAGAGGAGAAAGAAGAGGTTAAACCAACCCTACCCACCTGCCTCTAAAATACGCAAATGGCTAACGTATTAACTAAACGTTATTATGACATTTCTGCCCCATCCTCTTACGGCGGCGTAGATAGGCTGCACGTTTACGGAGTAGGAAAAAAAGATGTTGAAAGATTTTTGAGGGAGCAGGACGCTTATACGCTTCATAAGCCTGTGAGAAAAAGGTTTAAAACAGCCAAGACAACGGCTTCCTCGATTGATTCTATTTGGCAAGCAGATTTAACAGACATGCAAAGATACTCTGTGTATAACGATGGTTACCGCTACATTCTATTCATAATAGACGTATTCTCTAGATATCTGTGGCTAGTTCCTCTGAAAAATAAATCACCTGAAACAGTTGCTAAAGCCACCAAAACGCTAATGTTAAAAGAAAACAGGGTTCCTGGCTATTTTTGTACGGATATGGGGAAGGAGTTTATAGGCCGTGCTTTTCAGAATATGTTGACAGAGTTTAATATCAGCTATTACACGAGCAAATCTATACATAAGGCTTCTTTAGCTGAAAGAGTTCAGCGCACCATAAAGGAACGCATGCACCGTTATTTTACACATAAAAACACATACAGATTTCTAGACATTCTGGAACCATTGGCATCATCCTACAACCGCTCACACCATCGCACGATTGGGGCAACACCTAACGAAGTTTTAGAAAGAGGTACGCTCCCGAGAAGAGATGGACCACCACCACCACCACCACCACCACCACACTCTGTGCGCTTCAAAATCAATGATTATGTAAGGCTGTCGCGTTCGGGGAATAAATTCGCAAAGGGTTTTGAGCAAGGATGGACACGCGAGATTTTTAAAGTTAGGGCTGTGAGACCTAAAGGTGTGATAATGATGTATTACATTGAAGATTTGAATGGGGAGGAAATCTCAGGAGGCTTTTACCGCGAGGAATTGCAGAAAGTCGCGTTTAATTTAGAAAAAAATGTGTTTAAAATTGAGAAAATTTTAGGAAGCAAAGGTTCAGGAAGGAGAAAAATGTACCTGGTGAAATGGCTAGGGTACCCAGAAAGCTTCAACACCTATATAAAAGCTGATGCAATAATGAAGCTTAAATAGTATGCAACATGGCTCCTAACCATTTCTACGTCACACTCCCGTCCTCCTCGTCCCTGTCTGTACACCCTAACAACACGCTAGCCAACTTTGTAACAGAACTCCATGGGCACATTGAATTGGGTCGTGATTCGTATGAGGTGGGGATATGCGAAATTCAGCTGGACACCGTCTTTTTAATATTGAACATGAAGAAACCGTTTTTACGATTCTTAGAGACATTGACGAGTGTGAAAAAGCTGGGGTAGCTATGGATGATACTATGCGCATCGCTTGGACTAAGATTGCACGGTATTACAGTACAGAAGTAAGACTAGGGCCGGGTCAATATGGTTCGGCCGAGGATGTTGTGAGAGGCTTAAACGTAAGTTTAAGAAACTCAAACCTTACGAATGATTTAGTATATGAAATCGTAAACAACCCTGCACATACACTAATCCTAAAATCAAAGACTAACAGATGTCTTAAAGAACATAGAAAGTTCAAAATTCTAACCAACGGCCGATATAGCGCAGCCTTCCAAAGAGACACATTTCACGAGACACAGTATAACTTGTCCAGATTAATGTATCAATTGAAGATGGAGAAATTGGCTGAAAGGTCCCCAGACATGTGCTATATTTACAGTAATATAGTGGAGCACCAGTTTGTTGGGGATACCCAGGCACGCCTGCTGCGCATTGCTCACATCCCCAACCATAGAGGAAGGAGTTTGAGTATTACATATGACAGACCCCATTATGTGAATGTCGCAACTAATTTAAAACCAATATCACAATATATATAAGAACGATTGAGGGCGAAAACTTCCCATTCGGTAACGGGAGCTTAACAGTGAAGCTACACTTTCGACGCACTGAGTTATAATGGATAGAAAGCCTTTCACCGTCTATCGAGGGATGCGATACCAGCGCGGTAGTGGACTTGGATCCATTTTTTCACCCATACTACGTACGGCTGTTCCTTTGCTGAAGAGGGGTGCCAGATACCTTGGAAGGAAAGCGCTACAATCAGGCCTTAACACTGCAGAAGACATATTGGCCGGGGCTAAACCTAAAGAAGCCCTAAAAAAACATTTAAAGCGTACACGGAACGAAATCATCAAAGATGCAAAGAGAAAAATGCGTGGTGGCGGGAAGAGGAGGGCCCCCCGGAAGAAGGGGTCACGTGGTATTAAACGTAAAAGGCTGTCAAAAAAGAAATGCTGTAAGCGAATGAAACCTATGGTTGACCACTTTTTTGACTGATATAAGCTAAGGATATTGATCTCATGAATCATAGTTTGTTTACCACTTGTCGAGAGAGGAGTCACTATTTCGCCATGGCACGCTTCATCCACCCATGTAGTTCACAATGCTGTAAGTCGGAGCTGTCCTTTTTTGAGCTCCCGCCAACCCAAGTTTCTGTTGAGCACAGTGACTTTATTACAATTAACCCTTTAAACACAATTAGTTCCCCGAGTGCACCTATAGAATTCGTGATACCCAGCTCAGGTCCTTACTTTTTTGATCCAAGCTGTGTGCACATGTACGCTAAGCTACGTATAGCCCATTCTGATGGAACGGCCTGCGATGACAAATATGCTGTATACCCTGAAACAAACTTTCTGCACGCCATATTCAACCAGTGTGACGTATATTTAAATCAGACCAACATATCGGCAGGCACGGGGTACTATCATCTACGAGCCTATTTGGAAAATGTCCTCAACTTTTCCAAAGAAGCGAAGGCTACCTTTTTAAGTGCGGAGGGATATTATCAAACTAAAGATGAAAATAGTATAAAGGACAAATTTAAAAATTCTAAAAAGAAAATATACGAGTGTTTTGGACGGTTGCACACAGATTTCACTTTCCAGGAGAAGTTGCTTGTGAACGGGGTGGATATGAAAATAAAGCTCACCCGCACGAGTCCTGAGATCTGCTTAAATCTGGATGCGAATCAAGAAGAGGGCGCAAAGTCCGTTGTGGTTCACATTATGGACACATACCTCCGCGTACGGCGAGTGAAATTAAGTTCACCAAAACAACTAGAAATTGAGAAAAATTTACTAAACGCTACAGTGAAATATCCTATTAACAGAGTGCAGATCAAACTATATACGGTTCCTGCAGGGTTGGCATCGAAGCAGATAGAAAACATTGCCCTGGGAAATCTTCCTAAAAGGATATTAATCGGCATGCAGGACCACGCTTCGGTGAATGGAAAATATAAAAAGAGTGCCTTTAAATTCGAGAATTTCGGACTTAAAAATATAACTCTATACGTTAATGGCACTGCTTTGGGTGGAACAATGGGTACGGACTATTCATCAGATGCTGTGTTACCTCTTTGTGCCAGAGCCTATAGTAATCTGACCCATATTGCAGGTGATTGTGATGAGCTTGGTAATGGGGTAACGCAGGAAGAATTCATTGATCAATTTAACCTTTATCCGTTTGACATTACACCTGACTTATCTGCTAGCGTAAATACCCATTTAACACCACAGCAGAGCGGTAACATCTCAGTGCGGCTGGAATTCGCCAAGCCTATAGACGCTCCTATTAGTGTACTAGTATATCTCGAATCGCAAGCCCTAATAGAAGTAGATAGATTTAGAAGCGTTATCACTGACTTTTAAAATGGATGCTAATACACTTCAGAAAGTAATGGAGCGAGTCACACGTTCCAAATTTATCGGCGTGTTTGCGAAGAATGAAACATTGAGTTTGCCAAGTACGCGAGAATGCGGTAGTCTTATTGTGAACACAGACATCATCGGTAATGAAGGGATTCACTGGATCGCTGTCTATTTTAAAAATAGACAGCGCCTGTACTATTTTGATTCACTCGGTACTCAACCCTGGAGTGACCCTATTATTGTAAAATTTCTCGCTCAGTTACATATTCCCGAAGTTGTATGGAACCCATTTCGTATGCAGGGATATTTTACTAATGTTTGCGGAATGTACTGTGTCTCATTTCTCATGCATATGTCAAATGATAAAGAATTTATAAATTTTTTAAATTTATTTGATCCGTGTCACACTCACCGAAACGATGAAATGGTATGTAGACAGATAAAAAACCGTTTTCCAATTGTACGTACTCGTTGTATATTATAATGTTTTTGTTCGTATATTCGTTTATTGTACTGATTTCTTTCATTTAATAAATTTATGAAAATATATTGCGTCTTCTTATCCCAAAAAGATCGAAAAACACTTACATTATTTGACATTGTTGACTGATTAGTATATCATCCGTATTCCCTTCAAAAGAGTGTATAACTCGTGTCAAATCCTCATCGGACCTTAAAGGAAAACATATACAGAGTATACAGACAGACAGACAGATCCCCATTATGTGAAGATATCTTTGGTTCGAGGAGTGAACATTTCGATTTTAGCATAATGGGGAAATAACATTGATTGACATTTTTGACTAGTATCTGAAATACTACAGCTCTCCGTATATATATATAAAATTCTAATTATGGACACTTACATTTCTATGGTAGTCCCTTGCGTCGGATTGTAAGGAGCGTCACTGCAAATATCTTCTACGGTTTGCGTCGAAAATAGTTCGCCACAATCAACAGCATTGAAAAGGCTAATTGTGGTTAATGCTGCAGTATCACGTTCTTCATACAAGTCTGGGGAGACGTACAGGTCCATGGTGGAGGATGTGTGACACTGCTGACTGATCAGTATATCATCCGTATCCCCTTCAAAAGATTGTATAACTCGTGTCAAATCCTCATCGGACCTTAAAGGAAAACATATACAGACAGACAGACAGATCTCCATTATATGAAGATATCTTTGGTTCGATTACCAATTTCGATTTTAGCATGATGGGGAAATAACATTGATTGACATTTTTGACTAGTATCTGAAATACTACAACTCTCCATATATATATAAAATTCTAATTATGGACACTTACATTTCTATGGTAGTCCCTTGCGTCGGATTGTAAGGAGCGTCACTGCAAATATCTTCTACGGTTTGCGTCGAAAATAGTTCGCCACAATCAACAGCATTGAAAAGGCTAATTGTGGTTAATGCTGCAGTATCACGTTCTTCATACAAGTCTGGGGAGACGTACAGGTCCATGGTTGATTATTCACTGATGCGAAAATAGCTACTGTTACTCCCAACTGAAAATATCCCCTTTTATATGCACATTCACCAAGCTCCGCCCAAAAGACCAGATGTCCGTCGTGATTGGCTGCCGATGTAGCTGGGTGGAGCGTGTACCAATCCGCTATAACGAGACCGGACGAGTAACATATATATAAAATCGAATTATAGGCACTTACATTTCTATGGTAGTCCTTATATTATATCTTACAAATTATTAGTATTGTTTGAATTGTTAACTTATTTTATAATAAAGAAATTATATCCTAATTATATTTTAAAAAGAACATTCGGTTTCAACGTTAAGCTGTGGTCTAAGGCGGCGTGGCATGAATAAATACTAAAATAAAATTAAATGTTAAAAATCTTTATTCATACGTTATTAAAAGTTAAAAATCTTTATTAATAAAACAGGATAGAAGCATATGAAAGTCAAGGTAAACTATAGTTGCATTAATCATTATTGCTACATAGAAAAAATCGTGCATTACGGTTTTTCGGATATACTACTGCCTCGGGTAAAATGGTCCTGTTATTTTAAATCACGTATTTGTTAATTATTATTATTGCTACATAGAAAATCGTGCAGTTTTTTTCGATTATTATTTATTGAACAAAACTCTCGCTCTCTTTCTATATATATATATATATATATATGTATAGAAAGATTGGTCTGGAAGGAAGTTTACCAATGATTAAATTCTCTTTGCGAGTGACCCGTTGCCCGCGTCGTTGCCCGAATTGTTCATTCTGACGAAGGTCAAGCTTTTCACTCCACCTTAGACCTACAGTTTAACGTGGATTCCGAACCACGACCCATCAGCAGCCCAGCGTCTTGACCACTAGGCCTCCTAGGGTACCCATTTATCTACCAACCACTTTCTTTATTGTGTGGAACAGCTGGGCTTTGCTGCGCGCCGCGCTGCCGTCGGGTCTCGAACCCTGGGCCGATGGATTCGTAGTCCGCGACGCTAACCACTACACCACCGAGGCGGTATTTGTCATTACTTACTCGGACTATAGTGGATTTAATTATCCCAGAAGAGTTCCATGCACGGTCTGTGTGTAGCATATATATATATATATCATTTTATTTCTATATGACACCATAAAAAATAACGCGTAAATATTTGTAGAAATAATAAGAATGATAAAATTAATATCTGAAGCCAGTGGTGATTTCTGCTCGAATAGCTTGTAGAAAGATAATCTCTCGGCCCGAAAAAAGGTCCCTAGAGACCTTTTTCGTTCGAATTCTCCGAAACCAACCTCGCTATAGTGGCTTGGGCAATGAATAATTTCTTTATTTTACGTCATTTTTCATTTTTTTCGTCGCAGGAATGAGGCTGTATGCTTCGTTCATCTTCAAGTTTAATGAAGCTGGGTATCCTTATAAAAATTCGTTTCTGTCTAACGAAATAGGGTAACTTTGTTAATTCTATTATTGCGTAAATCTTTCTAATGTGTTATTGAATAATAGAAGATATATATATGGTATTTTATATATATATATATATATATATATATATATATATATATATATCAGAAGATATTTAAAAGACTGATATAATTATAGTAAACTTTTGTCGAAATAGTTACCCATAAAATTAATTGTTTTCTATTATGGCGTTTTCGAAGGTAAACTATGTTATTTGCTTCGTTCAACTTCAAGGAAGCTAAGTACTCAATGTTCCAAATATTAATATTACCATTATATACATCTATTGTAAAACACTATATACATCTATATTTCAATTAAGTGTGTAATTATTTAATTCATCTACCATATTGTGGTGCACATTGCTTAATATATATATATATATATATAATTCTGTATTCTATGGTTGGTTGATTGGTTTCATAATTAATTGGTTTTACTGTTATTTAGGGAAATTGGGAGCAAACGTTACAATAATAATAAGCTTATGTCGATATAGTTATGAATTGGAACTCTTTATTCACGTTTGCTATTATTTATTGAATGGTGGATAATTAGTTGGGTAATCCTTATCAAAATTCGTTTTCTGTCTAACGAAATAGGGTAACTTTACTAATTCTATTAAAGCGTAATGAAAGAGGCGCTTGTGTTATTTTATACGGTTGAATCTTGTATAACCATATATTGTGGTATTTTATATGATTCATTAGTTTATTATATATACAAGTACATTTGGAATAACAGCCGTTATATATGTGTTACACGATTAATGGGACACATGGCGCTATCTGGAATTATGGATAACTATGTTATTTGTTTCGTTCATCTTCAAATCGAAATAACATAGTTTACCGTAAAATGAAGTTTTCTATTATGACGTTTTCGAAGGTAAACTATGTTATTTGTTTCTTTAAGTTCAATGAAGTCAAATTTGCTTCTAAACTAAAATTAAATGTTATAAAATAAATAATATATATATATATATATATATATATATATATATATTATATATTATATTGGGGGGGAAGATCTCTCGCCCGTTCTTCGACCCGAACCCGTTTCATTGTAGAAATAATAATAATAATAATAATGATAATTGATGTGCAATCGCTACACGATTAATGGGACACATGGCGCTATCTGGCAACTCAGCCAGAATAGAGGATTATAAAAGATCGCGAAGTTGATGAAGAACCATTCCCCCCTCGGCTCCGGCCGAGTAAGGAGCTCTGCTCCTTCTATTTCATGCCCTTTGGTAAACCCCATAGTGGCCTCTTAGGTTAGGGAAACGAAAATAAATTGGGGAGAACTCCACTCTGTCCTTCAGGTGTCTCTCTCCCTCCTTCAGCTCTCTCTCTCTCTCTCTCTCCTTCAGGCGCCTCTCTCTCTCTCTCTCTCTCCTGCATGTTTGCCTCCAGCATGTGTACTCCTGCATGTGTACATCCAGCATGTGTACCTACTGCATGTGTACCTCCAGCATGTGTACTCCTGCATGTGCACCTATCCGCTCTCCTTCAGGCGTCTCTCCCTCCTACAGGCATCTCTCTCTTCTT
This sequence comes from Bathynomus jamesi, assembly GCA_023014485.1. Taxonomy (NCBI): domain Eukaryota; kingdom Metazoa; phylum Arthropoda; class Malacostraca; order Isopoda; family Cirolanidae; genus Bathynomus; species Bathynomus jamesi. The sequence goes on along the minus strand of JAJOZX010001876.1, from coordinate 706,359 downwards.
CAGGCGTCTCTCCCTCCTACAGGCGTCTCTCCCTCCTACAGGCATCTCTCTCTTCTTCAGGCGTCTCTGGCTCAGCCAACTGGCTGATTAGGATAATAATGTATACAATGGAATACATGGCGCTATCTGGCAACTCAGCCAACTGGCTGATTAGGAGCCTATAAAACAACGCCAGCCCGGCTGGAAGTCTCAGTGTGCACTTGGCTCCTGCCAGGTGAACACCTCTCCTCCTTTCTCTACTCCTTCTTTCTCTTGGGGGATAACGCCGCCTCCAAGTTTCCCCCCCACCCCCTTTCCCCCACCCCCCTTTCCCCCACCCCCCTTTTCAACACCCCCTTTGCAACAACCCCCCTTTGCAACAACCCCCCCTTTGCAACAACCCCCCTTTGCAACAACCCCCCTTTGCAACAACCCCCCTTTGCAACAACCCCCCTTTGCAACAACCCCCCTTTGCAACAACCCCCTTTGCAACAACCCCCTTTGCAACATCCCCCACCCCCCTTTGCAACATTACATAATAACCTGCAACATTCCTGCACTCTCCCCTTTTGCGGCTATACTACTTATATTTAATAACAAAAAAAAATCAGCCTCTTCTAAATTAAAACAATCTCTGCAAATAAAAATACCTAATCTATCTGTTAATGAACTATTCTTTACTGAGTTTCATTCTTTTAAGAGTCTCTTTACTAGGATCAGGAATTAGTCTTCTATTCTCTTCCACAATTTGCAAAAGACCTTGAAATTCTTCTTCATTTTGACATTTGTCATGAAAGTCTTGAACCAGCTTGATTCCTCTTTCAGCGGTATCATTGACTACTCTAATAGATGAAAGAATGTTTTTTAGTTTGTTGTAGTCATCGACCTCTTCCCATGTTGATGCTGGTTTCTTTATCCATGAGTCTGGTTTTGACCCACAGCATTGAAATAAATGCCATGAAATTGGACCTACTAGCTGATGAAGCTTTGTGTCTTCCTTTAAAATGGGGAAAACAGGTTGCCCACATACATAATTTTCTGGAACTGGATATTTGTTTAAGGATTTTGCGATCTTATCTTTTTCATCATTACTTAGCGATCCAAAGAAACTCAAAGGGACCACTTCCTCCGTCAAATACCAGTAATGATTGGCAAAAGATTTCAAAGCAGCATTTGCAACTTCCCTATCTTCCTTCTTGTAATTCACCAAATCATGATAAAACTTCAGATCATTAGCTGGACTATCTAGTGAATTAGAACATAAAAGCCAGTATTTTCCATAAATTAATGCATTAAATAGACACATTCTCTTTAATTTCTTAATCAATGATTCATCATATGATGCTTGGTGGGCAAAAGCATACATTTTATTTGTATACAAAATCATTGCCATCCACCTGGCACGGTGCATTGCACCAGGTTTCCGCCAATGACTGTTTTCTCTGGAAACCTCTCCTAAAAGCATTAAAGTTGTTTCAGCAACTTCCTTATAGTCATCACGTGGAAAGCAGTCAGATTTTCTTAAACATTGGGTCATAAATTCTACACATTCTTCCTTTAGGCCTCTTTGATACCTTGATTTAACATCAAGAACATTGTATGTAGATTTCGTATTAATTTCCTTCCATTTAGACTCGCGAAATTCTTTGAATAACTCAAACTCAGGAGATTTACTTGGGCCAAAAATGGTTTCATACACAGCACACAAAACTCTTTCAGCCACATGATGGCGGCATGCTAACCAAATCAATTTCTTTTGCAAAAGTTCTTCAAGTAACTTACAGGAACCTTTCATCCATCCTGAATTGGATGCAGTGGTATCAAATGATACTCCAAAGACATTTTGCTTCAAGTTCCATTTTTCAATACTTTGAAATACAGAAGTGGCTTGAGACAATCCAGTGGAATCATCTATTATAGAAACTGATAAAAGTTTTTCTACATTTGGGTATCCAGTAACAAGTATTGCAAGGCGGTCTTCTTGTTCTGAACATGATTTAGTAAGCAGCTTGCTATCCCAATGTACTAGGCAGTGATCAGGAGGAGTAAAATCCTTTCATATTTTCGTTTTCTTGTCTTTCGAGCGGCTCTTGCAGATGTGGTCCTGGAGAGAGAGAGTTTTTCAATATCCTTGCCACACCTAATGGCTACTACAGCAGCAAAAACAGTCCGTTGTCCAATAGAGAGATTAAGTCTGTCTGCAGTGGAGGAAACCAATGGCGAGGCAAGAATATTTTGGGGGCTGGAAGCATTTGAAGGTCCTGCTGTAGGTTCTGTCGGAAACTCTTCATAGCTGTCTGTCTCAGAACTGGTCGTGCTAGAAAGAAGGGTCTCTGATGTTCTGGCTGTAGCACTCACTTGCTTCACTGATTTATGTTTCTCTTTGCGTTTCTTCTCTTTCTCTAATCTAATGTACTCGCGCTGTACTTTTGATGCATAATCTGCATCTAGCAAACCTAAACATGTTTCTCGTTTTGTTCTTTGATCTTCTAAGAATGAAATATCATATGCTTTCTGAGGCTCAGTTCTCATGCGGTCTTTTTGGATTAATTCAACGGCATTTTGAGAAGAGATGTCAAAAAGGGAATCCATAATTTTCATGAAATTAGAGAGTTCATTTTCAAAGCTTGCTCTTTTTTTGTGCTTGATTAAATTATTATGCATTTCTTCTAGATTTAACAGCATCTTCCTGCCTTTAGGGTTTTTACTAATATCTATAGTAGGAATGCATGCTTTTTGCCATATTATTAGTAGCTTCTGTAGAACTTCATTAACAGTAGAATCTTTTGTAACTTTTGGACCCTTATACTGCATTCTCCGTAAATAAATAAAATGGCTTAGAACATCTTTATTGGATGGTAAAACAATTTTAGATGAACTCATAATATCAGCCTGCAAGCGACCAAGAATAAAGTCATGCTGTTTTGTAGCTGTTTGACTCATTTTTTATTTATTTTTCAAATAAAGCAGTCTGAAAAGAAACAATAAGAGTAAAAACAATGCTTGTTTATTAAAATTCAATGTAAAAAAGGATTTTTAAATTTGGATTATACTCACAATATACTCATAAATAATGTAACTTAAGCACCTTATTTTATATATAATACAATAAGGTGCTCTTGGACAAAAGAAAATGAAAATTTTCAAAATTACGTAAATTTCTATCTTAATGAACTTTTCTAATAGAACGTTTGATTCTAAATCATTTTTATTCTATAACAGTTTTCGATAAAGTTGATAGTTTTTTAGATATATGGGGTTTTTAGGAAAAGGGGATGGGCAAAATTTCAAGGGGGGTGGGGGGATTCAAAATTTGTTGGATTAGAAAATGCTTGTTAAATTCGTGTTTAGGACATCATTTGGCACAACATTAGACTCCTGGACCTTGACTTTTTGAAAATGACCCAAAAATGGTACACCCTAACCTACATATACAAAAAAAAAATCCTAAAAAGGAAACAAGAGTCAAGATATATTTTATACATGTACATTAATAGGGTGGTTAAAAAAAACCAAAAGTTTGAAATTTATAGGTGATGGTATTTTTTTCCATTATATAAGTCAATAGAAGTTCTTTGATACCATTTTTGTCAAAATAAAAATTTGTTTAGGGGTTCCTCATCGAGGTTGAATTTCTCAGATTTTAGGAAACTTCAGTTTTTCTTCAATTTAGAGCAATTTAGGGAAATTTAGTGATTCGCAATTTATTAATATAACATTCATTTGTTCCCAAGTTTAATTGTATAATTTAATTTATGATAATAAGGCACTTATTTCTTGATCTGTATATCATTTAATAAACATTTGAATCATGGCGGTGTCGCATGCTTTCTTCTGTATTCCATTATTCTCGTTTTTTATATTTTGTGGGCGACCACAAGGCCATTTTCTATAACAAAACGTAACTAAAAACATTGTTCTTTATTGTACAGGTGACGATTATATGCATGTTTCATATAATTGAATATAGGGCCATGTCAAATCCACTACAGTTCAAGACGTATTTTTTTCAGTCAGTGATTTCTTAAATTCTGTATAGTCTGTCTAGCGTAAGGTTGTTACTTCAATTACAATTAATTTTCTGTTGCAGATTGATTTTGTTTGTTGAAATATTCTAATAATGGTATAAGAGTGATTGCGAAATGAACCAGAACAAAAAGGACAAGGTTTCGCCTTCAGTTCCTGTACTGAGACACACGACCGAACGTTTCCTGGTAGGACAGCCGACACATTCTATCTGCGACTCGAAATTGCCAACTGCCTGGGAAGTTCTTAGTTATTTCTTTTACGTTAACGAAAAGTACTGTAAAAGGCGAGAAGCGGTCAAAATAACTGTTGACAATGTTCTTACATTCTGGGCGATGGCTAGAATTAAGACAATGTGACCATGCAACTGCATCAAGAAGCTGGAAGCTTTGTGGAGTGAGTGGAATGCGCTAAACAGAAACGGGAAAAGGGAATCTGATCCTGGAGAAAAGAAAAAGCTGTTTACAGACAAACTTGATCGACTTTGGGACATCGGAGCAGATGATGCGATCGAAGAAATCAAATGCAACAGATTCCTAAATGCATACGATAAAGACGAAGGAAAATATCAGGTTTTATAAAGATCAATGTTCAGAAAGACTTGGTACAATGTCTGAGAATGACAGTGTTTAGCGCAAGGAGAAAACAGCAAGCAGAAAGGTTAAGACGAGAAGAAAATAAGATAGCCCGACACTCCAAAGATGCGAGCCTTCATTCTGTAGCTTCCACTTCAAAGGAACAGCATTATGCTGATGAAGCCTTCTCTGAGAACTCGGATGACTCTGAGAGTAATGATAATTCTGAAAGGAGTTGTCAGTGCAGTCGTGCGATCAGCAGTTCTACCGGTGGATCTTGACCAATTTAACGACTCCAAGGCAACTACAGTGAGACAGAGAGCATTACATCGACGTGAAGTGGCACAAGATGTTAAGAGTAAATTTGTCCCTCCAAAATATGTCCAAAATATGGTGGCCTCACTACCAGTGTCGGAAGAAAATGAAGAAAGCCTAGTCCTCCTAGACAATGACACACACCTGATAGACATACTAGACGAAAGATCGTGGTTTGTTTTCCAGCTCTTGAATGCTACTTCAACCGCGTGGATGAGCAAACCGGTAGAGGAATGGATTGATGATCAGGACTTCAATACTTTTTATAACTTTGTCAAATGTCTTAAAGTCACCAATGATGTGGCCGAGCGAGGCATTGCCATGATCCAGGACTTCGCAAAAAGCGATAACCAAAAACGAAGAACAATTGCAATGGCTTCTACAAGCAGTTGAAAAGCATCGAAACACCATACCCAACTTCAATAAATCCACATTGAACATTCTACGTTAGACACACCATGCAAAACTAAAGAAACATACCATAATTAGTACCAAAATGTGATTAAACTAAATGTCTGGTAACACTGATTCATTTATCTTTTGTACAAAAATATCAGCAAATGTTCTTAATTGCATTTTTATATCAAGAATACATAAAATCAAGTAAATTTCAATAGAAATATAATAATTAGGTTCATAATTAAGGAAAAGTTTAACTTCCCTAAATGCAAGACATTCAACCTCAATGAGGAACCCCTAAACAAAATTTGATTTTGATAAAAATGGTATCAATGGACTTCTATTGACTTATATAACGGGAAAAAATACCATCACCTATAAATTTCAAACTTTTGTTTTTTTTTGAACCACCCTAATGTACAAGCCCGTCACCAGAGGGGGGGGGGGGTTCGATAGGTGCGAACGCACCCCCCTTTTTTCAGCCAAGCTCATCTGTGATGATCTGCAAGGTTACTATATATAAGGTTGTCCAAACCTGGCAACACTGATGATGTATCCGTTGAACCCCCAAGCGCTCATTAAGCATTCCTTACTGATTTAGCTTATCACATATATTTGGAGTTCATATGAAAAAATAAAGTCTTATAAATTTATCCAAAACTGGAAAAGCCATATTGATTGATTAATGCCTTAAATTTCACATAAAAAAAAAAAAAATTGCATAGTTTCAAGAATTGCCGTAAGACGGCACTAGACTCAAGAGGTTTCAACAGACGATCGGCCCCCAGTCTGTACTAGAAGCAGCATCCAGTTGGTGGAAATTTTGTGGCTTATTCCATAGGAAATCATTTAATCGGAGTAACAAGAGTTTTTCTAGTAGTTTCGAGAAGCAGGGAGCGACAGCAATAGGCCTGTAATTATTGCTGGACAGAATGTCTCCGTACTTATTTTTGACCAGGGGCAAGATATATACCCTCATGAACTCTGCAGGGATATAGCTATGAGCAAGCATGGCTGATAGGAGCAATGATATATGCAGACATACTACGTCATTTGCATATTTTAAGTGCTCATTCGATAAGTCATCTACCCCTGATGCAGAACCAGTCTTTAACTCTTTAATTAACCTCTTTACTTCAGGAAATGATAAAAAATATTTTCCCTTGTCCCTCCCACAATCGTTTCGCTGCAATCTATCTTAAGATTATCCCTACTCACATTATTAAGAATGTTAGAGTAGTGGTTTTTCCACAGCTTTGCAATTTCATCCTCCCCCGACACCCCATCGATTGTCGGAGGGAGGACATTTTTGACACCCGTTTGATTCGTAACAAATTTCCAAAATTTGTTATTATCGTTATTTATGCGAGCTTTACAGGCTTTTGATGCTCGAATAGACGCTTCTTCCTGTTTACATCGCCTTATGGCCGCCTTATACTGACCCCGACTTCTACACATATTTATGTATACTGGTCCTAATCTGGGTCTACCATGAAAGCACCACAAATCATAGGCTTCTTTCGATTCCCTCTTCAGGGGGGCAATAAAATCATTCCATCCAGGAATAACCTTAGTATGATAGTTGTAAGATTTAATCAAGGGGCTTCCTGCTTCTCTTAACAGGGATATTATCTTACTATAATACCTATCTATGAGTTTACAGTGAGAATCATTTGAGCAAGGATTATTACAGGCAAGGTGCAAAATTTCTAAATTATTAAAGAGGTGACATGTTCTGTCTTTGTATTCTATTCTCTGCTGCATATTAACATTGGACCAATCGACGCGATTATTCTTACCTATTGAGTTCTTGTTAAGTCGTGTTGCGCATAAATTGGTAACGTTGATTAATATTTCTAATGGTCTATGATCAGAAAGAAGGAAATCATGCAAAATATGAACTCTAACAATTCGATCCTTTAGATTATTACTAGTGAGACAATGATCAATCCACCTGGTGGTGCCACTCATATCGCTAACGTATGTAAAATTACCACTGGCTACCCCTAATACATCTACATCACTTATACTTAAATTGGCCGACTCGCACATGTTACCCAATTCTCCAAAGAATTCCGAGTTCACATGTGCGTTAAAGTCCCCCATTATTATACAGTGAGAATGTAAGAGTCCGGTTTTATTTATTTAGACCTTTACAAGTTTACGTAGATAATTAACTAAATGCCAGGGTCACCAGCGCCCAAGTACTAGATTGGCATCCGGCACTGCGGCGCAAAGTTAATTTTAATAAAAGAAGGGAAGGACTGATTATTAAATCAATATGAATTTTTATATTTTATTAACAACAATTAATAAGTATATGCAAAGGGGATTTTTACCCGTAACAACTTTGATGGACTTATAATGGTGAGATTAAATAATTGCCCGTTTGGCTAATATATAACAGTCTGCAAATAATACTGATTATAATAAGGAATATGCAATAATACTAATAATAATAATAGCAATAATACTAATAGCAATAATAACAATAATAACTAAAAGATAATAGCCACAATGACAACCTTGTCACAAAGGAACTTTGCTTGCTGGCGGGGTGATTTCGAATATAATGTTTTGGCGTCCTTTGTGTTGTCGTTGCACACAAGTTTGTTTTTACTTAATAATTTTACCAACCAGCCAAAATAATCCTTAAAAGCCCATTCATGTCTAGTCACACCACACTGAATTCTTAAGAATTAAATTTGATCACTGGACATATTTAACTTGTATTTATTTATTTATTTATTTATATTTAAATATTTCACTCATGCCAATTTGTGGCAGTTTTCACTAATAAAGAATATCTTGTGGTGCAAGGCACTACAAGTACTGCCCCCCAAAAACATGGTTGTCAGGGGTAAAAAAAAAACACTTAAATGTCAAAACGCACTGGCTTACGAATGACTCTTCCAGAACGAGTCGTTGTTTGCTTTTGGATGGCAATATCCTGCAGCACTGGTTCTGAAGGCATGGATGGTGCTACAGGTGCAGTAGGGACATTGGGGGAAGGGGATTCTTGGTGCCTGTGCGATGGAGCCACTGGCTGGTTCAAAGACAGTTGGTTGCGATAATGAAGGAGAATTGGAAGAGGGATGATAGATTGTTGTACCCTCGGATGAGGTGGTGGTACATAGGATTTAGGAAGGGTAGATTGCTGTACCTGTATATGAGATGAAGGTACAGAAGATTGAGGAGGGATAGGTTGCTGTACCTGTATTTGAGGTGGAGGTACAGAAGATTGAGGGAGGATAGGATCTTTTGTTGGAGAAAAATCAAGGTATGCTGGTTTCAAGCGGTCCACAGAAACAGTTTCACGCTTGCCCACCTTGTCAATGATGAAAGTTTTGGGTTTACGGTCTAGCACAAGGAAGGGACCATCATAGGGGCAGTGAAGAGGGTAGCGGTGAGCATCATGTCTCAAGAAAACATGTGTGCAAGTTTGTAAATCAGGGGAAACGAAGGTAGTTTGTGAAGTGGAAGTTCTAGGTGCTGTGGGACGAATTTGCTTCATAACAGAGCGTAATGTCTTAACATACGAAGCAGGATCACATGCGGGGTTAATGGGTGTAGGTGTGAAAAATTCTCCGGGTAACCGGAGTGTGGTACCGTAAACTAATTCTGCTGCAGAGCATGCAAGATCAGTCTTCAGAGCAGTACGAATTCCGAGTAGGATTAGGGGTAGCCTGTCCACCCATGTAGTAGATGGATCAGTGGCTCGCAAGGAACTTTTAAGTTGACGATGGAAGCGTTCTATCACCCCATTGGATTGCGGGTGATAGCTTGTTGTTCTGATGCGCTCAGTCCCAAGAAGGAGCATGAGTTCCTTCCATAAGGCCGATTCAAACTGGGCACCTCTGTCTGTGCAAATGGTTGCAGGTATTCCAAAACGGGAAACCCAACATGAAACAAAGGCGTGAGCTACTGCAGAAGCAGTACAAGAAGTCAAAGGAACAGCTTCTGGCCATCTTGTGAACCTATCAATGACAGTGAGAAGATAGGTATAACCTCGAGAAGAATAGAGGGGGCCGACTATGTCTAGGTGTATGGCCTCAAAACGAGCCTTTGGCAAAGGAAAGGTACCAATTTCTGACTTTGTGTGTCGGTGAACTTTGGCACGCTGACATTGAAGGCAAGATCGAGTCCAATTGCGGATATCTTTGTGCATACTTGGCCATACAAACCTAGCTGCAATTAATTTTTGGGTGGCCTTAATTCCCGGGTGAGAAAGGGAATGGAGTTTAGCAAAAACAGCTCTTCGCAGCCCTTGTGGGACCAACGGTCGAATATGCTCAGTCGAGACGTCACATAAAATTAGTAAGTCTGACTTGGGTTCAACTGGTAAAGAGCGGACTTGCAATGAAGTGGGTGAATTAATAAGAGTTTGGAGGTCTGTATCCGTGGACTGAGCCTTAGCCATCTCTGAAAGGTTGATGTGAGAGTGTCCAGGGTCAGAAATTGCTGAGATGCGAGACAGCGCATCCGGCACAACATTCAAAGAACCTGAAATGTGTCGAATGTCTGAAGTAAATTGAAGAATAAAATCAAGGTATCTTCGCTCATTAGGAGCATGAGAGTCTGATTGAGAATGGAGAGCAAATATTAACGGACGATGATCCGTAAAAATGCTAAAGTCACGTCCTTCCAGGAATGACCTGAAATGACGGATGGAGAGGTATATCGCCAGCAACTCTCGACCGAAAGTGCTGTACCTCATTTGTGAAGGTGAGAGCTTGCGTGAAAAGAATGCGAGAGGTTCCCAAACGCCTGAAACAAGCTGCTGGAGCACTCCTGACACGGCAACGTCAGAGGCATCAGTGGCTAAGTTCAGAGGAGCGTCTGGTTGAGGGTGAACAAGGCATGTAGCTCGTGCTATAGCCTCTTTTGCTTGTGAAAAAGCGTTGGTAGCTTCGGGGTTCCACAGAACTGCAGTGGATCTGCCCCTTTTTGATTGGCGAAGAAGAGAGGTTATGGGTGCAAGAATGTTTGCACACTGAGGAATGAAGCGATGGTAGAAGTTTACCATCCCTAAAAAGCGGCGAAGTTGCTTTTGAGTTTGCGGTTGTGGGAAAGACCTTATGACAGATACTTTATTTTCGAGAGGAGAAATGCCCTTCGAAGTAACTTTGTGTCCTAAGAAGGTGAGTTCATCTACAGCAAAGACACATTTTTCAGGGTTTAGCAATACACCATATTCTGCCAACCGAGAAAAAACTAAGCGTAAATGTTGAATATGTTCTGAGGGAGAAGAACTTGCGATGAGAATGTCATCGACATATGTGAAAGTGAAGGAGAGACCTCTCAACACTTCATCAATGAAGCGTTGAAAAGTTTGGGCCGCATTACGCAGTCCGTATGGCATTTTTGTCATTTCAAATAACCCAAAAGGGGTTGTTATAGCAGTTTTATGTATCATCAGGGTGTACAGGAATTTGATGAAAGGCTCGCACCAAGTCAAGGCGTGAAAATACTGTGGTGCCATGGAGAGCAGAAGTAAAATCGTGTAAGTGAGGAAGGGGATAGCGATCTGGAATCGTGTTGTCATTCAAAGCACGATAATCTCCACATGGACGCCAGTCTCCAGGTGTAGGTTTTGGGACCATGTGTAAAGCAGAGGCATACGGGCTACTTGAAGGCCGTATAATACCGAGTTCAAGCATGTGTTCAAACTCTCGTCTCACAATTGCAAGACGATCTGGAGCTAAGCGACGTGGGCGGGTGAAAACAGGTGAGCCTACCGTATCAATACGGTGGACAACAGAGTGTTTAATAGGGGTATCCTTAGAACAGGGTTGAGTAAGGGAAGAAAATTCATTTAGGAGCTGCTCTATAGCAGGTGAGCACTGTGGCAGAGAACTTGCCAATAATGAAGAGGGGTGCACGGTAGGAGAACCAATTACTGAAAGATATGTGACATTATCAATTAATTGTGCTCTACGAACATCAACTAATAAATCATTAGCAGAAAGAAAATCAGAGCCTAACATTGGAGTATATACATCCGCGACAAGAAATATCCAGCGGAAAACACGTCTAAGTCCAAGAGAAACTGAAATAGAACGATGTCCATAAGTGTGAATAGATGAAGAATTAGCTGCACGTAAAATGAAAGGAGAAGGTCCGTTTGCACGGTCTGCGGCTGTTGCAGGAATAACACTGTATTGAGCTCCAGTGTCAATAAGGAATGCATAGCCTGAAAGTGGATCATGCAAGGTGAATGTTGGACCAGGTGGTGCAGTAGTTTGTGAATCATTAAATTTTTGTGGAAGAAGGTTAGTATTGCTGTGGGAAGGAGTTTGTGTTGTATTTGGAGAATTAGTTGGGGGTATTAAATTAGCTGTGGTTGAATAAGTAGGTTGCGATTCTTTAACTTTACTTGCGTACGTAGGTGTTGGTTTGACAGTGTTAAATGAGGTAGTGGTAGGGTTAGTTGAAGTAAGGATAGGAGGAGAGGCTTGAGAGGCTGTAGCGTCAGACGCCTGTGACACCAGCCTGGTTAGTTTAAAGGAGGGTTAGGAGTCCATGGGCAAGGTGTGAGACAGCGCGTTGCACGATCTTTAAACTTTTCATGATACCAGCAAGGAGGGGTATGAACAGTAGACTGTGGTAAGGAAATAGGTTGAGAATGGGGCTGAGTAGTGGGGATTGAGGATTGAGGATGAGGTAAGGCTAATAGATTTGGATTAGGAGCAACCAACTGACCTGTTTGCGGTGGCTGTGGTTGTAGGAGAACGAGGCGTTGTCCAGGTTCATATTGGGAGGCTCTAATTGGACCAGAGGGTCGTCCTCGTCTTGAAGAACTTCTCTCTCGTTCCCTGTTGTTAGCTAGCTCTATTCGGAGAGCTTTAAATTCATCTTTAAGTGTTTGTAGAATTTCGTTGGATACTTTAAGACCTTGTGCAGCCGGACTCAGATTGTCGTCCTGCGTGGCACAGATTTGGGGGTGATGGGTGTGGTTATCTACTTGGCCAAGGTGGATTTCAATCATCATCTTATCAGCTGTTTTGGCCATTGTGAGGATCTGTATCATCTGGCATACAACGGAGCATTGGCCGTAGGGCAGTAGGGAGACCATTGAGGAAGCGGCGTCGCATTAAGGGTGAGTTTTTATCGTCTTCATTGGTCTGTCCAGCCAGGTCTTGCAGATGTCTCAGGAAGGCTGTTGGCGTTTGATCCCCAAGAACTTGGTCCTTGAGTAGAGCATTGAGTCGCTCTTCTTCTGATTGGCCGAGTCTCCTGACTAACTCGCTGAGGAGGCTCTCAAAAGCTTGGTCAGACGGAGGCAATAGAGTTACATCCCGCACTACTTTGTATACTTGTGTAGGCAGGAGGTTCTTTGTGACAAGGAACTTGGTTCGTGGGTCCGTAACTCCTTTTATCTCAAAATAATCCCGCAGTTGACTCACAAAGATTCCAGGCTCTTCAGCGGTGAATTGTGGAGTGGTAGGCTGATACATTGTGAGAAAGTCCGTTATAGGTGGTGAATTTGGAGTACCACGTTGGATGACCCTAGGTTGTTATTGGTCATTGTGGCTATTATTTGTTACAAGGTACTAAAAAAAATTTAAAATGTGTCACAAACTGACAAGATTTCAACAAATGTTGTTGAATGTAAATAATGGCTTCAGGTAAGCTTGGTTGAGTATGAGACTCAATTAGAGTTATGAATGCCAATAACAAAAAGTTACGTGAAATTTTTTTTTTTTTTTTTTTTTTTATGATGTAGCCCAATATTAGCAGAAAAATAGTCTGCGTATAGGCTGTTTACAAATATAAGTAAAAAATTTTTTTATGATGTAGCCCAATATTAGCAGAAAAATAGTCTGCGTATAGGCTGTTTGCAAAATATAAGTAAATTTGCATAAAAAAACTTTAGAAAATGCTGAATTTATAAAAAGGCAAAATAAAAGGAATATATTTTGCAATAGAATACACTTCCAGTACAGGTGAGTGCTTTGTACTAGTGAATTTAATAAAATTATAGATGCAGACTGAATATATTGACAAAAATTGAGAAAAAACTTAGAAATTTTTTTTGCATAAATTACGGTGTTTGGTCACTCCAGGAGGTTACCAATTGTAAGAGTCCGGTTTTATTTATTTAGACCTTTACAAGTTTACGTAGATAATTAACTAAATGCCAGGGTCACCAGCGCCCAAGTACTAGATTGGCATCCGGCACTGCGGCGCAAAGTTAATTTTAATAAAAGAAGGGAAGGACTGATTATTAAATCAATATGAATTTTTATATTTTATTAACAACAATTAATAAGTATATGCAAAGGGGATTTTTACCCGTAACAACTTTGATGGACTTATAATGGTGAGATTAAATAATTGCCCGTTTGGCTAATATATAACAGTCTGCAAATAATACTGATTATAATAAGGAATATGCAATAATACTAATAATAATAATAGCAATAATACTAATAGCAATAATAACAATAATAACTAAAAGATAATAGCCACAATGACAACCTTGTCACAAAGGAACTTTGCTTGCTGGCGGGGTGATTTCGAATATCATGTGTAAAGTGGCGTCCTTTGTGTTGTCGTTGCACACAAGTTTGTTTTTACTTAATAATTTTACCAACCAGCCAAAATAATCCTTAAAAGCCCATTCATGTCTAGTCACACCACACTGAATTCTTAAGAATTAAATTTGATCACTGGACATATTTAACTTGTATTTATTTATTTATTTATTTATATTTAAATATTTCACTCATGCCAATTTGTGGCAGTTTTCACTAATAAAGAATAATCTTGTGGTGCAAGGCACTACAAGAATATTTGGGGTTATCTGATAGACTTAATTTTGTACAGCAAATCAATGTATTCATCTAGATTACTGCCGTTGTTGTATGGTAAATAGCAGTTTACAATTAATATGCAATCATTGTTCACTTGTAATTCAATGCCTAACAACCTTACGTTATCGCTTGTTAAAAATCTTATATGTTTTGACAAATTTTTCCTTAATAAGAAAGCAACACCACCAAAAGGCCTACCGTACATTAATTCATCTGACACGTCTACTGCTGATGACGCATGGTACATAAAGTCATCATGGATGGTAGAGAGGAATTTTAGCTCTTGCTTAGGTAGCCAGTGCTCCTGCAGGAGTATCAAATCCCAGCTGAGCCGTGAACGGCCAAGCTCTGAAGGGCCAGTTCAACCTACAGCCCAAGTTAAGCTAAAATTAAAAACTTACGGACTTGGAGGTCCTATTAGGTCCTACCTCAGGGTTGCTGACTCGATGTGGGCCTACCTTAGGCCTCAGTTGCACGAATTTAAGATAAAAACAAAAGGGGCACTATTTATGGTCTTCTTTCTAAACCTTGCAACAACAACACAACCTGCACTATTGCACGATGCAACAATCATGTATCTAAACAACCAAACTGAATTGCAAGAGAGCTCTCTATAAGACCACACCCTGTAAGTACGGCATATATATAAAGAACGACGCTTGTGTAGAAGAGCGTTCCGCACAAGATGAGGAGGGAGAACGAACAAATGAAAAATGAGGTACCACCCGGGAATCGAACCTGGGATCATCCGATTGCCGGTTCGATTCCCGGGTGGTACCTCATTTTTCATTTGTTCGTTCTCCCTCCTCATCTTGTGCGGAACGCTCTTCTACACAAGCGTCATTCTTTACATTAATTATACTGCGTGTTGTTTGCAGTTAATATATATATATATATATATACATGGTGGGGCACGGGAACCAAGTGTTTTTGGAATAATCAGGAAAATGATATTTATTTTTGTAAAGAAAATATATTGGTAGAACAACATTCGTAAGAACATAGCATTTCATGTCATAATAATCATGTACCGAAAATTATATCTGGCATATGATGTCCTTGGCCGTCGACGCATTGTTGAAGGCGTTTACGAAAATTGGCCTCCACTCTTCCCAGCAGGTCTCTGTTGATTTGGATGATTTGTTGACGGATCGCTTCCTTCAATGCATCTAATGTACGGGGCTTGTCCTCGTAGACACGTGACTTGAGGTACCCCCATAGAAAGAAGTCACATGTGGACAAGTCAGGGGACCGAGGGGGCCATGCAATGTCACCAAATCTCGAAATGAGATGGTTGGGAAACAGGGGGCGAAGAACAGCCATTGACGCTCTGGCGGTGTGTGGCGTGGCCCCATCTTGCTGAAACCACAAATGTCGACGAGCAATACGCCTTCTTCGTAACTCAGGGATGAAAAAGGTGTTCACCATCTCAATGTAACGCCCAGATGTTATGGTAACGGTAACCCCATTTTGTTCGAAGAAATAGGGACCGATGACGCCAAACTTTCCCACCGCGCACCAAACTGTAACCTTAGGGCTATGCAGCGGTTTTTCATGGAGTTGTCGCGGATTTTCAGCAGCCCAATACCGACAGTTTTGATTGTTGACGGCCCCATTAAGGTGGAAATGGGCTTCATCACTCATTACCACCATCATGTTTTCATTCTGCTCATAAAGTGCAAGCATTTCCTGTGCAAAATTCAGTCGTTGGGGGCAATCGTTTACATTCAATTCCTGCACCATCGCTAACTTGTATGGGTGAAAATGTAATTCTTCATGCAAAATCCGTCTAACAGTACGATTGCTGATTCCGAGTGCAGCTGAATGTCTCCGAGCAGAGCGGCCTGGGCTTTGCAACATCGCTTGTCTGACCCTTTCAACGTTCTCTGGAGTACGCACAGTGCGTTGCGGCCCCTTCGGTTTTGTTTTCATTATTGAGCCTCCTGTTCGAAGATTGTTAACCCAACGTAAGATTGTGTCACGAGCGGGAACAGAGTCATTTCGATGAATGTTGAATCTGCGGCGAAACGCACGCTGAACTGCTGTCACTGACTCGCCACTCCTAACAAAATGATCATACGCGAACATGCGGTGTTCTAACGTCCACTGCTCCATGATGGCACCTGAAAGATAAAGGTGAGTGTTAGTTAAAGTTAAATGCTATGAACCCAGGAATGGAATGCTACCTACCGCACGCCCCTCCCATTCCTAATGGCCGATTACTAGCTATTCAAAAAACACTTGATTCCCGTGCCCCACCCTGTATATATTAGGGTGTCTCTTATTGGGTAGTCAAAAATTGAAATGTTGAATTATTTTATCTGCGCCCCCTAAAATAGTTCCATTTAGCATAAAAACTAAAACTTGAAGAAAGTTTGACACAAATTTGCTCATATTTAGGGGTCACTCCCGGCTAATAAAAATGGTGACCATGGCATAATAGTTCCTGACATATGATTATGCTCATTATACACATAATTCCTTCCTTCTTTTTTTAGTTTGATTCGTTTTTATAAGTATAGGCCTTCTTATTTATTATTGATCCTTTTCTAACCTATCCTTGATGTTGTTATAATCCATCCTTTGGTCCTCAATCCTTCTTTATCCCAATCCTTTTTCTCCTATCCAAAATCCTTCCTGGCTCTTTTTTTATATACAATCAGCAATGAAGCATTGCTACAAAAAAAAACCATTAGTTTATTATATAGAGGTAAATTCAAAATGCCAGTGCTATTTACATACTTTAATTACTTTAATTAGCATTATTTCCTTATACAACATTTATTTAATATACAATGATTATACAATATGGTGTATTTTAAGGTGCGACCTCATTGATGGTTATTTTTTGAGAAGAACAGTTTTTGATGGAACTGGGTGACTCTGGCGGTGTTTTGCAACAATTTGGAGCAGGAACTGGAGCTGCTCTTCCCCCACTGTCAATTTCTTATTCAGCTCTTGAACTAAAGCTACTGCACGTTCTGCCCGGTCATTTACAACAGATAGAACTGCAACAATAGCTCTGGCCCTTAAATATTCACAGTTGGATGTCCAAGTGCTGGGTGCCTTGTTCAGAAATCCTTCTGGCAAATTCAGCTTAGTAAAGAATTCTCTAATATTTCTTGTAACAAGTTGGTGTAGTCCTTCACCAGAGCAGAAGGTCGATTCAGGAATCCGAGGACGCTTGGGTAGTCTATCAGTGGACTCATCTTCTAATGCCTTTACCATGCGTTTCTTTACATCTGTAGTAATTCGCTAATCAAAGAAAGCAAGACCAACTGCTTCTTCAGACAGGTACCATAAGTGGTTAGAGAGCTTTTTTTTAGTTGCATCAGGAATCTTTTTGTTAGGATAATTAATCAATGACCTCATAAGGAGCCAGTCATTAAATGGGGTTTCAATAGGGAGTGAGGATGTTGTCCAAGCCTTCATATAGATGAGAACAGAAAAAAGGGAAAGATCTCGAATTCCTCGTTCTTCAGTCTTAGTCATCTTGAACTGGTTTCGAAAAAGCCACATCTTGATAGAATAGAGCGCTTTGGACATCCAGCGAGCTCGATGCATGGCACCTGGTGCACGAAACTTGATGCCTTTATTGGGGACATCTCCAAGAAAGATGATGGACAGATCCAAAAGTTCTTGATAGTCATCCCGTAGCATAGGTGCCTGGGATCTAGCAAACTGAATTAGTTCAGTTTTAGACTGGATAATTGCTTCTTTAGTAATCGTGTCTGTCTCACCTGTTTGGAACTGGCTTTGATCAACAGAAGTCCAATTGTCACGAAAACGCTTAAAGATCAATATCTCTGGACCAGTTGATGTAGATCCCAATGTTGCTTCAAATGCAGCTCCCAACAATAAATCTAAAACATGGTGTCTACAAGGCAAGTACAAAACATCATGTCCCAATTTTGCTTCGATGAGAGCACAGGCTCCACTATATTGACCCGTGTTTGAAGCTGTTGTATCGAAACAAATTGCTTTTACTCTCTCTGTAATTCCCCATTCATTCAGCAGTTAAAGACGGCTTCAGCTTGTGCTTCTCCAGTTGAGTTTGGGATTTTGGGGACACCAAGCAGCTGTTCAACACCAGGTCCTGACACAAGTACTGGGAGACGATCAATGTGCTTGTGCGAGGTGAGGTCCTCCATCATCTTGCCATCCCAGTGGACTGTCATAGAACATTCTCCATGGAAATGCTCCTTAAGTTCTTTAGCATGACGAGCTCGGTTCTTATTTCGAAGGCGATGGATAGAATGTTGGTTTATGTTGTAATCTGAAGCGTCCAAACCAAAGCTTTTAGCTGCCTCTGCGAGGATAAATGTTGCCTTTCTAGAGGAAATTTGTGTACGATCCAGGGCAGCAGACATCTGAATAGTCATGATGTTTTTCATGCCTCGTTTTTGCTTAGATTTTGGTAAAGCACAAGCTCCTTTGGGCTCCTCCTCCTCATTCTCACTTTCATCAGTGTTGCTGGAAGATGTGGAAGAAGCCAGTACAACTTGACTAGTAGACGCCTCCATCAAAGATTCTGACTTTCTTTTTCTCTCTGCCTCATCTTCCAACCGTTTGACTGCATTTTTTGTGCGGTGAAGATGTACAGTGTCCACACCACCGATTGAGCCAGGACGACCTTTTTGTCTTTGCAGTTGAAGGAACTCCCAGTCCTCACGATTCTTGATCAGCTTCTCAGCGTCTCCATGGGCGATGTCAAAGAGATCTTCCAATCGCTCTACAAAATCAGCCTCCTTGGTTTTATGGCTCTGGCTTGTTCTGGAAGCATGCTTCTTTAAGCAAGTCCATTCGTTAAAGAAATTCTCTAACTTCTTCATGGCACGAGGTTCCTGCTGAGTAGGAATATTGGCCTTATCCCAGATAACTATTGTGGCTCGAATAGATTGACGCAGAGCATCGCGGATTGTCATGTTTTTCTCTCTGTGGAGGTGCATAAAATAACCAAAAGCTTGCCTATATGGGGGCAGCTTTGAGCCTTTAATATCATCTACTGTAGATCCGAGCAAATAGAATGGTCTTCTTGTATTCATCTGCAAAATAAGAAAACAAAATATTAATGTAGTGTTATGGTTTTGTAGAGCAGGGCTAAATCACTGTTTTGACTTTTTTAAATTATAAAAAAAAAAAAATTTGGTAGACATAACAAAGTTAATTTGGTCTATTTTATAAATCTAACGTATTTTTCTCAATTATTATTCCTATTATTTTTTAATCTAAGAAACAAGGAATAAATATTTTTGTAGTAGAAATTTATATTTTGCTATTTTATTGGAAATAGAAACAGTGGCGTCACTAGGGTTGGTGTCACCCAGTGCGGTAACTCATGGTGTCCCCCCCCCCCCCCCATGGACCTCCTCCCGTACCAGACCATACAGAATCCTTAGTAATGTTTTTTGTACTAATGTTACTCGTAAATCGTAATTCCCGTATATCACTGAATGTAATGGCAATAGTAGTGACATAAACAACTAGCAAAATTAAAATTACTCCTTTAAATTACAATATCATACGCACAGCCTAAATGTATTTACATTTACATAGTTTCATGTGGTTAAAGTGAAAATTCGGTAAGAAAACAATAGAATTCGAAGTAAAAACGTTTAAGAACTACATCAAAATTATGTTCATTTTAACGTTAAACTTTACCGTTACATGAGATACATTAATGGGTTAGGTTTGCATAATCAATAACGGCCTAAATAATGTAGAAGTTGTAGACAAATGCATATGGAAATATACTCATAAATTTGAGGCTGCAACATCATAAAGACAGAGGCTGCAACAACTGAGCGGAAGCCTTTTTTTTTTTTTTCTCCTTCTTTTCCTTTAATTACTACTTCATTCTCAAAAAAGTTATTGATATAGGTTCACAAATACTAATTACCACAATATTGTAGCTAAAACAACAGAAAATTTGACAAAATCAGCGACTATAAAAACACCAGCAGCAACGAAAACAACAGCGCGTGCTTGTAGAGCGTGCAGACGAAACCACGTGATTCGAAGCGTCATTGTAATTGGGTAATAATGACAGCTCTGACCGGAGCGCATTAGAAGGTTCAAAAAGTAAATTAGCATAGAGTTTTAGCCTTGTAGGTATATTGATACATGTAAGCTGGGCTTACGAAAAATGTTTTTGTTGTTATAACTAACTACAGGGATATTTTTATAAAAAATAATAAATTTCTGCTCAAACACTGCACAAAACCCCCCCCGCACCCCTCTAGTGACGCTACTGATAGAAACACAGATCATGAAACACATGTCAGGTAAAATTTCTATTGAACTAAATTAAATTCTTTGTGACAAATAGCAACATTGTTTAAAACTTCATAATATGTGTATAAGAGCATAAATTCTAATTTTTTCATTAAATTCATTAAATTTTTTTCAAACACTAATAACAAAATCAGTATAAATAATTGTGAAAAATATAAATAACATAGTTTATTATCTGATAATAGCAAAAAAGAAGTATAGTGATACACAGTTACACACCTTTTACTTATGACAGCAGAACACTGAATGATGACAAATAAACAATTGCAACATAATCTGGAGCATTCTTGATGAAACATGTTTAAACAGGTTGATCTTGTCTTATCAAGCAATATTTTCAGCTACAAACTTGACAATTATCTCTAATATATTCATTTAATTGAATTCATCATAAATATGATGATTAATTAATTAAAAACATATGTTTAGTATACTTGACAACTGCTAGTAATTTCAAATATTAATTGCATAAATAATAGCTATATTTTATGAAATTTAATAAGCGGGGGCGACCTCTAAACATTGTTCAATCCAAAAAATGTTTTATATGTGATGTTTTTTCAACCAATGGAACTGGTTGAGGGGGCGCAACCTAAAAAAATCAACACTTCGAAAATAAGAGACACCCTAATATATATACACACACAGGGTGTTTCAGGAGAAAAGGTCAATACTTCGGGAGGTGATAGTATCGGTCATTGTGAGAAAAAAAGTTCATACGAACATGTGTCTAATTCTGAGTGGTTACGGAGATAGAGCTGTTTGAATCTACAAATACAAAAGCATTGTTAATGGTAATCAAGAAAGAGAAACCAATTACTGTTTCTAACATTTAATGTTTAAACATTGGCATTTTGAATGGTATCAGATACAGAAATGACAAATTTGTTACAGTTTACAATACGTTTTCGAAAATCCCACCGTCAACCTCAATGCACTTTGCAACTCGTGTGCGAAGATCACGTGTTGTTCGTCTGAGTTGATCTTGACGTTCCTTTATGCGGGCAGCAGCATCCAAAATGCGCGCGAGCAATTCGTCTCGTGTATTCACCTTTCTTTTGTAAACTTGACTTTTCATCCACCTCCACAAACAATAATCTAACGGAGAGAGGTCTGGAGATCTTGGTGGCCAGTGAATGGGGCCACCGCGGCCGATCCATCGACCAAGGAAAGTTTGATTTAGGTATTGTATCACCAAACGGGTAGAATGTGGAGGAGCTCCGTCATGCTGAAAGTACATACCAGCGCGTGTAGCCAAATGAACATCCTCCAATAGTCCTGGCAATTCATTTTTGCATAAATTCTAGGTAACTTTGCCCTGTAAGACGATTCTCTAAAGTAACAGGGCCAATCAGCTGATCGTCGATGATACCGCATCACAAATTGGCAGAGAAGCGATGTTGAAAATTTGTTTCCACAGCGGCATTTGGATTTTCGTCTGACCACCGATGAGAGTTACGAGTGTTGTTGATACCGTCACGGGTGAAAGTAGCTTCATCGGTGAACAGTATTAATCGAAGCAATCTGCGATTAGCATTTACCCAATGACAAAATTCCAGTCGCAAGGCAGCGTCTCCTGGTTGAAGGTGTTTGTACACGCTGTACATGATATGGATGCAAGCCTTCCTCACGTAATGTTCGCCATACTCTCGTGTGTGGTACACCGAGACGTGTAGAAATTCTTCGTGAGCTACTAGTAGGGCTACGCTCTACCAACTGAAGAATGTTTTCCACTTCATCCACATCTTGTTGACCTTCACGTTCAGATGAAACATGAGCGCTGGGAAGTGTACCAATCTCACGCAATGTGTTGAAAACCCTGGTAAACACTCTTCGATCCGGAATTCTGCGGTTCGGAAACCGTCGACAGTATTCTGCAACAGCAGCTGTTGCACTTCCATCGCAAAACCCGTAGACATACACCATATCTGCATATTCGGCATGTATAAAGGTGTGTGGCATTCTTAACACTGCTTCAAACACCAAACAATGTCACTCACAACAGTCAGCTGTCGATTGGATTATGTTACATGCTTACATTACAGCTTACATGGTTCAAGGTTATAGGGGAGGGAAGGGGGAAGAAGAGCTGCGCGCATCAGATTCAAACAGCTCTATCTCCGTAACCATTCAGAATTAGACACATGTTCATATGAACTTTTTTTCTCACAATGACCGATACTATCACCTCCCGAAGTATTGACCTTTCCTCCTGAAACACCCTGTATATCGTGTACAAATTAACCGATTTTAACCAGTTAACCGGTTAAATGAAAATTTTAACCGCTCCCAGCCCTGAATGATATACGCAAATGAATATTTTTTCACTGATATAGTTAATTTTATACATACAAAGTATATTGTTTTTTTTATGACGAGGGCTTGGTGGGCCCCCTAAAGACCGTGGGCCCTTGGGCACCTCACACTCTGCACACCCTATATGGCTGCCACTTGGCTATCTCAAATTCAATATCAGAGTAACTGGCACAGTTAGATACAATATACAATGTACAGGTTGTAATCTGAGTGTCAAGTTGCTATTGATAGAAGTTTGAACGAAAATGGCGACTACACAGGAGAAAGCTCAATGTGTAATCTGGTTTGCGGAGTCGAAATCAGTGACAACTCTTCAACGGAATTATTGCCGTCAATATGGCAAGGATCCTCCCTCCAAACCCAGCATTAGAAGGTGGTTTTGCAAGTTTCGGGAGACAGGAAGTGCGATTGACTCTCCAAGACTCGTCCAAGAGACGTTCCAACACAGCCGAAGAAAGTCTATTCGTCGTGCCTCAAGTGAACTACAGCTACCAAGAACAACGGTGGTACACAAAGATGTACACAAGAGATTGCATCTTTACGCGTATAAAGTGCAAATAGTCCAAGCTTTACAAACCAGATTACACATTGAGCTTTCTCCTGTGTAGTCGCCATTTTCGTTCAAGCTTCTATCAATAGCAACTTGACACTCAGATTACAACGTGTAAATCAAGAAAAAACTTCATTAGTTAAGCAACAAAATGCAAAAACTGCGTTATTCTATCTCTTTTGGTTTTGTTGTAATAAAATTTTAAAACCGGAAAAGGACTTTGTGAACACCCTGTAGTATATGTAATCTAGCACACAACACGTAAAATTCAATGCGTCAAAGTTGGCCTAGCCCAATGACCTGTGTGCAAGATGGTTGACACGTTATTTTTATTTTTTTTTATTGGAGTGGGTTATCAAAAAGTATTAGGCATTTTTCAGTAATATAATTTTTCATGTTATGTAAAAACTTTCAATCACAAACCCATAAAATAAAATAAGTTACTTTTTCGATATTGTTAACCTTGGTTAAACTTGGTTTTGTTTCCGGCCGAATTGTTCATTCTGACGAAGGTCAAATTTGTCACTCCATTTTAGATTTATAGTTGGATCACTTTAACATATTGCTTCCCAGGAACCTCTCTTTAACATATTGCTTCCCAGTGTATATCACTTTAACATATTGCTTCCCAGTGTTAATCACTTTAACATATTGCTTCCCAATATTTAGGATAAGGAGTACGATAAAAATGTTCGCTTTAATAAAGTAAAGGCATAAAAAGTAAATCATAACATGTTAAAATATTAGATTGCTTCCCAGTGTTAGGTCAACTGTATGCTCTTGACAATTGGTTAGGTTAAGTTGTGATATTTTCGTTAAAACTAACGAAAATATCACAACTTAACCTAACCAATTGTGAAGGGCATGCAGTTGACCTAACCGGGCATTCAATTAAGCTAACCGGGCATTATATCCCATAGAATGTAGTTTGTTTTATTTGTCCTTTAAATTTTTTGTTTTAATGTAATTGAATTTGTGGATCACTTTAACATATTGCTTCCCAGGAACATCTCTTTAACATTGCTTCCCAGTGTTAATCACTTTAACATATTGCTTCCCAGGAGGGATCACTTTAACATATTGCTTCCCGAATGCTTTGGGAAGCAATATGTTAAAGTGATCCCTACAGTTTAACGTAGAATCCGAACCACGTCCCACCAGCAGCCCAGCGTCTTAACCACTAGGCTACCCAGGGTACCCATTTATCTATCAACCAATTTTTTTTATTGTGTGGAAGGATGAACAGTTGGGTTTTGCTGCGCTCCGCCTGCCGTCACCGGGTCTCGATTCCGGGACCAATGGATTCGTAGTCAGCGACGCTAACCACTACATCACCGCGGCTTATTAGATGTATATTCATATGACAACTTGAGAACCAGCCAATCAAAGCGAGTGGGGTTTACTTACAAGCCAGTGAAGCCAGTAGTCACGCCTTAATACACAGTATGTTGAATTGAAAATCATGATTGTTTCATTAGTTATATACGAGCAGAATGTTTTTGTGCATTATTATTTTTTGAGGTCATACTATTCCCAGCTTTCCCAAGATTCCTGCCTTGTGGAGTTGTTATATATATATATAATATATATATATATATATATATATATATATATATATATATATATATGTGTGTGTGTGTGTGTGTGTGTGTGTGTGTGTTAATTGTTATAATGTTATAATGTTATATAATGTTATAATGTTTCAGACCAACAAAGACCCTAGGATCCACTCATGGCTGGTCTACCTAACTGTGTTCGTGTATTGTGTGCCTCCGTGGTGGCGGAGGGGACCTACAATTTTACGTGGGTTCCGAACCACAAGAACATAAGAAATTTATGTAAAAACTGCCGGTAAATTGGCAACGACCAATTTTTACGAAACTAAATAATTATCAATTTAAAACTAATTAATTATCGATTTAAAACTAAAGATAGAATCTCTGATCCAGAGGATCAAGTCATAATAGACTACTATCCACAAATATGTTACACTCTATATCTATTTATAAAGGACATGCAAATATATCGGATCCAAAGAATCCAGTCAATTTCATTACGGTATCTATCAAGTCACGGTCCATATCGATAGCGGACCAAGTCAAAATTTACAATCATATACATTACAATATATACACTTACGAGAAAAAGAGTAGGTGTGGCTGTAAAGACTGTACAGTAATGTAGAAATGTGTGTGCACCCATTTTGGGTCTCCCATTTAAAGGTGTTTGTGGGGCAAGTGAAGATCATGAGTTTTTCAATACCTCACAGTACTATGGGGGGCACCGCTCGGCAGAGGAATCTCTTTAAATGGGGTGTGTAAGGACAGAGAGTATCCCCTAACCCAAGACGCTGCCTCCCTATATCCCACAACACTTGTGTTGAGCTGTGGGATCTATCCCAGAAAGCCTTAATTTTACTACCTTAAACTATACCCTTTCTATCAACATATGCGTCTAATCGATTTTTAAACATGTTTATAGACGTGCTACTAATTACTTCTACCGGCAAACTATTCCAGCTATTTACTATTCTATGCGTAAAAAAGTTTTTCGCAACTGCTGTCTCGAACCTTCTACTTGTCAACTTACACCCGTTATTTCTAGTCCTATTATATTGAGATATTTCGAAAAAGCTATCTCTATCTACGTTATCGAACCCATTCATAATTTTGAAAACCTGGATTAGATCACCCCTTAACCTCCTGGTCTCGAGTGTTGTCAATTTTAACTCCTTAAGCCTATCCTCGTACGACTTTGACCTAAGCGACGGAATCATCTTAGTTGCTCGTCTTTGAACTCTTTCGATTTTGTCTATATCTTTGCGCATATACGGATTCCAAAATTGGACCGCGTACTCCAAATGGGGTCTAACTAATGATTTATAAAGTGGAACTATAATATCGCGCGATTTGTACTCAAAATTTCGAGCTATAAAACCTAACACTTTGTTCGCCTTATTGACCGCTGCTGTACTTTGTTTCGCTACTTTTAAATCACCAGTGACTATAACTCCTAAATCTTTTTCCTGCTCTACGCTTGTTAAATCTTTCCCTGACATACTATACGCAAATTTACCGTTACGCGAACCTATATGCAAAATTTTGCACTTATCAACGTTAAATCTCATTTGCCATGTGACTGACCAATCAACGATTTTATTCAGATCTTCCTGAATTTTACCTCTATCTTCGTCATTAATCGCCCTACCACCCAGCTTCGTGTCATCAGCAAACTTTGAAACTGTACTGACTAGGCCGACATCTAAATCGTTAATATATATAAGAAAAAGCAAGGGGCCCAATACAGAACCCTGAGGAACGCCACTCGCTACATTAGCCCAGCAAGACTTCGCTCCATCAACGACCACCCTCTGTTTCCTGCCTCGCAACCACTCTTCTAGCCAATTTATTACTACACCCTGATTCCATGAGCCTTAGTTTTTCAATGAGTCTTTTGTGCGGCACGGTGTCAAACGCTTTTTGAAAATCTAAATACACTACATCAACCGCCCGATGTCTATCGTAATCGTCAACCACGCTTTGGAAAAATTCTAAAAGATTAGTTAAGCAAGATTTGTTTCGCCTTAATCCGTGCTGCGTATTTCTAACAAGTTTATGGTATTCTAAGTGTTCGACTATACGATCCCTAATTATTGATTCCAAAAGCTTACCTACAACAGACGTTAAACTGATTGGCCTATAATTTCCCGCCGCACCTTTATCGCCTTTCTTAAAGATAGGTGTTACGTTTGCTAACTTGAAATTATCTGGTACGCACCCCTCAGAAATAGACGCATTAAAAATCTTTGTTAGCGGCACAACAACGATGGTTTCAAATATTTGCAAAATATGTTTGCGGTCATACTATTCGATCCTCAACTTTGATTAATGTATTCGGCTTGACTTTATACTTGCCAATTCTCGCTTAGGAGTGTGATTAAATTGTGTTTAGCTCATGAAAATGAATGTCTGTTTGGGATGGTAGATAAATGGGCGCCCTAGGTATCCTAGTGGTTAAGACGCTGGGTTGCTGGTTGAGAGATCGAGTCCAGGTGATGACATTGTAATTTCAGCCTGCCCGTGCTGCAGTTTAGTTCGGATTCAATGTTAAACTGTAGGTCTAAGGCGGAGTGAAAAGCTTGACCCTCGTCAAAATGAACAATTCGGTGAGAAGGAAAAGTTAACTATTATTACTAATGTAATTTACACCACGGTTAGGTACCAGTTACAAAGAGAATCTATGACCTGAATTTATTGCATATATTCCTCGCATGTATATTTTTTTCTTCTCTCTCTAAAAGGTCTTTTGAAAATCTGTGTTAAATACATTCTCCATTTTTCAAATTTCCCCTTTACGATCTTATCGAGAGGATTTTATAATAAAGAAATTATAATTATTTTTGTTTTTCTTTTCATTCCTTTATTTATATTTTTAAAAAACTTTGCTGTGACTACTTACGGCCGTTATAGTACATATTTATGCTGTTTAAACTTCATTATGATAATAACAGTGACGCTGTATGGTTGAATTTAGGCCAAGATGTCGTTTGCGGTCAGCTCGAGGGCTCACCTGTTCCGAATTTATACATTTTTTTCCAGAGATGCTTTCAAAGAAAGGAAAGAAAGTAAATAGACAGAACGACGTTTAAATAATTAGTTCTTTTGCTGTTTATTTTTCTTATATATATATATGTGTATATTGTTATTTTTTCTGATGCAATTTGTTTTTTCATTCACTTCGGACAGTATATAGAAAGGATTGTCAAAAGTAAATAGACAGAACGACGTTTAAATAATTAATTCTTTCGCTGAACAACTTTAAGGAGAAAGTCGGTCTTGCCTTAAATAATGCCTTTAATAAATAAATAAATAAGTGGAAACTCGTCTAAATAAGTAATTAAAATAAATGGTGGCAACTGCCAACTCAACCTAATAAGGTATACCTGAACAATTAAAAACACTATTTGGCAACTCATGTAAATAAAATAAATGGTGGTATCTAGCAACTCACCCTAATAAGTTATACCTGAATATTGAATAATTAAATTAAATGGTGGTATCTGGTAACCCCCTCCATATATAAATAAGTGATATCTGGCAACTCACGATCCTCTATATAACACCTGCTTGGCCCCTGGACGCTCATAATGCTTCGGACTCCGGTGGAATAAAGAACTCTCTCTCCTTCCTTCTTAGGTTAAGGCTTAGGTTAGGTTTCCCTTTGGGGAGGTGAGGACATCCTCCGTCTCCTTCCTCTTCCTCTCTTAGGTTAAGGCTACCCCTTTGGGGGGAGGTCATCCTCCCTTCTCCCCCCGAAGCTCCCTCCCCTCTCCCCCTTGGCAGCATTGAGTTGTTGCATTACCCCCCCCCCTGCAAAATTGAGTTGTTGCATAACCCACTCCCCCTTCATTTCATACCCCCCTACCCCCCTTCATTGCATAACCCCCATCCCCCATTATCTCTGCAACATTCTTGCACTAGTCTATTTTGCGCCCATGCGACTGTCACAGTATGTGTGAAGCTCAAGATTTTCACGGCTGCGTTCTTTTCTGTAGTTTTATCGCGGTGCGGGGGCCTTCGGACCCAGTAATTGTGACCTAGGACCGGGAAACTTGACAGAGCACATCGGCAGCTCATGGGCTATCAGTTGGTGGTGGTTGCAGAATTTTCCGATGTGCCGTTTAGTCTGAACACGGTTCCGAAGAAAGCGGACACACACACACACACACACACACACACAGACACATTTTAGCTCAATAGTATATAGGATTGTTAAAACAGCATAAATAATAGGTTTTTGTTTTTGTGCTGCCGAACTTTGTAATAATAAGTACGTAAGCGGTAAAGAAAAATTCATAATTGGCATCTCAACCGTGACGTTGACTTGATGGTTGCAGAAATAGGGGATGAACGGGAAAATAACTTGAAGATAAAAATTGTGACTTTTTTGTTAGCGAAGAATCAGCCTGACTAGCTGGGCGCAAGCAAAAAATGCGTAATCTGTAGGACTATATATATATATATATATATATATATATATATATATATATATATATTATTTTGACTATGATATCGTTGAAATAAAAGAAATATATTTAGCTCGAAGAACAAATAATAAAAATCTCATTTTGAATAATCGATTAAATTTGGGTTATTTTACGATGAAGTAAAAAGTATCAATTAATTATGACTTTTGCTTTCTTTTTGGCATTAGCGTCTACTCTAACTGGAAACAGGTTCATCACTGGTTGTAACTGGCGGAGTTACTTCATTCATAACTGTTCACATTAAGAAGAGCTGAAAACTGTCATCTTATGAAAACCAAAAGCAAATTCCTTCTACAGCAGAGTAGACGCAACAACTGTTTTATTTTTAATAATAATAATTAATATATTAATAAATCCTTGTCGGCCACATGTGCAACTGCTGCTGCTGCTGCAATCTACAACAATCAACTATTATTTCCTTCATCCCTTGTGCTCCATCATGTCCTCCTAAACTTTCTAACTGTATTCCTACAATTTGCATCTGCCGTGGGTCTTCCTCTAAATCGTTTCAATAATAATCTCAGTCTCCTGTCGTGTACGCAGTGCCATCTTCCAACAAGAGTTGTTAAAATGTCTGCTGCTCTCAGCCGATGTACAAAATGAGAGTCGAACTTTGGAAATGCCAAGATTTTCACGTGTGTCAAAGAATATGCTGAAGCCTTTGGCGTGCTGCACAAGTTGCTACTAGGTGCACCTTAAATGTTTTCTTTAAATTATTACAGAAGAAAAAGATGTCGATAATTACATCAGTTACATTTTAAATGAAGAAATTAAGTAATAAATTACCATCAGCATATTTAAGAAGATTTAATTTTAACTTCACCACGTTTAGATCGAAACTCCAATTTATTTTCAGTTAAAAAATTCAATAGGGTCGTGAATGAAAAGTACATATTCTGAAAGGAAAATTACTATACACTGTTACTCCTAACTTTCTCTTTAATACTCATTTTCGTCGTTTAAGTTTCAGAATTTATTTTTTTATACTCAGTATTGTAAATTAAAATCAGTCTTTCAGTATAAAAAAGAAACATTGAAGTCCTTAATCGTATCGATTCTGTATAATTGTGTATTTCTAATGTGAAAATAATAGAATTATGCTGCTTTGTTTAATGGAGGATGTTTAACCTCCTTCGCAACATCAAAGGTCATATAACGGAAGGAACCTACCTATGGCTTTACGTGGGATCCAAACCACGGGTCGCTACATAATTTAGAACCGAGGACGGTTTCCCATCCAACCACAACCCAGACTCAATGTCGCTTAACTTTGCCGATCCACGGGAAGCGGTGTTACGACATTGGCCAGGACGTAACCCTACAATTAGGCAAGTTGATGCCGTTAAACATTATCTACTGTTACTTTAAACTACAATATATATATATATATATATATAAGGGTTGTTCTTATTTTTCGACTTTTTAATTGTTATGACTACGCCCCCGGATATTGTGCGAATAATCATAAAAACAAATCATGTGAAGTTTGAGAGTAATCGGATAATTTTTAAAAACTCCCCCGGGCATTTTTGTATTCTCCCCCCTGTGAACTCGGTGAACTTTTGGGTTGCTTCTTCGATTGCTCTGCCTCCTAATGCGTTCGGTTTTAGTAAATAATATTACGCAGTAACTCAGTTATTGCCATCCTAGCGTCGGAGTCGGTTGTGCAGATATTTTAATTTCGTCTTGTCTTATAGGCCTAGAAGCCAAGCCTCCGAGGTATTGATTTCTCAAATAAATTGTGGAAAAGTAAACTTGTAGATGACAATGTTAGCTTGCTAGCGAGGGAATCATATTTTAATTTTATATCATTTTATTTTTATTTTTATTTTAATTCATTATTTAAATCTATATCATTAATTTATATTAATCGTTATATTTCATGTTATAAGGTGTCTATTTTTCTAATAAGTTTTAAAAATTTTCTCTTCACAGACTTGAAATCATGTCGTCGATTGCAACTGTTAAGCGTACGACGCGGAAGTCAACCAAGGTGTTTCTGGTAGGCCACCCATCTGAGTCCCTGACCGGCTCAAAGCTGCCGTCGAAAGGAGAGGTCCTGCGCCGCTTCTTCCATGTCCACATCATCGGCAAACAGACAATACGGAAGGCGGCTGATATCGTCATCAACGAAGTCTGCGAGTTTTGGGAAATCGTCCGGATCCCGACCTCCGTTCACCATCGTTGCGCCCAGAAGCTCATCAAGTTGCACGAGGAGTGGAAGAACCTGATGCGCAAGAAAACGCAGACGACCACGCTGTTCCTCGTGAACAAGCGGAACGCCTGGACGCGCGGTCTCAACAATCTATTCGACATCGCCCACGGGAACGCGCTGAAGATGCTCGTAATTCAGGAGGACAAGGCGTTTCTCCTGGCCCAGCACGAGTACGGTCGGCGTGGGGCGATGCTCGGCGTCGACCGCCTCCTCGCCGAGCGTGGGGCGCGACAGGCGCATCGCATCGCAGAGGATCGGGCGCGACAGGCGCATCGCATCGCAGAGGATCGGGCGCGACAGGCGCATCGCATCGCAGAGGATCGTGCGCGCCAGGAGAAGGAGGCAGAACGGAAGCACGCTGAAGTGGAAGTGACCAAACTCAAACTGGACTCCAGCTCCAGCGAGGGCAGCCCACGGCGCCCTCGACAAAGAAACGACGCCCACACCCAGCCGTCGACATCCAGCGCCGCCAGCCCGCCGCCGCCGAAACGCTCTCGACCGCGCGCACATCACAGACAACAAGGCGGTCCACGTCGTGGCGGCGATTGCCGAGAGTCTCGGTCACAATGTTGCGGAATTCACCGTCAACCGGTCGTCGTTCTACCACTCGCGCATCAAGCACCACAAGGAAGCCGCCGCCGTCATCAAGCGGGCATTTGCGCCCGACACCCCGCTCATCGTACACTGGGACGGGAAGCTGGTGGCCGACGTGACGGGAGGCGCGGACAACGTCCGGCTGCCCGTCCTTGTCTCCAGCGAAGGAGTCGCTAAGCTCCTCGCTGTCCCAAAGCTCGCCACCGGCACTGGTCAAGCAATGGCGGACGCTGTCGTCGAGGCGCTGGAGCACTGAGGCATCGCAAACCGCGTCGCTGGCCTGAGCTTCGATACGACGGCGTCCAACACCGGCGCGCGCGCGCGCGGGCACCTGCGTGCTCATCGAACAGAAGCTGGGCAAGGATCTGCTCAACCTTGCCTGCCGCCACCACATGCTCGAACTCGTCGCCGCCAAGGCGCTCGGCGAGTGTTTCCGCGCCTCCTCCGGTTCCAATGTCCAGCTCTTCAAGCTATTCAAGGAACGGTGGGATTCCATCAACACCGAGCACCATCTGGTCATCGACGACGAGGAGGCCACGGCGGCCCTCATGGACGCGCGCGACGACCTCATCGCCCGCTACCATTTCCACCTCTCCCAACAGCAGCCGCGCGATGACTACCGCGAGCTCTTGGAGCTGTCCATTATCGTCCTCGGCGGCTTGCTCACGTGCGGCATCCGGTTCATGCACCCAGGCGCCCTCCATCGCGCGCGCTGGATGGCGAAGGCCATTTACGGCCTCAAAATGTTCCTGTTCCGTGAACAGTTGGTCCTCACCGCGCAGGAGCGGACCGGTCTCAGGCGATTCATCAACTTCGCCCTTGCCTACGTCCCGGCCTGGTTCGCTTCACCGAACCCCGCCGCCGCCCCGGTAAACGACCTTGCCCTCCTCCAGGACCTCGTCGGCTACGAGGACAAGGCGCTCGCCAAGGTTCTGGCTGATGGCTTCGCGCGCCGGCACCTGTGGTATCTGAGCGAGCCACTCGTGTCACTCGCCTTCGACAACAACACATCTGCGGAGACAAGGAGACAAAGAGGATGATGGGGAAGGCGCTCGAGGAGCAGGAGGGCTCGGACAGCCCCCGAAGCGCGTCGTCGTCGAGCCGAAGCCGGCTGTGGTGAACGGCAAGACCCTCGCGAATTTCGTCACCCAGTCATCGAGGCTCTTGTTCCATGTGCTAGACATCGACGGCGTCTTCCTGTCCTCTGACCCAGCGGACTGGCCCAGTGACCGAAGGCATGCCGCCGCCGCGTGGAGGGTGGCGAGTCTCCGCGTCACTAACGACTTCGCCTAGCGCGGCGTCGCTATGATGCAGGACTCAACCTGGCACTGACAAAGGACGAGGACCAGCGTCAGTTCCTCCTCCAGGTCGTCGAGGCGCACCGCCAGCGCTACCCTGACGCCCGCAAGTCCACCGTGACTTCTGCAAACTAGGCAACAATGAGTGGGAGATGGGCAATCGGATGATCCCGGGTTCGATTCCCGGGTGGTACCTCATTTTTCATTTGTTCGTTCTCCCTCCTCATCTTGGGCGGAACGCTCTTCTACACAAGCGTCGTTCTTTATATTAATTATACTGTGTGTTGTTTGCAGTTAAAATGTATATATATATATATATATATATATATATATATATATATATATATATATATATATATATATATATATGATGAATAAAACCACGAAGGAAAGGAAACACAGAATGGTGCTCAAGCGCTTTCGTCTAATGACATCCTCAGGAACACTGAAGTACATAAAGGGTTACAGCCTATATATAGGTTACAGAAAAAAAAACTATACACACATATATATATATATATATATATATATATATATATATATATATACAATAAACGGAGAGATAAAATTTATTAAACATTAAAGGATTGTGGGAGGAGCATACAAATTTGTAAGGAAAAACTACCGATTTTTAGCACAAGATTAGCACAAGATCAAATGAATTGTTTCCAACCAATGTTATAGAAAAAAAAATATATAAAAAATACAAATTTATACTGGAAATCTGCCCGGGTTTTAGCACTTTGCCCTTCTTGTTTAGGTTCGATGTATATAAAAATAAATTTAAAAAAAAATACAAGTTATTTGAGTAGCATACAAGTTTACCAAAGATTTAGCGTTCTACCCTTTTTATCTAAATCTGTTCTGAAGGAATTCAAAACAACAGGATCGAGTTGAAAAAGACCTTTGCTTATGTTGAAGTTATTTGTAAGTTGGATAATGGCAGACTCAAGAATATTTCTATTAACAATGTTGCTAGAGTGAAATAAAACTGAAGCATTATTCCAATCAATACAGTGGGATAACTCTGACAAATGGACAAAAAGGGCACTGGACGACTGTCCTGTTCTAACGGAATATTGATGCTGTTTTATACGTGTGTGCAAATCGTTTCCCGTCTGACCTATGTAAAAGGAATCACATTGTTTACAACCAATTTTATAGATAATGCCTGAATTATTGGTAGGGCTATTTTTTACTATGATATTTTTCACAATATTGTTATATGAAAATACTACATTAATATCCAAAAGTTTAAGTACATTAGCAATGCCTAAAAAGCCCGGGAAAAATGGAAGTACTAAAATATTTTTTGACAAAGTATGAGTGTTATTATTCACACGATAGAAAGTTCGTTTTGCCTTGTTGAGACAAGATTCCATAAACGCAGATGGATAACACAGATCACTTCCAATACCGTTGATTTTTTCCAATTCGGCATCGATGTATTCCGGACTGGCGATCCTAAGGGCGCGGAGAAACATTGA
This sequence comes from Bathynomus jamesi, assembly GCA_023014485.1. Classification (NCBI taxonomy): domain Eukaryota; kingdom Metazoa; phylum Arthropoda; class Malacostraca; order Isopoda; family Cirolanidae; genus Bathynomus; species Bathynomus jamesi. Next base: position 671,449 of record JAJOZX010001876.1, on the reverse strand, counting down.
AGAAAAAATGGCCTTCTTAGTGGGGGTGTCATGTCCCGAGTAAAAATGTACGTAGGACAAATTGTTTTTTTTTTTCCGATAGATACTAAACTTAAAACCTGGGCTTTCCCTATGTACACGCACATCCAAAAATGGGATTGAGTTGTCTTGTTCCACTTCTAAAGTAAACTTAATGGAGGGGACTTGATCATTTAACTGAAGGAGGAAGTTATCCAGGTGACGATTCATGGGCCAGATACACAAAATATCGTCGACGTACCGCAACCAAGGGATGCCAACCCCCAGGATTCTCGGAATGTAAGTAATTTCGAAAAACTCCATATAAATATTGGAGAGGAGGGGCGACAAGGGGTTGCCCATGGCCATCCCAAAAACTTGTTGATAATCCTTTAATGTTTAATAATTTTTTATCTCTCCGTTTATTGTATATATATATATATATATATATATATATATATATATACCCCCGCAAGGGGGTTCTAAGCTCGTGCTTTTGAGTGCTCTTTGTGCTCGTTTGTACGTGCTTGTTCCTGGAGGTTTCACGTGCGCCCTCCCGGCCCTAGCACCCAAGCGCGAAAGCGCTTGAGCACCATTCTGTGTTTCCTTTCCTTCGTGGTTTTATTCATCATAAATATTTTTCACGTGTTACTTTCGTGAAATAATTTTCATATATATATACTGTATATAAATGAACAATGAATAATTCCTATCTTCCTATAATTCTTATATGCATCCGTACAATTTGTATATTTATATAATCCTTATATTCTTATATATCATATATTTATATTCATAGATTCATTTTGACATATAGAGTCCAAATTCGCATAACGCTGCCACCAGTTTGGCTAAATTTTTTATTTGCCATTTTATTTTTGCTGAATAATTGGTGAATTATTTCTTTTTAAATTACTTAATCATTTTTTAGATTTAGCTTAATAATGTCATCTTGTTAAATTCTGCAATGTTCATTTTCTGTATACATTCTCTCTTCCTTGTAAAAGATGAAGTCATATCTTGCTTAACGTTTAATTTTTAAATCTTAAGCATTTAATTTTTGCTCATTTGCATGTTTAATTGTAATTCGTAATAAAATGTATATTTCAGTTTCCATTTTTAGTTAACTCGGCAGATCATGATAACATCAGATCTATCAATATGCGGTTTAAAACAAAAATATGGCTTCATCTTCAAATATCTTGCTTATCAGTCTAGACATTGCTACAGCTAAAATATTTACCTTATCTTCAAATATTTTCCAAAATAATTTAGCCTATTGAGAATAAAAAACAAAATAGGTCAACATTAAATAATAATGATGTCACCAAAAAATTGCCTATATAAAGTTAAATAATTTTTCAAATTGTCATTCTGATTCTGATTGTCTGATCTGACTTAGAGGCTGTAACATTTTAGCAGTAAACTACAGTAAGAGAATATCTTTGTCTTCTCCTTCGAGCCTTGCTCTCTTCAGAGAACTTAGTCTTAAAATAGAGAAAAATAATTTCCCGATACGCTACAAGAAGAATCGGGGAACCCTTAGAGAATTTAGTAAGCCTCACAGAATCCTCCGATCTACTACAAGAAGAAATCGGAGAGTAGTATAAGAGAAACTACTGCGATTCCCTACTCGGTACCAGCTACTCCAGAGGAACAAATCCGTTGCTGCCACCTAACCAGAACCACCGTCAACTTCAAACCGCCCAAGGCCATAGACGGAGGGGTTAACACACACATATATATATATAATATATATATATATATATATTATATATATATATATATATATATAATATATATATGATACACACAGACCGTGCATGGAACAAGGAACTCTTTTAGGAAAATTAAATCGACTGTAGTCCGAATAAGTAATGGTAAATGACAAATACTATAGTTTTTTCTTTTTCATGATGCTAGCCCGACGTGGGCAACGTCCACTTGAGCGTGCACTTGAGCGTCCACTTTTCAAGGCATATAACATGTCCGTTTCATGATGGGAAAAGTTCCTTGTTCCATGCCCGGTCTGTGTGTATCATAAAAAACCTCAGGGAACCATTCTGAGTTTATTCCCATATATTATATATATATATATATATATATATATATATATATATATATATATATATATATATAATAGGCTAATGCTAATGTCTGTCGTTCTGTCTGTCCCACCCTAAAACACGGAAACGGCTCCTCGAGAGAAAAATTATTAGGTAAAAATTGCTTAAAATTAATCGAAACCTATGGGGAAATTATAATCTATCTATATATATATATATATATAAAGCTCAAATTGGATAATGTTTATTTGTGTATGTGCTCATTCTGGGAAATATTAAAAAAAATAAAATTGACCCTGTTGATTGTTTCAGCATTTTATTTTTACCACGGGCTTCTGCTTGTCATATCATAATTCATCGTATCTCTGTCTGTTTATCAGTCTGTCTCCTTTTCAGGTTCAAACGGCTGGACCGATTTTCATAAAACTTGGTGACAACACCCTCTGGGATCCCTTCAATGTTTTTAAACCAAGTCCCAACACGCTTCTACAGAGTTTCACATACTTTCATGCAGGCGCCAAATGTGCCATGGCCCAAGCCGGCAAATTTTAAGGGGCGGCAAAATTTTGAGGGCAGTAAAATTCTGGAGGAAAAGTCGTAACAAGAAAGGTAACAAGAAAGTACTTTTTAGGTAGAGAAAAAATCCAAAATTTCTGGTATTTTTTTAGCTAAAAAAACGGAGAAAAGTTAGTACTACTTAAAAAAAAATCTCATTACGTTTGAACGAAGTCGATTTCAAAGTTAGTCCTTGGCCTTAATATATTTTATTAATTTTAACAATATCTTTATTTTAAAGCTAATTATTTTTATTTTATTTCAAATTTATTGTTTACACTTTACAGAGTATCAAGCCAAAAATTGGCCAATTATTTTGTTTAAGGTTTTCTCTATAAAATTGAATTTATATTTTTTCTATTTTGCAACTTTGAACTTTGAAACTGGACAACATTTAAAATTTAAAGACAAGATTGTGTTTATCTCCGTTTAGTACAGTAATGGTATTTATACAAGGTAAGAAGAAGGCAGTTTTTAAGACAATTTTGAATTTTTTATGTTAACTTAACTACCGATATGTATTTAGCTGTTAGAGACCTACTCAGCCTGGCTGAGCTATCTTTCTTAAACATATAATTATAATATATTTTATTAATTTTAATAATATATTTCTCGGATCTTTTCTGTTTGGGGGCTAGCAGCGAATTTTAATGAAAATCGGTATACTACTAATGTAGTTTTGGTCACTGATTTCAAAAATAACTTTCTTTTTTTGGAGAAATAAAAAGACAAACATGTTAGAGCACTTTAAAAATTAATGTGTTTTTAACGAAAATATCATGACTTAACCTAACCAGTCGTCAAGGGCGTACAGTTGACCTAACCGGGCATTCAAATGACCTAAACTGGCATTCAAATGACCTAACCGAGCATTCAATTGACCTAACTGGGCATTAATTCTTGATTTTTTCTGCTACTTTTACAGATCTGCAGGGATCCTTAATAAACCGTATTCTTCGTAAAGTTGCACTTTTTACAGTTTGACCGACGCGTTTGGCAACGAAAGAACTGGGTATTTTTATCAAAGGAACACACTTTCCCACATTTAGAGCACTTTTTCATAAACAGTAACAGTTTGTGACTCTGGCTAAATTTAACACAATCCTCTGTAACTAGTTTAAACTTGTTAAAACACATATTAATTATTTAAAGTGCTCTAACATGTTTGTTTTTCATTTCTCCAAAAAAAGAAAGTTATTTTTGAAATCAGTGACCAAAACTACATTAGTGTACCGATTTTCATTAAAATTCGCTGCTAGCCCCCAAACAGAAAAAACCCTATTTCTATTTTAAAATACCGGGTGTCCGAGAATTATCTGTACAATTTTTGGCTGTTATTAAAAGTCAACCATAAAGTGTAGAAATTCCAGTGTTGTCCCATTTTACAGAGAAACTCATTAAGATTTTTCTGATAACAAATTTTGACAAGTTTTTTCTTTTTTGTACGCGGGTGACAGACATTGATGATTTAAAAGCAAGAATCACAGCTGCTATTGAGCGAATTGATGTGGATATGCTGCAGCGTACATGGCAACATTTGGATTATCGATTGGATGTTTTGCGAATCACTGATGGTGCACATATCAAATGTTTGTAACAACGTTACTTTAATAAAAGAAACCTTTGAAAATACAGATTCTAAATAATCTTGTTTAAGAATTTTACGTGTGTTATCAAGAATTTTATTAAAAGATGAAATTGTACAGATAATTTTCGGACACACTGGAATTTCTAAAAAACTTGTCAAAACTTGGTATCAGAAAAAACTTAATGAGATTCTTTGTAAAATGGGACAAACTGGAATTTCTACACTTCATGGTTGACTTTTAATAACAGCCAAAACTTGTATAGATAATTCTCGGACACCCTGTATACTATTTATATTTTTAATTAATTTCAGATGTATTTGTTTTTTCAGATGAGTGATGGGAGGAAAAGACTAAGCGTCTCGGAGTATAAGAAGAGAGCTCTGGAGAAAGCTGAAAAACAATGAGATGTCATTGACAAAACTGCGAAAATTGATATGTTCTTTTAAAAGAATTAAAATGTACCGAGATTAGGAGTTTCCAAGAAGATCAAAATGTTAATGAAGGTCCTAGTAATTTTAGATTATCTGGAAGAGAAGTTCAAGAATCCTGCCTACCCTATACTAAGTCTTGTGATATAGGTAGCATCACAACTACCTCCAGCAATACTTCCATTGGACAAGACCCAGCATTGGGAAGTTAATGATGCTACACGTCATTATGTGTCAGAGTATGGCATAAATTAGGACCTAGAAAACATGAACTTTTCTGAATCAAAGAGACGTTTTGGTGAACAATTCAGATATTTTTGTAAAACCTTATTTGAAATAGATCTTGTCAACAGAGAGAAGGTGAAGAGAACATATTTAATGTATTCGGAGAGCACAGGCTCAATTTTCTGCGTTCCATGTCAGTTATTTGGTAGAACTATTAAAATTGGTAAGGAAGGATTTGATGATTGGAAGCACGGCCATGAAAATTCCTCTGAACATAAGTCATGTGTGTTAGCTATGAAAATGAGAAGTTCAACTCTCGGAAGAATTGACACAACTTTTCTATGAAATTGATGAGAAGTATTGGAGGAATGTTTTACAACGAGTTGTTGCAGTGGTCCGGTCACTGGCATCTCATGGTTTACCTTTTACGGGCCACATTGAGAAATTTGGTTCTGTCCACAGTGAAAACTTTATAATGGCTTTGGAACTTATTGCTGAATTTGACCCTTTTCTGGCGGAACATATTGCAAAACACAAAAATCCAGGAAAAGGTCATACCTCATACTTGCCTTCGTTTACATGTGAGCAATTCATGAAACTAATGGCTGACAAAGTTACCAAACAAATAACTGAGGAAGTGAAATGTGCGAAGTACTATTCCATTATTGTGGACTTCACCCCAAACATATCACATGTTGATGAACTTGCAGTTATTCTGAGATACGTAAAAGAAGATGGGCATCCCGTAGAGCGAGTTTTGTCATTCCTTCCCAGTGTAGGCCACAAATCAGAGCAGCTTTTCAACTCAGTTTCCAGCATATTAAAAATGTATGATCTCGAAATTGCAAACTGCTGAGGACATTAGTATGATAACGCTCCCAACGTGTCAGGGACTTACTCTAGCATGCAAGCCAGAATAAAAGAAGCGTCCACAGTAGCAGTTTACGTACCCTGCTCTGCACACTCATTAAATTTGATTGGACAGTGTGCAACAAGTTGCTGTAAGGAAGCCATTGATTTTTTCGCACTTCTCCAAAATCTTTACGTGTTCTTCACTGCCTCCACTCACGTTGGGAAATACTACAAAATCATTTTACCAAATCTGAAAATGTAACGCTAAAGAGCTTATCAGACACTCGATGGTCAGCCCGTGAAGAAGCGTGTAGGAGTCTCAATAAAGACTGGGAAGAGGCTATAGAGGCACTTACGTCCACTGAAGATGAATCAGAAAAGCCTTGCACACGCAGTGAAGCATCAGGCTACCTCAATCATCTGCAACGCCTTGAAACTACAATTCTTTCTTTAATGTGGGATGACATTCTGGAAAAGTTCAATGCTACTACAGTAGTAAACAGCTCCAAGCAGTTAACATTGATCTTGGTGTCGTAGCAGAACTGTATGCATCATTGACTTTCTGTGTAAAAGATGCAAGAGACAACTTCGACTTTTATGAAGAAGCAGCAATTAAGAAATCATCTATCCGCGAATATGAAGTTACAATGAAAAGAAAAAAGAAAAAAACTTCGAGTCGACGAAACTCGCGAAGGCGAGGTAGAATTAGATGGACGGAGGAACTTCTTCATTAATACTTATCTTGTGGTACTTGACAGATTATCGTCGGAATTAAACCGTCGCAAAGATGTGTATGAAAACCTCCATGCACGGTTTGCATTTTTCACAAATGTCACCACCTTGAATCAGACAGATATAACTACCAATGCTATTAAGCTTTGAGAATTTTACAAGGATGACTTGGCGGAAGCATTTGTTAATGAGTGTCTTCATTTCTGTGGGTTTCTTCTGAATTTGGAGAAAACTCCTGCGAGCATTCTTGAAATGAGTGAGATGATCCAAGCAAAACGATTAAAAGAAGTTTACCCATATGTTGATATTGCGCTCAGGATCTTCCTATGTACGCCGGCTTCCAATTGTTCTGCCGAAAGATCTTTTTCTGTACTGCGACGACTAAAGAAATACCTACGGTCAGTGATGTCAGAAAATCGTCTCAACTCTTCAGCTGTCCTTAGTATTGAATCGGAACTCACGAGAGTTCTTAGCTATACAGATCTTATTGATTCCTTCGCTGCTCAGCAATCTTGGCGGAAACTGCTTTGAGTATTCTACAACGGTCGATTTCGTAACTAAACAAAGATCGTAAATATAACCTACAATTCATTTCTGTTCACACATTTAAGGGATTGTTATATATATATAATATATTATATATATTATCATAATATATATAAAGATATATTTCGCTAGAGTAAATGTCTAAACTATTTGACTGCATTTTACTGAAAACCCTTATATCAAATAACTATTTATTGCTAAATGGTAACTTCGTAAGTGTCCGAAGGGCGGCTAAATCAGTATGGCCCTTGGCGCCAGGAAACCTAAATCCGCCCCTGCTTTCATGGAATGAAGAAAATCAAGTTGGCGAATAAATTTAGAAAAGAATGTAGCCATCAAAATTTTTAGCTACGCATCAGAAGCCATGGTAGGTAAAAAACAAAGAAAAATTGTGACAAGTTGTATTTGAAATTTAACTGCTTCGTGAGCTTCAAGTAAAATGTGTGAAGCTGCAATTAAAATTTAAGTGATTCGTGAGCTAATTGTAAATGTTAAACTTTAATTGTAACTAGTTTGTTTTTAGCTCCTTTCAATTTTTTTCTCTTATTTTCCAGAAGCTGTGAAGAGCTTTTTTTCTTTTAATATTGGACTCGCCAAACAGTCTCCAATCAAAGCATCCACATTTTCAACATATGGTTGTTGAAGTTCAGCCACTTTCTTCCTTTCTTCTGTGTACTCTGGGCACAACAGAACAAAATGATGTAGGTCCTCTTCTTCTGCCCCACAAAGTTTGCATTCCACGTTTTCATTAGTATGTCTCTTCAGTGGTAGGCAGTTCGTTCTAGCCTTATACTGTATAGAGTTATTGATGCAGGTCTATTATCGTAGATAGTTTCCTCTTTTATTTGCTTTTTCCAGTTATTATAGATTTCTAAACTAGATTTGTTCTGTACCTCTATAGCTGTCTTCTTCTTGCAACTACTTGTATTTAAAAGCCGGTCGCTTTCAGAGTTTATTGAGTTCTTGGTTGGCTGGGGTAATTTTACAGAAGATTTTGTTATTGTATATACAGCTGAATTAATTAAAAATATATATAAAAATTTATGTACAATACTTATTTATAAAGATTATATATGATTCTTAAAATTACACAATGATAAAATATATACAATTTGGTACGCGCAAAATTGGTTTGTCGGTAACTAATATAAAAATAATATAAATGCGGAAAATTAACTGCGCGGCCCCACACTACTGCCCACCCCGAGAAGCGGAGCACGTATATCAAAAGTAGAAATATTCGGGTCTTGATTTGAATCGGATCCTTCGTCCAGCTCGCGTTGATCCTCGGTCGGCCTCGTTTCCGGTTGTTGCGTTGTCCTGCGCGCCCGTCCTGAGGTCTGTATTTGCTACCTCCGAGGTGCGTCCTCCATCGTCCTTTTTCCTTGCGTGCTTTTTCTCCGATCCGATGTCGTCCGATTGTGCGCCCGGTACCTGTGTGGGACCTGAAACTATATACGCCGGTTTTAAACGATTAATTGAAATGGCTTCTGATGATCCGTTGTTTTTTCTATTACGAAGTACTTATCGTGGCGTTCGAGAACACGGAAAGGTCCTTGATATGGTGCCTCGAATGGTTTTCGAACGCGGTCGATGCGTACCCATACGTGGCTTGATTTGTGGAGTTCCGATGGAATGAATGATTTGGGGGCTGAGTGAATGTTTCCTTGAGAGAGTTGGGCGAAATCGATTTGCGTCATTTTCTTGGCTAATTCGGAGATGAATTTTGAATTGGATTTTGACGACGAATTGGCGATCATTGGCCTCGGGCATAATAGGGTGGTTCCGGTGACGGTGGTGAACGGTGAATAACCCGATTCGTTGGGGAGACTGCGTAAACCAAGGAGAACTATGGGTAAAGCGGGGAGCCAATCTTGTTTTCGAGCGATGATTGCTGTCTTGATGGTGCGATGAGATCTTTCAATTATTCCGTTGGTCTGAGGGCGATACGACAAAGTTCTTAGTCGGTGAAATCCGATGAGAGCTGAGAGTTCCCTAAAGAGTTCGGATTCGAATTGGGATCCGCGGTCCGTTATGACTTGCAGTGGTACACCAAATCTTGAAATCCATACATCGAGAAATGCGTGTGCTATTGATGTGGCTGTAGTATCAATCAGAGGATATGCTTCTATCCATCTTGTGGCACGATCGATGCAGGTTAGGAGATATCTATATGGGGAAGGATATGTTTGACCGGGCAAAGTGGTTGGCGGTAAGGGACCGACGATGTCGATATGTACCGTTTCAAATCTTGAACTTGGTAAATCGAAGGGGGTTATTTCTGATTTTGTATGGCGAGAAATTTTTGAGGATTGACATGATTCACAATTTCGGGACCAAGTTCGAATATCCTTATTCATTGAGGGCCAAAAGTATCTTGATTTAATGATACGAAGTGATTGCTTGATGCCTGGATGAGAAATATTATGAAATTGATTGAAGATGGAAGATCGATGCTGCTTGGGAACAAAAGGACGGGGATATGGCGTGGATGTATCGCAATATAAAGTTGTATTTTCTGGAAACGGGAACGGCTTGAGACGTGGGAGAAATTCTTGCGTTTCTTGATCTTTTTGTTGAGATTCCGCGATTGCTGATAAATCGAAAGCGTCGATATGTACTGCGTTTACGTTGCGTGAAAGGCAGTCCGCTACGACGTTTTCGGATCCACAGATATGTATTACATCGCATACGTATTCCGTGATGGCAGACCAATGACGTTGTTGTCGGTCTGTCTTGGCTCGTAAGGGACTCTTGTAGGCAGAAACCATCGGTTTGTGATCCGTGAAGAGTATTACTTGACGACCTTCTAAAAATTGACGGAAATGCAGGACGGCTAGGTATGCTGCGAGTAATTCTCTATCGTATGCGGCGTACGCTTGCTGAGTTGTAGTTAATTTCTTGGAAAAGAAGGCGATGGGAACTGGTGTGCTGTCGATTATTTGATGAAGAACTGCTCCAGCTGCTATTTGTGAGCAGTCCGTAACTAAATGAAGGATTGAGCTTGATGGAAGAGGATGACAAAGCGTAACGGCGTTCCGTAGTGCATCCTTGACATCTTGAAAGGCTTGAATTGCTTCGTCGTTCCACTGTAGACTTTTGCTTTTGACTTGAGTTCTGACGATTTCACTTAAAGGTGAGACTAAATCGGCGTAACGGGGTATCATATGGCGATAGAATCCCGTCATTCCTAGGAATCTTCTGAGGCTTTGGTAATCTTGCGGTTGGGGAATATCTTGAATTTCGGAGACTTTGTTTACAGGAGGACGAATGCCTGCTGGGGAAACTTCATGACCCAGAAATTCAATTTTGGATTGCTGAAATATGCATTTTTCTAAGGAAATTTTTAAATTGTGTGCTTGAAGGATCTTGAATACGCGTTCTAAGTCTTTCAAATGGTCAACTGCGTTATTTGAATGGACTAAAATATCATCGAGATACACAAATACGCAGTCAACTCCTCTGAAAATTGTATCCATGAAGCGTTGAAATGTTGCAGGGGCGTTTCTTAAACCAAATGGCATGTATAAATAATGAAATAAACCAAATGGAGTTGTTACAGCCGTTTTCTCGATATCTTCTGGGTGGACTGGAATTTGGTGATATGCTCTGACTAGATCGATTTTGCTAAAGCATGATTTTCCGTGCAGAGATGTTGACAGACTTCTTATATGAGGAAGTGGATATCTGTCCGGTTTCGTGACAGCGTTTAGGCTTCTATAATCACCACACGCCCGCCATTCGCCTGGTATCTTCTTCGGAACAAGGTGTAACGGTGAGGCCCATGGTGATTTTGAGGGTTCTATAATTCCATCTTGAAGTAAGTTGTTGAAAGTAGCCTTAGCTGAGGATAATTTATCGGGTGAAAGACGTCGAGGGCTTGCAAACACTGGTGGTGCGCTGCCAGTGTCGATGGTATGCTTGACAGTGTTGGTGGAAACTTTCTGCGGTTGAGCTGGTTTCAGTAGTGAGGAGTACTTGTCAAGCAGGTTCCTGATTTCTTGAGGTAATTTGTCGGTAGGGTTAATATTGATGAGGTGGTCTTTGGATTGCACAGGTTTAGTAGTGGCTTGAAGAGTTGTTGCTCTATCCTTCAAAATGCCATGCTTGCAGTCCACAAGGATGTCATAATGGGATAGAAAATCGGCGCCGAGAAGTGGACTGGAGACTTGGGCGACGACGAATGGCCACCTGAATATTCTTCGTAATTTAGGAATTGATATGTCCAGTGTTACTTCTCCGAATATTTCGAGCGGCTGACCGTTTGCGGTGGAAATCTTTACTGCGGTTGGGTGGAGTTGACAATCATTGACACAAGTTGGTGGTAAAATTGAGATGCTCGCTCCTGTGTCAATGATAAAATTGACCTTCAGACTGGCGATGCGAGCTGCGACTGAGATCAGCGGCAGGCCGGACGTCGCGTTAATCACAGCCTGCTTATCTAGTTTTCCGACGTTTCTCTTGATGGTGAGGAAGATCTTGAATTTGGGCGTGACGAGGGAGCAGCTTGGCGTCATCTTTATTTGGCCACTTGCACCATGGCCTGCAGGTCCTTGCTTGGGGGCCATAATAAAGGTGCGCGCGGCACACCACCGGCCGCTGATTCTCGCTGAAGGGTTTTAGGCCGATGGGGATATTCGTTCTTGGGCTTGTATTGGCTCGAGTTGACGTTGGCGCAGCGTAGCAGCTTTGTTGAGCGAACGGTATTAACTCATCGGCTAGTTTGCCGAGTTGAGTTAGCGTCAGCTCCTTTTGTGCTGCTACGACGGGCGCTATTGAGGATGGGAGCGCCTGGATGAATTTATGCTTCACCAAATTATCGCTGACGCCCACCTTCAGTGCCGTTTGGTGGATATCTTGAAGGAATTGGGAGGGCTTTCCAGTGAGAGGAGTGTTGGAGATGAGTCGTTCGAAGAGTTCTGGCTTCGTCTTTTCGTAATGACTCACGATTTCTTCTTTTAAATCGGTGTACGACTTGTTGGAGAGAGTTGCTGCTGAAATTCGTGAGACGACTTCGGGGGGTAACGAGGCTAGAACATGGAAAAATTTGGTCTCTTCGGATGTTATTCTGGAAATGTGGAATTGTGCCTCCATGATGGAGAACCATCCTGCGGCCGACGCTTCAGAGAATGTGGGTGGCTTGATGGTGACATGGTGCACTCCTGATTCAACAGATTCAATCTTGCGGGAATGTAATTCGGGTCTGCTGCTGCTTCGGTTCCGACCGGCTACTACGGGTGGGCGGCGAAGAGGCGTGGCTTCGGTTTGTTCCGCCCGGCGACTGAAGGATGCTGCTTCCGCTGGCTGCTTCGGGTCACTCCGGGGTCACCAATTATAGCTGTCTTCTTCTTGCAACTACTTGTATTTAAAAGCCGGTCGCTTTCAGAGTTTATTGAGTTCTTGGTTGGCTGGGGTAATTTTACAGATTTTGTTATTGTATATACAGCTGAATTAATTACAAATATATATAAAAATTTATGTACAATACTTATTTATAAAGATTATATATGATTCTTAAAATTACACAATGATAAAATATATACAATTTGGTAACGCGCAAAATTGGTTTGTCGGTAACTAATGTAAAAATAATATAAATGCGGAAAATTAACTGCGCGGCCCCACACCTCTTCCATCCATCTTGCTGAGTCCCAGTTTCTTGTCTTTTCTTTGAGTTGTCCTTTAGTCATATTATTTATATCTTGATAGCTGATGTTTACTTCTTCAAGGTATTTTTTGGTTGTTTTTATCCATTTAGTGTTACTTCTTTCTTGCATTGTTTCTAAAATGGTCTTCAACAGTTGGTTCTTTCCCTTTCTTATATTCTTTATATATTGTATTCTTCCATCTATTATCCTCCTTTTCATTAGGGATGCCCCAATTTCTCTCCTTAGGGTGCAGTTTGGTGCGTATTTCAGTGCCCCCAGTATTTGTCTATAAACTCCATTCTCAATTCTTTGTATTTTTTCCAGTTCTGTATCAGTAAGGTTTATTATATTTGTTCCATATAACACTGAGGGTACAGCAACATTTTTCTAATATGTTTTACCTATCATAATTTTGTTACAGCTCCTGGCAATCACAGAATAGGTTATGTTCGCGAACTTTTGTACTTTTTCGAACATTTTTTATTTCTACGTTTTAAAACAGTTTCTTTTATTGTTAATCGTTAGACCAAGATACTTGATTTTATCTGTAACTTTAATATTTTCTATTTCTTTGGGCTGATTTTTTATATTATAAATCTTTATACTGCTTTTGTTCTTGTTTATATCAAGGCCACACTCCTTACTGACTTCTATTACTGTTTTCAAATTATTTGTTGCTTCTTCCAGTGAGTGTGCCAAGCGTAGCCCATCATCAGCAAAAAACAAGATTTTTATATTTAAAAGTTCATTCTGAAAACCTGTCCCTTTTTCTTCTAATTTTGCTATAATCAGGTACGTTATTAGTTTAAAATAGCACAACTGAACCTGTGCAACCTTGTCTTATGTCACTTTTAACTTCTATTTCTTTTTTCACTGGGCCGAATTTTACCATGGTCTTGTCGTCTTTATAGATATTAGCTATGACATCTATAATTTTTGAGTGCACTTTATATTTCATTAAAACATGTATAATTTTTTCTCTCTTGACTGAGTCAAAGGCTTTGCTAAAGTCAACTGAAGTTAATATTAATGGCTTCATTTTCTGGAAACTGTCTTCAATACAATACTGTAGAATGAGCAAATTATCTACTTTTGGTCTCCTTCTGAAAATCCAACCTGTGTATCTTTTTTCTCATTGTTTGTGACTTGGTTATCTATACATTTTCCTGTTAGGGACATATATAATTTGGAAGAAATTTTTGTTAACGCAATAGGTCTCAAGTCTTCTGCTGTAGGCTTAGTAATTTTTGGAATCATCTTTGTATTTGATTTACTCCAATCTTCTATCTTTACCTCTTCATCTATTATTTGTTGGAAACAGTTCTTGAGCACTTCCAGACATATCTTATTATCTCCTAGTACCCTATACATTTCTGGTTTTTTGTTATCTGGTCCAACAGCATTATTATTTTTAACTTGTTTATACATTGCTTTACCTGATTTACAGGAGTTTAGGGTATTTCATAGACTTTTTAACATTTCTTGTTTCAAAGCACAAATCCATGTGCTTCCTAGCTTCTGACGGAAATTTGTATATAATTTCCCCATGTATGGGTATATTACTATATTTACCTAATGCTATTCATAGTCTCTTCACTTTCTAGCTGTATGCTCGTTTTGTCTCTTCATTCCAAATCTGGTTGATTGCATTATCGTGTTTTTTGTATATTTTGCTCCAATATTCTATTATCTTTTCACCTGTCTCTATGTCTGTCAGTTGTTGACCTTCCTTGCTATATAGCACCATCTTATTATTTAATTGGGTATCAGTGTTTTTTAACTTATTTACCACTTCCCATAGTTTCTTACTCTTATTGGTACTTACTTTTATTTCTCTAGTAATTCTCGTTTCATATATATATATATATATACACACACACACACACACACATATTTCTTTTTTAGTTATATTATGTATCTTCTTTTTTTGTATCATGTACAGTTGCCTGCATATGTAATGTTCCTCGCCTCACAGGCGACTCCGTACATGTGGCAACGCCGCAGCGATAGTCAAGGTACCCCAAATGGGGGAAGGTGGGATGGAGGGGGAAAACCGAGTCCAACAACATATCATATAACATTGACATACAGGTAAGGCGCCGTTCAAAAATTACGTAACGCTATTTTTTGCTTAAACCTGACCCCCCCCTGTAACGTTCCGTAACGTGTGGTGTGTGGGGTTTTGGGGAAGTGTGACATAACATCTGAGGTGGTGCCTGGTCTAGCGTTACAGAACGTTCCTGGGGAATCTTGAGTATCAAGTTTTAGCAAAAATAGCGTTACATAATTTTTGAACGGCCCCTAATTATAATGTAATGTTTGTGTTCATAAAGATAAACGATTAATATGATCGTGAACAGCGTTGAACTCCATGTTCACTAGTCTTATACAGTAATAAGGTTCCATTATGATTAATGCAAGTTTATATGAGCAGATACCACACTACAACTTTTTATATACTAGTGAATTTGAACCTGGGCTCTCTGATATTGTTTCTCCTTTTGGATATTGCCGATAAATTTACTGTTGGAAAGTTCTGAATTTTATATACTTGCGTTTATATTCACATTGTTAAAGTTAAGTAACTGAATATTTGCGGTTTTTAGTGATTTAGAAATTTTCAAAGCGTGCCGGCTTAATTTAATTTAAACTTGTGACGGTTATAAACGTTAACTACTTTAACTTGCGCGATGCCGTCGCAGAAAGCGTCGTGTGCTAGTTGTGGGGTTAATCGGTGGTATACTGATTTTAAAGATTACAACGGCGGTCCTCTGGCGATTACCGAGAGATCGGTTGGTTTCTTTTGTGAGTTGAGTGAAGAGATAGTGGATTTAAAACGTAGTGTACGCGAGGTGACGGGACGACTTGCAACGCTTGATGAGGGCAGGGGTAGGCTTACAGTTGACGAAGGCCGAACTATACTAACGTTGAAGGGTGAGGTTAGGAACCTAGTTTCTAGTATAGGTAGCTTATCGGGAAGGTTAGATAGTTGAGGAAAGGGTTGAGGTAGGCCCAAGATTAGTAGAGGAGGAAGGATTTAGAGTAGTTAAGGGTGAAGCTAGGCGAAGTACGTTAGGTGATAGGAATCTCCCCCCCAATCGAGGTTTCGAACCCTTTCGCCCAGTTGGATAGGGATGTGAACGAAGGGGAAACTATTTTAATTGGGGACTCCTTAGTGCGTCATATGGATAAAGAGTTCGTTGAACGGAATCCAACCAAGAGGAGGAGGGTCTGTCTACCAGGGGCCACGGTTGACAGAATTAGAGACGAAGTATATAGGATTGATACTGCCTCTCATCACTCGATGTTGGTGACGATGGTAGGGGGCAACGACTCGTATAGGCCCGATACAAGAGTACCTGACCTTTTGGAGAGATACAGGGGGTTAATTAGGTCCCTGAAGGCAAGGTCAGACAGGTCTTTAGTTCTAAGTATTATCCCTAAGCAAGATTTAGGTCTTAGGATTACGTCAAAAACAATATTTTTTAACACTTCGCTAGAAGAGATTTGTACTCAGGAAAATGTACCCTTCGTAAAGCTGTGGTCAGAATTTAGTGATCCTAGCCTTTTTATAAAAGATGGGGTGCATTTCAATGAAATAGGGAATGCTAGGCTAGGTAGGTTAATCGATGAAAACGTTCGAAAGCTGTATAAGTTGAAGCCCTCTTTGGACGTTGTGGGTCCAGGAAACGCCAGCCCGACGTGCAAAAGTTTAAAACGCCGGACCGTGGTAAAAAAATAATTTAATCGTCTTTTATTGCAACGCACGTAGTATTAGAAATAAATTGAACGAATTTAAGGCGATAATTTATTCTGGGAACTACGATATAGTTGCTATAACCAAAACGTGGTTAAATACCGTGACTCAAGACTTGTTAGGGGAACTTGATATAGCGGGTTTTAAACATTTACTGATGATAAGTTACATAGGATTGGTGGCGGCGTTTTATTGTACATTCGTAATTCCGTTAGGGCTATTGAGGTTAAGATAAATTTTCCGGCAGCAGTTAATGCGATATGTGTTGAAGTTAGGGCGCGTCGTATCAGCTTTAATTTCGTTGTTTTTTTATAGACCTCCCGTTCAACCCCTCGATACCGATACTAGATTCTACACACTTCTTGGTAACTTTATTAATAATCGGGATAGTATAAATGTCGGAGACTTTAACTGCCCTAACGTTAATGAAGAGACTTTTACTGGTAATGATGAGGGTTTGAGACTGATTGAGTTCATGGAAGATAAATTTTTACGACAGATGGTTACTGAACCAACGCGCGGTGACAATATTTTAGACGTGGTGATGACGAACAACGAAAATATAGTCGAAGGCTTGGAAGTAGGTGAGAGTTTGGGATGTAGTGATCACCAAATTATTAGGTTTAAGCAGTGGTGGGATTCAGCCGGTTCGCACTGGTTCGTGCGAACCAGTTCCTAAAATTTCCCGAGTTCGCCGAACCGGTCCTTAACCCTTTCAGACCGTGCATGATTTTTGTTGAATATTATATATTCAGATAAAGGAAGCCGTCTTATAGTTCAAAATGTGGCAAATTTGATGGCAATTAATTTGATTGGCCTTCCATTCGATTCCTGGGACCCCACTCCATCAGTTCAAAAAGGCTGAGAAGTAGCCACACAGCCGATGACAATAGGATTAAAAAAGGAAGAAATAAAGAAAACAATGATAATCAAGTGGCGATTTTGAAATATTTAAAAGGAAATTAAATAAAGAATTTCAGTAAAAACATTTTTTTTAGTTTTCATTTCTGACACGGATGGGAGAGGAGAAGGGGGGAAGGGGAGGGGAGGGCGAACCGGTTCTTAAAATTTTTTAATCCCACCACTGGGTTTAAGCTATTGATAGTAAACATTAAGGATAGTAACGTAATAGAAGTCGATGATTTTCATAGGGCTAATTTTGATAGTTTTGCGGACAGAATGAGACTAGTGGACTAGGATAATTTATTTATGGGTAATGACGCAAATTTTCAATGGGAGGCGTTTAAAGAAAGTTTTTTGAATATCGAAAGGGAGTTTATCCCGAGTAGGTTCAAACGCGCTAGAAATCATGGTAGGCCCAAGTGGTGGACTAGGGAAATAGGCGAGTTCATAAATGAGCGTAAGAGAGAGTATAGACTTAATAAGCGCAATGGCACGGTAGCTAACTTTAATAGATATATCGTGCCTAGACGTCAGGTTAAAAGATATGTTAGGAATGCTAAGCGTAATTTTGAGATACTTGTAGCTGCGGATAGTAAACATGATCCGAAAAAATTTGCTGACTACGTCAATAATCGTAAGCCGATAAAATATAACATATACCCCATAGTGGACGCTAAGGGCGATTTGGCTTCCGACGCTCAGGCGATGGCGGGTATTTTTAACAACTTTTTTGCGACAGTTTTTACCGTAGAAGACGTAAATACTGTCCCCCGACCTGGACGATATCGTTGCAGTTAGTAGCGATACTATTTTGAATGAAATAACTGTTTACGAGGGTGAGATTGCGCATTATATCGATAAGCTAAAAGTTAGGAAGGCTCCAGGCCCTGACGCGCTTTATCCTAGACATTTGAAAGATTTGAAAGACGTTATCGTAGGCCCATTAACAAAAATTTTTAATAAGTCATTGGAATTGGAGATTATTCCTGAAGACTTCAAATTAGCTAACGTTACGCCCATTTTTAAAAAGGGCAACCGCACAGTAGCTAGCAATTATAGGCCTATTAGTTTAATGTCAATTGTCGGTAAACTTTTGGAATCCGTAGTTAGGGATCTTATCGTCGATCACTTAGAAAGTCGTGATTTGATTAATAGTAGCCAGCATGGGTTTTGACACCATAAATCTTGTTTACCTAATTTGTTAGAGTTTTATAACGAAATAGTGTGCGAATACGATAGGCAGAGAGCGGCTGACTTATTTATTTAGACTTTAAAAAAGCGTTCGATACAGTTCCGCATAGAAGATTAATTGCGAAGGTTAAAGCGCACGGTATACGCGGTCAGGTAGCTAACTGGTTAGGGGAATGGCTTCGTGCCAGGAATCAGAGGGTCATTGTTAATGGTAGGGAATCGGGGTGGTTGGATATAGGCAGCGGTGTCCCTCACGTTTCAGTGTTAAGCCCATTGTCATTCGTTATCTTCATTAACGACATAGATGTAGGCTTGACCAGTAACGTGTAAAAATTCGCGGGCGATACCGAAATAGACGGTAAAGTTCTTAACGTGGACGATAGAAATAGGCTTCAAGACAATGTAAATAAAATTCTAGAGTGGACGGATAAGTGGCAGATGCAATTTAACGTAGACAAATGTAAAATTTTGCAAATAGGTTCTCGTAACAACAATTACACGTACGCGATGGATGACAGACCGTTAGCGAGCGTTGACGAGGAAGTAGATTTAGGCGTACGCGTATCTGAGGATTTAAAAGTTAGGAACCAGTGCCTGGAGTCTTGCGCAAAAGGTACTAAGATGTTAGGCTTCATATCGCGTAATTTCTAATTTAAATCGAAGAATATTATATTGCCCCTTTACAAGTCCCTAGTCAGGCCTCACTTCGAATATACCGTCCAGTTTTGGTGCCCGTATTTGCGTGAGGATATTGATAGGTTGGAAAGGGTTCAGCGACGCGCCACGAAACTATGATAATTCCATCACTACACAACAAGTCTCTTGAAGATAGGATTAAAGAGTTAGACTTGCATTCACTCGAAACTAGGAGATTAAGGGGGAAGCTTATTGAAGTTTTCAAAATCGTTAATAAAGTCGATAACGTAAATTTTTACAAATTATTCATTTTCGATATTAGTAATACTCGTAATAACGGATTTAAATTAAGTGGCAGAGGTTTCTTTACTAACATCGCTAAAAACGTTTTTACGTTTAAAGTAATTGATAAATGGAATAATCTTCCCGCGTCCGTCGTAAACTCTACCAGCGTTAATATGTTTAAGAACGGTTTAGATAGGCATTTTGAAAATATTAACGTCGTTTAAAATAATAAAACAATTAGCAGCAGGAGCTCTCGGGGTAATGGTCGAGGTTTGAGTCTGTTGACGATTAATGCCAGCTTGTGACATGCCAGCGTGTGATATGCCAACAACAAAATTATATTAAAAAAAGAAAAAAATAGACTAACACGAACTTAGATGTAGCTCGTAGCGTAAACTAACCCACTTTTTGTTATACTCTTCATACTTTTTTTTTTGTTCTTTTCTTATCCTCTCTTTACTTGCATGTCTGTAGTTTGCATGGTATGACAGTGTTTCTTTGAGTTAAGACTGTGTTTGCATGGTTTGTAAGCGTTCTTATTTTAATTCTTTTTATCTCTCACCCCTTTCCTGTTCTCTTCGACTATTTTCCGACTTGTCGGCAGTGGCCGGCGGATGATGATGGCGAGTCTTTCTCTCTCTTTTTCTAAATGAATGTCAACTCACGAATGACAGGTTTTTCTACTTACTCTTGCTACTTACTCTTCTTTCTCTCGGGCTAACTTTGGAGTGGATCTTAGGGTCTTTGTTAGCCTTACCTTCTGTAGATATGTAGATCCCCATTATTGTCTATTACATCTTATAATCTGAGTGGCATAGATGCAACAATTGCAACATGGTTATATATGATGTGTGGGTTCCTTCGGAACATCTCCCACTCAGCCATAGTTAGTCCAGCAGCTGGCGGCTGGTCCGCTCCTGCCCAAGCTCCCACGAGTTCACCACATTCCCCCACACGTTCTCAATGGGGTTGAGGTCACACCCCTTACTAGGCCAGTCCAGTAGTTCTAGATTTCGCTGCTCCTCGACCCACCTTTTAACAATCCTGGCAGTGTGGATGGGAGAGTTGTCCTGCAAATGGATTTTAAATATTAAAAGTAGAATTATATCTTATCTATACTCTTCATCAATAAACCACTATTCTCGATAGGTTTTAACCCTTATGTATTAAGGGTTTCTCTCAGCTAAATGTAATTGTGCGCCGTTATACAAATAATACAGCCTGCAGTTATCCAGAATAAAATCCTAAAGTGTTGTCATAGTACTGAAAGAGTTAAAGAACAATTTTATGACCAATTTTATGACCGGACATACAAATGAGTGTAATACATAAATCTTACTCTATTAATAGTATAATATTCTGTAACACACAAATAGAATAAATATAATCTGCTCAGGATAGGGCAAGGCATACGCGCGTACAGAAGGCAGCATCACCTCCTCCATGATCTCTATATATTGATCTGCCGTAAACCTCCCGTGGATCTCAGTCAGCTCTCCTTGTCCTAGACGGCCGTGAGTTGTAAACGCAAACGTCTTCTTGTCAGAGAAGATAACTCTGCTCCAATATGCGAGATCATCATTTATGTGCTGGCGAGCAAACGAGAACCTGGCCTGACGATATCGTTACACGATCCTCTCTTTTTTGGCAGTAGTACGGTGGTGATATCTTGCTTTATGCAACCGTCTCCTTCCGGTGTCCACTGACACGCCCATATGTAGTGTCTCCCGGATGGCGACTGCGTTGTTGATGGGATCGTTCTGCACTTCGTTGATCATTCTCCGGTCTTCTTCTGGGGTGGTCTTTCTTGGTGCCCCACACTTAGGACCATCTAGCAGATTCCCAGTCTCCTGCCACCTCTGCACCCAGCGTCGAACATTAGACTTCAAAATTCCCAGTTTCATGGTTATGTCTGCTACAGAGAGGCCTCTTTCCCGCATACCAATTATCCGGTCTCGCTGTGCAATTTTATCTTGAGCTGGATTCATTTTCAGAGTCGGTGTTCGTCATAAGGTGTAGAAATATGGTATGAACATAGATCATCCCAGTAACCATGTCAACACCTCGGTTTGGCCCATCAACGTCATTTCACAAACATTAGTATAATAGTGTATGAGTTTATAAGTATATATATACACACTGTAAACCAGGTTAATTTCGAGGCAGCAAATTTTCGCTCTCTCATATTCTTGGACGAGTTCGCGGTATCATAATTTCGCGGTCAACAGTTGCTAGTTATAATCTTACAGATTAAAATCACATCATGAATGACTACATTTATTCTGGACTGTGATTGGTCGAGGTTGAGATCGTATATCAAGGCAAGTTTTACCTCTTGGTATGCGGATAAAGTTTCAGCAGCACTCAACGTAAATGAATCTCTCGGTAAGATAGATTTGAAGCTCTCCACATTGAAACCTATTCATGCTAAATGGATTGTTTCTGCATAGGATAACCTACACAAAATGAGGGAAACCATTCGAAACGGTTGGAAAATTAGCGGCATTCATGACATTCTTGTTATACAGTAATAATACAGTATAATTTAAAATGTTTTTGCTGCTTTTACTTTACAATGTTTTATTACATTATACTGAATTTACTTTTCAAATAAAGTATTTTAATGATCTAAGTTTTATTTTCTATCCTCCAAAGATTAGTTTAAATTGTCAAATTTTCGCCTGCTGGATATTTTCGGGTAAACTATAGCCTACGCGAAAAAAGCGAAAATTTCCTGTAGGCGAACATTTCGCATTCACTACTACTGTATATAAAAAATTCTGTTGTAGTAGCTGTTCATATACAGGGGTTGGACAGAATAATGGAAACGCTCGCATTTTCGGTGCTGTATTTTCTGATATCATTAATGGCGTTATGTACTTTATTAAATTAATAGGTAACTGCATATAATATTGAGAACATCTTCTATTTAAAATGTTCATATTGGGTTTTCAGGTTCCTTTGAAGTAAATAAAAATATCGCGCTTGAAAAAGATGTTACTGCCTGTGAAAGGAGCATAATAGTACAGGGTGGTTATAAAGTCCCTATCTATTTCAGTGAAAACGTAGCAAAAAGTGTAAAATTCAGTAACATTATAATAGAAGGCATATATTTAATGAATATTTTAGCATATGATTCTACATGAGCACCATCAGTATCTCTACAGAGTTCGAATCTGTCAGCAGCATTGCGGAACACATTTTGGAGCATGACAGGGGTTATTTTTGTAACTGCTGTTACGATACGAGCACGTAAATGTCGCAGCTTCATTCAGACGGCATTTTAAACACTGTACTGAACGGACGCATTCCTGAGCTCTCTGATATTGCATCTACTTTTGTATATTGCTGAGGATTTTACTTTTGGATAGTTTTGAATTTTATATACTTGCGTTTAAATTCACGCTGTTATAGTTAAGTAATTGAATATTAGTGTTTTTTAGCGATTTAGAAGTTTTCATAGCGTGCCGGCTTAATTTAACTTATACCTGTGACGGTTTAAACTAATTTTTAACTGCGCGATGCCATCGCAGAAAGCGTCGTGTGTTAGGTGTAGGGTAAACCGGTGGTATTCGGAATTTAAGGATTATAACGGCGGTCCTATGGCGATTACCGATAGATCAGTTTGTTTCTTTTGCGAGTTCATAGAGAAATTAGTTGACATAAAACGCAGTGTACGTGAGGTAACCGAAAGACTTGCAACGCTTGATGAGGGCAGGGGTAGGGCTACGGTTGACGGAAGCCGAACCAATACTAACGTTGAAGACGTTAGTAATTTGAAGGGTGAGATGCGTAACCTAGTTTCTAGTTTAGGTAGCTTGTCGGGAAGGTTGGATAGAGTTGAGGAAGGGGTTAAGGTTAGTCCGAGAGTAGTAGATAGCGAGGGATATAGAGAGGTTAAGGGTGGAGCTACGAATCAGGCGAGTTTGTCTAAAACAATTCGTCTAAAATACAATTTGTCTAAATCAATTTGTCTAAAACAGTTTGTCTAAAATCAATTTGTCTAATAACAATTTGTCTAAAATACAATGTCTAAAATACAATTTGTCTAAAAATAATTTGTCTAAAATACAATTTGTCTAAACAAACAATTTAATATAATATGGCATACAAATTGTTGCCTGATGTACAATGCTATTTATTACTTGCCACGCCCCATCTTAAAAGGTTACCTCTTGTGCGGAATAGTACATCGAAATCAGTTATCCCGGAACCCATAACCCGGTTAGGTTAGGTTAGGTTAGGTATATTATGAAATAAAATCAACCCATTTTCAATCTTTTCATCCTCACTCCAAATTTATCAAGCAGACAAATGCATTTCTAGTTATCTTCAGTTATTAGTCAAATTGTATTTTAGACAAATTATTTTTAGACAAACTATTTTAGACAAACTATTTCGATGTACTATTCCGCACAAGAGGTAACCTTTTAAGATGGGGCGTGGCAAGTAATAAATAGCATTGTACATCAGGCAACAATTTGTATGCCATATTATATTAAATTGTTTGTTTAGACAAATTGTATTTTAGACAAATTATTTTTAGACAAATTGTATTTTAGACAAATTGTTATTAGACAAATTGATTTTAGACAAACTATTTTAGACAAATTGTTTTAGACAAATTGATTTAGACAAATTGTATTTTAGACGAATTGTTTTAGACAAATTCTCCTAGACGCGTGGAGCTAGGCCGCGTACGTTAGGTGATAGGAATCCCCTCCCCCCCTATTGAGGTTTCGAACCCTTTCGCCCATTTGGAGAGGGACGTGAATGAGGGGGAAACTATTTTAATTGGGGACTCTTTAGTGCGCCACATGGACAAAGAGTTCGTTGAACGGCATCCAACCAAAGGAGGAGGGTCTGTCTCCCAGGGGCCAGGGTTGACAGAGTTAGAGACGAAGTGGATAGGATTGACGTTGCCTCCCGTCACTCAATGTTGGTGACGATGGTAGGAGGCAACGACTCGTATAGGCCCGATACGAGAGTGCCTGACCTTTTGGAGAGATATAGGGGGTTAATTAGGTCCCTGAAGGCGAGGTCAGATAGGTCTTTAGTTCTAGGTATTACCCCTAGGCACGGGTTGGGTCTTAGGATTACGTCAAAAACAATATTTTTGAATAATAAATTAGAAGAGATTTGTGCTGAGGAAAATGTACCCTTCGTAAAGCCGTGGTCCGAATTTAGTGATCCTAGCCTTTTTATAAAAGATGGGGTGCATTTTAATGAAATAGGTAATGCTAGGCTAGGTAGGTTAATAGACGAAAACGTGCGAAAGCTGTATAGGTCGAAGCCTTCTTTAAACGTTGTGGGACCGGGGAACGCGGGCCCGACGTGATAAATGGTTTAAAACGCGGGCGCGTGGTAAAAAATAACTTAAACGTCTTTTATTGTAACGCGCGTAGTATTAGAAATAAATTAAATGAATTTAAGGCGCTAATTTATTCCGGCAACTATGATATAGTTGCTATCACTGAAACTTGGTTAAATACCGTGACTCGGGACTTGTTGGGGGAACTTGATATACCAGGTTTTAAACTCTTTACTAATGATAGGTTACATAGGTTTGTGGAGGCGTTTTGCTGTACATTCGTAATTCCCTTAGGGCTATCGAGGTTAAGTTAGATTTTCCGGCAGCAATTAATGCGATATGTGTTGAAGTTAGGGCACGTAGTATTAGTTTTAATTTTGTTGTTGTTTATAGACCTCCCGTTCAACCCCTCGTTACAGATACTAGATTTTACTCACTTCTTGGTAATTTTATTTACAATCGGAATAGTATAATTGTCGGAGACTTTAATTGCCCTAATGTTAATTACGAGAATTTTACTGGTAATGAGGAGGGTTTGAGATTGGTTGAGTTTATGGACGATAACTTTTTACGACAGATAGTAACTGAACCAACGCGCGGTGATAATATTTTAGATTTGGTGATGACGAACGGCGAGAATATAGTCGAAGGTTTAGAAGTAGGCGAGAGTTTAGGATGTAATGATCATCAAATTCTTAGGTTAAAGTTAGCGATAAAAAACACCCAGGATAGTAACGTAATAGAAGTCCCTGATTTTCGTAGGGCTAATTTTGATAGTTTTGCGGATAGGATGAGAGTAGTGGACTGGGATAACTTATTTATGGGTAATGACACAAATTTGAGTTGGGTGGCGTTTAAAGAAAGTTTTAGGAATATTGAAAGGGAGTTTATTCCTCATAGGCCCAAGCGCGCTAGAAATCATGGTAGGCCGAAGTGGTGGACTAGGGAAATAGGCGAGTTCATAAACGAGCGTAATAGAGCGTATAGACTTAATAAGCGCAATGGCACGGCAGCTAACTTTAATAGATATATCGAGCTTAGACGTCAGGTTAAAAGATCAGTTAGGAATGCCAAGCGTAATTTAGAGATACTTATAGCTGCGGATAGTAATCATAATCCAAAAAAGTTTTTTTGAATACGTTAATAATCGTAAGCCGGTAAAAGATAACATAGGCCCTCTTGTGGATGTTAATGGCGCTTTGGCTTCCGACGCTCAGGCGATGGCGGGTATTTTCAATAACTTTTTTGCGACAGTTTTTACCGTAGAAAACGTAAATAATGTTCCCGACGTGGACGATATCGTTCCATTCAGTAGCGAGACTATTTTGGATGAAATAACTGTTTACGAGGCTGAGATTGCACATTATATCGATAGGCTAAAAGTTAGCAAGGCTCCAGGCCCTGACGCTTTTTATCCCAAACATTTGAAAGATTTGAAAGACGTTATCGTAGGCCCCTTAACGAAGATTTTTAATCAGTCACTCGAAACGGGGATTATTCCTGAAGACTTCAAATTAGCTAACGTCACGCCTATTTTTAAAAAAGGCGACCGCGCAGTAGCTAGCAATTATAGGCCCAATAGCTTAACGTCAATTGTCGGTAAACTTTTGGAATCCATAGTTAGGGATCGTATCACCGATCACTTAGAAAGTAGAGATTTGATTAATAGTAGTCAGCATGGGTTTCGACGCCATAGGTCTTGTTTAACTAATTTGTTAGAATTTTATAACGAAATAGTGCGCGAATACGATAGGCATAGAGCAGCTGACGTTATTTATTTAGATTTTAAAAAGGCGTTCGATACAGTTCCGCATAGGAGACTAATTGCGAAGGTCAAAGCGCACGGTGTACGCGGTCAGGTAGCTAACTGGTTAGAAGAATGGCTTCGTGCTAGGAGACAGAGGGTCATAGTTAATGGTAGTGAATCGGGGTGGTTGGATGTAGGTAGCGGTGTCCCACAGGGTTCAGTGATAGGCCCATTGCTATTCGTAATTTACATTAACGACATAGATGTAGGATTGACTAGTAACGTGTCAAAATTCGCGGACGATACTAAAATAGGCGGTAAGGTTGTTAACGAGGACGATAGTAATAGGCTCCAAGACGATGTAAATAGGATTATGGAGTGGACAGATAAGTGGCAGATGCAATTTAACGTAGACAAATGTAAAGTTTTGCATATAGGTTCTCGCAACAATAATTACACGTACACGATGGATGATAGGGAGTTAGCGAGCGTTGACGAGGAAGTAGATTTAGGCGTACGCGTATCTAAGGATTTAAAGGTTAGGAACCAGTGCCTGGAGTCTTGCGCAAAAGCTAATAGGATGTTAAGCTTCATATCGCGTAATTTCGAATTTAAATCGAAGGATATTATATTGCCCCTTTACAAGTCCCTAGTCAGGCCTCATTTAGAATATGCAGTTCAGTTTTGGTGTCCGTACTTGCGTGAGGATATTGATAGGTTAGAAAGGGTTCAACGTCGTGCCACGAAACTAATTCCGTCATTCCGCAACAAGCCTTATGAAGATAGGATTAAAGAGTTAGATCTGTATTCACTCGAAACTAGGAGATTAAGGGGGGAGCTTATTGAAGTTTTCAAAATCGTTGTTGTTGTTGTTGTTGTTTAGCCGATCAGCCCACCCTGATCGAGCAAGCCGGCGGCACGCAGGTAACCGATCGCCCTCTCCGGAGTGGACCAGAGGTTCAGCGCACTAGTGATGTTGTGTTGTGTTCGTTGTTGTGCTAGAGTGGTATAGTCTGTCATAATTCATAATGTGTTCAATTGTTTGTGGTGTGTCCTGGCTCAGGTGGCAGGTGTCGTCTATGGAGTTGTCTAGTCTGTGTTTATATGTCCGTAAGTTGGGGTGATGTCCACATCGGAATCGTGCTAAGTTAAATCGATCCGATCTGCTCAGGCTGATCTCTGACCTGTCAATGGGTGGCGGCTTCGCACCTAGGACCGCACTCGGACCGAGTCGTGTCAGTGCTTTGTGGGTTAGGTGTGTGTGTATGTGTTTTCTGTACTGTGTGATGTCTGTGGGCCGTGGTATGGAATGGAGTATTTGGTTATAATGTCTCTCTGGTGTTACCTTAATGGTGCGAGGTGTTGGTGTATGATTGTACATGTAGTGGCAAGGGTGTTGTGGGTTAGTTGTCGCTGCTGCCATGAATTGTGTTCCCCTCATGTCTAAATGTTCCCTAACTTTTAGTATTTTTGTTTCTGTGTGCAGGTGTTCTATTGGTGTTGTTTGAGTGCATCCTGTAATGATACGAAGTGCGTTGTTTTGTATTGTTTGTAAGGTGTTTATGTGTGTGTTTGAGATAATGGGTGCCCAGCATGGGCTAGCATAGTCCCTAACTGAGCGAATATATTGTTTGTATAACAAAATCGTTAATAACCGATAATGTAATTTTAACAAAATCGTTAATAACCGATAATGTAAATTTTGACAAATTGTTCACTTTCGATAATAGTAATACTCGTAGTAACGGATTTAAGTTGCGTGGCAGACGTTTCATTACTAATATCGCTAAAAACGTCTTTACGTTTAAAGTAATTGATAAATGGAATAAGCTTCCCGTGTCAGTCGTTCATTCTACCAGCGTTAATATGTTTAAGAACCGTCTTGACAGACATTTTAAAAATATTAACGTTGTTTAAAATAAAAAACAATTAGTCACAGGAGCTCTGGGGGTGGTGGTCGAGGATGAGTCTGTTGACGATTAATGCCAGTTTGTGACATGCCAGCGTGTGATGCCAGCAATAAAAAAAAAAAAATTAGACTAACATGAACGTAGATGTAGCTCGTAGAGGAAACTAACCCACTATTTGTTTAACTTTAACTACTTTTTTTTTCTCATCTCCTTACTTTGCATGTCTGTAACTCTCTTTTCTTGCATGTTTGTAGTTTGCATGGTATGACAGAGAGTTAAGAATGTGTTTGCATGGTTTGTAAGCGTTCTTATTTTACTTCTTTTCATCTTTCACCCCTCTCCTATTTTCTCCGACTATTTTTCTGACTTGTCGGCAGTGGCCGGCGGATGATGATGATGTCTTATTCTCTTTTTCTGAATGAATGTTAACCCACGAGTGATAGGTGTTGCTCCTTACTTAACCCCTTATTCTCTTCTCTTCACCCCCTACTCTTTCCTTTCTCTCGGGCTAACCTTAGAGTGGATCTTAGGGTCTTTGTTAGCCTTAGCTTCTGTAGATCTGTAGATTACGCAAACATTGTTCGGGAGTACTAAATGAACGACTTCCAAATCGGTGGATCGGACGTGGAGGCAACAGGCCCTGGGCGGCTCGATCTCTGACCTAACGTCCTTGGATTTCTTTGCATGGGGCTTTATCAAATCAAACGTCTATCAAACGGGGGTTACATATCTGCAAGATTTACGTGCTCGTATCGTAACAGCAGTTACAAAAATAACCCCTGTCATGCTCCAAAATGTGTTCCGCAATGCTGCTGACAGATTCGAACTCTGTAGAGATACTGATGGTGCTCATTTAGAATCATATGCTTAAGTATTCATTAAATGTATGCCTTCTATTATATCGTTATTGAATTTTACCCTTTTTGCTACGTTTTCACTGAAATAGGGACTTTATAAACACCCTGTAGTCGGAGCCCGTTTTGTTGGTATCTCAATATTAAAAGTCGCGTGATTGTCCCTGCACCTTGAGGAACAGTCCCATAGTTATGAATACATGGAAAGAAATTTAAAAAACTACACCACATAAGCACAGAATTGTTCCCATTAAATTATTCTCCCCAACTCCAAATTCATTAGAACTTTGGTACTGGTTGATGTTAAAATAGGCTTTACTACAGTTCCCATAACATATTTATGACTGATACTGGTCTTTGCGGACTATTGTCCGCAACAGTCTTTGATTGATTCTTCACAGCTCATGATTATTATATCAGGTTCTTCTGTCGCATTCTGTCAGTGTTGCTTTACGCTCATTATATTCTTTATTTGATGTTCTTTTTTTATTATTTTTGCATGTATTCATAACCTTGAGGATTGTTCCTCAAGATACAGGAGCAATTATGTGACTTTTATTACTGAAACACCAACCAAACGGGCTCCTACTATCATACCCCTTTCACAGGCAGTAACATCTTTTCCAAGCGCTATATTTTTATTTATTTTAAAAGAACATGAAAAACCAATATGAACATATTAAAATAGAAGATGTTCTCAATATTATATGCAGTTAATAAAGTACATAACGCCATTAATGATATCAGAAAATACAGCACCGAAAATGCGTGTTTCTATTATTTTGTCCAACCCCTGTGCAGTAATCATAATGGAACCTTATTACTGTATAAGATTAGTAAACTACATGGAGTTCAACGATGTTCACGATCATAATAATTGTTTATCTTTAGTGTCAATGACTGCACATTCAATTGTCCTTTAGATATACGTATATATATCTGTGTTATATGTTGTTGGATTCGGTTGTCCCTCCTCCACCCCACCTTCCTCCAGTTGAGATACCTTGACTAACACTGCGGCGTTGCCACAGGTACGGAGCCATCTGTGAAGCGAGGAACATTACATATGCGGGCAACTGTACATTGTGTGAATTCTATTTCGTTCCTGTTCTGTTTTTGCATTTCTCTTTTGTCTATTTAATCTTTTTCTTTTCTTTATTTCATTTCTGATGGTAATATTCATCGAAGGTGGCTCCTTTATTTGATTATTCTCCCCAATTACCTTCCTCCTGTAGACCTTTTCTAAAGTCTTCTCTGCTGATTCAATTATTATGATTATGTTATTCATATCTTCTATTTTTGTTACATTTCTACTTTTTATTTTGTTTTCTACTTCTTCAACATACAGTTTTAGTGATTGTTCATCTGTCTTGTAGTACTCCTTTGTCTCCCATTTGCCGTTTCTTTCAA
Organism: Bathynomus jamesi; assembly: GCA_023014485.1. Taxonomy (NCBI): domain Eukaryota; kingdom Metazoa; phylum Arthropoda; class Malacostraca; order Isopoda; family Cirolanidae; genus Bathynomus; species Bathynomus jamesi. The sequence continues at coordinate 640,807 of JAJOZX010001876.1, read as the reverse complement.
AATTATATGTTTCACACTCGATTTCAAATTTTACGTGTATCAAGTGGTGGTCCGAAATATAAAAATTTTTCTCTCTCTCATCTATCATCATGTTTTTGTAATAGTTATACATTATTCTATTTACTAAAACATAGTCAATTACACTTCTTTGTTTGTCTTTACTCAGTTTGTCTTACTCAGTAGAATTAAATTATAAGTGTTCATCCATTCCAGTATTGACTTTCCATTAGTGTCCAATTTTTGATATCCTAGTAACCTTATATGCCCGTTGAAATCTCCCATAACCACGAAAGCCTCATCTTCTGTTTCTTCTATCGTCTTCTGTAAAGAAGACACGCGCAAAACACACCACACTAATCAACATTTACATCCCACCAGATAGTTTACCTCGGGTGCCATCATCATTACAACACGTTCTACACTCTGCCCCAACAGCCTTAGGCACACTTACAGAAATTACAAGAAAGCCGATTGGGAACAGTTCAAAATACAGACTGAGGAACAATTCATCACATTAAACAGCACACCCATCATAAACATCAATACAATACTCAAGACATTTAATCAGATCATCAATAATGCAAACAAATACATACCCAAGGTCAACATTAGGAAATACAACCCAAATTACACTAGAGAAATAGCCCACCTCATAAGGCAACGTAACAACCTCAAACATAACACACAAACACCACACACAGAAGCTATAAAACAGCAGATACAACAGCTCAACACAGAAAAGAAAAAACAAACAGAAACATTTAGGGAATTCATAACAACACTAAACCACTCCACAGATACATCCAGGCTATACAAGACTATAAACAGCATTACCCACTCTAACAGCGGCATTCACACCTCACACGCGGCTATCTGTCGCAGCCAAAACAATATCCCAACATATACACAAGCTAACATTCCAGTTAATCACAACGCAAATATAAGTCACTTAAACAGAGACAACAACCAGAAACACGCAGATAGACAAACAGCCAGAAACAAGAAGACCTACAGACTAGACACGACCATTACACCCTTCAATACAGACCAGACCACCATCATCATCAAAAACATTAAGAATTCGAAGGCTACTGGACCAGACAACATATCTAACATACACCTTAAACACTTGGGCCCACAGGGAATACTAGCTCTCACAAACATCAGCAAATATTCATACCAACACTGTATTATTCCTGACATATGGAAACAAGGTAAAATTATCACACTACTCAAACCAAACAAAAATCCAACAGAACCAGCTTCCGATAGATCCATTACTTTACTATGCACACCTTCCAAAGTAACAGAAAGACTAATCTTACAAATCACCAACCCACACATACCACTATCGTCTACTCAACGGTGCCCGGACAGTTCGCTACTGAATATTTCGCTACCGGACATTTCGCTACCGGACATTTCGCTACTGGACGTTTCGCTACTGGACGTTTCGCTACTAGGACATTTCGCTACCATATATAAATTTACCAGTACGTAAAATTAAAAAGGTAATAAAATTTATTAAAAAATTACGAGAATTATTAAATGAATACAAGGATTATTAAATGATTACATGAATTACATAAATTATTACGCATGATTACATGAATTATCAAAAGAATTTTATTTCTTAAAAAGAATGAAAGAATGCATAAAACATTTGATACAATAAAATATCTAAAAATATTTAAGATTATGCGCAATAGCGCGAAGGAATTCCAGTTTATTTCCAGAATCGTATCTTCTTAGTAAATTATGGATCCTCTGCTCACAGTCCCTATACTTTTTCTTCTTCTAAGTTGCGTTTAGGTTAAGTTAGGTTAGGTTAGGTTAGGTTAATACCCAAAAGGGGAGAGGCAGAGGGATCAATGTTAAATGTCGGTTTTTATAAAAAGAGATTCTAAAATTCTAAAAATTCTAAGAGAAGTGTCATCAGATGATGAGGCTAAAATTTTAAAATGTTTATCCAAAAGGGCAAGATTGCAGGACTGGGCATGTTCTCTTATGGAGAAAATTCTTTAACGACAGCGAAGTTAGATGCCGGTAGCGAAATGTCCGGTAGCGAAATGTCCTAGTAGCGAAACGTCCAGTAGCGAAATGTCCGGTGGCGAAATGTCCGGTAGCGAAATGTCCGGTAGCGAATTGTCCAGTAGCGAACGGTCCTAGCACCCCACTCAACATGGATTCAGACCTCACCACTCAACCACGACATTACTCACTAACCTCACGCAGCACATCATGGATGGCATCAACTCCAGACGACCAGCATTTGATGCTATCCCACGTTTCCTCTTATAAACAAAATACTCAACACAAACATGCACATTATGCACAATAACACCAAAAGGTGGCTGAGCATTATCAGATGCCAATTCTGAAAAACTAGTTTCCCTGAAATCGAACAACATACCCCTAAAAATCTGTAAGATTAGTTTTTTGGTGTTACTACAGTATGCGGTCTACCTACGATATATAGTAGCACAATTTTTTGGGGGTCAAGCCATTTTTTATTTGAGTTTATGTTTTGATTTTTTTGTCATATGGGTATAATTTGGTATTATTAAAGCTTTTTTACTTTTTAGTCTTTTCTTAAAAGTAACGGTAGCGGTAGCGGTAATGGTAACGCATTACGTTTTCATAGAAGTAACTGAAGTGGTAACGATGTTACTTTTTATCAATGTAACGGTAGCGGTAACGCCGTTACTTATAGAAAGTAACGTGCCCAACTCTGTATACACACTCACACACACGAGTATATATAAAACCTCTGAACCCAAATCATTTTAACACGTGTAAAAAATAATATATATATATATATATAATATATATATATAATATATATTATATTATATATTTATTGGAACACAATAAAGAAAGTGGTTGGTAGATAAATGGGTACCCTAGGTGGCCTAGTGGTTAAGACGCTGGGCTGCTGATGGGGCGTGGTTCGGATCCCACGTTAAACTGTAGGTCTAAGGTGGAGTGAAAAGCTTGACCTTCGTCAGAATGAACAATTCGGGCGAAAGCTAACCAAAGGTTACCAAAGGTGTATATATATATATATATATATATATATATATATATATATATATATATATACAAATAAATAATGCGTATTTGTACTTTTGAAAAAACACTAACAAAGTTCAGACATAAGATTTATTTAGTTATTTTTTTTCTGAATGTCTGCATTTTTTATTTATTGTTAATTTATGTGAAAGAGACTCGTTGAGTGTTGTTAGTTAAACCTCTAAATAAATTGACTTGGCCTCCAACTAAAAGCAAGTTTACCCAGTGTTCATAAGAATTTATGAAAGGTTCATACCCGTTCATCCCTCTTGAAACAGTAGTAGTTGTTTCGAGGGGACAGTCTAATAGTTGAAAACATTTGTAAAATGTAAACTGAACAGGTGTGGAGGAGTGAGTCACACGGGCGAAACGTGTACGTGTTTGTTCCAACATGAAATAGTCATGTGAATCCTTGTGCCCCATTATACTGGGCAATCGTTTTGAGAATTTTCCCAATACATGAAGCAATACCGGTTTTAATGTTTTATCACTCCCACTCCCCAGAATGCGCACCAGACATTTTCGTTCATTTTCACGAAATAAACGTCTTATTCACAATCCGGTACACTATTTGAGAGAAACATATGCCCATATTTTTCCTTTTTGCTTAGCAGACGACATTCGTCACTAAAGTCTGTTAAAAACTCGCACAGGCCTTTAGCCACAACCTCACTACAAACCTCGTCATGATATATATTAATATAGTGGTAAAAATGCTTAAGATTCTCCATGATGACAAGATTTACATTCTCAACCGTAGGGTACGCGTACTCGGTATGATGTAACATGACATAATATCGCGTCACACCAGTCATCAACAAGACTCACTAATCATAACCGATGCTTATCTTCTGCACGTGTTGTTTCTTCTACTTCACGGTATATGTGAGCTGTTATAGAGGTTAGGTCTACCACATACTTCAATACATTGCTTGTACAACGAAATCCTACAATGCCCTCGCCAGAATAGCCGTAGAGTATTTGTACCTCTTGTTCCTTCGCACGGTTCAATGTAGCCTTAAAGGTATCAAAGGAGGGCGGAATACGGAGTCTTTCAGTATTCACCACATCTTCACACTTTGCCGAATACCACTTCATAAACGTTGAACACGCAATATTAAAGGTAGCCGTTACTATTTTTCGTCTACGCGAGAAAATACACGTCTGAGCTCAAGGGTTTGCAGAGGTCAACTGAGCACGCAGGGATAGAGATATGCTCAGATAGTAGCAGGAGTCACGTGACCGATCTTACAGTGGGCGGAGTTTAGGAATGTACACACGCACGCAAGCAAAGGAGAAAGTGAAACGCTAATTGAAGCACGATTTATTTAATAAACGAATTATTCAAGGTATATATTTACAAATATACATAATAAATAAACATATCGTTAACAATACACACACACACACACACACACACACACACAAACACACATATATATATATATATATATATATATATATATAAATTGGGAAGCAATCAGATCGCACATGGCCCAAATAGAATGGAGAACAATTTTCGAGAATAAAACAACGGAAGAAATGCTAACAACTTTGGAGGAAAAAACGCTGAGAATTTTAGAAAAATATGCTCCGAAATCACAGCCAAAAGGAAAGAGGAGCTGGTTAGAAAGGCAGAAGAGAAGACTATTCCGCAAAAGAAAGAGAGTGGAGGCGAAGTTAGGAAACTGCGGAGATAATGGCAGGAAAATAATAAAAGAAAAACTGGAGGGTATCGATAGGAAAATACAAGCCCTGATTAAGGACCATACAGAGAGGGAAGAGGAAAAGGGGGTAGAAGCAATAAAGGAAAATCCAAAATACTTCTATAGCTATGCAAAAAGGAAAACAAAAACGCGCGCCGCTATTGGGCCCTTAAGGACGGGAAATAATGAACTAACCGACGATCCAAAAGAAATATCTGATACATTGAGAGCTCAATATGAATCAGTTTTCAGTACCCCAAAAAATGACAAAGCGATACCTGACATAAATGCATTCTTTGAAGAGGAATTGCAAGGAGAGTATATAACAGACTGAGTTTACACCAGAAGATGTAGCGAGAGCTATAGAACAAATGAAACTACATTCAGCTGCAGGTCCGGACAATTGGAACGCATTATTGATTAAAAACTGTAAAAATGAAATAGCTACACCTTTATACTGGATATGGAGAAGATCCCTAGACACTGGGGAAATACCGAGCATCTTGAAAAGAGCAAACATTGTCCCTATATATAAAGGAGGGGACAGATCTCAAGCAAAGAACTATAGACCAGTGTCATTGACGTCCCACCTCACCAAAGTATTTGAAAGAATAGTTAGAGAGAAAATTTATGATTTCCTGGAGACACGGGAAAGATTCAACGAAAATCAGCATGGATTCCGATCAGGTAGATCATGCCTATCACAACTAATAGAGCACTACAACAATATCCTAGATGCATTGGAAGGCAATGACAACTACGATGTTATATACACAGATTTTGCTAAAGCTTTCGATAAATGTGACCATGGTATAATAGGACATAAAATTAAAGACATGGGAATAACAGGCAAAGTGGGAAAATGGATCTACAACTTCCTTAGTGATCGTCTGCAGGTCGTCAAAATTCAAGGTATATCATCATCAGAATCGGAAGTACGCAGCTCAGTACCACAAGGGATAGTACTGGCCCCACTCCTGTTCATTATCATGCTAACAGACATAGACAGCGGAGTAAACAGCAATAGTATAGTAACATCCTTTGCAGACGATACAAAGATCAGCAGAAAAATCAGCGATGTACATGACGTGGAGGCCTTGCAGAGGGACACGAACAAAATATACAAATGGTCAGAAGACAACAACATGTCATTCAACGCCAAGAAATTTCAGCTCTTGAGATATGGTAGAAAAGAAGAACTTAAACAGACTGCATATTATGCTCCAGATAGACAGGAAATTCAGAGAAGCATGAAAGCGATTGATCTCGGGATAATAATGACAGATGATGCGAAATTCGAAACACAAAATCAGATAGCGATAAATAAAGCAAAAAGAGTCGCCGGACAGGTTCTAAGAACGTTCAAGAGAAGGGACAGGACAGTTATGATTCCCCTGCTAAAAACACTGATTATACCAAAACTTGAATACTGCTCAGTTTTGACGTCTCCATATAAAAAGGAAGAAACTAATAAACTAGAAGAAACGCAAAGGCATTTCACAGCCAAGATTGATGGCTGCAAAGAACTCAACTACTGGGAAAGACTACGTAAACTAAACCTGTACTCACTGGAAAGAAGAAGAGAGAGGTACATCATAATCTACATATGGAAAATGATCGAAAAACTGGTACCAAACCTAAAACTAAACCCAATTACCATTCAAACAACACTGGAAAATAGGAAAGGCAGAATGTGTAGTGTTCCCAAATTAAAAGCACGACAAGGGACCTCCTCAACCCTGAAGGAAAATAGCTTGGTTGTCAGGGGGCCAAGACTTTTCAACCAGCTTCCTAAGGACCTCAGAAACGTAACGGGGGTCAAAGTTGAAGTCTTCAAGAAAAGACTGGATGCCTGGCTCAGGACAGTACCAGAGAGCCGGGCGTGCCTGGCTATGTACGGTGGAGAGCGGAAGAAAGTAACTCGCTCCTCCACCAGGCCAGACCTAGAGGCGGGGCCACCAGCTTGACCTCCGTGTGAAGAGAGACCAACACACGAAACAACATAAGGTTCATAAGGTATATATATATATATATATATAATCAAGGATTAAGGTATCCAAAGGGTACGGTATCGCAGGTACCAGGCACCTGGTAACGTTTCCTATAGGTGTTACGGCATACCTTCGTGCCCTAAGTTCTTTCACGTCCCTAGTTTCTGCGCCCGAAAATTGTGGGTCCCCACAGTCAGATGGGGTGGCTGGTCGCCCTCATCTTCTAAGCACACTAGATCCTTCAACGAGTCAAAGATAACGACTCGTCGGTTCGCATGGTTAAGCATGATACCCTTAGCCTTCACGATATATTTCATATCCTCCCCCACCCTCACCCGTACCCTATACGTTTTTGACCCTGTTGATACAAATGAGTCAGCGTATGCACCATCACCATACTCATCCTTGATCTCGTCAGTTAATTCTCCGAGGAATTCCCCAATAGCTGGCATGTATTCACCCTTCCTCGCTGTGAATATTACGCTCTCTGTGGCAGCGTACAGCACCCTCCGCCCAAGAGAGTGCAGTAGTCCCCAAAGCTTGATGGGGGCGTAGGCCGTTGTGAAGCTGGCTACAGGTATGTTTGTTACCCGTGAGGTATTTGTGGCCAGTTCGGTGATGTTGTACTTTATTATGTAAGTACTGGGTGATCCAGATAAATGGGACCCATAAAAAAAAGCCAAATATTCTTAATATTTAATTCCTTTCATAAAAACTATATATCATTCGAAAGAGTAGAGTTACAAGTTTATTATGAAATATTTATTTTTTAAAAATGACTCCTTTCAAATGTGCTCCATTAGTTGCCAAGCATTCCAGTGTTCTCGCTTGTAAGTTCTGCATCACTTTTGCAAGAGTGTGCGGTGGTATGGCCTGTATCTCATTTGTGATGGCGGCCTTCAATTCTTGCAAGGTCGTTGGGTTATTTCTGTAGACCCTACTCTTTAAATATCCCCAGAGATAATAATCTAAGGGAGAAAAATCCGGAGACCTTGCGGGCCATTCAACGTCTCCAAATCTTGAGATTAACTCGCCTGGAAACGTTTGACGCAAAACTGCCATGCAGTTCCTCGTGGTATGGCAGGTAGCTCCGTCTTGTTGGAACCAGTGGTTTTCTAGACAAAGATCTCTTAATTTAGGAATAAGGAAATCGGTCAACATTTTTTCGTAGCGATCACCATTTACAGTGACCGTGTTTCCGGTGGAATCCTCGAAAAAGTACGGCCCTATGATCTGAGATGCAGTAAGACCACACCAAACAGTTACACGCTGACTATGCAACGGGACTTCGGTAATATTCAATGGATTTTCTGTTGCCCAGAAACGACAATTTTGTTTGTTTACAGTTCCATTCAAGTGAAAATGAGCTTCGTCTGACATAATCAAAGTTGCTAGAAAATTGGTGGTGTCATTTACCTTCTGTTGGATCCATTGACAGAATTGTCGTCTTCGTGCGAAATCTCCATCGTTTAGTTGTTGCACTGTTTGAATTTTATATGGAAAGAGCATTAAATTTTGCTTGAATATATGGTGTGTTGTTCCATATCCAACTCCTAACAGCTGAGAAGCACGTCTGATGCTTATGTTAGGATTATCCTGTACAATTTCATGAGTTCTGTTAATGATCTCGTCTATCCTTGCTGTGCGCACTCTTCCAGTTGGTTTTCTTTTTCCAATGCTGCCAGTTAGGGAAAAATTTCTGACACACTGACGGATTAATTTCTTAGAAGGTGATTTTGACATCTGAAAATTTGTCTTGAAAGATCTTTGAGCTGAAACTACACTTCTTCCATGCTCATAATATTGCTCAGTTATGAAACGCAGCTGTTCCACAGTCCATGCAGTCATCTTGAAGGGTTAGTTTTAACTAACACTTTTATTTTGTTTTGTATCTTATCTTGTCTTGTATTGTCAAAACCTAAACAATTCTGTACAAACTTGTAACTATCCTCTTTCGAATGATGCGTATGATTTTATAAAAGGACTTATACTTTAAGAGTTACAGGGGTTTCTTTTGGGTCCCATTTCTCTGGATCACCCTTTATTACCTACATTCACGATCTCCATAACCTCTTTATCGGGAGCGTTGACATAATCCCAGACTTCACTATAACTTTGTGCCAAATGAACGTTCCCCTTGCCAGTATTCTGTGCAAATTTCCCCCAAAGACTGTTTAGACACAACTTTGCACTAAAGCGCTTGCCAGGATTCTTAACAATTTTGGAGCGGTCAAGCTGTATACTTTCATGGGCACGGTAACGCTGAATATAAGCCATTTTTTCATTTTCGGTCTCAACTCCTCGCGGATATCCCGATGCTTCTACCTTATCCTTCAAAAAAGCGTTTATATATGGCGTGAAAAGGTTGGGTAGCTTCTGAAACCTCCACACCTCATGTATCTTCAATATTCTGTACCCATGGCGAACGGCTAGGGCCAGCTCAGGGCTTGCATATACACTTCTGATCTTACGCTGGTTGGTTGTATGGTTACAGTAACCGTTGTTCTCCTCTGCGCATTTCACGCACAGGGAAACCATGAGTTTGTGGTCTGTAACGATGGGTAAGATCGGCATCCATAAACCGCGAGGTGGGAGCACGTCTACGAAAGAGAGCCCAAAGTAGCGCTCACTCAAATTAGCTGAGAACTCCTTGATGGTTGGCATGGGGGGACCCACCAGTTTTTCAGGCACGCCTACTGGGTACGGAGTGTTCTTCATCACATAGAAGTATAAATAACAGAAGTCGTAGTAATGGAGTTTCACGCCCTCCGTAGGCGGAAAGTGTAGCTTGAATGAGTTTGTACGCCCTCCAAACAGGCTGTCACGGCATTTGAGGGGGTCCAACACCGTTGAACGTTTGATGGCCCTTATTTCTTCACGGTACTCTCCATCTGTTTCCATCCGTGCATCATACTCATGCTCCCACACGATCTTGTGAGTGAACTGGGAGCCTATAAATTGATCACGGTTACGGGTTCATGCGAGGCTGTCGGCGGGGGATCTTCCATGGGGGTCCCCTGTGACGGCACACTGAGGGCGTGAGCATCCATGCCACCATCAGCCGTTAAAGGAGTACACAGTCTTCTCACCAGTGGTTGGATTCTCACTTAGGCCATCAACCCAAAAAACACGACTATTGACCTTAATGGGTACTTCCCCCGTGTTGCGGGCGTGTTTTATATATACCCCTGTCTGTTGTTGTAGATGTATGAGCCAGTAATTTAATAGCCTTGTGCCCATAACTGCGGGGATTGTTTCTGCGAATGACGGCTAAGGTGTCTTTAGGCATGAAGTTATTCTTGAACACCGTAAAACATAATGAGGCGATCGTGGTTGCGACTTGCAGCGGATCGCATTTGAAACGGGCTATGTACGTCCTTTTAAAGGCCTGGAAACATACTCTAAGCACGCGCACATCATTCACGCAATAACGTTCACATTCATCAGCTATATTGTATGGACTAGCTTCATTAAAAGTGTTGTAACAGCGGTCAAAATCTTCACGTTCACTATCACTCATGTTGGTGTAGTTAAAGTAATGTTTGGGTGGAGGTAGCCCTATGTAGTTTAAAGTTTCGCTAGTGAGGAATGTGTAAGGGAAATACCCTTTTGAAACTTCAGCAGGTACGCCAATGACCTTGGGTAGCTTTGCTAATTTACAAGGTGTGAACAGCAGGGTGTCTTTAAACTGAACATTACCTCTTATCTGCATTTGTATTAGTTTGTTGCCTCTTTTCAAAGGGTCACCTGTAAATATCGCAGACGACTCGTGTTCAAGCAACTCCTTATAAAGGAACTGTGTGTCAAATTTTGCCCCGTTATGGGCAAGCATATACGTACACTCATTTTTTTGAACTTGTTCGCTAATTTGACAATGTATGATACAAAGAGTTTCACAGGGCTGTCGTGTGCAATCGTTTAAATACGTTTGTCCGTTTTCCACATTTGTGACACTCATCACACGCGATCTCCATGCACTCATCACAGATAGTCTGACTTACGAGTAAATGTGGAATAACCTCTTTGGTTTCAGCGTTCATGTATGTTTCTATATCGTAGTACACGGTTATAAAAGGAACATTCTTCATTTCATCCGACTTATATTTTTCATGACATGTAGAACAGTGAATTTCATCGCATTTATGTTTGAAATTCCCCCAATTATTCATCATGTGAAACATACCGCACTTACAAATCCTCATTTTCCTGCAAGTGCCAATTGATTTATGGAGCTCAAAGCATTTATCATTGAAAAATGTACGTCTACACACATTACATTCCCTCTTCTCGGTTTCAACTACACAAATTTCACATTTGGGGCTTTTACACTGCTCACATACCATGTAGCACTCCTTGCAATGTTTCACTATATCATCCGCAAACTCGAGACATCCCTTACACAAATCATGATGCCTTCCATATTTTCGACTTTTATCATAACTGGCGTAGAGTCCTTGTATTACGGATGGGGAGATACGATGTTCTTGACAATCCTAAAATAAGTAGAGGTCTTGTACGATCTCTCACACAGCTTTTTAAAACATACACAGTCCTACGACGATCATCCATTCCGAATGGATGATCGACCCTTCTCAGCTCATCAGGACCCATATTACTCCGTAGGTAGCCAGATATTATACGCGGTGGTATTTAGTACAGTGAACATATGAGCTAAGACTATTCCAATAAAGCCGCAACCACGATCGACGTTTTTATGCTTTCTGTAAATAGCCTGAGAATTGAAATTAAGAGTATAAGGTGTGGCACTATGACCCGCAACCCGGAATACTCTGTCAATATCTACCATAAAGTTGTCCATATTGAAGGCTGTACTACTTTGAGAGGCCTGCATTATACGGCCTAAGATATATTCTATGTTTACAGCTGGCAAGCGTCTGAACGGTATTACTACCCAAAAATCATCTACGTCACCGTCATCTGAACCGAACCTGAAGGACAACCTCGTCGGGACTTCACGTTCGTCGCGGTTCTGGAAGGCAAACTCCACAATACGTTCAACTACGCGTAGCAGTCCAACACCGTTGCTATACATGGCTCCAGGGTCAACCCTGACCACGTACCGATTTCTAGTCAGGGCAGGGGTGGGGGTAGCGGTGCGCACCAACTCGAATGTTATACCTTCCTCCACAGCATGAGAAGCTGCTGGTGTGGAAGAAGTACCCGGAACTGAACAGGAATAATGGGGTATATTTGAGGAAGGTACTATTGTGGGGGTTGTGTCGTAAGACGTAGAGGGTTGGGGCTCTATTACTGGGGGCTTAACAACCGGGGCAATCCTGGCACGCTGTATACCTGACGTAGAGGGCTCTTTATCATGCTTCCGCTTTGGATTGCCGCCTGCTACAAGTATCGCTGGTGAGGGTTCGTCAGCAGGGATGGAGTCTGTAGCTACACGGTCATCGGAGTCATCTGTAATATCGATGATGGGAGCATTCACAGTTCTGCGGAAGAAGAAAAACAAGAATATAAGGAGCAGCACTTAAATTTTTTTATATTTTGTAAATGACCCACTTAGGGGTGTGACGTGTTAGAGATGGAATCTGTAGAAAAATTCAGGTTCACAAGCCCCTCCACATGTATTATATCTGGCCCTACAGGATGTGGTAAAAGTGTGTTTATACTTAAAATCATTAAAGATAAGGGGGAGATGTTCTCAAAATTTGTGTATAAAGTAATATGGTGCTATTCGACGTATCAGGCAGTGTTCAACGAATACCAAGATGAAATTTTGTTCCACAAAGGTGTACATGACGTTATTTTGTTAAAGGGGAAGGATGCCGAGACATTTACAGTGTTCTCCCACCATCTTAACATAAGCGTATTTTTCATCAATCAGAATCTATTTTTCAAAAATAGATACATGCGCGATGCGTCCTTAAATACATAATATCTAGTCTTATTCGCACAACGTAGAGATGTATCACAAATTGAGGTATTAGCCAATCAAATGTTCTCGAATCAGCGTAAGGAGTTTTTGGCGGTTTATAAAGAAGCCACAAGTCGGCGTTATGGATATTTGCTGTGTGATCTTCACCCGCGAAACACGTTTAGGGTGCTTCTAAGAACGAATATATTCCCAAACGATCCTGAAACGGTGTATATTCCAGAATGACAAATAGGCTCAAGAAATATCGTGAATTAATAAAAATCTATCAACGATTACTCCCGGCACTGCAACAGATGTTTGTTAAAAATATCGATTCCGACTTTTTAAAATGCATCTGTGAAGTCTGTCTTAATGTTATAAAATATAATGTGCCAATGAAACCCCCTCAGAAGGCTTGATTACGTCGTTACAAGAACATGGTACGTGCGCTCGCTCGTAAAAGTCAAACTGTGGGGAAGAAAAAGCGAATTATTGTACAAAGAGGGGGATCATTCCTCCCCATCTTATTTTCAGTTTTGGGGCCTTTACTGACTAGATTAATATAATGAAGAAAGTGGTAGTGATTCCGCACGAGGTGTATACTTCATTGCAAAGCTCAAAGATTCCAGACACGGTTCTAGAACCCCGTAAAAGCAGGCTTAAAAGAATGGAAAGCGAGTTGCTAGCCCTATTAAACAGTGAAAAGTCACCTGATGAGAAAAGGATCTTGTACCAAGAGGCTTTGCATAAATTTCTTCATGAGTACGAAGATTATAAGAATCGGACAGAGCTCCCCGTGGTTATTAGGCACAGCGCGAGCAACGCTGAGCATGGCGACATAGGACCTGGGCCCGACGTTAGAGATGACCAACCAAAGAATAAAGGAACGCAACACATCGAACATGTATTAAAAAGTAGTCTCCCACATACATTGAGGAATAAAGGCTTAACTTGCAGTGGCGGCTCGTCGGTAGGCACTGCAGAACTGCAGTACCCCTAAATTTTTTATTTACAATTGAAATAATCAAGAACAATATAAGGATGAGCTCACTGAATAACTTTTTCAATAACTTTTGAAACTTTTATTCATTGCTCAATGCTCATCCTTTTATTTCAGTAATTATTTCAACCCATTCTTAGAGACAGCACCCCTAGAATTTTTAGTCACAAGCCGCCACTGGGCTTAAGTCTTATAATCCATTGAGTGAGGACCCCATCATACAGTGGGCCGATACAGGCGAGGTCATTGTTGAAGGAACAAGGGTACAGGGATCCAATATCGTTGACATTGTCCATGATCTGGTGAGAAAGTGGGACAGACCCTCACCAACAGGATGGAAGCATATTAAAGCAAGACTACAACAAATAAATATCCCCAAAACATTGAGAGGTAATCTGAATAGGTTAAAAGATTTGGATCAAGTCTCGCATATGTCACAACTGAGTACGCCATCGCCCCCAGCAGCAGCGTCTCTAAAGAGGAGAAAGAAGAGAACAAACGGCCAACCTTATCCACGTGTCTCTAAAATACGCAAATGGCTAACATATTAAGTAAACGCTATTATGACATTTCTAACCCCGCCTCCTATGGAGGCGTTACTAGACTGTACAGAGGTGTTTACGGAGTAGGGAAGAAAGATGTTGAGAGGTTATTAAGGGAGCAGGATGCTTATACACTTCATAAGCCGGTGAGAGAAAGGTTTAAAACGGCCAAGACAGCAGCGGCTTCGATTGACTCTGTTTGACAAACGGATTTAACAGACATGCAAAGATATTCAGTGGATAATGATGGCTACCGCTACATCCTATTCATAATAGATGTATTCTCTAGATATCTGTGGCTAATTCCTCTGAAAAATAAATCGCCTGAAACAGTTGCTAAAGCTACCAAAACGTTGATGCTAAAAGAAGATAGGGTTCCTGGCTATTTTTGTACGGATATGGGGAAAGAATTTATAGGCCGCGCTTTTCAGAACATTTTGACAGAGTTTAATATCATTTACTACACTAGCAGTACTATACATAAGGCGTTTTAGCTGAAAGCGTTCAACATACCATAAAGGGACACAAAACCACATACAGAATATGAACATTCTGGGGTCATTGGCGTCGTCATGCAACGTTCACACCACCGTACGATTGGCACAACACCTAACGAAGTTTTAGAAAGAGGTACGCGCCCAGAGGTGAGAAGAGATGGAGCACCGCCACCACACTCTACACATTTTAAAATCAATGATTATGTAAGGCTATCACGTTCAGGAAATAAATTCGCGAAGGGATTTGAGCAAGGATGGACACGTGAGATTTTTAAAGTTCGTGCTATGAGACCTAAAGGCGAGATATTGATGTACAGGGTGTCCATAAATTATTCACCCCATTATAAGCCTTAATAAATTCGTTATTATAGGAGCTATCTTAAAACGGTTTGCGGCAATTAATAACACAACTCAAGAAATTTTTGTTTTAATTCAGTAAACCTCCACGTGAGCCCCATTGGTAGCACGCAGAACATCAAGGCGATATATGATTTTCGTTCCAAACATTAAGAAGCATGTCTTGCGTGATGGAAGCTAATGTCTCTTCAGTCCGTTGTCTTAATTCTGTGATGTTATTAACCTTCTTTGCATACACTCTGTCCTGCGTGTAGCCCCATAAAAAGAAATCCAGAGGCGTGATATTCGGGGAACGAGGAGGCCATGGAATAGGGCCATCTCGCCCGATCCAACGAGAAGGGAACTTTTCATTGAGGAACCTCTGCACTTCTAATCCCCAGTGTGGCGGTGCCCCATCTTGCTGAAAGAACACACGGGGCTGCATATCCTCAAGCTGAGGTGCAGCATACCATTCAAGCATATCTAGGTAATTTGTAGTCTTCACAGTGTTCTCATGGAAGAAACATTGCTTTCTCCTTCACAGTCGCCATTGTGCCCCTAGTGGATGTTCTGCGAAATAAAGAAAAAAATTTCTTGAGTTGTGTTATTAATTGCCAAAACCGTTTTAAGATAGCTCCTATAATAACGAATTTATTAAGGCTTATAATGGGGTGAATAATTTATGGACACCCTATATTACGTTGAAGCTTTGAATGGTGAAGAAATCGCAGGAGGCCTTTACTACGAGGAGTTGCAGAAAGTGACATTTAATTTAGGAAAAAATGTATTTAAAATTGAAAAAATTTGAGGCAGCAAAGGTTCAGGAAAGAGAAAAATGTACCTGGTGAAATGGCTGGGTTACCCAGAAAGCTTCAACACCTATATAAAAGCTGCTGCAATAATGAAACTTAAATAGTATGCAACATGGCGCCTAACCACTTCCATGTCACACTCCCTTCCTCTTCTTCTCTGTCTGTACATCCTAACAACACCCTGGCCAACTTTGTGACAGAACTCCACGGACCCATTGAATTGGAGCGTGATTCGTATGAGGTGGGTTTATGTGAACTCCAGTTAGCCACCAAATTTTTAACTATTGAGAATGATCATATCATATTTCTGGTTCTTAGAAGAGTCGATGAGTGTGAAAAATTAGGCATAACCTTAGACAATATTATGCGATCAGTCCTGTTCGGTGAGGTACAGTACTACAGAAAAAATGTAACACTAGGAATCGGTCATTATGACAGCCATGGACATTGTGACGGGGTTAAACAAGAGCTTTGAAACGTCGTACCTGGCAAACGATTTACTTTTTGAAGTCGTAAACATAGACACACCTGCACGCACGTTGAAGGTAAAATCAACGCTTATTAAAAATATTAAAGATAAAGAGCTGTTTACAATTGTGGCTGAGGGTCGATATAGTGCAGCTCTCCAAAGAGATACCTTTCACGAGGCACATGACTTGTCCAGCTTAATGTATCAATTGAAGATAGAGAAATTGCGTGAAAGCTCTCCGCCCCCAGATATGTGCTATATTTACAGCAATATCGTAGCGTATCAATTTGTTGGGGACACCCAGGCGCGCCTGCTACGCATTGCACACATCCCCAACCATAGATGGAAAAGTTTGAGCATTACGTATGACAAGCCCCATTATGTGAATGTTGCGACTAATCTATTAACCAATATCTCGATATATATAAGAACGATTGAGGGAAAAAATTTCCCATTTGGTGATGAGAGCTTAACAGTGAAGTTACACTTTCGTCGCTTTCAGTTATAATGACCCGAAGGCCTTTCCTTTCACAGTCTATCGAGGAGTGAGATATCAGCGTGGGAGTGGGTTTGGATCCATTTTTTCAACCATACCTCGGGAGGAAGGCGTTACAATCAGGTTTTAACGCGGTAGGAGACATAATGAGTGGAACTAAACCTAAATAAACTCTAAAAAAACATTTAAAACGTACACGGGACGAAATCATCAAAGATGCAAAGAGAAAAATGCGTGGTGGCGGAAAGAAGAAGAAGAGGGGTGTCTGGAAGAAGGGGTTACCAACACGTGGCGCTAAAAGTAAAAGGACATCAGAAAAGAAGTGTTCTAAGCGTATGAAGCCTATGGTTGATAATTTTTTTAACTGATATAAGCTGAGGACACTACGTTCACGAATCATAGGCTGATTACTAGTTGTCGAGAGAGGTGGTACTATTTCTGACTCGTCATGGCGCGTTTCATCCATCCGTATAGTTTACAATGTTGTAAATCGGAAATGTCCCTCTTTGATATGCCCCCTACTCAGGTTTCTATTGAGCATAGCGACTTTATTACAATTAACCCATTAAACACAATTAGTTCGCCGAGTGCCCCTATAGAATTCGTGATACCCAGCTCAGACCCATACTTTTTTATCCGAGCTGCATGCACATGTAAAGTGCGTATAGCCCATTCAGATGGAATGGACTGTGATGATAGTTACTCTGCATACCCTGAAACCAACTTTCTACACTCCATATTCAGCCAGTGTGAGGTGTATTTAAATCAGGTTAAAATCTCGGCAGGAACAGGTTATTATCACCTACGAGCCTCTCTGGAAAATGTCCTCAACTTTTCAAAAGAAGCGAAGGACACCTTTTTAACCGCTGAGGGCTATTATCAGATTAAAGATGAAAATAGTATAAAGGATAAATTTAAAAATTCTAAAAAAAAGATATACGAGTGTTTTGGTCGTCTTCATACAGACTTCACGTTCCAGGAGAAACTGCTTATGAACGGCGTCGACCTGAAACTAAAGCTCAACCGCATGATTCCTGAGATCTGCATAAATCTGGGACCTGATCATGAAGAGGGCGCAAAACTCGTTGTGATTCACATCATGGAGACATTTACGGGTACGGCGAGTGAAATTAAGTTCCCCGAAATATGCAGAAATTGAAAAAAATTTAATACACGCAGCAGTAAAATACCCAATTAACAGAGTACAGATCAAACTATACACAGTGCCCGCCGGGTTGGCCTCGAAGCAGCTAGAAAACGTAGCCCTCGGAGTTCTACTTAAAAGATACTAATTGGAATGCAGGATCACGCTTTGACGAATGGAAAATATAAAAAGAGCGCCTTTAAATTCGAGAATTTCGGCCTTAAAAATATAACTCTATACGTAAATGGTGTTGCATTGGGTGGGACTATAGACTGGATATGGACTATTCATCAGACGCTGTGTTCCCTCTCTGCGCGAGAGCTTATAGTAGTCTGGCTCATAATGCCGGTGCCTGTGACGAGCTTCGGTTTGGGGTAACGCAGAAAGAATTTGTCGAAGAATTTAACATTTACTGATTTGATATTACCCCTGACTTATCTGCTAGTATAAATACACACTTAAGTCCACAACCCTATAGACGCGCCTATTAGTGTACTCGTGTACCTCGAATTACAGGCTCTAATAGAAGTTGATCGTTTCAGGAACGTGGTCACAGACTTTTAAAATGGACGAGAATACACTCCAGAGAGTAATGAAAAGTAACCGAATCACACGCTCCAAATTTATCAGCGTGTTTGCGAAGAATGAAATATTGAAATTGCCGACTACGAGAAACTGGTACGGGATTATCGTGAACACCGACATTGTTGGGGGGGGGGATTCACTGGTTTGCAATCTATTTTAAAAATAGGGAAAGAATGTACTATTTTGATTCACTCGGCACTCAGCCCTGGAGTGACCCTGTGGTTGTACAATTTATCGAAAAGATACATGTCCCTGAAATTGTCTGGAATCCTTACCGCTTCCAAGGATATTTTAGTAATACTTGTGGCCTGTATTGCCTTTCATTTCTCCTGCACATGTCACGTGGGAAGAGATTTATAATTTTTTAAAAATTATTCGATTTGTGCGACACTGAAATGAATGATAAAACGGTATGCAGACAAATAAAAACGGTTCCCATATGTTCGCACTCATTGTATTGTGTAAAGGTGCATATATATATTTGTAACTATATTGTGTAAAGGTGTATATATATATTTGTAACTATATTGTGTAAAGGTGTATATACATTTGTAACTGTAAAATGTCTTCATTAAGGCTTATTTAATGGACGCTAGTTCTGTAAGCCGCTTTGTACATGTTTTCTACCATTTAATAAATTAAATGAAAATACAATGTGTTTTGTTCTTAACCTCCAAAAAACT
The DNA here is from genome assembly GCA_023014485.1 of Bathynomus jamesi. Taxonomy (NCBI): domain Eukaryota; kingdom Metazoa; phylum Arthropoda; class Malacostraca; order Isopoda; family Cirolanidae; genus Bathynomus; species Bathynomus jamesi. The sequence continues at coordinate 621,587 of JAJOZX010001876.1, read as the reverse complement.
TACATTATTTCCTCGATGACGTTGCATTCATTGGACCGGATGTGAGCCAATACCTCGACCCCTGTATTCAGGCCCCTGGGCTGGCTGCGCGGTAAAGTCTCCAAATCATTTATGCCCCTTTCATCAAAGCTATCACGAAAAGTTGCTACAACATGATCGAGCTCCGCATCGGTCCTTTAAGGAGAAATTAACATGATTAGTTCATACTGATTCTTTTTAATTAAAGTCCATTTTTTCATAAATCGATTTGTGTTCAGAAATCATAGCTCATTACTAATGCAAACTATGCTATAATTGAGGATATCTGCTAATGAAACTTTTACGATAAAATGTGAGGAGTAGACAAAAAAACTTACATTAGTTCTTCGATGACCTGGCGTTCGTTGGACCGGATGTGAGCCAATACCTCGACCTCGGTATTCATGTCACTGGGCTGGCTGTGCGGTAAAGCCTCCAAATCATTTATTCCCCTTTCATCGAAACGAAAAGTAGCTATGACACGGTGAAGTTCCGCAACGGTCCTTTAAGGAGAAATTAAATTAGGTTAGGTTAGGTTATTTTATAGCCAGTTAGGTTGCGCTAGGTTAGGCTATATTATGTCCAGCTAGGCTAGGTTAGGTTAGGTTATATTATAGCCAGTTAGGTTACGCTAGGTTAGGCTATATTATGTCCAGCTAGGTTAGGTTAGGTTATATTATAGCCATTTAGGTTACGCTAGGTTAGGCTATATTATATCCAGCTAGGCTACGTTAGGTTAGGTTATATTATAGCCAGTTAGGTTATGCTAGGTTAGGCTATATTATATACAGTTAGGCTAGGTTAGGTTAGGTTATATCACACCCGTAACGATCCCGGTTGTTAACACATACAACCATATATATATATATATATATTGGGAGGGAGCTACAATAAGAGAAAACACTGGGGTGTTGGATTCCCCGTTAAACCGTAGGTCTAGGGAGGGGTGAAATGTTTGACCTTCTGGGCTAGGTTAGGTTAGGTTATATTATACCCGGAATATCACACCTCTATCGAGTACGGATACAAGTTTCGGATTATTAATTTAGCTCAGGTTATGCTACGCTAGGCTAGGTTATATTATGACCCGGTTAGGCTATGATAGGTTAGGTTATATTATTACCCGGTTAGGCTATGCTAGGTTAGGTTATATTACGCCCGGTCAGGCTATGCTAGGTTAGGTTAGGCTATGTCCTGGTTAGGCTACTCTAGGTTAGGTTATATTACGCCCGGTCAGGCTATGCTAGGTTAGGTTAGGTTAGTACCGTAACGATCCCGTTGTTAACACATACAACCATATATGTAAATATCACACCTCTATCGACTACGGATACAAGTTTCGGATTAGTAATTTAGTTCAGGTTAGGTTAGGTTAGGGTACGTTAGGTTAGGTTATATTATATCTGGTTAGGCTATGTTATGTTAGGTTATATTATGACCCGGTTAGGCTATGCTAGGTTAAGTTATATTACGCCCGGTCGGGCTATGCTAGGTTAGGTTAGGGTAGGCTAGGTTAGGTTATATTATTATAAACGAGAAAGTGCCCTGGGATTAAATTTTCGTTGTAGAAAAAAGAAAAACTCAGAACAAAAGGAAAAATGAGATTACTAAATAATTATAAACGAGAAAGAGTCCACCATCAATAGGTTAGGTTAGGCTAGGTTAGGATACGCGAGGTTAGGTGATGTTATATCTGGTTAGGCCATGCTAGGTTATATTATGATCCGGTTAGGCTATGCTAGGTTAGGTTATATTATGCCCGGTCTGGCTATGCTGGTTAGGTTAGGTTAGGCTAGGTAGGCTAGGTTAGGTTATATTATGACCTGGTTAGGTTATGCTAGGTTATATTACACCCGGTCAGGCTATGCTTGGTTAGTCTAGGTTAGCTAGGTTAGGTTAAGCTATGTCCTGGTTAGGCTATGCTAAGTTAGGTTCTATTACGACCGATATGTATATATATATATATATATATATATATATGTGTGTGTGGGGAGAGATGAACGCCCAGCAAATTATAATCACAAAGCAGATATTCTTTCACTTCGTCTTATTACGAATTTTAAAAATTATAACACTTGCAATGAATGAAACGATGTATATAGTCCGAATCACAAATTAAATTAATTACGTACATCTTCATGACGTCACTAGCGTCAATATCTTTCTCGTTGTCACAAATTTCTGCAATGGTTTGCGTGGAGAGAAGTTCATTGCGCTCAGCTGCTCCGAAAAGATGAATTGTTGATAGCGCTGTGGCATCCCCGTTTTCAACCAATCCGGAGAGATGTAGAACTGCTGTGACTGACTCATGGCAAGATTTTTCTATAGCACTTGCCGATAAAAACAACTGAATTGGAAGCCTGTGCTGAAAATGCCCCCTTTTATAGACGGGGTCGTAATTGTGAACATCCCACAATACCCGAATCGCGAGTTTCCTATTGGTTATCGGTGAAATTTGGGCGGGACAAAATGTGTGAGTGATGCCATCCACCAACCAGAGGTCCTGGGCCATTCATATGCGCCGCTTCCTGTACTGTGATTGGCTGTCCCTTGAAATCTGGGGCGTGTCAGATATACCCATTCGTAGAGAGAGAGAAGCGCTTTGCTTGGAAATAAATCTTGCTTTCTAGGGCACCGATGAGATGGGGGGGAAGGGAAAATGGAATAACCACGTATATATGAGAGGCTTAACGATGCTGGAAAATAAATTTGTAAATCGGTTTATAGTACCCCATCTAAAATAGATTCTTAAAATTTATTATTTCCTCTGAAAAATAAATTGTCAGAAACTGGAAGATAATTTTAAAAATAAGTTACTCGTGAAGGCTCGACAATTCTCATAGGCTTAAAGCTTATGGTATCCAGAGTTCGCGTACGATACACTCAGTAAAATAATTTAAAAAAGAAAATGAGCAGAGATGGGTGATGGATGCGGGACATTAACCCCCAAAGTTTATGACCTCGAAACAATAGAAATAAAACTCCTGCTAAGAAAAGTATATTTATTGGAATTTTAAAATCGATATTATCTATCGCTTCCGCCAAACTGTCGCAGCTAAAGCCTCGTTGGTAGAACAGATGTTTCAAATTTTATTTTTTTAATGAATAAAGCTTTAACATGCATAGATATATATATATATATATATATATATATATATACACACATTAACATCACCTTATTAATTCACGCATGACGAGGACTTTTCATTCTGCAATTTTCAGAACGTTGTTTATTATTATGGTGTATATATATATATATATATATATGTCTGTGTGTATATATATGTGTGTATATATGTTAAACACAGACCGTGCATGGAACAAGGAACTCTTCTGGGAAATTACATCCACTATAGTTCGAATAAGTAATGATAAATGATAAATACAATAGTTTTTCTTTTTCATGATGGAAAGCCCAATGTGGTTATCGGGTTACTCGCAAAGAGGCCCTAAAATATAGCTTCCCTCACCAGCTATCTGCAAAGCAGATAGGATCCAGCTTTGGGACAGGATGTAGGGTTTACAGCTTACACCTAGCCTATTACATTCAGAACCTCAATATACGCAATAAACTCGTTGCATTCACGTCGGATTGAAGACATCAAAGAAAAAGGGGTAACTATTGTGTTTTTAGCCGAAAAACAAAACTTAAATCTCAACCGGGACATTCAGCGTCCACTTTTCAAGGCACATAACACGTCGGTTTAATATACACAAACTTAGAATGGTCCCCTGAGAAACTTATATGTTAAAAACAGACCGTGCATGGAACAAGGAACTCTTCTGGGAAATTACATCCACTATTGTTCGAATAAGTAATGATAAATGACAAATACTATAGTTTTTTGTTTTTCATGATGGAAAGCCCAACGTGAATCCGACGTGAATGCAGAGTTTCTTGCGCATAATGAGGTTCTGATTGTAGTAGGCTAGGTGTAAGCTGTAAACCCTCGATCCTGTCCCAAAGCTGGTGAGGGAAGCTATATTTTTGGGCCTCTTTGCGAGTAACCCAGTGCCGACGTTGGGCTTTCCATCATGAAAAAGAAAAAACTATAGTGTTTGTCATTTATCATTACTTATTCGAACTATAGTGGATGTAATTTCCCAGAAGAGTTCCTTTTTCCATGCATGGTCTGTGTTTAACATATAAGTTTCTCAGGGGACCATTCTGAATTTGTGTGTATATATATATATATATATTTTTTTCCTGTACTAATATGTTGAGGAACATACGCAAGCGTTTTGTGTATTATTAGATTATATATATATTCCACGTTCGTGTTTCTTATGCTATTATTATTATTTTTTATTTAATTTTTTTATCATACATGTCCCATCGCTTGATTGTATATTTATTTTCTATATATTTCATGAAATTGAGCCCAATAATTCGTCTAAATAAACAGAATGATGTAATGGTGTTTTATTTATTTATTTTGGTTGTAAACGATATCATTATTATTTAATTATATCAAATGGCTGCCTTCTAAGCATACAAACGGATGTACGTACGTGTGTGTGTGTAAAATAATAAGTTTCGCTGATTGTAAAATACGTGATGAAGAACAATTCGTAATTGCTAGTGTCTCTCTTCACATGAAGGTCAAGTTGGTGTCCCCGCCTCTAGGCATGGTTTGGCGGAGGAGCGAGTTGCTCTCCACCTGGGTTCGAGACCCGGTGATGATAGGCGGCGTGTAAACTATTCTTCCTTTTAAACGATGGAGGGAATAGTTTCTGTTTATATAATTGGTGTGTGCGCTTTTTGTACTAATTAGTAATTTCTGTAGTAAATGATAAATATTATTTTTCACAAGGTGCTTCCGTTATTCTCGGTAAACCGTCCTATTCCGCTCCCTGTATATTCAAAAATCAGGCATAAATTATATATATATATATATATATATATATATATATATATATATATATATGAAGGGGTTTACACCCATCTCTAGATATCCGTGGCCAATTCCTCTGAAAAATAAATCGCCATAAACCTGGAAAATAGCTTTAAAAAAACACACACACACACACACACACACACACACACACACACACACACACATATATATATATATATATGAGAGAGAGAGAAAGAGAGAGAGGGGAGGAAATAAACAAACAGACAAACGTGAGTGAGTCTTGCAATACAGTTTAACAGAGAATCCAGCAGCCCTTAACCACTAGGATACCCTGGGTTCCCATTTATCTACCAACCGTGGAAGGATGTTTACACGCCACCTTAGACCAACAGCTTAACGGGGAATGCAGCAACCACTAGGATACCCATGGTCCCCATTTATTTACCAACCGTGGAAGGATGCACCGTCACCGGGTCTCGAACCCGGCGCATATAATCGCTCATATAGTTGTGTATGTGTGTAATATTTTATGGGCGTACAGTCGGGAGTGTACGTGCATTTGTCCAAACGATGTATACACTGTGCCAACTGGCTGATAATGCCTGGAGGCACTGGTTTCTACGCCAACTGGCTGATTAGGACCTTATAAGACAGCGGGCGCTCTGATGAACTCTCAATATGCGCTTGGCAGGAGCCGAGCGAACACTCCTTTCTCTTTCTCCTCTCTCTCCCTCTCTTAGGTTAGGTATACCCCTTTGGGGGGTGAGGCCCGTCCCCTTCTCCCCGAAAGAGGTTTCCCCAGCATGCTGGGGGAGTTCATTGCAACGTAGGGGGTAACCCCTCCACTATAGTTGCATAACCCCTTCCCCTTTGTTGCATAACCTCTTGCAGCATTCCCCCTCCCCTTGTTGCATAACATCTTGCAACATTTCCTTTCCAACATTGATCAACATTTGCAATTGCATTGCACTCTAACATTTTGCGCCCATACTACTCATAAATACTCGAAAAATAAGGAATAAATGAGTTTGTATTATATCGGAAAGTGAACAAACTGAAGTGGCGTAGATCTATACATTTCTACATCCAAATAATGTAACAAAGTATCAGACTCGGTTTCAAAAGTGAATTGTATTCTACATATGTAGAGTATAGGGGTTCCCAAGCTTTTTGCAGTGCGACCCCATCCACTGCTGTCACCTGTGCAGTGCGACCCCATCCAGTGCTGTCACCTGTCCAGTGCGACCCCAAGTTGTTAAGGTGGACAATATATATATATATATATATATATATGAAAATTATTTCACGAAGGTAACACGTGAAAAGTATTTATGATGAATAAAACCACGAAGGAAAGGAAACACAGATGGTGCTCAAGCGCTTTCGTCTAATGACATCCTCGTTAGACGAAAGCGCTTGAGCACCATCTGTTTCCTTTCCTTCGTGGTTTTATTCATTATATATATATATATATATATATATATATATATATATATATATATATATATATATATATATACATACTAGCTGAGGTACCCGGCGTTGTCCGGGATAAATTTCACATTAAATCCCCAGTTTAAATAAAATAAAGCTTAAGACAAAAGGCTGAATTTGATTAAAATGATTTATCTTAATTCTTCATCCCATAAGAAGTTTCCGTGCCAAATTTGGTAGCTCTAGGTCAAACGGTTTGAAGTCGTCCTAAAAAATAATTATATGTGAAGCTCAAGATTTTCATGACTGTCCTAAAAAATAATTATATGTGAAGCTCAAGATTTTCATGACTTTTTTTTTCTATAGTTTTATTGACCAAATAAGTTTCTTCACACGAAGGTCAAGCTGGTGGCCCCGCCTCTAGTCCTAGCTTGGTGGAGGAGCGAGTTGCTCTCTTGCGCTCTCCACCGTACATAGCCAGGTACACCCGGCTCATCTGGTACCGTCCTGAGCCAGGCATCTAGTCTTCTCTTGAAGACTTCAACTTTGACCCCTGTAATGTTTCTGAGGTCCTTTGGAAGCTGGTTGAATATTCTTGGCCCCCTCACAACCAAGCTATTTTCCTTCAGAGTTGAGGAGGTCCCTTGTCGGGTCTTTAATTTGGGAACACTATACATTCTGCCTTTCCTATTTTCCAGTGTTGTCTGGATGGTAATTGGGTTTAGTTTGAGGCTTGGCACCAGTTTTTCGATAATTTTCCATATGTAGATTGTGGTATACCTCTCTCTTCTTCTTTCCAGGGAGTACAGATTTAGTTTACGTAGTCTTTCTCAGTAGTTAAGTTCTTTGCAGCCATCAATCTTGGCTGTGAAATGTCTGCGTTTCTTCTAGTTTATTAATTTCTTCCTTTTAATATGGGGACGTCAAAACTGAGCAGTTTTCAAGTTTTGGTATAATCATTGTTTTTAGCAGGGGAATCATTACTGTCTTGTCCCTCCTTTTGAACGTTCTTAGTGCCTGTCCCGCGACTCTTTTTGTTTTGTTTATTGCTATCTGATTTTGTGTCTCGAATTTGGCATCATCGGTCATTATTATCCCCAAGTCAACCGCTTTCGTGCTTCTCTGAATTTCTTGTCCATCTGGCGCATAATATGCAGTCTTTTTAAGTTCCTCATTTCTCCCATATCTCAAGAACTGAAATTTGTCGGTGTTAAATGTCATATTGTTGTCTTCTGACCATTTGTATATTTTGTTTGTGTCCTTCTGCAAGGCCTCTACTTCGTTTGCATCGCTGATTTTTCTGCTGATCTTTGTATCGTCCGCAAATTATGTTACTATACTGTTAATGTTTACTCCACTGTCTATGTCTGTTAGCATGATAATGAACAGGATTGGGTCCAGCACTGTACCTTGTGGTACTGAGCTGCGTACTTCTGATTCTAATGATGATACACCTTGAATTTTGACCACCTGTAGTCGTTTTCTGAGGAAGTTGTAGATCCATTTTCCCACATTGCCTGTTATTTCCATATGTTTCATTTTATGTTATTATCCCATGATCGCATTTGTCGAAAGCTTTAGCAAAATCCGTGTTTATGACATCATAGTTTTCATTGCCTTCAAGTGCATCTAGGACATTGTTATAATGCTCTATAAGTTGTGATTGGCATGATCTTCCTGATCGGAATCCGTGTTGATTTTTGTTGAATCTTTCCAATGTCTCCAAAAAGTCATAGATTTTCTCTCTGACTATTCTTTCAAATATTTTGGTGAGGTGGGACGTCAAGGACACTGGTCTATAGTTCTTTGCTTGAGATCTATCCCCTCCTGTATATATAGGGACAATGTTTGCTCTTTTCAAGATGCTCGATCTTCTCCATATCCAGTAGAGTGTGTAGCTATTTCATTTTTGCAGTTTTTAATTAATAGTGCATTCCATTTGTCCGGATCTGCAACTGAATGTGATTTCAGTTGTCCTATAGCTCTCGCTACATCTTCTGGGGTAAAATCAAAGTCTGTTACACATTCTCCTTGCAATTTCTCTTTGAAGAATACATCTATGTCAGGTATCGCTTTGTCACTTTTTAGGGTACTGAAGACCGATTTATACTGGGCTCTCAATATTTCAGATATTTCTTTTAGATTGTCTGTTAGTTCATTATTTCCTTTCCTTCAGGGCCCGACAGGAGCGCACGTTTTTGTTTTCCTTTTCGCATAATTGTAGAAGTATTTTGGATTTTCCTTTATTGCTTCTACCACCTTTTCCTCTTCCCTCTCTGTATGGCCCTTTATCAGAGTTTGTATTTCCCAATCGATTCTCTCCAGTCTTGTATTACTTTCCTGGCATTGTTGTCTCCGCAATTAACTAACCTCGTCGCTACTCTCTTTCTTTTGCGGAATATTCTTCTCTTTTGCCTCTCTAGCCAGTTCTTTCCTTTTGGCTGTGCTTTCGGACCATATTTTTCCAAAATTCTCATTTCCTCAGTTGTTTTATTCTCGAAAACTGTTCTGGAGCCACTCTATTTGGGCATGTGTGACCTGATTTCTTCCCAATTTATGGTCTTGGAGTTTAAGTTAAAAGACCTAAATTTGCTTCTTCCTTCCCTTCCGTATGTGTATTGTTTTTTAAAGTTATCGCCATATTTGTTGATAACTCGATTATATTGTGGTCTGAGATAATAGTTGGAGTTATTTTTATATCCGCAATTAAGTTCGTGTTATTTGTGAATACCAGATCTAGGCAGTTATTTTTCCTGGTATTTTCTGTTATCTCCTGTGTCAGCATAAACTCGTTTGTGAGAGCCATCAGCATTTTTGCTTGCTTCTGGTCCTCTCTTACATATTGAATATATATATTATACTCGGGGCACTCAATATATTTTGCCCCACCCTTTTTTTCCCAGCTAAATAATAGGCCATAGGCTGAAATGTCTTTTGGGCCGTACGTTTGAACTTTCTGCGCTTCATATAACCGGATTTTTCAAGTTTGAACCTCCCTTCCTTGTATAAAACCGCTTTTAAACGCTCTTGTATAAAACCGATGGTTAACGCAATTTCGAAAATGGCGTCTGACAGTGATGTGCGTCGTAAACAGAGAGCTGTTATCGAGTTTTTAACCGCAGAGAAGGAAACAGTTGGAAATATTCACAAACATCTACAAAACGTTTACGGAGATGCTGTTGTTGATCGAAGCACAGTTGGACGCTGGTCTAAACGTGTGAGATCATCGGAGAGAGGGAGAGCTAGCCTCGTTGATGAGCCACACAGCTGTCGCCCGGCATCGGCTGTGACATTTCACACTGTGGAACGTGCTAACAGTCATTCGATCAAATCGTCACGTCACATACAAGGAGCTATCACTGGAGCTAGGAATTAGTGAAGGAAGTGTGAATACGATAATTCAGCAACTGGGATAGTCAAAAGTGTGTTCATGGTTTGTTCCTCGCCAACTGACCGAAGATCACAAAGCCCAAAGAAAAGAAATCGCTTCTGAGTCGTTGGCTCGATACGAGACAGAAGGGGATGACTTCCTTTCACGAATTGTGACTGGGGATGAGACTTGGGTACACCACTTTGAACCTGAAACAAAACGCCAATCCATGGAGTGGCATCACGCAGACTCCCCACGCAAAAAAAAAGTTCAAAATGACTCCCTCTGCAGGAATGGTTATGGCCACCATCTTCTGGGACATGAAAGGGGTAATTCTGGCGTAGATGGGTATGAAGAGCCTTTGTGGTGTGCTCCTCGCATGCCCAGGTCCCACCATCACAGGGTTTGGCTGTGTACAGCCATGAGGAAGTGACCGCTATAAGGACACTAACCCTAGCTAAAAGCTTCAGCAAAAATGAGATGTTTACTAAGGAAAATTTACGCTGGCAGGACGTCGCCCAGGATAAAAAGGTCCCCTCAACCCGCTTACGCGCCAGGGTGGGTGAGGAGAGCAATGGCGCAACTTTTCTTAACCCCAGAGGAAAAGAAGCTTCTCCAAAGGGATCAATGCAGGGGACCCCATCAGGCCAGAGTAATGACCCTGGACCCCAGCAGTTCCAACGGAAAATGGCCCCAAAACGAAACCTGAGAAGGTACGACACAATAAAATGGACTAGTGAAGAAAAGAAAATAATTTTACACTGCTCTGAATACTCAAGGTTTGAGAAATGGAGCAGGCAGAAGAACATAATCCTAGCGGAACAAATCAGGAATTCCAACTTACCTGAAGAGAAGAAAAATACCTCTGTCAAGAAACTACAATCATTAGCCTCACAAGTGCATAAGTACCTTACAGAGGAAGAAATTAGTAATATTAAACAAAACGCTCTTAGGGAAGCAACTGAGGATTACATTGCCAGAGAAGGAGAAGAAAGAGAGGTAAAAATGAAAAGATTGTGGACAAGAGAAGAGAAATGGATACTGATATGGGCTACAAAGTATGCCAAAAAGAAACATGAGAGGCAGAAGGACATCACAAGGGAATGGAGAGAGAGATCTTCTTCCACTTTTGCCCATGTAAGAGAGAGACTCCAGCTGCAAGGTTGACCACTCAGAAGCACAACTTCATAACACAGAGGGCATTTAGTGACCAAGAAATGGAATACATGAATGATGAAATAGATAAACTTATTCAAAATGATTCCAGCCCAATAATGAACCCTATCCCACTATTACAGTGCCTTGAAGCTACCCAAAATAGTGATGATGAAGCATCTGGTAGTTCAGAGGACACACAAAACAGAAAACATATCAGCCAACATTTTGTAACCAATCCAATTCAGCAAATGGGACTGGGTGGTTCACCACCCAGTTCACCTGGATCCTCTGACTCATCATTCCCTTCCCCAGCCAGATCAAGAACCCCTCCCCCATCACCGCCACCACCACCATCACCGCCGCCGCCACTACCACCACCACGATATGAAGATATGGACCCACAGCAAATGGAAGTGGAGGAGGAGTTAGCAAATACAATTGAAAATGTTAAAACCATGCATATGGAAAGCCGGCCCCGATTGATCAAACTTAGTAAAAGCAGAAGGTTTAAACAACTACTATGCAAAGTAAATGTTGCAGTTAATAGACTAGTTCCAGTCAATACAGACCTTACTGAACTTAACCAAGTAAATTACGCTGTTGGCCTATACATGCAACAGAAACTTGTCCCAAACTTTAGTCCAAAGTCCCCCAGCCAAAGGTGCAATCCAAAACCCCCTCCTTGGAAAGTTAAATTAACTAAACAACTTACACAAGCCAGACGAGAATTGAACCAATTAAAGCAATATTTCCAAGCACCCACACAACAGGGAAGACAAAAAACAAATAGGGAAAATAAAGAGGAAGTATAACCTGAGAGATAATCAATTATGTGACAAGGCACTGGAATTGGAGGGAAAAATCCCAGCCATAGCCAATAGAATCAGGAATACACAAAAGCAGATTGACATGAAGAACCATAACAAACAATTTTCATCAAACCCTAGAGGCTTTTACCAAAATCTCATTAGGGAAAGAATAATAGTTCATAAACCACCAGATCAAACCCAGCTGGAGACATACTGGAAACCCCTCTTTGAAACCCCAGAACAGCATAATCAGGATGCTGCTTGGATAGAGACCATCAGGGTAGCAAATGAGGGTAAACCAGAAATGGAGGAGTTATTTATGACAGAAGACAAGATAAGAAGGAAACTGGCAAAATTCTCCAACTTCAAAAAACCTGGCCTAGACAAGCTCCCGAATTTCTGGCTGAAACAGGTTACGGCATTACACCTAGTGATGTGAGTCGTTTTTTATTGTGTCGTTTTTTTTGTTTTTTTTGTCGTTTTTTTTGTTTAAAACGAAGGTAGTCTGTTTTTTTTGTTTTTTTTGTTTTTTATTGTTTTAAACTTATTCCATATTTTTCTTCCTTTAATCTAATAAGTATATTAGTATTACCTATAATTTACTATACTACCATGCTTATACGGTTATACCTAGTATATATACTATATAGTCATCTTTTAGAAAAATTGAATCACGCAAAAAGTATATAATAGAAAGGAAAAACAAACCCTCATTTTTTTATATGTACGGTATATATATTTTTTAACTAGAACATAAAACATTCTTCCTCGTTTCAAACAATATACATAATTGTGATTGGCAAGAGTACCAGTATATATATTCCAGATAGAAAAGGAAAATATTCACCTTTTTTTAACCTTTTTGTTAACCTAATGTTGTTTTAACCTTCATTTCCATGGAAGAATCATCACTAGATTGGGTAGAGCATATATGCTAGTTTCAATATCACAGGTACTGGTATAATATACAAAATAAAAAATACATAATACTGGTATAAAACATATATATAATTGTGATTGGCAAGAATACCAGTGTGTGTATATATATATTCCAAATAGAAAAATAAAAAAAATAAAAATATTCATCTCTTTCTTTAACCTTTGTGTTAACCTAATGCTGTTTAACTTTCATTATCTGATTCTATTTCCATTGAAGAATCATTATCACTAGATTGATTAGAGCATATAGTTTCAATATCACAGGTACTGGTACTTATTGCAGATTTGGATGTTGACGAAGCCAATGTAGCACCATGTTTTACTTCACTTTCTTGGAATTTTGCATTTTGGGATATAAACAAGCTTTGCTGCTCTGTCTGTGCTTAATCAGTTTCTTTTGGCTGTATGGATATTACTGTATGTGCTAAATGATCTCGGAGGTAATGAAAGGGCGAAATAGAGGTGTATGAGTTTGTGTAGGTATATATGTGAGTATGCGTGCGTATGTATCTGGAATTCTGGATGTATGTGTATGTATGGGGCATATAATAGATATAAATATGTGTATATAAGTATTTATGTATATATTGGTATATATGTATATGGGTGTATGTGTATGTATATATATGGATGGTCTCGGGGGGGAAAATATGTCATCGCGGGTCTAAAGGATAGTTAAGTGGGAGATTCAAAATCCGAGGCATGGATGGGAGAGTCCTGGAAAGGTTGGACAATGGGCAGTCAGCTCCCAGCCAGTGTTCTCGCAAGTTTAACGGATCTCAAGATACAAGACTTTCAGTGCAAGAAAGAGGCCAGTTTTTTCTGTAAATAGGCTGAAAAGGGCATTCTATACTGGTACCATATGGCCTATTTTATTATTTATTTATTTATTTTTATAATATATATCATTGCAAAAGTATACCTTATAATTAAATTGGCAATATCTATATTAATTATTAAAAAAAACGAAAAAAACAAAAAAAACAATAAAAAACAAAAAAAACGACAAAAAAAACAAAAAAAACAACATGGACATAAAAAAAACGGTTTTTTAACATCACTAATTACACCATCATTATACTGCCGCCTTTCACAGGATTTTACAGGGAGTAGAAGAAACACCAGAATGGCTTACAAGTGGAGACACAACCCTCATCCCTAAGACTCGCGAGACAAATCTCCCAAATAAATACCGCCCAATCTGCTGTCTCACCACCACCTATAAACTTTTTACAGGCCTAATTGCAGACAGTATGTATGAACACCTGGATGCTGGAGACTATCTGGAAAAAGAACAGAAAGGATGTAGAAGAAACTGCTTAGGTACAAAGGAGCAGCTGCTCATCAACAAAACTATCCTTGAAGACTGTAAAAAGAGAGGCAGAAACCTTAGTATGGCATGGATAGACTATCAGAAGGCATTTGATAGTGTCCCACACTCATGGATTTTGGAATGCCTTAAGCTGTACAAAATCCACCCTACCATTATTAGCACTCTAACAAACCAGATGACAAAATGGCAAACAAACATCAATCTTACCCATGAAAATGGGAAAATATCCATTCCCCATGTCAAGATTATGAGGGGCATATTCCAGGGGGACAGCTTATCACCCTTGCTATTCTGCCTCACCCTGGACCCCCTTAGCAAACTACTTAGCAATAATAATAAGGGCTACAACCTCAGTCAAACTAGGCGAAGAAATCCTGACAGTGTACTGAACCATCTCCTGTTTATGGATGATTTGAAGCTGTACGCAGACTCTGACCAAAACCTGGAATGCCTATTAAGGATCGTCCATGCTTTCTCCGGTGACATCAAAATGAAGTTTGGATTGGACAAGTGTGCTAAGTGTACACTTAGAGGGGGTAGGAAGATACAAACCCATAACATCAATCTAGGAGGAGACACTGAGATCAAAGACTTAGAAGAGGATAGTTCCTACAAATATCTTGGGATAGAAGAAAGTGGAAATATAGAACACCGGCAAATGCGAGAGAAAATCAGTGGAGAGTATGTACGAAGACTGAAAAAGATCTGCAAAACCCAACTTACATCAAAGAATAAAATAACAGCCATAAACCAACTCGCCATCCCTGTTATCAATTATAGTGTAGGGATCATAGACTGGCCACAATCAGAACTAAATAAACTGGATGTTAAGACCAGAGAGATCCTCACTCTAAACAGAACAACATACCGGAACCAATGTCTTCCCAGATTGTACCTACCAAGAAAACTGGGAGGAATGGGATTGACTGAGGTTAACCAGCTGCACCGATCATCAACCATCAGCATCGGGCAGTATCTAAAAAGTTCGAGTAGTTCTACAATAGCCCTGGTCCGTGAACACCATAACACAAGGGTAACGCAACATACTTCCATAACCAAACTGGCTCAGCACTTTGGAGGCAACAATATGACGGAAGAAGTAGAAACTGAAAGAGTACCAGCTACCTTAATAGCTAGGAAAAGTCGCAAAAGATTTGTTAAGGAACAACAGGCCAAGCATGCAGAAGAATGGGAACAACATCAAAGAGCTGGAAAATATTATCAAGAGTTACAGAAAGATTATATCAACAAAGAAGGATCACTGGAATGGTTAAGGAGAGGAGTTCTGCAATATGACGGAGAGCGACTAATAATGGGTGCCCAAGATCTTGCATTCCTCACAAATGCATTTAAAAAAATGGCTGGAATAAGTACTAATGATAGGTGTAGATTCTGTCATGTTGAGGTGGAAAGTGTTGGCCATCTAATATCAGGCTGCAGGGTGCTCCTGGCAGACGGGTACTATACAGCCAGACACAATAAAATTTGTAAATATATTCGCTGGAAGATTATGATAGCATTAGAATTAGAATGCAATAAAAATGTATGGGAACACACACCTGCACCAATTACTGGAAACAACCAGTATACCATATACTATGACACAATAATCCCAACAGCCACTTTTATAGATAATTCTGCAGTAAAACCGGACATAGTAGTGTGGGACAAGAGGGAAAGGAGTGCCCTACTTATTGAGGTCAGTGTCCCAAATGATTATGGCCTTAATAGAGCGGAAAGGGAGAAAATTACAAAATACCAGGCACTCATATATGATATGAAGAGAAACTGGAGATTGAAAGACGCTGCCATTCTCCCCATCATAGTTGGGGCAACAGGTATGATGAAAAACAACTTATCAACTTACCTGAACTCAATCCCAGGACAGCCCCAGGCCATAGAAATCCAAACGGGGGCATTAAAAGGAACGGTCACCCTCCTTAAACGAACGCTAGGACAAGTTCAGACATAGTTGAAGTGTTTGGCTTCGGGTGGAAGCCCCACTTCTAACTGTAAAAAATATATTAAAGAGTATAAACCAAAAGAGTATACATTATGAAGAAAGGACAAACAATCAACTCAGAGGCATATATTGCTACCCTACAGAGTCTTCAGAGACGTATAAAGCGAGTTCGACCGGAGACAAAACTGGAAGACGTCCTTCTTTTGCACGATAACGCAAAACCACAACAGTTTGCAAACAAGAGAAGCCATCACAAAAATGCGTTTGACTGTGTTACCCTACCCTCCATACAGCCCGGATCTGGCACCTTCAGACTTCCATTTGTTTGGGCCAATGAAGGATGCTATTCGTGGAAGAACGTTTCAGAGTGACGATGAGGTTGTTGAGGAGGTTAAGAGGTGGCTCTAGCGGAACCCAGCGGACTTTTATCAGCAAGGAATAAAGGCCCTTGTTTCGAGGTGAAGGAAAGCCGTAGAAAAGGATGGAGACTATGTGAAAAAATAAAAACTTGTAAAACAGGTATGTAACTACTCGTGTACAAAATTTCTGGAATTTACAAGGAAACTTTGAAAGAAAACAAAAAGGTGGGGAAAAATATATTGAGTGGCCCTCGTATATAATATATATATCATATATTATATATTAAATATCTTTTCTATTAAACTTATTAAATCTTATGTATTAAATATCTTATATATTAAATAAAAATGCACATAAGTAATAAAATCAGTACATGATGAAACGGGATTATACACGATAATACAAACTGAATTGAAAAAGCAGTAATTACCAGTCTGTACAAGAATCAAAGTTGTAAATATCAATGACGCATTATAAAACAAAATCCGAATGTCGTAATTATAAATATAAACAAAACTCGCAATCAGAATCTAATTATCACTGAGCGATAATAAAACAGAAAGAATCACAAAACAAATATATCACTGGATAATGAAGTCGTAAATAAACACACCTGAAAATAACACACGAAAATGTCTGATAGTAAGAAACGATTTCGATTACAAGTGCAGTTCTCGTCCGTGTGAAGTAGTGAGTGAAATGAATTTCTCAATACAGCCGAGTTCTTTTAAAGGGTCATCAGGTCAAGCCTGGAGTCAGAGTGGTTTTACTTCAGGTACTGATGTAAATCCACTACCTAATCAGATTTCACATGACCCACCCTTGTTTTCCCACGACCTGACCTAAGAAAAGTGACCGCGTTAATCCCCTGACCATAATTTATGGTTCCGACTTAACGAGACATCAACTGCTACTCTCTTGTTCTCTCTTGACTCCTGACCTAAGAAAAATTAATTGTGACTGTTGTAAAGGCCCAGGTGACCCCAGCGACCGCATGAGCTCTCTGCGACCCTTTATGATGAAGCTTGCGACTCTATTTGGGGTCGCGACCCCGGGTTTGGGAACCCCTGTTCTAGACGATAGATTATTCAATAAAACCTTGCGTATTTTTATTCGAGGCTGAACGTATGTTAGTATGTTCTTTATATACAGTATTTATGTACAGGATATACTGTATATAGGTATAAAAGAACTTAAATATTAGTGCGCAAGTTTCTGGTCCTCTTGAATGATTATTACAACAAAGTGGCGCATAATTGTGATTATTTTTTGTTTGTGACAGTTTTATTTTTATTTAATAATATCTAAATTATTTCCACACTTTGCATTTTAATATATTGTGACAATACCAAGATAAGATTTGAAATTCAGTGTCTCTTGGTCGAAATTTTTTAGACTCCTCATTAAATTTTTTTTTTTTTGCTTAATATTTGGGTAAAAATACATAAAGACGCAATTGTCGTTTTTTGTCAGAAAATTTGTTTTCAAACGATTTTTTATGTGAGAAATACTGAAGTGATGTTCTTTTTTGTCGCAAAAATAGCGAAATGTAACCTAACCTAACCAATATTGAAGCAAGTGTAGTTTACGTCCCCCTGTGGTGCCTGTGTAGTTTACGTTCCCCTACATTATCCTAGTGTAGTTTACGTTCCTCAACTTTGTCCGCGTACACCTAATCAAATAAAACGTTAAAACTAACGAAAATATTACGATTTAACCTAACCAATCGTCAATTTATATATATATATATATATATATGTATACACAGGGTGTTCGGAAAGTCACTGTGCACTTATATAATTAATGTTAATTAATGAAGAACTGACAAAGGTGTTTCAAAATAAAATAAGACGGGTCCAGGCCTGTATTGCTGTTAAAGGACATCACTTTCAACACCTTTTATAAGTTCTGATGGTCCCATCCATAACCTCTATCATATATGCAATGTTATACTATTGTATGCTATTAAATAAATATAAGTGCACAGTGACTTTCCGAACACCCTGTATATATACACTGTATTTATATATATATATATATATATATATATATATATATATATATATATATATATATATATATACACACAGTATGTATATATATATATATATATATACACAGTATGTATATATATATATATATATATATATATATATATACACACAGTATGTATGTATATATATATATATATATATATATATATATATATATAAAGAAGCTTCAGCTATACGCAGCCATGTTGTTCTATGCAAAGTCGATATAACTTTAGCTAATTTTAACATTTTAGATTCCGCTCCGTGTGAGCAAACGTTAAGACTTTTAGAATCCCTGTATATTAAAACTCTCTCCCCTTCGCTTAACTCTGATATTTCATCCGTTCCCCTCCGTCTAAACTGAACATCTTGAACAACCAACCTTTACTTGGTTTTAGATGCTTCTGTTTTTTTAGTTTTGTCTCGGAATCTGTGCTGCTTAGACTTAAGGTGTGTTCATTTTAGTGTGGGTTTTTTAATTTTTTAGTGTTTTAAAAGATAGCCTGTGAATTTTTAGTTTTTTGAGTTTTACATTTTGTATTTTATAGTTGTTATTCATTGTTCGTTTTTAGTGTCACTTTCATTGTTTTAAAGCTTGTTAATTGTTCGCTTTTGTTTTATAATAGTCATTATGGTTTTTAATTGTAACTTTCTAGAATTTTTAGTGAGACTTTTTGTTTTTAATACTTGTGGATTTTTTCCCTATTTTATTTTGTTAGTCATTATGGCTTTTAATATTATGTTTTTAACTTTTTAGAATTTTTGCCTGAGGATGAGCATAGTTTGTGCTTGAAACGTTGCAATATACAAAATATAGTCCCTTTCCAACTTGATGGATGTTTCTTTCCTTCTTGTCTGTGGCTTTCTGCTTAAATTGAAATTGAAGCTTGCCAGAAGCGGCCTTCACCAATATATATATATATATATATATATATATATATATATATATATATATATATATATATATATATATAGGGTGGGGCACGGGAACCAAGTGTTTTTGGAATAATCAGGAAAATGATATTTATTTTTGTAAAGAAAATATATTGGTAGAACAACATTCGTAAGAACATAGCATTTCATGTCATAATAATCATGTACCGAAAATTATATCTGGCATATGATGTCCTTGGCCGTCGACGCATTGTTGAAGGCGTTTACGAAAATTGGCCTCCACTCTTCCCAGCAGGTCTCTGTTGATTTGGATGATTTGTTGACGGATCGCTTCCTTCAATGCATCTAATGTACGGGGCTTGTCCTCGTAGACACGTGACTTGAGGTACCCCCATAGAAAGAAGTCACATGTGGACAAGTCAGGGGACCGAGGGGGCCATGCAATGTCACCAAATCTCGAAATGAGATGGTTGGGAAACAGGGGGCGAAGAACAGCCATTGACGCTCTGGCGGTGTGTGGCGTGGCCCCATCTTGCTGAAACCACAAATGTCGACGAGCAATACGCCTTCTTCGTAACTCAGGGATGAAAAAGGTGTTCACCATCTCAATGTAACGCCCAGATGTTATGGTAACGGTAACCCCATTTTGTTCGAAGAAATAGGGACCGATGACGCCAAACTTTCCCACCGCGCACCAAACTGTAACCTTAGGGCTATGCAGCGGTTTTTCATGGAGTTGTCGCGGATTTTCAGCAGCCCAATACCGACAGTTTTGATTGTTGACGGCCCCATTAAGGTGGAAATGGGCTTCATCACTCATTACCACCATCATGTTTTCATTCTGCTCATAAAGTGCAAGCATTTCCTGTGCAAAATTCAGTCGTTGGGGGCAATCGTTTACATTCAATTCCTGCACCATCGCTAACTTGTATGGGTGAAAATGTAATTCTTCATGCAAAATCCGTCTAACAGTACGATTGCTGATTCCGAGTGCAGCTGAATGTCTCCGAGCAGAGCGGCCTGGGCTTTGCAACATCGCTTGTCTGACCCTTTCAACGTTCTCTGGAGTACGCACAGTGCGTTGCGGCCCCTTCGGTTTTGTTTTCATTATTGAGCCTCCTGTTCGAAGATTGTTAACCCAACGTAAGATTGTGTCACGAGCGGGAACAGAGTCATTTCGATGAATGTTGAATCTGCGGCGAAACGCACGCTGAACTGCTGTCACTGACTCGCCACTCCTAACAAAATGATCATACGCGAACATGCGGTGTTCTAACGTCCACTGCTCCATGATGGCACCTGAAAGATAAAGGTGAGTGTTAGTTAAAGTTAAATGCTATGAACCCAGGAATGGAATGCTACCTACCGCACGCCCCTCCCATTCCTAATGGCCGATTACTAGCTATTCAAAAAACACTTGATTCCCGTGCCCCACCCGTTATATATATATATTAGGGTGATTCAAATATGTGGCTAAAAATTTTTTTTTTATATTTTAATGTGTTCAACCCTTTAAATAGTTCATTTCAGCATAAAAATAACTATCCTAAAATATTTTAGCAAATTTTTAATTTTTAAGGGTTGCTACCAGCAATTAAAAATTGACAGAACGACTCAAATTGTCAAATTTTTCCACACCACCCAGGAGGTACAGTACAAGGCGCATTGCTTTTTTTTAATGTGGAAAGCTCCCCCGTAGGTCCTACCATAACCACAAGCATGCATAATTAAACTAGCATGATATTTGAGACATTAGCTGTCCTTACTTCATCAATGTTTCTTTTTTTCTATCAGGGTAAACAGCCCTGTAGTTTTTCATTACTTGTAGCAAGAATTGTTTTTGATCTTCTTTCATGTGTTAGTATTTTATTATATTCATCTATTAATTTTACTCCTCTCCGCTATATCATTCACGACTTTCCACTGTTTGATAGATTTCTTAGCGGAGTTAAAACTCTTCATCATTATGCCATTGTTTAGCATCTTTGAGTAAAAATTTTGAACTAAATTCTGTTATTGTAAAGAATCTTTGAGTATTTGATGGGACAAAATCTTCTAATTTCTTCGTTAGAATAAGTGCACGATCTAGAAAAGCCCGTTTTGCAGGAAGAGTTTCTTTTGTATTTTGCAAGGCCTTTACCATTTTGTTTTTTGTTTCAGTAGGCACTTCATCATCATAAAAGGCCAACGCTACCAGTTCTTCTGATAGGTACCAGAGGTGACCTAACAGTTTTTTAATAGCAACAAATGCAATTGTGTCATTTATTTGTTTGTAGACTACAAGATTCTGTAATAATTCCAGATCAAGACGAGGAGCGCAAGATGGCACAGGAGCTGTAAACCATGCCTTTACATATAACCGAGTCCTTTTTTGTCTTTTACTGAAATTTTGAACTGAGATTTGAACAAAAAATTTTAATGAATATGTAATTTTGGCCATCCACCTAGCCCGATGAAGTTCCGCTGGATGTTTAAATTTGATTCCACCTTTTGGTTCACTTCCCAAAAAAATAATTGTTAACTGCAATAGTTCTAGGTAATCGTCTCTTGGTTGGAATGTATCTAGTTGATTTGTTGCAAATATAATTGTCATCTTTGATGTCATGAATATTTTCATAGATATCTGGATCTGATAATACTGTTTCGTAGTCCTCCTTATTAATGCTTGACCATTTTTCTCTGAACTTCTTAAAAAGGACTATATCTGGGCCAGAAGATGGTGATAAAGACTTTGAAACAACAGCTTCCAGCATAATTTCAAATATGTGGTGTCGACGTGCCAGCCACAATAAATCGTTGTCGAATTTTTGTTCTAGAAGAATAGCTGCACCATTTCTAGGACCAGTATTGGCTGCCGTTGTATCGAAACACGCATTTTTATTTGTTCGCAGATGCCCCATTCAAGCGATGTCTGATTGTTGGCATTAAAACTAGAGACGCATTTCTGTCACTCAATTTTGCAACATCAAGACTTCCTAATAATTTATCATCAAACAATTTTCTACGTTTGCCTACCTTACTTTTCCATGTTGAAGGTTGTGCAGCACAGAAACCAGATTCATCACTTTTACTCTCCTCTGATTCTGATTCTGATGATGTACTGGTGAGTATGACAGCCTCTTCATTCTTCGTTCTTTTGATCTCTTCTTCTGCTTTCCTCTTTTCATAATGTTGCTTTTCTGCTGCTCTTTGCTCTTTTTTTAGCAACAGCCTTATCAATGGTACCCATTTTTCCATGACGTCCTTTCTCACGTTGCATTTTCAAGAATTTCTTATCTTCTATTTTTATAAGCTGCATAGCATTCTCATGAGCAATGTCAAATAAGTTTTCCAGTTTATCTTTCCATTTTTCTTCTTTATTATTTAAATTTTGTGATCTTTTCAATTTGTTTGCTTTGTTTTTCTTAAGCAGCTGCCATTCCTTCAGTATTCCTTGAATTTTATCTACTACATGTACTCTGTTTTGCTGGTATTCCTGTTTTTTTCCAAACTGCTAGCACATCATCTGCAGTAGAGTAGCATGATTCTCTAATGCCTCGCTTTTTAATATTTCTGTAGTGCATGAAGAGGGCCATCATTTCCTTCTCTGATGGTAATACGGATGTTTTAGTACTGCAGAGGGCTGCCCAATTAGCCATACTTCAGTTTCTTTTCTTGTAGAACTTCTCCCAACTGAGCAACTAGGTGATGGTGAGTTAGGCCTAGCTTCCATAATCGATTAATTGGTATCAAAATTACGAGTTCCAAGCAACAATTAAAAGCAAGCTAGTATATAAACCATTAATTAAAAATTCTGAAATATAAACACTTAAACATAAAATCATAAGTTGTAAAAACAAACAAATTGAAAAAAAGGGAAACTTTGACGCCTGGTAGCACATAGTAAATTTTATTTAAAATTCACCAAATTTGGCATACACTACTTTTTTGTCATAGGGAACAAAAATACAGGTTGAACAATTAAAAAAAAAACTGATTTTTTTGAATCACCCTAAATTATATATATATATATATATATATATCCCCGCAAGGGGGTTCTAAGCTCGTACTCTTGAGTGCTCTTTGTGCTCGTTTGTACGTGCTTGTTCCTGGAGGCTTCACGTGCGCCCTCCCGGCCCTAGCACCCAAGGATGATGGGGCTCGACCCTGCAGTCCTTGTCATCCTTTGGTCTTTTTCCACTTCGACTGTCCCCTCTACCCTTTCTTTTTCCTCTGTCTTTCCTCTCACTTTTTCTTTGTTTTTCCGCCGAGATATGCCCTTTTAAATAGAGGCGAATCGGTTCTTCCCGAACTTTAAAAAAAAAAAAAAAATATATATATATATATATATATATATGTGTGTGTGTGAAAATGAAAAGGTTTATTGGCAAACTATAGTCCATATGACAAATACAATGACAGTTCACATACTAAGGATAAAAATATATACACAATTCATTAGAAATAATACAGTAATGTCAGAGTTAAGTGGAGCTACAGACAGACGTTTTCGTACCAGGAAGTCCATAGCTTAGAGGATAAACGGCAGGACTCATGGATAGCTTGGATAATCGGGTTGGTTGACTCTCTAATTCTTTGCATTAGGCTGTATTGAGCACGTCTTGTTACCTCCGGGAAGCTCGGGACATTGCGGGTAGCAAACATTTGCGAAGCTGAGCATCTCGGGGGTAATTTAGGTAAGAGTCTAAAAGACCTGTTGTACAGCAAATTTAGGGTTCTACCAGAACCTTTTTGATAATTCACCCAGAGTTGCTGTCCGTATATATTACTGCAGAAAATACGAAAGTGTCTTTAGCTTCACTTGTACAGAACCAAAAGTTCTTTATTGTCATATTCGCTTCAACACAAAGGCTTCGAGATTGTTTTCTTATATCCGAGTCATCACTCAAAGAGCTGGTAATAGTTTGACCAAAATACTTAAACTCTTGTACTTCCTCAATTACGTCACCTCTCATTTTAAACCGAATGTCAGCTGGCTGATTATTATAGCTTTTAGGATGAAAGTGCATAACCTTAGTTTTTGTAATATTAAAAAGAATATCATGTTTCTGCGAATATACTTTGCAGACCTTTAGTAGCCGATCCAGACCTTTAACAGAGGGATTTATTAACATCATATCATCGGCATAAACTAAGTTATTTATCCTTGTGTTATCTATACAACATCTTACCGTTGCCTCATCAAGTGAAGCAATTAATCCGTCAATATACACATTAAACAATATAGGGGAGAGCAAGGAGCCTTGTCTCACCCCGCAAGAGGAGCCAAAACATTCGGATAGTACATTGCCCCACCTAATGTTAAATGGTTTTGCTCTCAAGCCCGTGTGGGGGCGCGTCACACCCACGGAATGCAAGGTGCTGATTGGTTACTGCGTAAAAATGGGATATTGGGAAACCAGGGGATACGCCTGTGCTATTCTAATAGCCTCATATATATACACACACACGAATCTGTCCAAATAATTTTGGACACAGTAGAAAAGAGTACAAAGAACGTAGATTAAACGAAATTAAATTGCAAAAATTAATGAATAATGCAGCGAATGGTTACTGTCTGTGTCTTGGAGTCAGGAGACCCGGGTTTGAATCCTGGTGAGGGATAAATTTTGCATTAAAGTTTACAGGTTTTATATATATATTTAAACCGACAGAGGTGAACTGCGTTAGGTTCAGTCAGGTCAACCCTAGGTGGTAGGAATGCCGAGATGGAATTAACAATTGACTCCACGATTGTTTTTATTATGGTGTGTTGTCAAATTGTTAGTCACGTAAAAGGAATTTTGAGTACTTAGTTTGTAGTAGGGTCTAATATGAAAGTGAGGTATGGTTGGGGAGTGTGAGTGGCGTAGTGATTGTTTCTTTGAAATGGGGTACAGTGTACAGTAAAGCTGTTTGGGAAACACTGATCTAACCTAACTTTCATTATATCCTCTTCTTCAGGATCTTTAATGATTTACACTTAAAAAACGTCTGAATCTATGGTAACATGGCTACTGTCGATATACGCATGCATATCGTGGTGGGCTGTGCGCATATCTTAAAGGTATACATGGGTTCGTCATGGAACTAAGAGTAAACACACCCACACACAATGTGCGCATCTCCACATAACTGAAGTACGTTTTTAAAATCTTTTTGAAATTCATATATCCATAAAAAATAATTAATTAATTTTTATTAAGTCATTAAATAGTGAGGTACGCGCTAATCTAGCCTAATCTAACCTTACCTAATCAGGACCAACATAGCTTTTTTCGGACAATATAAATGTTTCCAGGCATTTTATACATTTTTTAATTTTCTGAAGTACCAAAAGTGTTTTCACAAAACATTGCCACACTACTTCTGCCAATTATCATCCACAGTTTCACTTGTGCTCAGTAGCCTACACGTGCGTGCACACACACACACACACACACACACAAATATATCAGTAATTTCACGATTTGTTGTTCATGAGCGTAAACAATGCCATTCAAAAAATTACGTCTTCTATTTATACTGGATTCACGGAACCTCTAACCATCAGATCTGAGATTATAAAATCGATACTTTAAAATATGTACTAACAATCTAACTTAACCTAACCTACTTTTCGATAGAATATCAAGGCGATCAGATATTGTAATATCAGATTCATGATTGCTAGGTTTGACTAACAATAGTCAGTTTGCGGCGGACCGTTGAGTTTGAACCTCACCGCAAGAGAATTTGCGGCGAATCGGTCCATTAGAATTTAAAAACTGTACAGTTTCCAATTTGGGTGGTAGAGCAACGGCGAAAGCATGAAGTTTGTAGTTTTGACATTGCACACCAACGTGTGAAATGTCTACATTACTTTGAAGAATAATGTACACAAATTATTAATGGGTTTCTTTCATTTGCAGAACAAAAGAAAAACAACGGACGATAAAGTATAATTTTCCCAAAACAATTGAAAGGGATTAATTAAAGAATAAGTGTCGATATAACAAAGAAAGAAGAAGAAATATAAGAAATGGAGAATTCAACAGACAAAAAGTAAGATAAAATTCACAAAAATTGTATGAATAAAAGTTTTGTTTTCGCAACATTAGGTCTTCCTAAACACTGATCTTTTAAATTCTAAAATAAGGAAAACCTCCGTGAAAATGCTGCATTGAAGTTACCTTCCCCCTACTTAACTAGTAGTATGCCCGAAAAATGGATTATTGCAAATTGTAATGCCATGTTAATCAATGTTGCAAAGGGGGGTAGGGTAGGTGGGGGTAGGGGTAGGGGGTTGGGTAGGGGGGTTATGCAGCAAGGGGGTGGGGTTAACCCCTGCATGAAGGTGGAAGGGGCTTTGTGAGGATGACCTCCCCCAAAGGGGTAAATCTAACAAACCCTAACCTAGGTAAACTTTAACCTAACCTAAGAGAGAGAGAGAGAGAGAGAGAGAATGTTCTCGCTGGCAAGTCACAAAGCATAATGAACCAGTCTCAGCTGACTTAGAAGGGGTTGCCAGATATTTATTTCTGGAGAGGTTGCCAGATAGCGAATTAATTTTAATTATTTATTAATGGCGAGAGATGTTCGCCGTGTCGTGTCAAGAAGCATAATGAACCAGCCTCAGCTGTTTTTGAGGGGGTTGCCAGATATTTAATTATTTATATATTCATGGAGAGATGTTCCTACTACCATGGCTCAATGATACTCAACCAGGAGAGCGTGACAACCAGCCAGTTGGTAGCGCCACCAGCTACCAGCGGCTGGAATGATGGCACATCAAAAAGTTTACACATAATTATCTAAAAGAATTAAATAAAACACCAATACATTATTTTGTTTATTTACTCGCAAAACGA
Organism: Bathynomus jamesi; assembly: GCA_023014485.1. Taxonomy (NCBI): domain Eukaryota; kingdom Metazoa; phylum Arthropoda; class Malacostraca; order Isopoda; family Cirolanidae; genus Bathynomus; species Bathynomus jamesi. The sequence goes on along the minus strand of JAJOZX010001876.1, from coordinate 594,588 downwards.
ATCCCAATTATTTAATCGAAAATGAATATATAGGATAATAAATATATTATCAAAAATAATAGGATAAGAAACCCAAATACACAGGTTAAACGAGTAATATATATATATAGTATATGAAAATTATTTCACGGAAGTAACACGTGGAAAACATTTATTATGAATAAACCGACGAAGGAAAGGAAACACAGAATGGTGCTTAAGCGCTTTCGTCTAATGACATCCTCAGGAACACTGAGGATGTCATTAGACGAAAGCGCTTGAGCACCATTCTGTGTTTCCTTTCCTTCGTGGTTTTATTCATCATATATATATATATATAATATATATATATATATATATATATATAATAAAAAATAATAATATAAGAAAGCCAAATACACAGTTTAAATGAGGAATATATATACAATAAAAATAATAATATAAGAAATCCAAATACACATATATAAAATAATAATAGTGCAGAAGAATTCCAATATATATACATAAAAAAATACGAGCCTTTTAAGTTCGACAGCGTTTCAATAAAATGCTAAACTCACACGTAATCGAATCCACAGTTACATCCTCATTGCTTTGTGCTACACAATAAATACGATTTAACACTATTTCACCACTCAACTTATGAGGAAATCTATATTCTATATAAAGGGCTTTTATCTTGTTTAACACTATTTTTGTGCCCACTTTACAATTGGTCGGCAAGTTACCACTCTCTTTAAACACGGATAGAATACACCCAAAAGCACGCACAAAGAGGTCATCGTTTGCCACAACATTATTAGTAAATTCAAGTTTATAAACACTCCTTTCCAAGCCCGAGTTTTCACCCGTGAATTCTTCTTCCCTGCGCATAACGACAAATGAAATAATCTTCTAAATCGTGCCGGCAGATGACCATTATATAAAGTAGTAGTTCTTCACGGAAGTGTAGATGAGTTCAGCCCTGTACCGTTGAAGTGCTTTGTACCAAAGCTCGTGATATTTCGCAGAGTCTAGGCCTTTTCAATACGTATCCAGCTCCAGTCCGTTCTCACCTTGCGCCTCCCTACACTCGGTGAAACCGTCGAGCAGAGCGGTGTACGCGTATTCGAGAACCGTGTCAAAATAAAGCATATCGGTAACACGCGCGTCTAATATAGGGTTTAGTTTGCGGAAACCGGCGACTTCAAACATTCTGTTGAGAATGAAACGGTTTCGCGTGGGGATAAGAACGTTATTGTCTTTTGCATCCTTCCACATCAGACGTATATCAATGTATGACTGGTCACGCTTTACGCACAACGTACAAATAACAGCGTATGACGATGTATCACTAACCTGCTCGCTTTTTGTACCTACATCTGCAGGTATTTTATAACCATCTTCCCCCCATTTCTCAACCAACACAAAGATTCTGTTCATATCCCCAACACTTAAATAAATAACATTCTGTTTGCCAGAGGGGTAGAGATATGCGCAGGTAGTAGCAGGAGTCACGTGACCGTTTGATTGACCATAGAGTGAGCGGGGCTTAGATTTTTCTGTACACACACACACAAAGGAGAAAAATGAAACATTAATTGAAACGTGGTTTATTTAATAAACATATCATCGAATAATTCATGGTAACCTATTGGGAGATTTTAATGACTAAGTTCTCTGAAGCGAGCACGGCTCGAAGGAGAAGATAAAGACTTTCTTTTACTGTAATTTACTGCTAAAGTGTACAGGTAATACTCAGCCTCGTAATCTATATCAGAATGAATATGGAAGGAATTATTTGGGTTTATATACCCCGATTCTACTAACATCATCATTATTAAATGTTGAAGAGGCTGTATTATTTTTGCACAATAGTTAAAAACAAAGTAATTTTTTTGTTGTGACAATGGTGAAACAGATAAACAGGATATAGGAAGAGGAAGCCATATTTCTATCTTAAACAGCGTATTTTCAGAGTTGATGTTTTCCGGGTCTGCCGAGTTAATTAGAAACGGAAATTGAACTATGCATTCTTATATTAAGATATGCACATGAAAATTAAAAGTTTAAGGCAAGACATGACTTCATCTTTTATAACGAAGAGAGAATGCATCTAATCTAAAAAAATGATTAAGAAATTTTGAGAAGAATAAGTCACCAATTATTTGGCAAAATAGGAAGCAACTCCAAAATTTATCCCAACGAAAAAATAATAATAAAAAAATAATAATATCGCCGAGTGTACATTCCTAAATGGCGACATAATGTCGTGTCAGACATTTAGTACAATCTAAGTACATCACTGAGTACGGTGTAATTTTGGTTTATTGCAATTATGATTATAATTATCAATTAATTCATATTCACTGATTATCGTTAATTACAATTCCATTAAAGTACATTCACTACGTCATTAAGTACATTACATCATTAAGTACATTAATTACATTATATTAAATTATTATCGTTTAATTAAAGTACATTAATTTCATTATGTTAAATTATTATAGTTTAGTTAAAGTACATTAATTACATTATATTAAATTATTATCGTGTAATTAAAGTACATTAATTACATTATATTAAATTATTATCGTGTAATTAAAGTACATTAATTACATTATATTAAATTATTATCGTGTAATTAAAGTACATTAATTACATTATATTAAATCATTATCGTGTAATTAAAGTACATTAATTACATTATATTAAAGTATTACAGTTAATTACAATTAAACAGTTAACTATAGCGTTGTTTTGTTTTTACAATGTTTCATATTAACAGACAATTAAGATGTTAGAAATATAATACAAAGTACATGGGCATATACGGTGTATATATATTATATATATATATATATATATATATATATATATATATATATATATATATAACGTGATAATATTTTGTAAGTTTGAATTAGAGCGAGCGGAGTTTTTCATCTCAGAAGTGCATGCTTCCGCTGTGGTTAGCAGAATTTGAACACTTCCGTCTTGCGAGGAATTCAATAAATAAAAGAAAAAGTAAACGAAATACATGTGGACGTATTTACATGTACGTAACTATGTACGTAATCATGATCATCAGGGGACATGTACGAATGCACAAAGTATTGTACATATATCGGTACATAACACAATAGGTTGTGTGCGTAATATAAACACGAGTAAACATGGACTGATAGGTTGATAGGGCATCAGTAGACAATAGGTAGCTGAGTGAATAATTAATAAAATTAACAAAAGATAAAGGTCAAGAAAGGACATGAATGTATGAGTGAATAATAATATTTATACTACATAACACCAGACAGGAAACAACATATAAATAATGACTTATAGAGAATGAAGTTTTTATTATTATTAAAGAATTTACCATACATTGAATACGAAAGATATCCAAATACTAAATACGTGATTCAGTATTCAAGGTATGGAAAACGTGAAGGGAATTAAATTACTTTATTACGTCATAGTTATTCAAATTATGTCATACGTACAGTGTAAGCCATTATTGGGAGGATTTAAAAGAAACGAATTAGAGACAAAGAGTGGGTATTAAGGACTAAGAAGTACAACTACGGGTTCCAGGGTTCCAATCCTGCTATATGCAATGTGCATGCATAATCTAATAAAATTTAGGGACGAGGGTTAGATGCAAGACAACCATAATAGAATAGCACAATAGAAAACACACATCGAAATTCTATCCAAACTCGCTCAGGCGATTTTGGTTTTTCATGTAAAAATGAACATTCAAACATAAAAACCATACAACATAAGTACTGCCCTATGTAGGAGAATTACAACTTCTAACTATCGGGGCTCCGTGGTGTAGTGGTTAGCACGTCTGACCGGCAATTGGAAGATCCTGGGTTCGATTCCCGGGCGGGTGCCTTATTTTTCATTTGTTTGTTATTTCTCTTCCTCGTGTGCAGAACACCCCTCTATACTTACGTCGTTTCTATACGTTAATATACTGCGCGGTCATTGCAGTTATATATATATATATATATATATATATATATACTGTATATATGTAAAAATGAACAGTGAACAATTCCTATACCATCATTATATGGAATCATTGTCTTCATGCAGTACTTATGTTTGTATGGTTTTAATGTTTGAATGTTCATTTTTACATAAAAAAACAAAATCGCCTAAGCAAGTTTTGGATAGAATTTCGATTTGTACTTCTTTATTCAATACTGTATTTCTCTAATTCATCTTTTCGAATCATGACTTATACTGTGCGTATGACAATGTGAATAACTATGACGTCATAAAGTAACTTAATTCTCTTCACGTTTTCCATACCGCGAATACTGAATCACCCATTTGGTATGTGGATATCTTTCATGTACAATGTATGGAAATTCTTTAACATAATAATAAAAACTGTACACTCTATACGTCATTATTTATATGTTGTTCATTCATACATCCATACCCTATCTTCGCCATTATCCTAGATCAATTTTATTAAATATTCATTTTTACTAGTGTCAGTCTACGAAATGGTACGAAATTTTATGCCTCCGTACCTGTTCGTTCAAAATCGTTCAAATACGTTCGCATGTATTATTTTTTAATTATTTTTTTTCAAGTACGTTCACCCCTCGCAAGATATTCATAAATGCTTAGGCAAGTGATCAAATTCGATGATCACAGCATGAATTGAACATCTGAAAACGAAAAAATCTCCTCTCGCTCTAATTTCAATTTATAACACATTATCATGCGTTATGTTAAATCATGTGTGTCATGTATATATAAATATATACCGTATGTGCCCATGTACTTTGTGTTGTACCAATAACCATATATAATAACCATATATAAATATAAAAACCATATATATAACCATATAATAACCATATATAAATATAAAAACGCTGTAAGAATTGTAAACGACGTAATGTACTTTAATGAAACTGTAATTAATGATAACTTGTAATGTACTTTAAATGGCAGTGTAATTAAACGATACTAAGTGAATATATACTAATCCATAATTATAATCATAATTGTTGTAAACTCAAAATTACAACGTACTCAATGATGTACTTAGATTGTACTTATGTACTACTACGAGATTATATCGCCTTCAGAAATATTTATTTTTATTTGGAATCTTTCATCTGATCATGTGTTTAAAAGTGGGGAAACAACCTTCAAACTGCATTCCCCCAAAATTTAGATTATATATACAGGGCGTCCCAAAAAAATGTATACACACTTTAAATAATTATAAAGGCAGTGTTTATTAAAATACATTTCATTTTCAAAATGTAATAGAATCTACAGACATTATTTAATTGTTTTGTCAACGCCTGTTTTCAAACTGACGTCCGTTCTGGTCCAGGCACTGCTGATAACGCGAAGCAATGGAATCGCAAACATCACGAAACATTTCGTTTGGTATTTGTGTGCATTCTCGTTCAATGGCTGCTCTCAATTCAGCGACTGTTGCAGGTTTTATAGCGTAGACTTTGTCTTTTAAGTATCCCCATAAAAAAAAGTCTAGTGTGTGAGGTCTGGTGAACGCGGAGGGTATTCTACGAAACCCCTTCGTCCAATCCACATCCACATCGTGCCAAGTACCACTCGCAATACTCCACTCTTCGGTCCGGATCATCATCTTCATTAATAGCATGGACTAATCTTGGAATGTAACTTTTCCATTGACAGCGCTTCAAAATGCGTTGGACAGACGATTCTGAAATTCCTACCTCACGACTCGCTTGCCGCACAGATTTTCTTGGACTTTGGTGATACGTTTCCAGTACTCTTTCTTGCTTTGTGGGGCTTGTCGATGTCCGTGGTCTTCCGGAACGCTTCTTGTGGACATTCTGAACAGTTCCATCGGCTTCAAACTTATCTCTAATTCGAGTGATGGTAAGTCGCGTTGGTGGATCTGTTTGAAACTCCCTCCTAAACTGTCTTTGCACTTCAACTGCGTTTTCACACTTCCAGTAGCATTTTAGAATGAATTTCCTTTGTTCAAAGCTTAGTCTGACTGCCATTATTAATTCTAATGGGTTTAACTTGGAAAGAAAGAAACATCAATTGAGCTATCAGCTGTTAAAGTGTGTATACATTTTTTTGGGACGCCCTGTATAAAGCATGTAACTGTAAAAGTCACTTCACTTCTTCTTCTACTTCTTCACTCCGACTTCGATTACTTCGAATCACTCCCTTGTTAGCAGCGTCGATGCGAGGACGGGGCAGAGGCCCCTTGCCTCCTTAATTTTTAGATTCCGGCCTGAGCTTTGGTCGAAAGAGGTCGAATCTCTACCCCTATAAATTCAGAGCACCTGTACATTTTTTAGAAGTAAATTACATTGAAAGAAAGTTTTTATCTTTTCCTGTCACTGTAATTTAGAAGTAAATTACAGTGAAAGAAAGTTTTTTTTATCTTTTCCTTCGAAACAACCCAAGACTATAGAAAGAGAAGAATTAACAGGTCTGCCGACCCTATAGCGAGAGAAAAAATTAGAATGTTATAGAAGAAACTATCGCGAGAAATATCCGTTGCTGCCTCCTAACCAGAACCCCCGTGGATACGAGACAGCCCAAGCACCATAGAAGATATTGGTTTAACAAAGTGGCAACCCTCCACCAGGTTCTTAACAATTTTGCGACCCTGCGCCAGGATTTTAACATTGGCGACCCTGTAGCCAGGATGTTAACAAAGTGGCGACCCTGCCCCAGGAAAAAAAAACTTGCACCCCAAGCACATAGAAGAAGAAGATTTTAAAAAGTGGCCACTCTTTGGCCAGGATAGAAATTACCCTGCATCACGATAAAACCAGTTGACCGGCGTGTCACGACTTCCAGTTCGTAACATCCACCCTTGAACCGGTGTGTAACGACTCCAAGATCTCCATGCCTAGTTTTCATCCAAGAACAAGTAGCCAGCAAGACGTTTTCAGGACACGACTCTAAGGATTTCGCCGTAGAAAATTTTGTTAAGTACAGAGTTTGTTTTTTTAAGTAATTTGTAAACATTTATAGAGTCAGTATTATTAACAGTTAACTAGTATTAAGTCAGAATTAACAAGAAACAGAACATTTCAGACACCAGTGATACATTTTTTTATTAACAGTTAATTGTCACAGAAGTTGTCACAGAAGTTTTTAGAGTTATTTTCAGTTATTTTCACTATTATAGTTAGTATAGAATAATTTTATTTTATGTATCAAACTTAATATAACTGTACCTTCGCGTACATTCGAGTGAAATATTTTTACATTTCGTATTTTTGTTTACAATTTTTTTTTCAAATTATTGAATTGAATTGACTTGCAAATTAAGAAAGAGAGAGTTTATAGAGAATTTATAGAGTTATAGAGATACTTGAAGCAGTTTCAAGTTCCAATTTCAGTTTTCAGTTTCAGTTGGTTGCATCCAAGAGGGACAACCAAACCCCAGAGATTTATAGAGATACTTGAAATATTTTCAAGTCAGTTTTAGTTGCAACTAAGTTGCAAATCAGTTTTCAGACAGTTTCAGTTGGATGGATCCAAGAGGGACAACCAAACTCTAGAGACTAATCGTCTCCATTTGATAGCAGTTCAAGTGCAAGTCAGTTTCAGTAGACTCCACTGATAGCAGTTCAGTGCAGTCCATTTCAGTTAGTTTCAGTTGGTTGTATCCAAGAGGGACAACCAAAACCCAGAGAATAATAGACTCCACTTGATAGCAGTTCGAGTGCAGTCAATTTCAGTTTTCAGTTAGTTTTCAGTCAGTTCAAGTCAGTAGGTTGCATCCAGACGGACAACCGCCACAGAGATTTATAGAAATACTTGATAGCAGTTCAAGTCAGAAGGTTGCATCCAGAGGGAAAACCGCCCCAGAGATTATAGAAGTACTTGATAGCAGTTAAAGTCAGTCAGTCAGTTTTTAAGTCAGTCAGTCAGTTTTTAAGTCAGTCAGTCAGTTTTTAAGTCAGTCAGTCAGTTTTTAAGTCAGTCAGTCAGTTTTTAAGTCAGTCAGATTTGAAGTCCCAAGTTAGTTTTGAAGTCCCAAGTTATTTCAATGCAGTCAATTGAATTCAACTTTTTATTTGTAGTTTAAGAGAATTTAGTTTAAGAAAATGTAATTCAAGAATTTAATTCAACCTTTTTTTGTTGTAAAAAAGAATTAAATTCAACCTGAATTGACCGGTTTGTGTCTTTAGTTTGACCTTTTTTTTGTAAGAAGGAAATTGACCGATTTGTCTTCTTTTTGCATCCAGTAATTGCGTATATATGAATATATAGGTAAAATTATATATTTTATTGATTGTAACCAAAAGCGTTTATACAATTGTTCGTCACAATTTTTTGTAATTATTGCGATTATATGATGACAGTAATTGTGTAATAATTAACCGATCATGTACCTAATTTATCCTGCTCTGTACGGTCGGGAAATTTACCCGTATGACCGCACATACCCTAAATTTCAGGTTTTTTATTTTTTTTCATTTAATTTTAATAAAACTTCTACACAATAAAACATGTATTTATCTATATGCAAACAAGTTTTCAGACTAAAATATCAAATAATTCAAATTCTATCAACATTTAACGAAAGAGTATGATTTTTCGACTTAACATGCAAAAATTATTAAACCTTTTTAATATTTTTTTTATATAAAAATAATTTTTAATGTAAAATTTACCTGAAATTATTAAAAAAAAATTTGTTCGAAATGCTTTCCTTCCATTTCATTAACTTTTTTTATTCTTGGCCGAAATTCATCTATGGCTCGATTTACTTTTATTTTAAAGAATATTATAAAATTATGTTAGCTCATTAAAATGCATAATTGATTTCTATTTTTAATTTGTATTTTTCATTTTCTTTGTTCAATTAATCGTGAGTAATTGCCCTTAAATTTAGAATTTAATAATAATCGACCTTGAACTTAAAGGATTTTATAATAATAATAATAATAATTGACTTAAACTTAAAAGATTCTATAACCCTACTCTCAATTTAAATTATTATATAACTTTGTTAATTCGAAAACCTCCCGAATCCTTACATACACACACACACACACACCACGTATGCACACTATATATACACAAACCATTATTCTAAAATCATTGGATATCACGATAAACTTTATTTAATTGCGTGTAAGTGCTAACTATATAATTTAATCTTAATCATTTTTGCTTTCTAATATATCTTGCTCATGCATTTATTCAGTTAATTTAACAATCCTCTCAGCTAATCTGTCCCTCAAAATTATAAGATACACACACACTTTGTACCTAGTACACACAAATGCACACTAGACCACAGGTCTATACATCATCCATTACGTAATTCGATTTTTACCGACTATAGTCAATAAAATTAGTTTATTAACTGTACTATCATGGTAACTTTGGATATTCCTAAACTTAAAATTTAAATTTTTCTCTTTCACCTACTATTCATTAGGTATGTATTTTTTTCCACAGGAAAATAAAATTTCATTAAAATTTAACAATATCATTCTTTGTCTAACTTAATTGTTTGTCTAAATTAACGTATTAGTCATTTTATTCTCTTTGTATAAAATTAAAGTACTAATCTTTGAATTTTTTTATATTTTATAATAACTCTCTAAGCAAGTGTCATGTTAAAAATTTGATTACTCTGCATTGTACCCAACCACTCAAACTCACTTGTTCTGTATAAAATTTGTATTGTAAAGAAAAATTCGTCATCATCTAATTTGAATTCGTTACGATGTTATTTTCTCAATTGTATTGTATTGTATTAATTGTATTATATTATTGTATTAATTAATACCATTTTAAAAGGGGGGAGCACTGTAAAAATGAACAATGAATAATTCCTATACCATCATTATATGGATTCATTGTCTTCATGCAGTACTTATGTTTGTATGGTTTTTATGTTTGAATGTTCATTTTTACATAAGAAACCAAAATCGCCTAAGCGAGTTTTGGATAGAATTTCGATTTGTACTTCTTTATTCAATACTGTATTTCTCTAATTCATCTTTTCTAATAATGACTTATACTGTGCGTATGACATAATGTGAATAACTATGACGTCATAAAGTAACTTAATTCTCTTCACGTTTTCCATACCGCGAATACTGAATCACCCATTTGGTATGTGGATATCTTTCATGTACAATGTATGGAAATTCTTTCACATAATAATAAAAACTGTACACTCTATACGTCATTATTTATATGTTGTTCATTCATACATCCATACCCTATCTTCGCCATTATCCTAGATCAATTTGATTAAATATTCATTTTTACTAGTGTCAGTCTACGAAATGGTATGAAATTTTATGCCTCCGTACCTGTTCGTTCAAATACGTTCGCATGTATTATTTTTTAATTATTTTTTTTCAAGTGCGTTCACCCCTCGCAAGATATTCATAAATGCTTAGGCAAGTGATCAAATTCGATGATCACAGCATGAATTGAACATCTGAAAACGAAAAAAATCTCCTCTCGCTCTAATTTCAATTTATAACACATTATCATGCGTTATGTTAAATCATGTGTGTCATGTATATATAAATATATACCGTATGTGCCCATGTACTTTGTGTTGTACTAATAACCATATATAATAACCCTATATAAATATAAAAACCATATATATAAAACCATATAATAACCATATATAAATATAAAAACACTGTAAGAATTGTAAACGACGTAATGTACTTTAATGAAACTGTAATTAATGATAATAACTTGTAATGTACTTTAAATGGAAGTGTAATTAAACGATACTAAGTGAATATGAACTAATCCATAATTATAATCATAATTGTTGTAAACCCAAAATTACAACGTACTCAATGATGTACTTAGATTGTACTTATGTACTACTACGAAATTATATCGCCTTCAGAAATATATACTCGGCGAAAATACGATTAGTTTTTATTTTGTTTTTTAAAATTTTTATTTGGAATCTTTGATCTGATCATGTGTTTAAAAGGGGGGAAACTTAACCTTCAAACTGCATTCCCCAAAATTTAGGTTATATATATATAAAGCATGTAATTGTAAAAGTCACTTCACTTCTTCTACTGCTTCACTCCGACTTCGATTTCTTCGAATCACTCCCTTGTCAGCAACGTCGATGCGAGGACGGGGCAGAGGCCCCTTGCCTCCTTAATTTTTAGATTCCGGCCTGAGCCATGGTCGAAAGAGGTCGAACCTCTACCCCTGTAAATTCAGAGCACTACCTGTACATTTTTTAGAAGTAAATTACAGTGAAAGAAAGTTTCTTTTTATCTTTTCCTTCGAAACAACCCAAGACTATAGAAAGAGAAGAATTAACACGTCTGCCGACCCTATAGCGAGAGAAAAAAATTAGAATGTTATAGAAGAAACTATCGCGAGAAATATCCTTTGCTGCCTCCCAACCAGAACCCCCGTCGACTCCGAACCGACCCAGGGCGATAGACGGAGGGGTTAACATATATATATATATATATATATATATATATATATGAAAATTATTTCACGAAAGTAACACGTAAAAAATATTTATGATGAATAAAACCACGAAGGAATGGAAACAGAATGGTGCTCAAGCGCTTTCGTCTAGTGACATCCTCAGGAACACTGATGTAAATAAAAAGTTCGAGACTATATATAGGTCACAAAAGATATATATACATATATAAAATAAATATAGAAATAAAAATTGTGGGAGGAGCATACAAATTTGTAAGGAAAACTACCAATTTTAGCACTTTGCCCTTCTTGTATAAATCTTCTGAATGAATTCAATACAAGATCAAATGGATTGTTTTCAACCAATTTTATAGATAATGCCTGAATGATATATAGGTCACAAAAAAAAAAATATATATTTAAAAATAAATTGGAAAATAAAAATTGTAAGAGGAGCATACAAATTTATAAGGGAAACTACCAAAGTTTTAACACTGCCCTTCTTGCCTAAATCCGTTCTGAACGAATTCAAAACAACAGGATCGAGTTGAAAAAGACCTTGGTTTAAGTTAGTTATTTGTAAGCTGGATAATAGCAGACTCAAGAATATTTCTATTAAGAATGTTGCTAGAATGAAACAAAACTGAAGCATTATTCCAATCAATACAGTGGGATAACTCTGACAAATAGACAAAAAGGGCACTGGACGACTGTCCCGTTCTAACGGAATATTGATGCTGTTTTACACGCTTGTGCAAATCCTTTCCGTCTGACCAATGTAAAATGAATCACATTGTTTACAACCAATTTTATAGATAATGCCTGAATTATTGGTAGGGCTATTTTTTACTATGATATTTTTCACAATATTGTTATATCAAAATACTACATTAATATCCAAAATTTTAAGTACATTAGCTATGTCTAAAAAGCCTGGGAAAAATGGAAGTACTAAAATATTCTTTGACAAAGTACGAGTGTTATTATTCACACGATAGATGTTCGTTTTGCCTTGTTAAGACAAGATTCCATAAACGCAGGTGGGTAACACAGATCACTTCCAATACCGTTGATTTTTTCCAATTCGGCATCGATGTATTCCGGACTGGCGATCCTAAGGGCGCGGAGAAACATTGAAGAAAATATGGCCTTCTTAATGGGGGTGTCATGTCCAGAGTAAAAGTGTACGTAGGACAAATTTTTTTTTTCCGATAGATACTAAACTTAAGACCTGGGCTTTCCCTATGTACACGCACATCCAAAAACGGGATTGAGTTGTCTTGTTCCACTTCTAAAGTAAACTTAATGGAGGGGACTTGATCATTTAACTGAAGGAGGAAGTCATCCAGGTCACGATTCATGGGCCAGATACACAAAATATCGTCGACGTACCGCAACCAAGGGATGCCAACCCCCAGGATTCTCAAAATGTAAGTAATTTCGAAAAACTCCATATAAATATTGGAGAGGAGGGGCGACAAGGGGTTGCCCATGGTCATCCCAAAAACCTGTTGATAATACTCGCTATTGAAAGTGAATTTACAGTCTTTGATGCAAAGCTTAATAAGTTCCAAAACGATATGTGCAGGTAGTGGCAGGTCGTACTTATGTAATTCTCGGGAGAGAAAATCAAGCATATCGTCAATCGGCACTTTTGTAAACAATGAACAAACGTCAAAACTGATCAATCTATCGTTGGTTTCAGTACGTGCATTATTTAATTTTTCAGTAAGATCCATGAAATTTTTTACATGTGAATCAGAGATAGTTCCGAGAATGGGGGACAAGACTTTGACAAGCCATTTGGAGAATTTATAGGTAATAGAGCCCATCGAGCTAATAATAGGGTACATAGGGTTACCAGGTTTGTGGGTTTTAATAAGACCGTAAAGGTAAAGAAGAAAAGGTGAAGTGGACGTGAAAAGCGGAATTAAGTTCTTATGATCTTTGAGAATGCGTTTCAAGCCACTATTGAATGATTTGATGGCGTCATCCTGCGGGTTCTTCCTAAGTTTTCTGTATGTGGCGGGGTCCTGGAGAAGCTCGTTCATCTTTCTAATGTAGTCCACTTTATCCATAATAACTATGGTGTTAGCCTTGTCTGCTTTAGTAATATGGAGCTCACCATCTGTTTCTAATTGTGAGAGGCTATTGCGAAAACGTTTAGGAAAGTTATCTTCGTAAGTACTATTCGCAGCACTATAGACAAGGCCTTTAACTATGTTAACCAAAGACTGAGGAAGATTACACTGTTTTTCAAAACAAGCAAGACTATAAAAAATTTTTAAAGTAGGTTTTTAACAATAAAAAAGGATATACCAAATCCAAGGGCATTTTTTGTATCGTCACTAATGTTTTTCGAAGAAAGGTTCAAAACACATTTTGAGCTTGCTCTTTTATTCCACTGACTATTTCGAATGATACTTTTAATTTTGCGATCTGCTATTATCCAACTTACAAATAACTTTAACATAAGCAAAGGTCTTTTTCAACTCGACCCGGTTGTTTTGAATTCGTTCAGAATGGATTTAGACAAGAAGGACAGAGTGCTAAAACTTTGGTAGTTTTCCCTTATAAATTTGTATGCTTCTCTTACAATTTTTATTTTTCAATTTATTTTTATATATATTGTTTTTATATTTATTTATTTTTTGTGACCTATATATAGGCTGACCATACGTACCGTTTTGAACGGGACAGTACCGTTTTGTATGGGTTTTTGTATGGGTTCTGTCACTGAAGAATAATTGTAAGCTCAATATGTTTATGTACTTACTTTTTCATGAATACAGAATATTACATAACCCCCGTCCCTTTTTTGCCATCCCAATGTCCCGTTTTTGTCTCAAGGAAATATGGTCAGCCTACCTATATATCATTCAGGCATTATCTATAAAATTGGTTGTAAACAATCCATTTGATCTTGTGTTGAATTCGTTCAGAAGATTTAGACAAGAAAGGCAAAGTGCTAAAATTGGTAGTTTTCCTTACAAATTTGTATGCTCCTCCCACAATTTTTATTTCTATATTTATTATATATATATATATATTTTTTTTTTTGTGACCTATATATAGTCTCGAACTAGTTATTTACTTCAGTGTTCTTGAGGATGTTGTTAGACGAAAGCGCTTGAGCACCATTCGGTGTTTCCTTTCCTTCGTGGTTTTATTCATTATATATATATATATACAGTATATATATATATATATATATTATATATATATATATATATATATGTTGGTTTGCTCATTGTATCAGTTGCTCGGAGACACTAGCACCGGACACTTAATAAATAAATTATTCAAGGACCATGGTACCCAAAGGGTACAGTGTTGTGGGTGCCAGGCACCTGGTATCGTTTCCTGTAGGTTTTACGACAGACCTTCGTGCATCTAAGCTTCTTCATGCCCACTATTTCTGTACTCTGAAGTTATGAGTCCCCACAACCAGATGGAGCGGTTGGCCATCTTCTTCTAACACCACTAGATCTTTGAGCGATTCAAAGTTAACGATCTGGCGGTTGGCGTGGTTAAGTGTGATACCTTCAGCCTTTACGATGTACTTGTACTCATCTCCCACCCTCACGCGTACACCGTAAGTTTTTGAACCTGTTGATACAAAAGAATCGGCGTATATGATGTCGCCATACTCATTCTTGATCTCATCAGTCAACTCCCCAAGGAATTCCCTAATAGGTGGTATATATTCACCTGCTCTCTCCGTGAATATCACACTATCTGTATCAGCATACAGAACCCGTTGTCCGAGAGAATGCAACAGATGCCACAGCTTGATACGTGCGTAGGCTGTTGTGAAACCGGCTACAAGTATGTTTATGACACGTGATGTATCTGTAGCCAATTCGTTCCGGTTGTACCTTATTATGTACGTATTACCAACATTTACGATCTCCATAACTTCTTCATCGTTAGCGTTCGCATAGTTCCAGACTTCACGATAACTTTGTGCTAGATGTACAGCGCTTACAAGAAGTCCCACGCTTCTGTCTCGTCCCAAACTAGTCTGTTAGGTATAAAATGGGCGGTCCTTATGGCAGCGGAGGTGTGTTCGGATTGGTGCACATAACTGCTCTAACACAATCAATGACGTCCATTATTACGTCACTTCTGCTACATTTTAGTGTTTAAAATACAAATGATTAAGAAGCAGAATGGAGCAAGTTTCGGGATGTTGGGATGGTTATGGAGCAATCCTAGTCATCATAATATTAGCTGGGCATTACATTATACCGTCTCAATATATACTGTAGAGTGTAGACTATAGAGAACGACTAATTCGGCAAATATCCCAAATCATGGCATGATACCTAAGTTATTTTGACGCAGGTCTAAATTATTTGCTCAAATGCAATTATTGATATTAAGTAATTGTTGGGAATTGTTGTCAATATTATTGTTTGTGATATATATCCTACGTGAAGAATCTAATGACCAAATTCCTCTGTGAACCTCTCACGCGCTCGCATTTCGAGGAAGTCACGGTCGTCTCACTAATAGATAGTTTATCCATTGTTTTAAGTGGTAACCTATTAAGCGAACTATGTTAAACCTATTCCATCTTATGAAAGTCATTAGTCTAAACGCAGTGGTATTCAAACTTTTTCCTTGGCATACCCCTTTAGTTTGTTTTTTTATTATGGCGTACCTAGGTTCGAAAACGGATTCGTTATCCATTCACTTTGTGGGGAATCTCTATTAATACATGGAAAGTAATGCAAAAATGATTCACGAAGGCTCACTAAATGCTGCTTTATAATATTCATAACTGAGTCGCTGACAAGAAACTCGTTTTCGTGACAGAATTCGCTGAATATTTGGAAAGGTGTGGTATTGTTACCGTGACCAGGATTCCACAACCGAATATATACAGTATATGTCCCCTTTACAGCGCGAGGCCGTCCCAGCCAGGAATAGTAAAACTTTAGATTACAAAACTATATATTAATATATACAAAGTAAATCAGGCTGCATACACAAGTCATCATTACCCTAACCTAAACTTAATTTAAACTTAACCTAAATTTAACAACCTAAACCCAAACTTAACTTAACCTAAACCTAAACTTAAACCTACAATATTAAATACTTAAATCACTGGCACTTATGAAAAAAATGGGGTTTATTCAGGGCGCTTACAAGCAGTTGCGAGATCTGGCTCCCAACTCCATCTCCTAAAAGATTCGGAAGAAAATAACTAATAAAACACCACTTACATAAATATCATTTCTCCAATAATTAAAATCCTAAGTAGATATATACATTATATATACATAGAAACCAATTTATAACATACAGCCTACCTCTTTTGCAGAGGACAATTCTTAGGTTACTGTTACAATATGCTGTCTCTCCAACCAAATCTAATATGAAAACATTTATATATCACTCAAAGATATCTAAAAATAGCTCAATATACACAATATTTTAGGACTTACAATCATGTACAGCATTACTGACTCACCTAATACAAAAAATTCCTTTACAGGGAAACCTTCGATAATATTTGTTTCTTTTGAATTTTACACGCTTTAATCACCAAAATTTCCAGTTCAAGACCAGCTGTCCGCTTTCAAGCAACCAAAATTAAAAAGTCCAAGCACGCACGAAATTCAGCCACGTATCACATACCATACAACCAACCACCCAACGGATCATCCAAAAATCACAACATGCACCCTGTTACACTTCCCCACCCTAAGAATGAAATAAAATTTCATTCTAACCATACATTCTGTAGCACACACACACACACCACACACACACACCACACACACACACACACACGAGAGACAGACAGACTGGTTTCCCTAATAAAATATTGCAAGTCATTTAAATACAAAAAGGGAAAAAAATAATACAGAATACCCAATTTACCTATACAAAACTATTAGCTTACCAATATTAATAAGCCTGTACATATATTATACCTACACCATCAATACACGTAATTACACTGATACAGAAGAACATACCAAATTATATACATATTTACAAGTAAGCACTCTCCCTATGCCCTAATTAATGAGATACACGAGTACTAAATACCGATCCGAATATGCTACCCCAAACCCGCAGTATATACAAACAAATCAAGTTATGATGACAAATGTAAAATAAATTCAATTGTTGAACAAAAACAGGGACCCAAACATTTTCAGAAAAAAAACTTTTCTAACACTTTTAGCCATTCACCTTTTTTTTAAATTAATAAAACTTAGGATAACAGAAAAATCAGCGAAGCAGTTACATGCAGCCAGCCGTTTCTTTGCCAGGCATCTGCTCTTCATCTTCATACGATGAGAAACACGAAATTGTGTCCTTGAACACTCATTACCGCTGATCCTGTTCACCAAGCAATCCATCCAGAAATGGCGCAACCGTGCAAACTGGCAAGTAAAATAGTTCTGCATGAACATTCACTGGCATTGATCCTGTTCACCAGCAGTCCATCCAGAAATGGCGCAGGCGTGTAAGCTGGTAATTAGTTCTGCATGAACATTCACTGACATTGATCCTGTACACCAGCAGTCCATCCAGAAATGGCGCCTTCCGCCTTTCAAAGGGAAATGCAAAGAGTGTTAGATGGTTTTACATGGACGAAAGTTATTGTGTACCTTGATGACGTATTGATAATGGAGCGAAGTGTTGATGAGCATATAAAGTTACTAGATCTGGTTTTGCAAAGGTTGTTGGATGCTGGTATGAAAATAAAGCCTGTTAAATGTGAGTGAGGAAGTGCCCTTTTTAGGTCATATCGTGAGTAGTAAAGGACTAAGTAAAAAGCCTGAGTATGTACAGCAGGTGATTAATTTTGGAAGACCACTTGATGTGGGAGTGGTGAGAGAGTTTTTAGGGTTAGTAAATTTTCAACGAAAATTTATACCCCATTGTTCCGAAATAGCAGAAGTTCAGAACCTTTGTCTCGGTTAACTGCAGGCAAAAGAAAAGATAAAGTAGTTTGGACAAAAGAGCGTGTGAATGCGTTTGAGGTGTTAAAAAAGGCTATGTATGAGGATATTATGTTAATGTTTCCAGACTATTCTGAAAATGCTGATATGTTGGAGTTATTCGTGGATGCGTCAAGTGTCGGTGCGGGTGCGTGCTTGGTTCAAAAGCAGGAGGGTATAGACAGAGTTATCTCGTATGCATCTACTACATTTAATAGAGCGGAGCGAAGCTACTCAGTGATAGAACGTGAATTGGCGGCTATGAGGTGGGCAGCAAAATTCTTTAGACCATTCTTACTTCGGCGCAAATTTATATTGTATACTGATCATAGGCCGTTGATTTATTTGACTAGTATGAAAATTGATTTACAGCAGGCTTGCATGTACGATGGATGATTTGAGCGAATATACTTTTGAAGTGCGATATATTGAAGGTAAGAGTAATGTATGTGCTGATGCGATGTCTCGACAGCAGAATCATTGGACTAGAGATGAATGGTGTGAGGTTGAATTGAGGAATGAGCTGCCAGAAGGTTTAGAAGTAATTAAGGAAGTGGCCGGTGGAACGCAGTCTATGTTTGAAAGTTTGAAGATAGTTTTGAACGAGCAACAGATTGAGGGAGTGCCTGAGAGTTTGCAAGAATTTAGAGAAAAAGCGGTGGATGAGCTGCTGAAGCATGCTAAATTGTACAAGTTGAATAAGGGTGGTAGGAGTTTGAAAGAATTGAAACACATGAAAGATGTCAAAGTAATGCCAGACATAAAAGTTTTACTTATGGTCAGTGATATATTTAGAGTTAAGATTTGGGTGCATTTTATACCTGAATGTTCAGTTACGTACATTGGATTTCGTGTTAAAGGAGAGGAAGGGTCGAAAGAAGCCCATTTGCAGAATTTGGGAGGAATTCACTTTAATCCTGTAAAGAAGATGAACGAGTTTAGGAAAGATGTAGAAATGAAAATGAAAATGAAAATGAAAATGAAAAAGTTTATTGGCAGACTATAGTCCATATGACAAATATTATTAATACAATGACAGTTCATACACTAAGGATAAAAATATATACAATTGATTAGAAATAATACTGCACTGTCGAAGTTAAGTGGAGCTACAGACAGACGTTTTTGTACCAAGAAGTCCATAGCTTAGAGGATAAATGGCAGGACTCATGGATAGCTTGGATGATCGGGTTGGTTGATTTTTTAATTCTTTGCATTAGACTGTGTTGAGCACGTCTTGTTACCTCCGGGAAGCTCGGAACATTGCGGGTAGCAAACATTTGCGAAGCTGAGCATCTCGGGGGTAATTTATGTAAGAGTCTAAAAGACCTGTTGTACAGCAAATTTAGGGTCCTGCCAGAACCTTTTTTATAATTCACCCAGAGTTGCTGACCGTATATATTACTGCAGAAAGTACGAAAGAGTGTGTCCTTAGCTTCACTTGTACAGAAACGAAAGTTCCTTATGGTCATATTCGCTTTAGCACACAGGCTTCGAGATTGTTTTCTTATATCCGAGTCATCACTCAAGGAGCTGGTAATAGTTTGACCAAAATACTTAAACTCTTGTACTTCCTCAATTACTTCACCATTCATTTAAACCTTATATCAGCTGGCTGATTACAGCTTTTAGGATGAAATTGCATAACCTTAGTTTTTGTAACATTAAAAGAATATCATGTTTCTGCGAATACACTTCGCAGACATTTAGTAGCCGATCCAGACCTTTAACAGAGGGACTTATTAACACCATATCATCGGCATAAACTAAGTTATTTATCCTTATGTTATCTATACAACATCCTACTGTTGCCTCATTAAGTGAAGCAATTAATCCGTCAATATACACATTAAACAGCATAGGGGAGAGCAAGGAGCCTTGTCTCACCCCGCAAGAGGAGCCAAAACACTCGGATAGTACATTGCCCCACCTAACAGTGAAAGATTGGTGGGAATACCAAAATTTCAATAAATTTAATATGTACATGGGAACCTTCCTGTCTTCTAGGTTTTCAAATAAAATATTGTGGTTCGCCCTATCATATGCCTTACTTATATCAAGGAAACAGCTATAAATGGTTGAATTACTGTCAATGTATTTAGATATTGTTTCTTTAAGTACATAGATACACAGGTCAGTTGAGTGGGACCTTTTAAAGCCAAACTGATTAGGAGATGTCCATAGGAAATCATTTAATCGGAGTAACAAGAGTTTTTCTAGTAGTTTCGAGAAGCAGGAAGCGACAGCAATAGGCCTGTAATTATTGCTGGACAGAATGTCTCCGTACTTATTTTTGACCAGGGGCAAGATATATACCCTCATGAACTCTGCAGGGATATAGCTATGAGCAAGCATGGCTGATAGGAGCAATGATATATGCAGACATACTACGTCATTTGCATATTTTAAGTGCTCATTCGATAAGTCATCTACCCCTGACGCAGAACCAGTCTTTAACTCTTTAATTAACCTCTTTACTTCAGAAAATGATATCAAAATATTTTCCCTTGTCCCTCCCACAATCGTTTCGCTGCAATCTATCTTAAGATTATCCCTACTCACACTATTAAGAATGTTAGAGTAGTGGTTTTTCCACAGCTTTGCAAATTCATCCTCCCCCGACACCCCATCGATTGTCGGAGGGAGGACATTTTTGACACCCGTTTGATTCGTAACAAATTTCCAAAATTTGTTATTATCGTTATTTATGCGAGCTTCACAGGCTTTTGATGCTCGAATAGACGCTTCTTCCTGTTTACATCGCCTTATGGCCGCCTTATACTGACCCCGACTTCTACACATATTTATGTATACTGGTTCTAATCTGGGTCTACCATGAAAGCACCACAAATCGTAGGCGTCTTTCGATTCCCTCTTCAGGGGGGCAATAAAATCATTCCATCCAGGAATAATCTTCGTATGATAGTTGTAAGATTTAATCAGGGGGCTTCCTGCTTCTCTTAACAGGGATATTATCTTACTATAATACCTATCTATGAGTTTACAGTGAGAATCATTTGAGCAAGGATTATTACAGCCAAGGTGCAAAATTTCTAAATTATTAAAGAGGTGACATGTTCTGTCTTTGTATTCTATTCTCTGCTGCATATTAACATTGGACCAATCGACGCGATTATTCTTACCTATTGAGTTCTTGTTAAGTCGTGTTGCGCATAAATTGGTAACGTTAATTAATATTTCTAATGGTCTATGATCAGAAAGAAGGAAATCATGCAAAATATGAACTCTAACAATTCGATTCTTTAGATTATTACTAGTGAGACAATGATCAATCCACCTGGTGGTATCACTCATATCGCTAACGTATGTAAAATTACCACTGGCTACCCCAAATACATCTACATCACTTATACTTAAATTGGCCGACTCGCACATGTTACCCAATTCTCCAAAGAATTCCGAGTTCACATGTGCGTTAAAGTCCCCCATTATTATACAGTGAGAATATTTGGGGTTATCTGATAATGACTTAATTTTGTACAGCAAATCAATGTATTCATCTAGATTACTGCCATTGTTGTATGGTAAATAGCAGTTTACAATTAATATGCAATCATTGTTCACTTGTAATTCAATGCCTAACAACCTTACGTTATCGCTTGTTAAAAATCTTATAATTTATGTTTTGACAAATTTTTCCTTAATAAGAAAGCAACATCACCAAAAGGCCTACCGTACATTAATTCATCTGACAAGTCTACTGCTGATGACGCATGGTACATAAAGTCATCATGGATGGTAGAGAGGAATTTAGCTCTTGCTTAGGTACCCAGTGCTCCTGCAGGAGTATCAAATCTGCACTGTCGCAGATTTTATGAACATCTACAGTTGAATTCCTCACTGACCTTACATTATAATGGTAGGGTATGTAGATCAGAAGGAAATAGAAATGAGTAAAAAGGATATGGAGAGAGGAGAATTGAAGGAAGATTTAATGCCATTAAATTTATTTATGAAAGAAGTTGGACATGAGCGAGAGAGAGAGAGTTGGAATCTTGTGGCCATAAATGTGGTCCAGTAGCATGGTCATGGATCACTGTAGATAGATACAAATTTTGTGCGTTTCTGGACATGGGAGCTGTAGTATGTTTAGTGAGAGAGAGTGTGATTAAGCATTTGTGTGATAAAGGGGTAGAAGGAAAATTTGAAGAAATGTGTGCCAGTTTAGAAGGGCTTGGTGCGAAATTCAATGTGTCAAGACTGGTGAAACTTAAAGTTAAGAATGCGTGTGGCGAGTATGAGTTTCCTTTTGCGAATGTGGAGGATACTATTATACCAGTATGTTTTTTACTGGGTATCAACTACTTGGAGAGGGCTGATACAGTATTAGATTTCAGAAACGTTACAGTTAGTTATGGAAATGAATCGGCAATTAACATCTGGAGTGTTCATTTGGAATATAATGAGAATGAAACACTGCGTTGGTTATGGGAGAACTTTTTACCTTTGAATGAGGTTGATAATTTGCAAAGTAGGGTAAAATTTTTAAATGAAATTCGAAAAAAATGAGGTTTATTCAGGGCGCTTACAAGCAGTTGCGAGATCTGGCTCCCAACTCCGTCTCCTAAAAGATTCGGAAGAAAATAACTAATAAAACACCACTTACATAAATATCATTTCTCAAATAATTAAAATCTTAAGTAGATATATATATATTATATATACACATGGAAACTAATTTATAACATACAGCCTACCTCTTTTGCAGAGGACAATTCTTAGGTTACTGTTACAATATGCTGTCTCTCCAACCAAATCTAATATGAAAACATTTATATATAGGCTGACCATACGTACCGTTTTGAACGGGACAATACCGTTTGTTTTATATTTCCTGGCCGTCCCGTCGTTTTAATAAAAATGTCAATTTTGTCCCGGTTTATGTACTTACTTTTTCATGAATACAGAATATTACATAACCCCGTCCCTTTTTTGCCATCCCAATGTCCCGTTTTTGTCTCAAGGAAATATGGTCAGCCTATTTATATATCACTCAAAGATATCTAAAAATAGCTCAATATACACAATATTTTAGGACTTACAATCATGAACAGCATTACTGACTCACCTAATACAAAAAATTTCTTTACAGGGAAACCTTCGATAATATTTGTTTCTTTTAAATTTTACACGCTTTAATCACCAAAATTTCCAGTTCAAGACCAGCTGTCCGCTTTCAAGCAACCAAAATTCGAAAGTCCAAGCACGCACGAAATTCAACCACGTATCACATACCATACAACCAACCACCCAACGGATCATCCAAAAATCACAACATGCACTTTATCCAGTATAAAACTTTCCCAAAAAATCCCTTGACTTTTTCTTGTGCCTGTGCCTGCAATATATTTTTGTCATACCCCTGAAGTTGAAGATTAAATTCGTTTAATTTGGTGAATATATCTGCCAAATAACTCAGTTTACAAAGCCACTCCTCATTTTCTATAAATTTTAATAAGTCTGAATTTCGGCTGTTAAGTAAACTTCTCACTTCATTCCTAAGTTCAAAAAGTCGTGTTAATACCTTTCCTCGTGAGAGCCAGCGCACTTCAGTGTACAAAAGCAACTGAGTATGATTTTTGCCCATCTCCTCACAAAGAATTTTAAAGAGGTGTGAATTCACTGCTCGAGACTTGATATAATTTACTATTTTTACAGCATCGTACGATTCGTACCAATTTGTACCAATATCGGGTAATTTAATAATAATTTAAATAAAATATTAAAATATAAAAATATAAAATAATTAATATTAAATAATTTAATAATAACTTGTACCAATGTTGAGTTAAATTTATAATTAAATATTATTATAAATAAATGATTGTATATATATTTTCAAAAAAATTTAAATGATAGATGATAAGTATAATTGTATAAATTCATTTTATAATTGATTAACCAACTTGCTTGATTTCGCAGCAGAGCTTACGTACCCTCGGGAAACCTCTCGCGTACCCCGGTTTGACTACCACTGGTCTAAAGCAAGACTAGTGGGCCGTGAATCAGAGAAATTTGCATTTGATTTGTTCATCGTAATTATTACGTAATATAGTATACTGTATATAGTAGTATATAAGAGTTTATTGGGAGCATATCATATGACAATTCCCATAAACATGTGATGACCTCGATGTTGCCAGTTTTTATTTTTTTCCTGAAACTATTACCTTCTCTTAGTTTGTTTCAACAATGCATAATTGCATATATTATCATCTCCACGAGCGTAGACATTGCAAGAAAAGATTCTAACTAAGGATAAGTAAAGTTCTTTCATGGTCACAATATATACTTTTATAGATGTCAAACATAAAAATATAATAAAATTCTATATTAACATAAATATATATTCGATACACATTTACGTCATGGCTTTAACATCAGTATTTCGTATAGCTTCCTCCAGCATCAATAATTTCTTGCAATCGTTGCGGCATAGAAGAGGCCCGATTGTAGGGAATGTTTGGTGTTCGGCGTAAGCTCTCCCAACTATTCCTCGTGTGAGCTAAAAGTGCTTCAAATGTTCTTTCATTGCGTTGCTCCCATTCGTTAATCATTATTGCCCAAAGGTTTTCAATCGGATTCAAATCAGGAGAACGTGGTGACAGAATTAGATAATTAATCTCTGGGTGATCTTTGTACCACGCTCTCACAACGTTACTCCTATAAATGGGACTATTATCTTCCATTAAGTAAAATGGTTCCGGTGCTGGAACCAGATACGCACGAACACTGGGTAGCAGCACCTCTTCCAGTATCTGGCAATATTGCTGTCCAGTAAAGCGTCCATCTACTTGAGTCAATTCTCCGACACCATAGCCAGACATCGAGCCCCACACACTGAGATTGATATGACCACTACGTTTGCTCGGGAAAACATTTCCTTCTTCATAGCGTTTTCCGCGCTGCCTCCAGCAATGCAGGGAACCATGACTATCTGTTGAAAATGTTTTTTCGTCACAGTACACAACTTTTCTCCAGAATTCTTCCTCCTGCGGCAAGTATTGCAAGGCAAATCCCATCCGCGCCTCTTTATGCTCAATCGTCAATGCAGGTTTTATAGCTGGACGGCGAGAAAAATACCCTGCCTCGTGAAGTCTGTTGTTCACTGTATTTGCGCTACAACGAAGGTTCAGGTGTCTGTAAATATGCGTCGCTGGAACAAACGGATGCTCTCTGGCATGAATAACAATCGCAGCATCTTCCTCTTGAGATGTTGAACGCGGAGGACCAGACCTCGGCAAAGTAGCGATTGAGTTTTCTGCTTCATACCGATGAATCCACCGTTCCACAGTGCTTCTAGTCGTCTTGATATTTCTCTTGTTGACACACCATATTCATGCAATGTCACCATTGCTCCCCGCATTGCCTGGGTCGTCTCGTGGTGCACAGACGGCCTTTCCATCTTTGTGTAAATGGCTTATGTGAAGCGTGCTGGGACGATAAAGGAAATGAGGATACCATGCACCCCTTCTGAAATTGATTTCGGTTGTGAAGGGTACCAACCCTTCGAATGGTAATAATAATCAGCCAATTTCCTATTTTGTTGAACATATGCATAAAAAATTCGTCTTAAAAGCCAAGGATCCAAAGATTGTCAGCAATAGTTTATATCCCAACTGAATATAGTCAGCCATCAGCAGTATAATCATATTTTATTTCCATAACTACTCATGACTACTCTGTCATAGTAAATAACCTTATTATGACTTAGGTAGTAGTGGTAATTCTGAGTGGCGGCCTCTAGTCACATACGTTAAACCTATCAGTGCGTGTAAGACCAGACTCTTCTGTTTCTGTCAATTCATTGTTAGTTTAAGGTATTTTGCTCTTTGTCTTTCTAGGTCTAGGGCATTAAAATAAATATTTGAGTTTGTGGTTAGCATTTCCTCCTCCCTTCGTAATTCCCCACCCAACCTCGTTTCCTTCGACATAGCAACGCTTACCTCCATCCTCATTCCACTTCCTTCATTAAACTTATTATCGCGTTTACTGTCCCTTCCTTCCATCCTTCAATGCCAGCGTTCTTAAACCTAGCACATAAATTATATAATATGGAATCTAACAACTTAGATCTCTACGCATTCATGTTACTTGAAGACACCTGTGACTTAGGGGAATCTATGTGTTGAGAGTGGGCTTGAGGGGTAGTCTATAGATTATTACAGATGACCTTGAGCGCTCCAACTATTTAAAAATTATTATTTATTACGCACATCATATGGCATAATACACACATGAATTTAAGTATCTCTTACACCGTTAGAGCAATTATGTGCACCAATCCGAACACACCTCCGCTGCCATAAGGACCGCCCATTTTATACCAAACAGACTAGCTTGGGACGAGACAGAGGCGCGAGACTTCTTGTAAGCACTGTACATTGCCCTTGTCTGTATTCTGAGCAAACTTGCCACAAAGACTGTTTAGGCACAACTTTGCACTAAGCGGTTGCTTAATTGAAAATTTAAATATGGTACTAATTGTAATGTACAGACCCCCAACACGCCAACCTCAAAATTTTCAGATTCCATTACAGAGGTAAGAAACTTGGTAAAAGATCTACACTCTCCAACCCCAAATATTTTTCTCCGTGATGATTTTAATTTCCCATTCATGAAATATAAAAGGATAGGAAAAAATATATGTACACCCCAGGACAAGAGTGGCACACGAGAAGACCAGGAGCAGGTAAAAATGCTACTAGCTCAAGCAGATGAATTTATGTTAACGCAAGAAATAACAGAAAACACAAGAAAAAACAACTGCCTACATTTGGTATTCACAAACAACAGTAATCTAATTGATAATGTAGAAATATCCCCAACTATGATATCGGACAACAACCATTGAAATAGCAACTAATATAAAGGCAACAGGACAGGAAAGAACACGCACAACAGAAAGAAGCAAATTCGAAATTTTTAATTTTCACTCCAAAGCTATAAACTGGGAAGATGTGACATCCAGCATGGAAGTAATAGATTGGAAAACCATTTTCGAGACCAAGACAACGGAGGAGATGCTACTGATGTTAGAGGAGAAGACGTTAGAAATTGTGGAAAAACATGTCCCGAAGATACAACAAAGAGGAAAGAGAAGCAGGTTCGAAAGACAAAAGAGGGCATAGTTTCGAAAGAGAAAAAGAGTGACTGCAAAATTAAGTAACTGTAAAGATAACATCAGAAAAATATTAAATGATAAACTGCAAAGTATCGATGTCGTCATACAGGAACTAATCGAGAAGCATACAGAAAAAGAAGAAGACGACGCGAAAGAAGCGATAAAGGCTAACTCAAAATGCTTCTATAAATTCGCAAAAAGAAAGTCGAAAACCATGCGACTATCAGACTTCTAAAAAATGAGAACAATGATTTATCTGATGATCTAACAGAAGTATCTGAAATATTAAGAGCACAGTACGAATCATCTTTCAGTATCCCAAAAACTGACAAATTGCTATGCGATAAAACGCGTTCTTTGAAGAAGAACCACAAGGGGAAAGTATAACGGATTTCGACTTTACGACGGATGATATAACACAAGCCATAGGGAAACTAAAAACACACTCAGGGCAGGACCGGATAAAGTGAATGCCACTCTGATCAAAAACTGCAAGAATGCAATGGCTGAGCACTTATACTGGATATAGAGACGATCACTAGACACGGGAGAAATACCGGGCATCCTGAAGAGCGCGAACATAGTCCCAATATATAAAGGAGGAGATCGATCCGAGGCCAAAAACTATAGGCTAGATCGCTTACATCCCATCTCACTAAAACATTTGAAAGAATAGTTAGACAGAAAATCTATGACTTTTAGGAAACTCAGAAAAAATTCAATGACAACCAACACGGGTTTCGGTCAGGCAGATCATACCTATCACAACTAATGGAACACTACAACAACATTATTGATTCACTTGAAAGTATGAAACTATGATGTACTATACACAGACTTTGCTAAAGCGTTCGACAAGTGTGACCACGGAATCATAATACATAAACTGAATATATGGGAATAACAGGAAAAGTAGGAAAATGGATATATAATTTCCTTAGTGAGCGACGGCAAGTCGTTACAGTACAAGGAGTATCTTCATCACAATCAGAGGTCCTCAGCTCAGTACTACAAGGAACAGTATCAGCTCCACTACTCTTCATAATCGTGCTAACTGACATAGATGAGGACGTTACCAGAGACAGCACAGTAACATCCTTTGCAGATGATACAAAGATCAGTAGAAAAATAAGAAACCCAGAAGATATAGGATCTCTTCAAACTGACATGAACAGAATCTACAAGTGGACGGACAACAATATGAAGTTTAACACCGATAAATTTCAGCTATACGGTACGGAAAAAAGAGAAGACCTAAAATCCATGGAATAGTATACCCCAAATGGACAGGAAGTTCAGAGAAATTCCAGAGCAAAAGATTTAGGGGTTGTAATGACAGATGATGCGAAATTTGAAACACAAAATAAGATACTGTAGCAGTAAACAGAGCAAAGAGAATAACGGGTCAGATATTGAGGACCTTTAAACGAAGGGATAGGAATGTAATGATTCCTCTACTGAAAACCCTGATTATACCCAAATTGGAATACTGCTCGGTCCTAACATCCCCATATAAAAAAAAAGATATTAGACAGCTGGAAGGGATCCAGAGAAGCTTCACAGCCAAGATCAATAGGTGCAAAGAACTAAATTACAGGGAAAGGTTACGCGAACTAGATCTATATTCACTGGAAAGGAGAAGAAAGAGATACACCATTATTTACACTTGGAAAATAATGGAGAAAGTAGTCCCAAATCTTACTCTGAACCCTATAACTCCCCAAACAACGGTGGAAAGTAGAAACGGTAGACTGTGTCGTATTCCCAAATTTAAGGCGAGACAGGGAACATCCTTAACCCTGAAAGGAAATAGTTTTGTAGTGAGAGGACCAAAACTGTTTAATCAGTTGCCCAAAGACCTAAGAAACACGAAGGGAGTTGAAGTGGAAATCTTCAAAAGAAGACTAGACGCCTGGCTCAGAACAATCCCCGATGAGCCGGGCGTACCTGGCTATGTGAGGTGGAGAGCGCAAGAATCCAACTCACTACTTCACCAGGCCAACTCGAGAGGAGGGGCGACAAGCTTGACCTTCACGAAATGAGAAATCATCGCGCGAAACCTTTGTGAGGTTGTAAGGTAGGTAAGGTATATATATAATATATATATATATATTATATATATATATATAATATACTTATATATATATGAAAATGAATTTGCGAAATGAGTTTGCTTGTACCTTGTGGGAAATGGACGTGCTGTGTCTCACTCTGTATTAACACCCCAAATAAGAAGGGAATAAACTACTCGGAGGTTTATTCTTTTGCACCCGAAAGTGTATAAAGTATCAGTGAATCCGTGCATATAAATTATAAAGTGAAATTCATTAAAATTAAGAAAGTGCAATACAGTTTACATAATTTATCACCAATTTTAACGTATATATTCAAAACGAAATACGGTTGGCATTCGAGAAAGTTTGAAACAAAGCAGGAAAAAGGTCATAAAACGCAAAGGTCAGAAAACCCTCGAAATACCCTCGACCATCGAAAGGAAAGAAACAGAAATAAAAATAAAAATAAATAAATAAAGAATTTGTGTGGGTATTTCTTCTTACGCTAATTAAGGAATAGCATGGATATGGGTCCAAATTCTCACTTAATCTGTAATTTGTGCAATTAGTAACAACGGAAACTAGCGATTAGATGTGATTTCTGCCAACGATTAAACGACTTTAACTGCATGAATTGGAATGATAGGGAAATAACTCTTGTCTCGAACGCGAAACACGTCGTGGGGATCAAATTTCTATGTGGCGTATGTACACAGACCGTAAATTCTTTCGCGGTCTTTAACGAAATGAAGATAGCAGACTCGAAAGTTACAAAAAAGAATGAAATAATGGGGACACATGGGTCCGGAATGATCCCAACGAAAAACCGGGTGGATGAAAAAGAAGACAAAATAACGAATAACAGCATAATAACGAAAACAATTTAATAACAAATAACGATATAAACAATATAATACGGAAGGAAGACATAGATGAAAGGAAAGAAATAAGTAAAAGCGAAGTAGACAAACGGTCCAACAAGCGAAATGATAAAAAGATAATAACTTACAACGTAGAAAATAAACAGCCAAAGAAAAATAATGATAATGCCAAAACTAAGAACTTGGAAAATAATAAGAAAGAAAGCAGAAGCGTAGAAAATATCGTATGCAAATACTACGCGAAAGGAAACTGCAGATATCGGGATGGGCAATGCATATATGCACATCCCACATTATGCAAAATGCATTACACAAGTGGATACTGCAAGTTTGATAAGAAATGCATGTTCCACCATCTTACGGTCTGCAACACTTATGAAAGATATGGGAGTTGCAAATACGAAAAAAAATGCCGATACCACCACCCTCAAAGGAACGCAACGAGGGAACAGAAAAAACGAACATCAAAGAAGAGTGGCAATTTTTTAGACGCAGCCAACACATTTCAGCTGCTAAATACTCCAGCAATTACAAAACCAGCTGACAAATATAAATATAGAAATCCGAGAGCCGGACAGAAGGTACGAACAAAGGCACTTCATGCGTTATCGGGACAACAGGTACCGACAAAGATAAAAAGAGGTAAATTCTCGGAGGACCACAAGGCAACGAAACCGGCACCCCCATTGGAAAACAAATCGGAACCACCTGTATGCGAAAAAGAAAGAGAAAAAATAAAAATAATCCTAGCCAACATACAGGGCCTTAAATCAAACCATTCCACGAACAAAGTTGTATACCTGAAAGGACTCATGCAAGAAGCCGGAGCAGACTTTGCATGCCTCACGGAAACTCATCTAAAGGACTGCCAGGCGAACTGTGAAAATTGTGAGTCCTGTATTGACAAAAAAGAAATACAAATTGACAACTATAACATCCTCCGAGCCGACAGAACAGTGAGACGTAAAGGAGGATGTGCTATTTACACACGCGAAAGGCACATAGCAGAAATGGCTATAAGTACCTCAAACAACTACGTAGAATGTGTAGCAGCAAAAATTGAAAAATTAAATATGGTACTAATTGTAATGTACAGACCCCCAAACACGCCAACCTCAAAATTTTCAGATTCCATTACAGAGGTAAGAAACTTGGTAAAAGATCTACACTCTCCAACCCCAAATATTTTTCTCTGTGGTGATTTTAATTTCCCATTCATGAAATATAAAAGGATAGGAAAAAATATATGTATACACCAGGACAAGGGGGGCACACGAGAAGACCAGGAGCAGGTAAAAATGCTACTAGCTTTAGCTGATGAATTTATGTTAACGCAAGAAATAACAGAAAACACAAGAAAAAACAACTGCCTAGATTTGGTATTCACAAACAACAGTAATCTAATTGATAATGTAGAAATATCCCCAACTATGATATCAGACCACAACATTGAAATAACAACTAATATAAAGGCAACAGGAAAGGAAAGAACACGCACAACAGAAAGAAGCAAATTCGAAATTTTTAATTTTCACTCCAAAGCTATAAACTGGGAAGATGTGACATCCAGCATGGAAGTAATAGATTGGAAAACCATTTTCGAGGCCAAGACAACGGAAGAGATGCTAATGACGTTAGAGGAGAAGACGTTAGAAATTGTGGAAAAACATGTCCCAAAGATACAACAAAGAGGAAAGAGAAGCAGGTTCGAAAGACAAAAGAGGGCATTGTTCCGAAAGAGAAAAAGAGTGACTGCAAAATTAAGTAATTGTAAAGATAACATCAGAAAAATATTAAATGATAAACTGCAAAGTATCGATGTCGTCATACAGGAACTAATCGAGAAGCATACAGAAAAAGAAGAAGATGACGCTATAGAAGCGATAAAGGCTAACTCAAAGTACTTCTATAATTTCGCAAAAAGAAAGTCGAAAAACCATGCGACTATCGGACCTTTAAAAAATGAGAACAGTGATTTATCTGATGATCTAACAGAAGTATCTGAAATATTAAAGCTCAGTATGAATCATCTTTCAGTATCCCAAAAACTGACAAATTGATATGCGATAGAAACGCGTTCTTTGAAGAAGAACCACAAGGGGAAAGTATAACGGATTTCGACTTTACGACGGATGATATTACACAAGCCATAGGGAAACTAAAAACACACTCAGCGGCAGGACCGGATAAATGGAATGCCACACTGATCAAAAACTGCAAGAATGCAATCGCTGAGCCCCTATACTGGATATGGAGACGATCATTAGACACGGGAGAAATACCGGGCATCCTGAAGAGCGCGAACATAGTCCCAATATATAAAGGAGGAGATCGATCCGAGGCCAAAAACTATAGGCTAGATCGCTTACATCCCATCTCACTAAAACATTTGAAAGAATAGTTAGACAGAAAATCTATGACTTTTAGGAAACTCAGAAAAAATTCAATGATAACCAACACGGGTTTCGGTCAGGCAGATCATACCTATCACAACTAATGGAACACTACAACAACATTATTGATTCACTTGAAAGTAATGAAAACTATGATGTACTATACACAGACTTTGCTAAAGCGTTCGACAAGTGTGACCACGGAATCATAATACATAAACTGAAATATATGGGAATAACAGGAAAAGTAGGAAAATGGATATATAATTTCCTTAGTGAGCGACGGCAAGTCGTTACAGTACAAGGAGTATCTTCATCACAATCAGAGGTCCTCAGCTCAGTACTACAAGGAACAGTATCAGCTCCACTACTCTTCATAATCGTGCTAACTGACATAGATGAGGACGTTACCAGAGACAGCACAGTAACATCCTTTGCAGATGATACAAAGATCAGTAGAAAAATAAGAAACCCAGAAGATATAGGATCTCTTCAAACTGACATGAACAGAATCTACAAGTGGACGGAAGACAACAATATGAAGTTTAACACCGATAAATTTCAGCTATTACGGTACGGAAAAAGAGAAGACCTAAAATCCATGGAATAGTATACCCCAAATGGACAGGAAGTTCAGAGAAATTCCAGAACAAAAGATTTAGGGGTTGTAATGACAGATGATGCGAAATTTGAAACACAAAATAAGATACTGTAGCAGTAAACAGAGCAAAGAGAATAACGGGTCAGATATTGAGGACCTTTAAACGAAGGGATAGGAATGTAATGATTCCTCTACTGAAAACCCTGATTATACCCAAATTGGAATACTGCTCGGTCCTAACATCCCCATATAAAAAAAAAGATATTAGACAGCTGGAAGGGATCCAGAGAAGCTTCACAGCCAAGATCAATAGGTGCAAAGAACTAAATTACTGGGAAAGGTTACGCGAACTAGACCTACTCTATATTCACTGGAAAGGAGAAGAAAGAGATACACCATTATTTACACTTGGAAAACAAATCTTACTCTAAACCCTATAACTCCCCAAACAACGGTGGAAAGTAGAAACGGTAGACTGTGTCGTATTCCCAAATTTAAGGCGAGACAGGGAACATCCTTAACCCTGAAAGAAAATAGTTTTGTAGTGAGAGGACCAAAACTGTTTAATCAGTTGCCCAAAGACATAAGAAACACGAAGGGAGTTGCAGTGGAAATCTTCAAAAGAAGACTAGACGCCTAGCTCAGAACAATCCCCGATGAGCCGGGCGTACCTGGCTATGTGAGGTGGAGAGCGCAAGAATCCAACTCACTACTTCACCAGGCCAACTCGAGAGGAGGGGCGACAAGCTTGACCTTCACGAAATGAGAAATCATTGCGCGAAACCTTTGTGAGGTTGTAAGGTAAGGTAAGGTTATATATATATATATATATATATATATATATATATGAAATGAATTTGCGAAATGAGTTTGCTTGTACCTTGTGGGAAATGGACGTGCTGTGTCTCTCTCTGTATTAACACCCAAATAAGAAGGGAATAAACTACTCGGAGGTTTATTCTGTTTACACCCGAAAGTGTATAAAGTATCATGAATCCGTGCATATAATTTATAAAGTGAAATTCATTAAAATTAAGAAAGTGCAATACAGATTACATAAATTATCACCAGTTTTAACGCATATATTTAAAACGTAATACGGTTGGCATTCGGGAAATTTTGAAACAAGGCAGGAAAAAGGTTATAAAACGCAAAGGTCAGAAAACCCTCGACCATCGAAAGGAACGAAAATAGAAAGAAAGGAAAAAATAAGTAAATAAATAATTTGTGTGGGTATTTCTTTTTACGCTAATTGATGAATAGCATGGCCATGGGTCCAAATTCTCACTTAATCTGCAATTTGTGTAATCTGGAAACAACTGAAAAAGCTGCAATACGATGCAATTTCTGTCAAAAACTGCAAGACTTTTCTGCATGAATTGGATGATAGGAAATAACTTTGTCTCGAATGCGAAACAGATCGTGGGGATCAATTTTCTGTGTGCGCATGTACACAGACGGTAAACTCCTTCGCGGTATTTAAAGAAATGGAGATAGCAGACTCGAGTGTTACAAAAAAGAATGAAATAATGGGACACAAGAGTCCGGAAATGTCCCAACGAAAAACCGGGTGGATGAGAGAGAGAGGACGAAATAACGAATAACAGTATAATAACGAATAACACTATAATAACGAATAACAATATAAACAATATAATACGGAATGAAGACATAGATGAAAGAAAAGAAATAAGTAAAAGTTGCGAGGTAGTAAAACTGTCCAACGAGCGAAATGTAAAAAGATAATAACTAAAAACGTAGGAAATAATCAGCCAAAGAAAAATGATAATACCAAAATTAAGAACTTTGAAAATAATAAGAAAACAAGAAGTAGAAGCGTAGAAAATATCGTATGTAAATACTACGCAAAAGGGAACTGCAGATATCGGGATGGGCAATGTACTATGCACATCCCACATTATGCAACACATTACACAAGTGGATATTGCAAATTTGATAAGAAGTGCAAGTTCCACCATCTTACGGTCTGCAACACTATGCAAGATATGGGAGGTGCAAATACGGACAAAAATGCCGTTACCACCACCCTCAAAGGAACGCAACGGGTGAACAGGAAAAACGAACATCAAAGAAGGGTACCAATTTTTTAGACGTAGCCAGCACAATTCAGCTGCAAAATACTATCCAGCAAATACAAAGTCAGCTGACAAATATAGGAATCCGAGAGCCAGACAGAAGGAATGCACAAAGACACTTCATGCGTTATCGGGACAACAGGTACCGACAAAGATAAAAAGGGGCAAATTCTCGGACGACCACAAGGCAACGAAACCGGCACCACCATCGGAAAACGAATCTGAACCACCTGTATGCGAAAACGATAGAAAAAATAAAAATAATCTTAGTCAACATTCAGGGCCTTAAATCAAATCATTCCCTAGACAAAGTGTTATACCTGAAAGGACTCATGCAAGAAGCCAGAGCAGACTTTGCATACCTCACAGAAACTTATCTAAAGGATTGCCAGGCGAACTGTGAAAACTGTGAGTCCTGTATTGACAAAAAAGAAATACAAATTGACAACTATAACATCCTCCGAGCCGACAGAACAGTGAGACGTAAAGGAGGATGTGCTATTTACACACGCGAAAGGCATATGGCAGAAATGACTATAAGTACCTCAAACAGCTACGTAGAATGTGCAGCAGCAAAAGTTGAAAAATTAAATATGGTACTAATTGTAATGTACAGACCCCCAAACACGCCAACCTCAAAATTTTCAGATTCCATTACAGAGGTGAGAAACTGGGTAAAAGATCTACACTCTCCAACCCCAAATATTTTTCGCTGTGGTGATTTTAATTTCCCATTCATGAAATATAAAAGGATAGGGAAAAATGTATATATACACCAGGACAAGGGGACACGGGATGACAAGGAGCAGGTAAAAATGCTACTAGCTCTAGCTGATGAATTTATGTTAACGCAAGAAATAACAGTAAACACAAGAAAAACAACTGCATAAATTTGGTATTTACAAGCAACAGCAACCAAATTGTTAATGTAGAAATAACTTATCTCCAACTATAATATCGGAACACAACATCATTGAAATAGCAACCAATATAAAAGCAACAGGAAAGGAAAGAACTCGAACAACAGAAAGAAGCAAATTCGAAATTTTTAATTTTAATCCCAAACCTATAAATTGGGAAGATGTTGCATCGAGCATGGAAGTAATTCATTGGAAAGCCATTTTCGAGGCCAAGACAATGGAAGAGATGCTAATGACTTTAGAAGAGAAGACGTTAGAAATTGTGGAAAGACATGTACCAAAAATACAACATAGAGGAAAGAGAAGCCGGTTCGAGAAACAAAAGAGGTCATTGTACCGAAACAGTAAAAGAGTGATTGCAAAATTAAGTAACTGTAAAGATAACATCAGAAAAATATTAAATGATAAATTTCAGAGTATCGATGACGTCATAGAGGAACTAATCGAGAAGCACAGAGAAAAAGAAGAAGGCGATGCTATAGAAGCGATAAAGGTTAACTCAAAGTACTCCTATAATTTTGCAAAAAGAAAGTCGAAAAACCATGCGACTATCGGATCTTTGAAAAACGAGAAGAGTGCTTTATCTGATGATCTAGCAGAAGTACCTGAAATATTAAGAGCTCAGTACGAATCATCTTTCAGTATCCCAAAAACTGACAAACTGATATGCGATAGAAAAGCGTTGCTTGAAGAAGAACTACAAGGGGAAAGTATAACGGACTTCGACTTTACGACAGATGATATTACACAAGCTATAGGGAAACTCAAAACACACTCAGCGGCAGGACCGGATAAATGGAATGCCACACTGTTCAAAAACTGCAAGAATGCAATCGCTGAGCGCCTATATTAGATGTGGAGACGATCACTAGACATGGGAGAAATACAAGGTATCCTGAAGAGCGCCAACATAGTCCCAATATATAAAGGAGCAGATCGATCCGAGACCAAAAACTATAGGCCAGTGTCGCTTACATCTCATCTCACTAAAATATTTGAAAGAATAGTTAGACAGAAAATCTATGACTTTTTGGAAACTCGGAAAAAATTCAATGATAACCAACATGGGTTTCGGTCAGGCAGATCATACCTATCACAACTAATGGAACACTACAACAACATTATTGATGCACTTGAAAGTAATGAAAACTATGGTGTAATATACACAGACTTTGCTAAAGCGTTCGACAAGTGTGACCACGGAATCATAATACATACACTGAAATATATGGGAATAACAGGAAAATGGCTATATAATTTCCTTAGTGAGTGGCGGCAAGTCATTACAGTACAAGGAGTATCTTCATCAGAATTGGAGGTCCTCAGCTCAGGACCACAAGGAACAATATTAGCTCCACTACTCTTCATAATCATGCTAATTGACATAGATGAGGACGTTACCAGAGACAGCACAGTAACATCCTTCGCTGATGACACAAAAATCAGTAGAAAAATAAGAAACCCAGAAGATATAGGATCTCTACAAATCGACATGAACAGAATCTACAAGTGGACGGAAGACAACAATATGAAGTTTAACACTGAGGAATTTCAGCTGTTATGGTACGAAAAAAGAGAAGACCTAAAATCCATATTATACTCCAAATGGACAGGAAATTCAGAGAAATTCTAAAGGAAAAGATTTAGGGGTTGTAATGACTGATGATCCGAAATTTGAAACAAAATAAGATAGCAGTAAACAGAGCAAAGAGAATAACGGGGCAGATATTGAGAACCTTTAAACGATTAAACGAAGGGATAGGAATGTGATGATTCCTCTACTGAAAACACTGCTTATACCCAAATTGGAATACTGTCAGGTCCTGACATCCCCATATAAAAAAGAAGACAGTCATCTAGATGGGATTCAGAGAAGCTTCACAAAGAACTAAATTACTGGGAAAGGTTACGCGAACTAAACCTATATTCACTGGAAAGGGATTATTTACACTTGGAAAATAATGGAGAAACTAGTTCCTAATCTTATTCTGAACCCTGTAACTCCCGAAACAACGGTGGAAAGTAAAAAAGGAAGACTGTGTCGTGTTCCCAAATTAAAGGCGAGACAGGGAACATCTTTAATCCTGAAAGAAAATAGTTTTGTTGTGAGAGGACCAAAACTGTTTAATCAGCTGCCCAAAGACCTAACGAACAAGAATGGTGATGCAGTCGACATCTTCAAAAGAAGATTAGACGCCTGGCTCAGAACAATCCCCGATGAGCCGGGCGTACCTGGCTATGTGAGGTGGAGAGTACAAGAAACCAATTCACTACTTCACCAGGCCAACTCGAGAGGAGGGGCGACAAGCTTGACCTTCGTGAAATGAAGAATCATCGCGCGGAACCTTTGAAAGGTTGAAAGGAAAGGAAAGGTGTATATATATATATATAAAATCGTCGATGCAGTCATAGTTTAAGTGGAAGTATGACGAGTTAAATATCTTTTTACATAGAGCACGATTCTACATATACACCCACTTCAGGGTATGAGCAGCTCTCAGCAGCATTACCAATGAAAGAGGGGGTAAAATTAATGACGAGGCTTTCGTACGTGGTTCATCACCACTGAAAGCAACAATGCTCTGTATTCGTCTAGTCTAAAGAATATCCATATCCGTATTCAATTTATTGCAATTTTCATGAGTTTGTATTCCCCCCACTCCCCACACACACATATTATTGGTCCTGGTGCATCATTTTTGAGGAACAAGAAGTACTGCAAGTTTGTGTTTCCTCCCTAAGACGGCACAAATTTATCTGTATCAATCACAGTCACACTCGTACAACTTCAGGCTTGCTGAACACAAAGTGAATCAAAAACCACAAGTTTCGCCAATCGCAAACGGTCCGTGTACACGTCTGTATATATATATATATATATATATATATATATATATATATATATATATATATATATACCTTTGGTTAGCTTCCCCCCGAATTGTTCATTCTGACGAAGGTCAAGCTTTTCACTCCACCTTAGACCTACAGTTTAACGTGGAATCCGAACCACGCCCCATCAGCAGCCCAGCGTCTTAACCACTAGGCCACCTAGGGTACCCATTTATCTACCAACCACTTTCTTTATTGTGTGGAAGGATGAACAGCTGGGTTTTGCTGCGCGCCGGCTGCCGTCGGGTCTCGAACCCGGGGCCAATGGATTCGTAGTCAGCGACGCTAACCACTACACCACCGAGGCGCGTTACTATATATATATATATATATACACTCAACATGGAAATCCACCATTTGTAAATTCAAGCGGCATAGAATTTAAAGACTATATCGTAAGGGAGAATAAAAAAAAAAAAAAATTCAAACCCAGTATAAAATTTTTTGAAAATGTTTAATACCTTACCTTTTCCTTATTTTGTAGATACAATTTCAATATTTTTCAAGTTTACCTTTTAATAATCCACTTTAGTTTTTCCCTCCTTATTCCTTTAAGTATCAGTGAGTATTTTCCAACCACTATTCCTGTTATTACCGTTACTATCATAATCATTATTAGGGTTATTATTATTACTTATTATTCTGTTTATTGTTAATTCCAAACAGAATACACTTGTTGTTGTTGTTGTTGTAACTCGAGGTTGTATTTTCTATTTTCAGATTAGGAATTATTGAGGCTGACTTTCGCGACATTGGACTCCCAAACACAAATATTTGGAATTTCCTTCATCCTCATCTGGAAAAGTGGAGTAATTTAACAGCACTTGTGAGTATTACAACAGTAGTATGACCGCAAAATGTTAGAGTGCAATGCAATTGCAAATGTTCCAAGAGTGCCAACCCCCTTGTTGCAAGGCACCCCATAGTGCCAATCCCACCCCCTTTGTTGCAACCTCCATCCCCCTTGTTGCAAGGCAGCCCATTGTGCCAACCCCCATTTGTTGCAAGGCACCCCCAAAATGGGGGAGGGGTTGCAAGAGCAACAAGGGGTTATGCAACTTGGAGGCGGAGTTATCCCCCAAGCTACAATGAACACCGCTGGGGGAGACCTAACTTAAGAGATAGAGGAGATGTGTTCGCCTGGCAGGAGCCAAGCGCATATTAAGACTTCAGCCGAGCGGCCGTTGTCTTATAGGGCCCCTAATCAGCCAGTTGGCTTAATCAGCCAGTGTCCCCTGGCATCATCAGCCAGTTGGCTTAATCAGCCAGTGCCTCCAGGCATCATCAGCCAGTTGGCACAGTGTACACGGCACGTACACACCCATCTATACTGTTTATGTGCGTCGCGCGACTGCGTTAAACTCTAAGGTGGAGGCGGGCTCGAGACTCGGCGCGTCCTTCTGCGGTTGATAGCCAGGGTGACCTAATGATCAGCGTTAAACTGTAAGTCTAAGGTGGAGGCGGGCACGAGACCCGGCGCGTCCTTCCGAGGTTGATAGCCAGGGTGACCTAATGATCCGTGTTAAACCGTAGGTCTAAGGTGGAGTGTAAAGCTTCGCCAGAATGAACAATTCGTACGGGAAGCAAAGGTGAGCCTATGTATGCAAATTTCCGGAAAAAAGTTCATCTAAAAATCGTGATTGCTGGTATGGGCGCCCTAATAATCAGTGTTAAACCGTAGGTCTAAGGTGGAGTGTAAACATCTTTCCACGGTTCGTGGGGGCAGGACCCCGTTATTGCAACACTCGATCATGTTTTTTATATTTATTTCTCTCTCTCACCGCCAGTTGGCGTATCTGGTTGAGTTGCCAGGTTCGCGCTATTTATTTAATTAAATCATATATTCTGACCTAATCCGCCATTTGGCTTAGAAGGTTGAGTCGCCAGATAGCGCTATTTATTTAATTAAAGCATATATTCTGGTTTAGAAATCCGCTTTAGAAACCAACCAATTGTTATAATTAAATACCGTGTACAAACAAAAAGGAATAAATAAAACACCAATACATCATTCTGTTTATTTAGATGAATTAATGGAAATAAATATACAATGGGATATATATATATATATATATATATATGATAAAAAAATAATAATAGCATCACAAACGGGAAATATATAATCAGAAATATACAAAACGTTGTATTATCAAAATATTAGTACAGGAAAAATATATACAGTTATATTAAACAATTAAATATATTGAAAATAATAATATACATTCCTATACAGGCCATTTTGTATAATTAAATGATAATAATAATAATAACGTTTATATATACACATCAAAAGAATTAAATAAAACACCATCACATCACTGTTTATTTAGACAAATTATTGAAAGAATTTTACTTCAGAGTCCCTCCTTCCATGTAATTAAATTTCCTAACAAATTAGCACATCATTCTACTCACACCAATTAAATTTCAAAAAGCACTTCATTAATTTCAAAACACAACAATTAAATTTCCAAAACACTTCAGAGTCCTTGCTTCCATGTAATTTATCTAAATTTATATTTTTTTATTTCTACAAACCATAATTCATATTTTTCTCTTTCTACAGGCCATAATGTCTGTGAGCAAGGAAGAACGAATCCAGATAATTCTACTCATAGGAAATCGGAGTCAAAGAGAGGCCGCTGCTGAATTTAACAGACTGCATCCAGAACGCGAGCCAATAATAGAGTTGTGTTAGCAGACTTGTTGCCAGAGCTGGGCAGTATTTAAATACATTTGTATTTAAATACGTATTTAAATACATTTGTGTATTTAGAACTGTATTTATAAATACATTGTTTTTCATGTATTTAAATATAGTATTTAAATACTTTAATGAGTATTTAAATACAATGTATTTAAATACTCAAAATATAAAAATGTAAATACTTTTACTGGTTTAATACACGTTCTGTACTAGCACAGTACGACGCGTCGACAGTGTAGTACAGCATGGTTCATGTTTCAACGTGTCAGTTCAATCAGTTGTGTGCCACTCTTAGTCGAAAGCGGTTGATTTCTTTATCGTGTGCGTGTCATGGCTTCAACAAGCAAATCTGGTGAATCAAACAGTGATATATCTGCAGATAACAATTTAAAATGTATTTACAAATGTATTTAAATACAATTGATGTATTTTGTATTTAGTATCTAAATACATTCGTAAAATGTATTTAGTATTTAGTATTTAAATACATTTCTCCCATGTATTTAGTATTTAGTATTTAAATACATTCAATGTATTTATTGCCCAGCTCTGCTTGTTGCAAAGTTTAAGGAAACAGGATCCATAGAAGATAAACCACGCAGTGGACCTTCAAGGAGGTCCACTGACGATGATACAGCGACTGCTATCCTGACTCATTTTAACAGAAGTCCCAATAAGTCTCTTCAGCGATTGTCCGCCGAGACAGGAGTGTCGAAAAGTAGCATCCATCGCATTCTTCAGGCTCACAAATGGCATCCATATAAACTTCAGCTCCTACAGAAATTAAGCGAAGATGATCCCGACCGGCGGATGGAATTTGTGAATGGGCTACGGAACAATATGCTCGGGATGCCAATTTCCCGTCCACCATTCTGTTCAGTGACGAGGCTGTTTTTTATGGAAATGGTGAGGTAAATCGACAGAACACCAGCTACTGGTCTCAAAACAACCCTCACTGGTATACCTCTTCAAAGGAACAAGGTGCATCTCGGGTGATGGTATGGTGTGGCATTTGGAAGGATCGCATCATAGGCCCCCTCTTTTTCGATGAACATGTCACTGGAGGCACCTACCTACGTATGCTCAAAGAAGAAGCATTTCCCAGTGTCTTGAACGAAGAAGGAAATTTCCCAACATGGTTCCAGCAAGACGGCGCTCCTGCACATTACAGCACCCAAGTAAGGGAATACCTGTACCAACAATTCCCTGGTAATTGGATAGGACGTCGAGGGCCTGTGGAATGGCCAGCTAGAAGCCCGGATCTCAGGCCACTAGATTTTTATCTCTGGGGCCACTTGAAAGCGCTGGTATACGCAGAGAAAATTAGGAGTGTTGAACATTTGCGGCAGCGCATTATTGGGGCATGTAACACCATTACTCCTGACATCATATACCGTGTGCTTGCTGACTGGGTATCACGTCTGAATTTGTGTATTGAAAACAATGGTGGACATATTGAGCACGTTCTGTAAATAAAAGCTTTTGTTTTGCCTTTTTTATTATTTTTCCTATGATGCCGGACTTATGGGACACCCTGTGTGTATATATATATATATATATATATATATATATATATATATATATATATACACACACACACATATATTTATAAATTTATACATATATATATATATATATATATATTATATTATATATATATATATATATATATATATATATAAGATCTACTAAGTCATATATTTTTGGGGTAAAATGCAAAAATTAACTCGTTGAAATGAATGAACATTTTTGCAGGAATTCGGCCGTTTTCCCGAAACGGAAAATTACCGAAACGAAAACCGTCGACCGAAACGGAAAATCATCGAAATGAAAACCGCCGAAACCTAATTTAAACTCATACTTAACCTAATCTAACTTACCCCAGTTAGGCCTAACTTATTAAACTCAGTTAAATATAACCTCATACGAGTAAATTTAACCTAATCAAAAGTTAAGTCGTTGAAATGAATAAACATTTTTGCGGGAATTCCGTCATTTTGCCGAAACGGAAAATAATCGAAATAAAAACCGTGGACCTAAACGGAAAATCATCGAAATGAAAACCGCCGAAACCTAATTTAAACTCATACTTAGCCTAATCTAACTTAGCCCAGTTACGCCTAACTTAACTCAGTTAAATATAACGTCATACGAGTAAATTTAAACTAATCACTTCTACCATAACCGTAGTAGTCTCACCTTTTAAGCTACGTTAGATTAAGTTTTGATATTTTTCAGTTCCGAGAAAAAATGAATTTCCTCGCAATTTCTCTACTTTTGTGGCCATATATATATATATATATATATATATATATAAAATGATAGGCCTGTTTAACCTCTTCCGCAACATCTAAGTATGACGGAAGGGACCTAAAGCTTTACACGGGGTCCGAAATATAAGGGTCATCACTTAAATATTTGTAATATTTTGTAAATGGCCCACTTAGGAGTGTGACGTGTTA
Organism: Bathynomus jamesi; assembly: GCA_023014485.1. Taxonomy (NCBI): domain Eukaryota; kingdom Metazoa; phylum Arthropoda; class Malacostraca; order Isopoda; family Cirolanidae; genus Bathynomus; species Bathynomus jamesi. The sequence continues at coordinate 550,057 of JAJOZX010001876.1, read as the reverse complement.
GAAATGGATTCTGTAGAAAAATTCAGGTTCACGAGCCCATCCATATGCATTATATCTGGCCCTACAGCCTGTGGAAAAACTGTATTTATGCTTAAAATCATTAAAGATAAGGGAGAGATGTTCTCAAAATTTGTGCATCAAGTAATATGGTGCTATTTGACATATCAATCAGTGCTCAACGAGACCAAGATATTTTATTCCACAAGGGGGATTATGACGTTAATTCGTTAAAGAGAAATGAACATACAGTCATTTTAATTGACGATTTCATGTTGGAGATGGATAAAACGTTTGCCGAGATATTTACAGTATTCTCCCACTACCTTAACAAAAGCGCGTTCTTCATCGATCAGAATCTATCTTTCAAAAATAGATACATGCGCGATGTGTCCTTAAATACCAGCGTTATGGATATTTGCTTTGTGACCTTCACCCGCGAAACACGTTTAGGGTGCTTCTAAGAACGAATATATTCCCAAGTGAACCTGAAACGGTGTATATTCCACAATGATAAATAGGCTAAAGAAATACCGTGAATTAATAAAAATCTATCAACGATTGCCCCGGACGCTGCAACAGATGTTTGTTAAAAATATCGAGTCTGACTTTTTAAAATGCATCTGTGAAATCTGTCTTAATGTTGTAAAATGTAATGTGCCAATGAAACCCTCTCAGAAGACTCGCTTACGTCGTTACAAGAACATAATACGAGCGCTCGCTCATAAAAGTCAAACTGTGGGTAAGAAAAAGCGCATTATTGTACAAAGAGGAGGATCATTCCTACCCATCTTATTTTCAGTTTTGGGTCCTTTACTGACTAGATTAATATGATGAAGAAGGTTGTTGTGATTCCGCACGAGGTGTATGCTTCATTGCAAAGTTCAAAGACTCCAGACACGGTTCTAGAACCCCGTAAAAGTAGGCTTAAAAGAACGGAAAGCGAGTTGCTAGCCCTATTAAACAGTAAAAAGTTAACTGATGAGAAAAGGATCTTGTACCAAGAGGCTTTGCGGAAATTTCTTCATGAGTACGAGGACTATAAGTATCCTACAGAGCTCCCTGTGGTTATTAGGCACAGCGCGAGTAGTGCCGAGCATGGCGACACAGGACCTGGCCCCGACGTTGGCCAAACAAAGAGCAACGGAACACAACACATCGAACATGTGCTAAAAAACAGCCTCCCACATACATTGAGGAATAAAGGCTTAAGTCTTTATAATCTATTGAGTGAGGACCCCCTTATACAGTGGATCGATACAGGCGAGGTCATTGTTGAAAGAACAAGGGTACAAGGATCCAATATCGTTGATATTGTTCATGATCTGGTGAGAAAGTGGGACAGACCCTCGCCAACAGGCTGGAAGCATATTAAGGCAAGACTACAGCAAACAAATGTCCCTAAAACATTGATAGGTAATCTGAATAGGTTAAAAGACTTGGATCAAGTCTCGCATGTGTCACAACTGAGTACGCCATCGCCCCCAGCAACGTCTCTGAAGAGGAGAAAGAAGAGAACAAACGGTAAACCCTACCCACGTGCCTCTAAAATACGCAAATGGCTAACATATTAAGTAAACGCTATTATGACATTTCTAACCCCGCCTCCTATGATGGCGTTAATAGGCTGTACAGAGTTGTTTAATGTCTACGGTGTAAGAAAAAAGATGTTGAGAGATTTTTGCGGGAACAGGATGTTTATACACTTCATAAACGGGTGAGAAAAAGGTTTAAAACGGCCAAGACAACAGCTACATCGATTGAATCTATTTGGCAGGCGGATTTAACAGACATGCAAAGATAGTCAGTCTATAACGATGGTTACCGCTACATCCTATTCATAATAGATGTATTCTCTAGATACCTGTGGTTAATTCCCCTGAAAAATAAGTCGCCTGAAACAGTTGCTAAAGCGACCAAAACATTGATGTTGAAAGAAAACAGGATTCCTGGCTATTTTTGTACGGATATGGGGAAAGAATTTATAGGACGCGCTTTTCAGAACATGCTGGCAGAGTTTAGTATCAGCTATTACACCACCAATTCTATACAGAAGGGGTCTTTAGCTGAAAGAGTTCAACGTACCATAAAGGAACGCATGCACCGATATTTTACACATAAAAAAAAACAGATTTCTAGACATTCTGGAATCATTGGCCTCATCCTACAACTGCTCACACCATCGCACGATTGGGACAACACCTAACGAAGTTTTAGAGAGGTACGCGTCCAGAGGTGAGAAGAGATGGAACACCACCACCACACGCTGCGCGTTTCAAAATCAATGATTACACTGGTATGCATATGAAATTTTTTTTTCTGCTGTGAGGGTTTTTTCAACTCATATTATATAATTCGACCATGCTGAATTCGAAAATGACATTGGTTTTCCTCAATCAGGTCAGGTTTTTTCTCTATTGGCCATTTATTAGAAGTCCAATTTTATCCCCAAATTTATTGATTTTTTTAGCTTAAACACTGTAGATACGAGTAATATTATAAGAACACTCGTGAAAAATGAAAACATTGTGTGAATAAATACTTTTATTCATACAATGAATATGGAAAAAAGTTTATTGAGGAAGGAATGAAGTTTTTTTGGCTTTCCGTCTGTGTTTTTCTTCGGGCACGTCTCGCCTCAAACACCAGCAATAGTCCGCCAGCATATTGATATCCCAGTTTCCCTGGTACCTCTCTTCCATTATTTTGATATCTTGGTGAAATCGTTCACCCTGTTCCTCACTATAATCCCCGCAATTTTCAGGAAAATAGTCCAAGTGGGACCACAAAAAGTGCATTTTTATGGACATGCGCGACCCATGAGCTTTGAAAGCTTCCATCAAGTTTTCGACAACGGACTCGTATTCTGGACTTCTACGCTTGCCAAGAAAATCAGTGACAACTGATTTGAATGCCTGCCAGGCATTCTTCTCAGTTGGAGTCATTGCGTTTTCGAACTGAGTATCCTTGATCAAAGTTCGAATTTGAGGACCATCAAAAACCCCAGCATTTAGTTTAGCATCAGATATATGAGGAAATTTACTCTCGAGATATCGGAATGCTGAACCCTCCTTATTCATTGATTTGATGAAATTTTTCATCAAGCCCAGCTTAATGCTTCCAGATGAAGTGACGTCATAGTGTGTTCTAGAACATTCGAGAAACGCACCGCTAGTATATAAGTGATTGACAAGCCACGAGATGAGTCAGTCTGTCTAGTGCGTGCGAGGTTATAGTTCTTTATTATTCAAAGGTGTGAGGTGACTATATTTCTCTTTTGAAATTTGTTTATTTGTCGCTATGCCAACCAGAGGGTGTGTAAATAGCCCAAACATTTTCTGTTATATTTGTGGAAAATTTACTGTGAAAAAACAAAGGCGAGATATTACAGACTTCGTCAAGAAAGCGTACTATGCGTACTTCGGAATGAAACTTTGGGATCAAGGCAAATCATGGGTTCCACATAAAGTTTGCAGTGTTTGTGTTGAACAACTTAGACTGTGGATTAAAGGTAAAAAGGATTCTTTACCTTTTGGGATTCCAATGGTCTGGCGTGAGCCTAGAAATCACAGCAATGACTGCTATTTTTGTTTATGTAACGTGTAAGGCTACAATACTAAAAATACTAAAAATAAAAAGGAAATTTCTTATCCAAACTTTCAGTCCGCTGTAAGACCTGTTGCTCATGGACCTGATATACCTGTACCTACTAAACCAAATACTCTTGATATAACTTCATCTGATTCGGTGTCTGATGACGATGGAAACGATAATATTGATTGTTTTCAAACTGAAACAGCTGGTGAACCACAATTGTTTACACAAAGTGAACTTAATGATTTGGTAAGAGATTTGTCTCCCGAAGGATTCTTCAGAGATTTTGGGATCCAGACTTCGTGCAAAGAACTTGTTTTCTCCTGGGACGTCATTTTACTGGTACAGAAATCGAGAAGAAGAATTCATCCAATATTTTTCTCAAGAAAATTCACTGGTATATTGCAACAATGTTTCGGAACTAATACTTAAGCTAGGCGCTGCAGTCTATGACTCAAATGAGTGGAGACTTGTCATTGATTCCTCCAAAAGAAGTCTAAAATGCGTCCTCCTTCACAACGGTAACTTGTATACATCCGTTCCTGTGGCTCATTCGGTTCATTTGAAGGGAACGTACGAAAATCTTGAGCTTTTCCTAGCTAAGGTTAAATACAAAGAACACGGTTGGCTACTTTGTGGAGACTTAAAAGTAATTTGTATGGTGTTAGGCCAACAACCAGTTTCCATGTTTTTTGTGTGAATGGGATAGCCGAGCAAAAACTCAGCACTGGATAAAAAAGGAATGGCCACGCAGAGTCAACCTAACACCTGATTCTAAAAACATTCAACGTGAAAGTTTGGTTGACATGAAGAAAGTCGTTTTACCTCCGCTTCACATAAAATTGGGCTTGATGAAGCAATCTGTTAAGGCCTTGGACGAAGATGGAGATTGTATCTGTGTGTATCTGTGTGGTAAATTCCCAACTCTTTCAGAAGCAAAATTGAAGGAAGGAATTTTCGTTGGTTCCCAGATTAGAAAACTGACTTTGGATGAACACTTTGAAAGAACAATGAACAATCTTGAAAAAGAAGCGTGGATTGCTTTTAAGGATGTTATCAGCAAATTTCTGGGAAACAACAAGGACCTAAATTACCAAAACATTGTGAACAACATGCTAAATAAGTTCAAAGAGTTGGGTTGTAATATGAGTTTAAAATTACATTTCTTACATTCACACTTGGATTACTTCCCTGAGAATTTCACCAAGACATCAGAGAAATGGAAAAGAGATATCAGGGAAGGTGGGACATCAGCATGATGGCTGATTACTGCTGGATGTTGAAACGGAATACTCCAGAATTATTACATGCAAGAAAAGGAACAGCGCGTACATTCGAGAATAAAGGGCATATATATCTCGTAAGAAAACTCTGGACAAATGAATATGAATATGTAATTGACGTTAATAGTCTTCTTTCTTTTTAAAGTTGTTTGCATTTGTAATTATTATAACAAAGCGAAATAGGTACCTAATGTAAATTGAAATAAATAATATTTATTTATGTTGTTGTTTTTTCCTCTCCAGTTTGCAGAAAATCCTTACGTGATAGAAAAAAAATGGACACCTTATTCGAAATCAGTGTAATTGAATTACTGTATATAAAATCAGTGATTAGTAAGAAAACAACTCTTACAAAGTTCTCAGTCGCAGGCCTGTGTAATTAATGTTAATAATTGATATTGGTATTAATAATATTGATAATAATATTAATATATTTAAATTATATTCCAGCGTCTAATATCCAATAAATACGAAGGTATAATCTAAGCCGAATACCTACATGTAATTATGTGTAGTTAGGTGACTGTGCAATCCAAGCCGAATATCCTAATTGTATTCTAACTGTCTATGCGTGTGCATGTATATATGTATATGTGTACGTATATATATATATATATATATATATATATATATATATATATATATATATATATATATATATATACAGTATATATATATATATATATATATATACACATTTAACTGCAAACACGCAGTATAATTAACGTAAAGAACGACGCTTGTATAGGAGAATATTCCGCGCAAGATGAGAGAGAGAGAACGAAACAAATGAAAAAATGAGATAACCACTCGGGAATCGAACCCGGGATCTTCCGATTGTCGGTCAGATATGATAACCATTACACCATGGGCCTCACTCATTCAAATGCTGTAATTCTTCTACATACGCGCAGAAACCAATGCCCCAAGGGGGCACCTCCCGCATGCCGTACATTATATACATTTAACTGCAAACACGCAGTATAATTAACGTAAAGAACGACGCTTGTATAGGAGAATATTCCGCGCAAGATGAGAGAGAGAGAACGAAACAAATGAAAAAATGAGGTAACCACCCGGGAATCGAACCCGGGATCTTCCGATTGCCGGTCAGATATGATAACCATGGTGTAATGGTTATCATATCTGACCGGCAATGTCACTCTCTGTAAACCTTTGGGATGCTTTATATACATTGTAGGAAAGAACAATAAAATTATCATTATTATTATTATTTTTATTATTATTATTTTCTTTGGAAACAGAGCTCGTGTTATCTTTTCTAACGGAAATTAAAGCAAAGGTCCTCGTGATCGATTCTTCCGTGTTTGAAAATTTCAAAGATGTAATCGAGAAATTGGAGGGAAAACTTAATATATTCGTCAGGAGTGAAGGTGCCAAACATTCCGGTGGTGAGGATTTGTTCAAAGTTCTTTCCTCAGAGAACGAGGCTTTGAATGTGGAAACTGCCAAGAAGGTAAGAGTAAATGGCTGAATTAAGGATTATTTTATGCTCTGAAATGAACTTTCATCTCTGATGATTACATTCACCGATTCACGAAAATCCTGAAGATGCGTCCGTTCTCTTTAGCTTTTGCTTTTAACCACGTAAATTTGTTTCTGTCAAAGGTTGATCCCGAATCCTTGGCATTATTAACTTTCTCAAGTGGAACGACTGGCAAACCAAAAGGGATTGTGACTTCGCACAAAGCTCTAATCAACAACATTGCTTGTTATACGCAAGAGGACGTTTTTCCTCTGAGATCAGCTGATGGTAATGAGATTTGTTCATGCGTAATTGTGATAGTTACAAACCGGATTAGTAATTTCACAACATAATAGCTTTAGTTTGTACACGTAAAAAGTAGGATCATCAGAAACATCATGACAGATACACTTGGTAGGTAACTATAAATAGGGTTGCACCCTTTCTGTTTTAACCTGGACAGTCTGAGAATTGCAGTTTTTTACCCGAAGTTCGGTTGGGTCCCTGACCCGGACACCTTATGTCCCACCCGCAATTGGGTTACCAGGAAAAACGATAACCACTTTGCGAAAGAAAAACAAAAATTCTCAGATTCTTGAGCCTTTTATATAACGGGCAAGTATGTGGCTACAAATATGTCAGTTATCTTGGAATTAAAGCACTACATAGGCCGTGTTCGGGCTTTATATATAATGATTTTTGTTGTTAGCAAATATTTATTGTATTAATTCTGTAGATTTTACTTTGTGTCTTTTAGAATAGAAAATAGCTTAATTTTAAATAAACTTTTACGACTATAGATTATAAATAGTATTGCATTACAATTTTGGTGTTGACTGTTGATGTCATGAAATAAAAAATATTGAGGAATTCCCTCAAGCCTTCCTTTCTGTATTCGTTCAGGGCAGTAAAAATAAATGATTAACTTGCCAAACTCTTCTACAGAAAATAACTTAAGAGATAAATGAACAACCAACATTTCAAGTTACTCTTTCTCGTTGATACAATAAAAAATTTCATCTAAAGCTTCACCCCAAGTTTCTTTACCGTATTTTTAATATACTTACTGGTTAAGGAATTTTGTTTAATATATATATATTTTTTTAGAGTTCAAACAAGAAACTATAATTGCAAATCTCCCTTTTGCCCACTCTTTCGGACTGCAATATTATTCAGTTGCAGCGGCCACGAAAGGTTCTAGCGTTGTTAATTTTGACCACCAAAATTTTTTACATATTTTGCCCGTAATGGAAAAATTCAAGGTTTGAATTACTCAACATGGAAATAGATCATGAATAGATAATAAAGTTGTTTTACAAAGTGTATCGCATAACTCCATTATATTTCTTAATTCAGCCACAAGTACTCACCCTGAATTCCTGCCATATAGAAGCGCTCAACAAAATGGGTGATCTTGGAAATGCATTTCACACACTCAGATTTATTGGGAATGTAGGAAGTCCTCATAATCCCGACGCTTTCAAGAAACTAAACGAAAAACTTGCCAACAAATTGATCATGCATGAAGTAAGTAGGAACTGATGGCATATAAAAGCTTAAAAACTTGTGTTAAAAGTAAAACTATTATTCAGAATCCAAATATTCTTGAAAATTTAATTCTAAACATCGTGATCAATATTTGCATAAAAATTTATGAACCAGTAGGTAGTGAAGCGTTTTCATATAACATACAAACGACATGAATAACTTTCATATCTTCATTCTTATATGAAAGTGAACTAAATATTGAATGACTTTGCTCGCAATAGTGTATGGCGCAACGGAAATTGGTGCAGCTTTGGTTACTCCAATGAAGGAAGGACGTCCTGACATGATTGGAAAACTTATCTCAAATACCAGAGCTCGGTTTGTGGACATAGACACCAGAGAACCGATTCTGGAACCCAACAGACTTGGGGAAATGTACATCCAGAGTGTCGGGGTAATCAATGATGATTAAAGGTTTACTTTAAGTGACCATTTGGTAAAAGATAAATGTGGCTGGCTTTACGCTGTTGACATAATGGCAAACCATAAAACTATAAACTATAAACCATAAAATAAACCATAAAACTATTGCACAACCACTATAAACATTTACTTCTTTACTGAAACAAAACGCTTTACACTTTCACTGTTCATTGCTGAAAATTTGATATACCCTTACTGAATGGGAAAAATATATTATCGGTGTTTGGAAACTAATGTAATACATGACATATTTTGTATATACTCGTATATAAACAATTGAAATGCCCCAAAATTAAAAGGAATCGGCTTCTGAGTTTATCATTTCGTTCAAGAAGTTTAGGTCACGTTTGAAGCTTTCTTGTGATGATTTATACTGTTTGAAGGACCTTATTCTATGTGAATTGTTTAACAATCTAAATCGGGGTCTACACACTACAAAGTTACTCTGCACTGCTCTACTTTATATATCAGTTTATATCAGCTGATCCTATTCATGATAAATTAAATTTTAATCCCCCTTCAAATTTATCGACGGAATTTTAACAGACCTCAGACTTTTACTTAAGGACTTTCCACAGCTTGACAAACAATTTTCTGCCCATTCTCCCAAGTTGCCTTACTTTTATCGACTCACAAACCTAACATTTCGGTACGACTTATCATTTTCAGTATTTGTAGCGTTAACTATGGTTTGGTGAAATAGCTCTCCAAGAACCACCCGTTTTTAATAGGCAATATTTCTGATGATCGTATAAAAACTCTTCAGACTTTCAAGATAAAATAAGAAGTAGGACTTTAGTGAATAAGAAAATGGCCCGCATTGATATGCTGAAACCTTTAATAATGTTCGTGTCGAAATAACTTTTTTTTTACTTTTTTAGTTTCTGTTAACCGCCTGAATGATGAAGAAAGATTCTCTCGAAAAATTTGCCGGTTTTTAGTGTTTTATTCTTTCAACTTTCGGAGATTTATATATATCAGGTTGTAACATAAATTCTGCTCAATTAGAAAACGGACGATAGATAATAGAATAACAAAGATAATGTGAAATAGTTTTAGAAATGTTGCAAAATACACGCGGCGACAGGTTCGCACAGATTATATCACGATACAGAATGATACAGAATGACTTAAGCTGAGTGTAGGCTTAGGCTAGTGTAGGATTAGGCTAATGAATATTTTCTCTGGTGTTTTTCATACAGTTACAACGCCACCCCTACGATATTACAGTAATTGAAAAAACATGGAGTCCACGAAAGAGCATATTCGACATGTGATGCTGTATGAGTTCCATAAAGGATCTAACGCTAGTGAATCCGCAAAAAACATACAAAGAGTTTATGGAAATGATGTGAGCGAATGGATGTGTAGGAGATGGTTTGAGAAGTTCAGAAATGGACACTTCAGTCTGAAAGATTATCAACGAACAGGACGACCAAATGAGTTAGATGAAGAGTTGTTGAAAGCAACAGTGGAGGAAAACCCAACGGTAACTGTAAGAGAACTTGGCCTGCAACTCGGCGTTAGCTATATGACCATTCATCGTCATTTGAAGCTGCTAGGAAAAGTAGTGAAGGTTGGAAAATGGGTTCCGCATGATTTGTCACAAGCGAATCTTCAACATCGAATCGATATTTGCACATCGCTGCATTCTCGGCAACTGCATGCACCGATTTTGAATCGGATCGTCACTGGGGATGAAAAATGGGTCCTCTATAACAATATTAAGCGTCGACATCAGTGGCTTAGCCGTGAAACAAAGCCTGAACCCCAGCCAAGGAATGGACCCCATCCTAAGCAAATTTTGCTATGCGTTTGGGTGGGATATGCAAGGAATTATTCATTTTGAGCTTCTGCCAGATAACTAAACAATCACAGCTGAAGTCTACTGCCAACAACTCCAACGATTGAAAATGGTATTACAAGAAAAACGTCCTGCATTAATTAATCGCAGAGGTGTTCTATTCCACCAGGATAACGCGCGCCCTCACACTGCTCGAATCATCACTGCCCAATTGGAGGCATTTTGTTGGAAAAAATGCCTCATCCACCTTATGCTCCGGACATCGCACCTTCAGACTACCATTTATTCAGAAGTCTGCAACACCACCTACAGTAGATGGCCAAAAGTTGCACTCCAGGGAAGCTATCGAAAACGAAGTGATCGCTTTTTTTTAACTTCAAACCAAGGGATTTCTTCGAACGTGGCATAAAAAAACTTTTCTACAGGTGGGAGGAGGTTATAGAAAAAGAAGGGAATTATATTGATGATTAATTTGTCATTATGTCATTTAATTTTTGTTGTGAATAAACTAAAAATTCGAGCAAATTTGTCCTTATAAGTCCTTTAATTTTTGTTCTGAATGAACTAAAAAATCGAGCAGAATATACAAGCGGTAGCTCGCTATCGCCCTCCGGGTAGGTAGCAGTATATGTCACAGCTAGCTGTATATCAGGACTACCAAACTATTATCGGGACTACCAAACTGCTCTCCCCCATTACCCCACCCCTCTCCCCATTTACCCCCACCACCACCCTCCCCCATTACTTTCAGGGGGGAAGGGGGCTGGCACCTTGCAATAATTGATCAACATTGCAATTGCAATTTTGCGGTCATGCTACTATCTTGGAAGATTGTGTAATTATACATTGCTCTTCAACCTGGGTATCGTTTTCGAAGTATAATACAGGGTGTCCGAGAATTATCTGTGCAATGTTTGGCTGTTATTAAAAGTCAACCATGAAGTGTAGAAATTCCAGTGTTATCCCATTTTACAGAGAATCTCATTAAGTTTTTTCTGATACCAAGTTGTGACAAGTGTTTTAGAAATTCCAGTGTGTCCGAACATTATCTGTACAATTTCATCTTTTAATAAAATTCTTGATAACACACGTAAAATTCTTAAACAAGATTATTTAGAATCTGTATTTTCAAAAGTTTCTTTTATTAAAGTAACGTTGTTACAAACATTCGATATGTGCACCATTAGTGATTCGCAAAACATCCAATCGATACTCCAAATGTTGCCATGTACGCTGCAGCATATCCACATCAATTCGCTCAATAGCAGCTGTGATTCTTGCTTTTAAATCATCAATGTCTGTCACCCGCGTACATTTCTAAAAAACTTGTCAAAACGTGATATCAGAAAAAACGTAATGAGATTCTCTGTAAAATGGGACAAAACTGGAATTTCTACACTTCATGGTTGACTTTTAATAACAGCCAAAAATTGTACAGATAATTCTCGGACACCCGGTACTTACATTCACTTGTAATAGATATTAAATAGCTAGTGCTCGGCCGCGGAGTGACCAAGGACCGGGAAACTTGACAGAGCACATCGGCAGCTCATGGGCTATCAGTTGGCGGTGGTTGCAGAATTTTCCGATGTGCTGTTTAGTCTGTGCACGGTTCCGAAGAAAGCGGACAGACACACAGACACATTTTAGCTCAATAGTATATAGGATGTTACAACCTTATATATATATATATATATATATATATATATATATATATATATACGGGGCTCCAATAAACCTTAGCCCCCCGCCCATGGCCTAAACCATTAGAGGTACAGTAAAACTAAACATACCTTACAAAAGAGAATTTAATCCTCCATTTAATGAGAAACAATTAAAACTTGGTGTTCCCGCCATTGGCTTCCAAGACAGCCTGAATTCGCTTTGGGTAGCTTGCCAAAAGTGACGTGAATAGATCTTGATCGTTACGCAAATTTGCCAAAACAGTTTCAATGTGTTGCGTCATTGTATCCTTCGAAAATCGATTTGCTGCAGGTTCTTGAAACAAGATACATTCAACCTTGTCCTTTATAACTGATCCAATGTGTTCACAGACGTTCAGGTCAGGAGAATTTCCTGGCCATTCTTCATTTCCAAAGAAATCGATCTCATGGTTCCGCAACAACTGTCGAGTGGCTAATGCCTTAAAGCAGGGGGCCTTATCGTGCAGAAGTGTGACCTGATCGACATCCATAACATTGTTTGGGTTTCTTAGAAAAGGAATGACATGCTGGGATAGAATAACATCACGAAAATACTGTCCATCCCAACTCTGACCATTTGGCTTTAGCACCCACATGAGCTTCTTTGCAGTGAACAAAAACACACCAACACAGTCTGGACTTTTTGATAATTCGCGATAATGTTCATTGTCATCGATTTCATCTGGTGTTGTGGCCCACACTCGATCATTTTGGTAGTTAGGCTGACGTGTTACGTAAACAAAAAATTCATCGGAGACAGCTAAATGCAGGAAATCATCCACATCCCAATCTTCAAGATAATGGGCAAACCACATTCTGTCATCGATGTTAAGTTGAGTTTTTCTTGGCTTTGGAAGTTCATGCCAAGGCTTTAAACCTTGCCTATGACGGTACAGTCGAATGATCTCACCACTAACGATCTTTCCTCTCAACACTTCGATCTCTCTAGAAAGTTTAGCACAGCTCTTTTTCCGCTTACGCGTATCGCTTTCAATGATGTCCTTTGTTTCCTGAGAGAGTGGCAAATTTGGGCGCCCAGATTTGGTCGTATCCATTTCACATTCATCCAAAGTTTTATTCCAATTTCTTTTGACGAAGTCCTCACTTCTTCACAACTTTTTGGCAACCCATGAACGTGTTATAAAGGTGGCTCCAGCATCACGAGCTTCCCGAAATGTTATTGCTCGTATGCGATCTATCACACGTTGCCTCTCCAAATCACCAATTAATTGAGAAGCCATTATATTATCACTTTATCAGCTAGAGTAATTTTAATACCTGCAATAAATAAAGAATTTTATTTATTTTTATAATCACTAAAAACTATTTCGATATAAGTAAACATGTAAGCTGCAAATTGGGGGACTAAGGTTTCTTGGAACCCCTTACAGTATATTAAGGTGTTTCACTCGTACAGAGATAAATATCAAAGGTCAATATTTTTCTCCACTTTGCTTGTGCTTTTATTCCTTTTCGTGTAAGAATGATGTGCACCAATTTTGAAAACGATTAAATGATATTTAGGGGTTGCACACATTTGAACCTTTTATAATAAACAATTTTCTTCAGTGTTACGAAAAAATTCTCCCTTGGAACCACGGAAAATGAAAAACTCTAATAATAAAATTGGAAAATTCAAATCAATACACATTACACAATACAATACAATTTAATAATACAAAATTTTCTTCAGTGTTACAAAAGAATTCTCCCTTGGAAGCACAGAAAATAAAAAACTAGTATTAAAATCAGAAAATCCGAATCAGTTTTTGAATTGGTACAAAGACGTTCCCACCTTGGTTCTTTTCGGCACCTCCTTTCGATGATGTTCAACAATCCGCAACAAGAATTGTTTTTTCTTCTCGTCCTTGGCTGATTCATTGAATTGCTTGATTAATGCAATTCCCCTCTCCGCTGTGTCGTTTACGACTTTCAGCGCGTTGACTGACTCTCTCAAGCTGTCATTTTTGGTGTACTCCTCTACGTTGTCGACATCCCCGACGCCAAAGTTGTCGAAGAATGTCTTCGTCCTTTGAGTGACGAAGTTGCTCAGATCCTTGCTTTCAAAAGTCAAGTTTTTCCACTCGAGTCGTTTGAGTTCCTTCCTCGACGCAGGTTTGTTCAAGGCCTGGAACATCTTTTCTTTCTCATTTGGCGATATCTATTCATCAAGGAAAGCCAAGCTGACTAGAGTCTCCGAGAGATACCATAGATGCCTTTTGGCAACTCTCAAGGCAGCCTGGCCCAGGTCTTTGTTCGGATATGAAATCAACAGTTGAATCATGTCTAGGTCATTTTTCGGTGCCCACCTACTGACCACTGCCACGTGCCAGAACTGGACATAAGTGAAACACATAAAAAGGGCCACGTCGTGCAATCCCTTCACCTCTCGGTCGGTGAGTTCCAGTTGCTCCCGGAACAAAACCATTTTCAGCACATAGATAGCTTTCGCCATCCACCTGGCTTGATGATAGGCTCCTGGAGTCCTGAAGGAGAACTCAGCTCCACCCCAACCTCCAAGGAAAAGGAGCGACAGCTTGAGGATTTCCTCATAATCTTCTCTCGGGTGACAAGAACTTTCAATGACTCTACGAAGATAACTCACTATCCTGATTCGTTCATCTTCCAAGTACCTAGTGGCTGGCTCTTCTTCATCGATCATGGTTTTGAGAAAAATTTCGTTAATAAAGTCCCAACGCTGCTGAAATCGTCGAAACAACAGGATTTCAGGACCACTTGTTGGCCCCAGGGACTTATGAAAAACCGCCTTCAAAATGAGCTCATAAATGTGGTGACGGTAAGGCAACCACAAGAGCGAAAGAAATTGTTCAATCCTCATACATGCCCCATGCAGAAGTCCAGTATTGGACGCCGTAGTGTCGAACAAGAGGCCAATGATGCGGTCCTGAATTCCAAATCGTTGCAGCTCCTGGATGACGGCTCGAGCCATTTGTTCACCAGTACCATCCTGGGCAGCAGGCACTCCAAGAAGATGCTCGAACTCCTTCCCTGTTACCACAACAGCTAATCTGTCTTCCAAGCTTCTCGAGCTTCCGCCAACAGCTTGGGGTAGTAGCTTGCTGTCCCAGTGCAGAGCTAAGAGAGGTGGATCTTTGAAGATCGACTCCTCAAGTTGTTTGGCCATTTTCTCTCGATACTTGGCACGTGCTCGATGAACAGTTGATGGCGAAATAATAATCTGCGATACATCTTGTCCGAGACTTTTAGCCGTTGCAATGAAGGAAGTGCTTGCTTGATGAATAGAGAGTTGTTCTCTATCCCAAGTAGCCACGAGTGTTGGATCAAGTGTGTTCTTGGAACAACGAGGTGACTTAGAGGCCAATGGAGCAGCAAAATCTTCATCATCATCTGTTGTCGCCGTTGAGCTAGAGGATGTGCTATCCAGCTTCATTTTCTCGGAGATCTTTTCAGCTTCTTCAGCATGCTTTCGTTTTCAAAGTTCAAGTTTCTTGGCTGCTTCTTCTTTCCGTTTGACAGCCATGGTGTGTTTCCTATCCACCCCAGCCATTGAAGAACTCATTCTGTCCTCCCTCTGGGAGGACAAGAAAACCTTGTCCTCCTCCGGAACTGAACTCATGCTCATCACACCTTGACAAGCGATGTTGAAAAGGTCAGCAAGGTCTCCCTTCCACAACTGACTCTTCATAATGGCTTTGTCCGTCTCTCTCGACTTCTCCTTTGTGCAGCTTTAGTATAGTAGCTCTAATATTCTCCTCTGTCTTCACGGGGATATTCGCCTTCTTCCAAACTTCTTGAAGCTTGATACTCGTAGACTTGATGGCAAGGGGGATTGTTTCCTTCAGCTCCAGGTGATGGTACATAAAGCAGAGGAGGACTTGCTCCCGGGATGGTAATCTTGCTCCTAAGAGCTCTTCGACTGGAGTCTTTTCAATCAGCCAGATCTTCTTTCTTTACCATTTTCAACACTTTTTGCACCTGTGAAAGAAAAGAAAACATTACAATATGTTTGAAGTTGGGACGTTCTCGAGACTTGGTTACAAAGGGCTAAGGTATCAGAGGTGACATAAGTGTGCAACCTCTAAATGGTGTTCAATTTGCTTCAAATTTGATACATATGCTTTACAGATCATAAGGTGTCCGGGGAAGAGCAACGTGTAGTGAAATTCACAACTTGATAAAAGTGGAAAACCCTAATATATATATATATATATATATATATATATATATATATATATATATATATATATATATATAAATGTAAAAATGAAATGAATAATCAATATTCATTTTTACATAAGAACCAAAATCGCTTAACGCGAGTTTGGATAATAATTTTACTTGTGGCTTCCTATTTTTGATCGTGTCAAAACCCTACGATCTACCATACCTATGGTTTAGTCGTATCCATTTTCATTTGTTATAGAAGTTATTAATTAATTATGATTGTCTTGCATCTTACCCTCGTCCCTAGATTATGCATACACATTGCATATAAAAGGATTGGAACCCGCAGCTGTACTTCTTAGTCATTAATACCCACTCTTGTCTCTAATTCGTTCTTGTAAATCTTCCTAATAATGATTTGTATTATACGTGCAAATTCAATAACTATGACGTCATAAAGTAACTTAATTCTCTTCACGTTTTCCATACCTTGAACACTGAATCACGTGTTTAGTATTTGGACATCTTCCGTATTGAATGTATGGTAAATTCCTTAATAATAATAATAATAATAATAATAATAATAAAAAGAAAAAAAGAAACTTCATTCTCTATACATCATTAGTTATGTTGTTTCCTACCTATTGTCTACTGATACCTATCAACCTTTCAGTCCATATTTTACGCGTCTCTATATTACGCACACAACCCATTGGATTATGTACAGTGCTTACAAGAAGTCTCACGCCTCTGTCTCGTCCCAAGCTAGTCTGTTAGGTATAAAATGGGCGGTCCTTATGGCAGCGGAGGTGTGTTCGGATTGGTGCACATAATTGCTCTAACCCCATCAATGACGGCCACATTATCTTTGTGTTGATCACTCTATCTATTTATATATAGAGACATAATGTATATAGATATATATAGAGTTTGCAGGGGATAACATGTCTCAGTCCCAGCTATGGTAGTTGTCTTACAATTAACAGTCCCAAGTGCAAGTTACGTTAACACCTCCACATAAACTACCCTGGACTAAAATAACATACGTGAAGCCCTTACCCAGAAACCATTTAAAATGTGTGATTTAAAAGCTCTCTCTCTCTCTCTCTCTCTCTCTCTCTCTCTCTCTCTGATCACACCGCATCCCATCAGAGGTCTTCAGCAGGGACATCGGCAATGTATCCATATAACGTTAATAATAACCGAAACTCGGGTAAAATATACTCCCTGCCTTCCGCTCTTCCCAAATCCTTTTCTCTTAGTAACCTCTTAATACAAACTAATCTATCATATTTTGCGACTTTTTAACTCTGGTAGGATTCAATTTCATTCCTATAGTGTAAGAGATACTTAAATTCATGTGTGTATTATGCCATATGATGTGCGTAATAAATAATCATTTTTAAATAGTTGGAGCGTTCAAGGTCATCTGTAATAATCTATAGACTAGCCCTCAAGCCCACTCTCAACACTTAGATTCCCCTAAGACACAGGCGTCTTCAAGTAACATGAATGCGTAGAGATCTAAGGTGTTAGATTCCATATTATATAATTTATGTGCTAGGCTTAAGAACGCTGGCATTGAAGGATGGAAGGAAGGGACAGTAAAAGCGATAATAGGTTTAATGAAGGAAGTGGAATGAGGATGGAATTAAGCGTTGCTATGTAGAAGGAAACGAGGTTGGGTGGGGAATTACGAAGGGAGGAGGAAAGGGAGAGAGGGGGCTAAAATGAACGCGGGGATGTGTTAAGGGAGAGGAGAGAAATTCATATGAAATGCTAAACACAAACTCAAATATTTATTTTAAAGCCCTAGACCTAGAAAGACAAAGAGCAAAATACCTTAAACTAACAATGAATTGACAGAAACAGAAGAGTCTGGTCATAGACGCACTGATAGGTTTAACGTATGTGGCTAGAGGCCGCCACTCAGAATTACCACTACTACCTAAGTCATAATAAGGTTATTTACTATGACAGAGTAGTCATGAGTAGTTATGGAAATAAAATATGATTATACTGTTGATGGTTGACTATATTCAGTTGGGGTATAAACTATTGCTGACAATCTTTGGATCCTTGGCTTTTAAGACGAATTTTTTATGCATATGTTCAACAAAATAGGAAATTGGCTGATTATTATTACCATTCGAAGGGTTGGTACCCTTCACAACCGAAATCAATTTCAGAAGGGGTGCATGGTATCCTCATTTCCTTTATCGTCCCAGCACGCTTCACATAAGCCATTTACACAAAGATGGAAAGGCCGTTTGTGCACCACGAGACGAGCCAGGCAATGCGGGGAGCAATGGTGACATTGCATGAATATGGTGTGCCAATAAGAGAAATATCAAGACGACTAGACGTTCATCGAAGCACTGTGGAACGGTGGATTCATCGGTATGAAGCAGAAAACTCAATCGCTACTTTGCCGAGGTCTGGTCCTCCGCGTTCAACATCTCAAGAGGAAGATGCTGCGATTGTTAATCATGCCAGAGAGCATCCGTTTGTTCCAGCGACGCATATTTACAGACACCTGAACCTTCGTTGTAGCGCAAATACAGTGAACAACAGACTTCACGAGGCAGGGTATTTTTCTCGCCGTCCAGCTATAAAACCTGCATTGACGATTGAGCATAAAGAGGCGCGGATGGGATTTGCCTTGCAATACTTGCCGCAGGAGGAAGAATTCTGGAGAAAAGTTGTGTACTGTGACGAAAAAACATTTTCAACAGAGAGTCATGGTTCCCTGCATTGTTGGAGGCAGCGCGGAAAACGCTATGAAGAAGGAAATGTTTTCCCGAGCAAACGTAGTGGTCACATCAATCTCGGTGTCTGGATGTCTGGCTATGGTGTCGGAGAATTGACTCAAGTAGATGGACGCTTTACTGGACAGCAATATTGCCAGATACTGGAAGAGGTGCTGCTACCCAGTGTTCGTGCGTATCTGGTTCCAGCGCCGGAACCATTTTACTTAATGGAAGATAACAGTCCCATTCATAGGAGTAACGTTGTGAGAGCGTGGTACGAAGATCACCCAGAGATTATTAATCTAATTCTGCCACCACGTTCTCCTGATATGAATCCGATTGAAAACCTTTGGGCAATAATGATTAACGAATGGGAGCAACGCAATGAAAGAACATTTGAAGCACTTTTAGCTCACACGAGGAATAGTTGGGAGAGCTTACGCCGAACACCAAACATTCCCTACAATCTGGCCTCTTCTATGCCGCAACGATTGCAAGAAATTATTGATGCCGGAGGAAGCTATACGAAATACTGATGTTAAAGCCATGACGTAAATGTGTATCGCATATATATTTATGTTAATATAGAATTTTATTATATTTTTATGTTTGACATCTATAAAAGTATATATTGTGACCATGAAAGAACTTTACTTATCCTTAGTTAGAATCTTTTCTTGCAATGTCTACGCTCGTGGAGCTGATAATATATGCATTGTTGAAACAAACTATGAGAAGGTAATAGTTTCAGGAAAAAAATAAAAACTGTCAACATCGAGGCCATCACATGTTTATGGGAATTGTCATATGATATGCTACCAATAAACTCTTATATACTACTATATACAGTATACTATATTACGTAATAATTACGATGAACAAATCAAATGCAAATTTCTCTGATTCACGGCCCACCAGTCTTGCTTTAGACTAATGACTTTCATAAGCTGGAATAGGTTACCACTTAAAACAATGGATAAACTATCTATTAGTGGGACGACCGTGACTTCCTCGAAATGCGAGCGCGTGAGAGGTTCACTGAGGAATTTGGTCATTAGATTCTTCACGTAGGATATGTATCACAAACAACAATATTGACAACAATTCCCAACAATTACTTAATATCAATCATTGCATTTGAGCAAATAATTTAGACCTGCGTCAAAATAACTTAGGTATCATGCCATGATTTGGGATATTTGCCGAATTAGTCGTTCTCTATAGTCTACAGTATATATTGAGACGGTATAATGTAATGCCCAGCTAATATTATGACGACTAGGATTGCTCCATAACCATCCCAACATCCCGAAACTTGGTCATTCTGCTTCTTAATCATCTGTATTTTAAACACTAAAATGTAGCAGAAGTGACGTAATAATGGACGTCATTGATTGGGTTAGAGCAGTTATGTGCACCAATCCGAACACACCTCCGCTGCCATAAGGACTGCCCATTTTATACCTAACAGACGAGCTTGGGACGAGACAGAGGCGTGAGACTTCTTGTAAGCACTGTACATGTAAAATACGTCCACATATATTTTTTTATTATTTTTTTTTAAGTGCGTTCAACCTTCAAGGCATTCATTAGGCTTACAGTAATTAAATGCTCAAATTCCCGAATCAGCAGAACCGAACGTTTCTAAGATAAACATCCCCTTTCGCTCTGATCCAAATTTATAACATGTTAAACATATTATAACATATTATGTATATAAATCTATATCATGTGTGCCATGTACTTTGTATTATATTTCTAACATCTTAATTGTCTATTAATATGAAACACTGAAAAACAAAACAAAGCTCTAGTAACTGTTTAATTGTAATTAACTGTAATACTTTAATTAATATAACTTGTAATGTACTTCAAGGAAACTGTAATTAAATGTAATGATTTAATTTATAATGTAAGAATGTACTTTAATAGAAGTGTAATTAAATCATAAGCGAATGGGAAGTAATCCATAATCGAAATCATAATTGTAATAAACCCAAACAAAAATGTACTGTCGTGAAATGAAGACGTGGCAAAAAAAAAAAGATTAGTTTTTATTTTTATTTATTTTTTTTAATTTTTATTTGGAAACTTTCAAACACCTGATCGTGTTTAAAAGGGGGGAAGCTTAACCTCCAACTGCCATCCCCCAACATTCAGGCATATTTTATACATGTATTTGTAAAATGAAGAACACTTCATTACGAGACTCTGCCTTGGTCACTGCTAAGAGACTCCCCTGGTTAGCAGCTTCGCTGCGGGGAGGGGGGGCAGAGGCCCCTTGCCTCCTTAATATTTTTAGATTCCGGCCTGAACTATGGTCGAAAGAGGTCGAACCTCTACCCCTGTAAATTCAGAGCAGTACCTGTATATTTTTAAGAAGTAAATTTACAGTAAGAGAAACTTTTTATTTTCCCCCTCGAGTTGGGCTATCGTCAGAGGAACTTAGTAAAGTTGATAAGTTATAAAGTATCAGAGAAAGAATTAGAAAATTATAGAAGAAAAGTAACAGAAGAAATATCCGTTGCTTGCCTCCGTAACTAGAACCCCCGTCGAATCCGAACCGAATCAGGGCCATAAAGGGGGGGTTAACAGGTGGCGACCCTATAGCCAGGATAAACACATAGAAGAAGGAAGATAACAGCTGGCGACCCTTTACCAGGATAAGAAGAAGATTTATAAAAGAAGATTTATAAAAGAAGATTTATAAAAGAAGAAGATTTATAAAAGAAGAAGATTTATAAAAGAAGATTTATAAAAGAAGAAGATTTATAAAAGAAGAAGATTTATAAAAGAAGAAGACTTATAAAAGAAGAAGACTTATAAAAGAAGAAGACTTATAAAAGAAGACTTATAAAAGAAGATTTATAAAAGAAGATTTATCAGGATAAAACCATTTGACCGGCGTGTCACGACTTCTAGTTCGTAACATCCACCCTTGACCGGTGTGTCACGACTCCAAGTTCTTCACGCCTAGTTTTCATCCAAGAAGAAGTAGCCAACAAGAAACACAGTGAACACTTCAGACACTAGTGATACATTTTTCTTAGTGTAACAGAGAGTTAATTGTAACAGAGTTAATTGTAACAGAGAGTTAATTTCAAAAGAGAGTTAATTGTAACAGAGTTAATTTCAAAAGAGAGTTAATTTCAAAAGAGAGTTAATTTCAAAAGAGAGTTAATTTCAAAAGAGAGTTAACTTCAAAAGAGAGTTAACTTCAAAAGAGAGTTAATTTCAAAAGAGAGTTAATTTCAAAAGAGAGTTAATTTCAAAAGAGAGTTAATTTCAAAAGAGAGTTAATTTCAAAAGAGAGTTAATTTCAAGAGAGAGTTAATTTCAAGAGAGAGTTAATTTCAAAAGAGAGTTAATTTCAAAAGAGAGTTAATTTCAAAAGAGAGTTAATTTCAAAAGAGAGTTAATTTCAGAGAGAGTTAATTTCAGAGAGAGTTAATTTCAGAGAGAGTTAATTTCAGTTATTTTCACTGTTATATTCAGTATAGAATAATTTTATTTTATGTATCAAACATAATAGTATCGTACCTTCGTGTACATTAGAGTGAAATGTCGTTTACATTTTATATTTTTGTTTGCAAATTTTTTTCAATTACTGAATTGAATTGACTTGCAAATTCAGAGAGAGAGTGTTTATAGAGAGTTTATAGATTTAGAGAGATATTTGAAGTCAGTTTTAGTTGCAAAGAAGTTGCAAAGAAGTTTTGAAGTCAGTTTTAGTTGCAAAGAAGTTGCAAGTCAGTTTTGAAGTCACAGTTTTGAAGTCAGTTTTAGTTGCAAAGAAGTTGCAAGTCAGTTTTGAAGTCACAGTTTTGAAGTCAGTTTTAGTTGCAAAGAAGTTGCAAGTCAGTTTTGAAGTCAGTTTTAGTTGCAAAGAAGTTGCAAGTCAGTTTTGAAGTCAGTTTTCGTTGCAAATAAGTTGCAAGTCAGTTTTGAAGTCAGTTTTAGTTGCAAAGAAGTTGCAAAGAAGTTTTGAAGTCAGCTTTAGTTGCAAATAAG
The DNA here is from genome assembly GCA_023014485.1 of Bathynomus jamesi. Taxonomy (NCBI): domain Eukaryota; kingdom Metazoa; phylum Arthropoda; class Malacostraca; order Isopoda; family Cirolanidae; genus Bathynomus; species Bathynomus jamesi. The sequence goes on along the minus strand of JAJOZX010001876.1, from coordinate 527,312 downwards.
TTGCAAGTTGCAAGTCAGTTTTGAAGTCAGTTTTAGTTGCAAAGAAGTTGCAAGTCAGTTTTGAAGTCAGTTTTAGTTGCAAAGAAGTTGCAAGTCAGTTCTGAAGTCAGTTTTAGTTGCAAAGAAGTTGCATGTCAGTTTTGAAGGCAGTTTTAGTTGCAAAGAAGTTGCAAGTCAGTTTTGAAGTCAGTTTTAGTTGCAAAGAAGTTGCAAGTCAGTTTTAGTTGCAAAGAAGTTGCAAGTCAGTTTTGAAGTCAGTTTTAGTTGCAAAGAAGTTGCAAGTCAGTTTTATTTGCAAATAAGTTGCAAATCAGTTTCCAGTTGGTTGCATCCAAAAGGGATAACCAAACCCCAGAGATTTATAAAGATACTTGACAAGCGTTCAAGTTAAATAGTTTAAGTTTCAGAATACTTGACAAGCGTTCAAGTTAGACAGTTAAGTTTCAAGAATACTTGATAAGAGTTCAAGTTACAGTTCAGAATACTTGACAAGCGTTCAAGTCAGATAGTTTCAGAATACTTGACAAGAGGTCAAGTCAGAAGGTTGCGCCAAAAGGGACAACCGCCCCAGAGATTTATAGAAATACTTGATAAGAGGTCAAGTCAGAAGGTTGCGCCAAAAGGGACAACCGCCCCAGAGATTTATAGAAATACTTGATATGAGGTCAAGTCAGAAGGTTGCGCCAAAAGGGACAACCGCCCCAGAGATTTGTAGAAATACTTGATAAGAGGTCAAGTCAGAAGGTTGCGCCAAAAGGGACAACCGCCCCAGAGATTTATAGAAATACTTGATAAGAGGTCAAGTCAGAAGGTTGCGCCAAAAGGGACAACCGCCCCAGAGATTTATAGAAATACTTGATAAGAGGTCAAGTCAATAGGTTGCATCCAAGAGGGACAACCGCCCCAGTTTTGAAGAAGCCAGTTTTGAAGAAGTTAGTTTTGAAGCAGTTTGTTTTGAAGCAGTTCGTTTTGAAGCAGTTCGTTTTGAAGCAGTTCGTTTTGAAGCAGTTCGTTTTGAAGCAGTTCGTTTTGAAGCAGTTCGTTTTGAAGCAGTTAGTTTTGAAGCAGTTAGTTTTGAAGCAGTTAGTTTTGAAGCAGTTAGTTTTTAAGAAGTCAGTTTTTAAGTCCCAAGTCATTTCAATGCAGTCAATTGAATTCAACTTTTTCTTTGTAAGTTAAGAGAATTTAAGTTAAGAGAATTTAATTTAAGAAAATGTAATTTAAGAATTTAATTCAACCTTTTTTTTTTTAAAGATAATTTAAATCAACCTGAATTGACCGGGTTGCGTCTTTAGTTAACCTTTCTTTGTTTTGTTGTAAGAAGGAAATGGACCGATTTGTCTTCTTTTTCATGCCATTGTTGCGTATAAAAATATATAGGTAAAATGACATATTTTATTGTTGGCAACCAAAACCGTTTTTACAAATGTTGGTAACGAGTTTTATAATTATTGCGATTATATGATGACAGAAATAGTGTAATAATTAATCGATCATGTACCTAATTTATCTTGCTCTGTATGGTCGGGAAATTTACCCGTAGGACCGCACACCCTAAATTTGAGTTGTGTTTATTCTTTTTTGTCATTTAATTTTAATAAAACTTCTACACAATAAAACATGTATTTATCATATGCAAACAAGTTTTCAGACTAAAATATCAAATAATTCAGTCTATCAACATTTAACGAAAGAGTATAATTTTTCTACTTAACCTGCAAAAATTATTAAACCTTTTTAATATTTTTTTTTGTATATGAAAATAATTTTTAATGTAAAATTTACCTGAAATTATTAAAAGAAAAGATTGTTCGAAATGCTTTCCTTCCATTTCAATAACTTTTTTTATTCTTGGCCGAAACTCATCTAAGGTTCGATTTACTTTTATTTTTAAGAATATTATAAAATTATGTTTAGCTCATTAAAATGCATAAATTGGTTTCTATTGTTAATTTGTATTCTTAATTCAATTATCGTACCGATACTTCTGGTTAATGTTTATATAGTTCATATATAGCTAGGAATGTTACTAGTCGAATTTAATTCCATCTTCAAAAATTCAATTTTTAAACCGTGAGATTTACTTTCATCAATTGTAAGTCCTCTAAGTACATTTCTTTGTATTACCTTAATACGTGGAACTGATTTAATTAAATACTTAAATACTACCTTGAACTTAAAGGATTTTATAATAATAATGATAATAATAATAATAACAACAATAATTGACTCAAAAGATTTTATAACCCTAAAACCCATCTTAAATTATTATACATTATTTTTAAACTTTGTTAATTCAAAAACCTTCCAAATCTCTACACATACACACTTTTGTATGCACTCTATATATACTATATATACAAACCTTATTCTAAAATCATTCGATATCACAAACTATTTCATAGCGTGTAGGTGCTAACTCTGCTATTTATATAGTTCTAAGCCTTTTTGCTTACTATATATAAATTTTTGCTCAGGCATTTATTCAGTTAATTTAAGAATCCTCTCCGCTAATCTGTCCCTCAAAGTTATGATACACACTTTGTATCTAATACACACAAATACACACTAGACCACAGGTCTATACATCATCCATTACGTAATTCGATTTTTTACCTACAATAGTCAATAAAATTAGTTATAGACTGCACGATCAGGGTAACTTTGGAAAATAATTTATATTTTTTTCCTTTTACCTACTATTCATAATGTACATAATTTTTACCCACAGAAAAATAAAAATTTTGTAAAAAATTTAACAATATAATTCTTTGTCTAAGTAATTGTTTGTCTAAAATTGAAATGAATAATCAATATTCATTTTTACATAAGAACCAAAATCGCTTAACGCGAGTTTGGATAATAATTTTACTTGTGGCTTCCTATTTTTGATCGTGTCAAAACCCTACGATCTACCATACCTATGAGTTAGTCGTATCCATTTTCATTTGTTATAGAAGTTATTAATTAATTATGATTGTCTTGCATCTTACCCTCGTCCCTAGATTATGCATACACATTGCATATAACAGGATTGGAACCCGCAGTTGTACTTCTTAGTCATTAATACCCACTCTTGTCTCTAATTCGTTCTTGTAAATCTTCCTAATAATGATTTGTATTATACGTGCAAATTCAATAACTATGACGTCATAAAGTAACTTAATTCTCTTCACGTTTTCCATACCTTGAACACTGAATCACGTGTTTAGTATTTGGACATCTTCCGTATTGAATGTATGGTAAATTCCTTAATAATAATAATAATAATAATAATAATAATAATAAAAAGAAAAAAGAAACTTCATTCTCTATACATCATTAGTTATGTTGTTTCCTACCTATTGTCTACTGATACCTATCAACCTATCAGTCCATATTTTACGCGTCTCTATATCACGCACACAACCCATTGGATTATGTACATGTAAAATACGTCCACATATATTTTTTTTTATTATTTTTTTTTAAGTGCGTTCAACCTTCAAGGCATTCATTAGGCTTACAGTAATTAAATGCTCAAATTCGCGAATCAGCAGAACCGAACGTTTCTAAGATAAACATCCCCTTTCGCTCTGATCCAAATTTATAACATGTTAAACATATTATAACATATTATGTATATAAATCTATATCATGTGTGCCATGTACTTTGTATTATATTTCTAACATCTTAATTGTCTATTAATATGAAACACTGAAAAAACAAAACAAAGCTCTAGTAACTGTTTAATTGTAATTAACTGTAATACTTTAATTAATAATAACTTGTAATGTACTTCAAGGAAACTGTAATTAAATGTAATGATTTAATTTATAATGTAAGAATGTACTTTAATAGAAGTGTAATTAAATCATAAGCGAATGGGAAGTAATCCATAATCGAAATCATAATTGTAATAAACCCAAACAAAAATGTACTGTCGTGAAATGAAGACGTGGCAAAAAAAAAAAAGATTAGTTTTTATTTTTATTTATTTATTTTTTTTTTTATTTGGAAACTTTCAAACACCTGATCGTGTTTAAAAGGGGGGAAGCTTAACCTCCAACTGCCATCCCCCAACATTCAGGCATATTTTATACATGTATTTGTAAAATGAAGAACACTTCATTACGAGACTCTGCCTTGGTCACTGCTAAGAGACTCCCCTGGTTAGCAGCTTCGCTGCGGGGAGGGGGGGCAGAGGCCCCTTGCCTCCTTAATATTTTTAGATTCCGGCCTGAACTATGGTCGAAAGAGGTCGAACCTCTACCCCTGTAAATTCAGAGCAGTACCTGTATATTTTTAAGAAGTAAATTTACAGTAAGAGAAACTTTTTATTTTCCCCCTCGAGTTGGGCTATCGTCAGAGGAACTTAGTAAAGTTGATAAGTTATAAAGTATCAGAGAAAGAATTAGAAAATTATAGAAGAAAAGTAACAGAAGAAATATCCGTTGCTTGCCTCCGTAACTAGAACCCCCGTCGAATCCGAACCGAATCAGGGCCATAAAGGGGGGGTTAACAGCTGGCGACCCTTTACCAGGATAAGAAGAAGATTTATAAAAGAAGATTTATAAAAGAAGATTTATAAAAGAAGAAGATTTATAAAAGAAGAAGATTTATAAAAGAAGAAGATTTATAAAAGAAGAAGACTTATAAAAGAAGAAGACTTATAAAAGAAGAAGACTTATAAAAGAAGACTTATAAAAGAAGATTTATAAAAGAAGATTTATCAGGATAAAACCATTTGACCGGCGTGTCACGACTTCTAGTTCGTAACATCCACCCTTGACCGGTGTGTCACGACTCCAAGTTCTTCACGCCTAGTTTTCATCCAAGAAGAAGTAGCCAACAAGACGTCTTCAGGACACGTCTCAAGGATTTCCCCATAGAAAATTTTGTTAAGTACATTTTGTTTTCTTAAGTAATTTATAAACACTTGAAAAGTCAGTATTATTAACAGTTAATAATGAGTATTAAGTCACAATTTACAAGAAACACAGTGAACACTTCGGACACTAGTGATACATTTTTCTTAGTGTAACAGAGAGTTAATTGTAACAGAGAGTTAATTGTAACAGAGAGTTAATTGTAACAGAGAGTTAATTTCAAAAGAGAGTTAATTTCAAAAGAGAGTTAATTTCAAAAGAGAGTTAATTTCAAAAGATAGTTAATTTCAAAAGAGAGTTAATTTCAAAAGAGAGTTAATTTCAAAAGAGAGTTAATTTCAAAAGAGAGTTAATTTCAAAAGAGAGTTAATTTCAAGAGAGAGTTAATTTCAAGAGAGAGTTAATTTCAAGAGAGAGTTAATTTCAAAAGAGAGTTAATTTCAAAAGAGTGTTAATTTCAAAAGAGAGTTAATTTCAGTTATTTTCACTGTTATATTCAGTATAGAATAATTTTATTTTATGTATCAAACATAATAGTATCGTACCTTCGTGTACATTAGAGTGAAATGTCGTTTACATTTTATATTTTTGTTTGCAAATTTTTTTCAATTACTGAATTGAATTGACTTGCAAATTAAGAGAGAGTGTTTATAGAGAGTTTATAGATTTAGAGAGATATTTGAAGTCAGTTTTCGTTGCAAATAAGTTGCAAGTCAGTTTTGAAGTCAGTTTTCGTTGCAAATAAGTTGCAAGTCAGTTTTGAAGTCAGTTTTCGTTGCAAATAAGTTGCAAGTCAGTTTTGAAGTCAGTTTTAGTTGCAAAGAAGTTGCAAGTCAGTTTTGAAGTCAGTTTTAGTTGCAAAGAAGTTGCAAGAAGAAGTTGCAAGTCAGTTTTGAAGTCAGTTTTCATTGCAAAGAAGTTGCAAGTCAGTTTTGAAGTCAGTTTTCGTTGCAAAGAAGTTGCAAGTCAGTTTTGAAGTCAGTTTTAGTTGCAAAGAAGTTGCAAGTCAGTTTTGAAGTCAGTTTTAGTTGCAAAAAAGTTGCAAGTCAGTTTTGAAGTCAGTTTTAGTTGCAAAGAAGTTGCAAGTCAGTTTTGAAGTCAGTTTTAGTTGCAAATAAGTTGCAAGTCAGTTTTGAAGTAAGTTTTAGTTGCAAGTCAGTTTTCGTTGCAAATAAGTTGCAAGTCAGTTTTCGTTGCAAATAAGTTGCAAGTCAGTTTTCATTGCAAATAAGTTGCAAGTCAGTTTTCGTTGCAAATAAGTTGCAAATACGTTTTGAAGTCAGAAGGTTGCGCCAAGATGGACAACCGCCCCAGAGATTTATAGAAATACTTGACAAGAGGTCAAGTCAGAAGGTTGCGCCAAGATGGACAACCGCCCCAGAGATTTATAGAAATACTTGACAAGAGGTCAAGTCAGAAGGTTGCGCCAAGATGGACAACCGCCCCCAGAGACATAGAAATACTTGGCAAGAGGTCAAGTCAGAAGGTTGCGCCAAAAGGGACAACCGCCCCAGAGATTTATAGAAATACTTGATAAGAGGTCAAGTCAGAAGGTTGCGCCAAAAGGGACAACCGCCCCAGAGATTTATAGAAATACTTGATAAGAGGTCAAGTCAGAAGGTTGCGCCAAAAGGGACAACCGCCCCAGAGATTTATAGAAATACTTGATAAGAGGTCAAGTCAGAAGGTTGCGCCAAAAGGGACAACCGCCCCAGAGATTTATAGAAATACTTGATAAGAGGTCAAGTCAGAAGGTTGCGCCAAAAGGGACAACCGCCCCAGAGATTTATAGAAATACTTGATAAGAGGTCAAGTCAGAAGGTTGCGCCAAAAGGGACAACCGCCCCAGAGATTTATAGAAATACTTGATAAGAGGTCAAGTCAATAGGTTGCATCCAAGAGGGACAACCGCGCCAGTTTTGAAGAAGCCAGTTTTGAAGAAGCCAGTTTTGAAGAAGCCAGTTTTGAAGCAGTTAGTTTTGAAGCAGTTAGTTTTGAAGCAGTTAGTTTTGAAGCAGTTAGTTTTGAAGCAGTTAGTTTTGAAGAAGTTAGTTTTGAAGAAGTTAGTTTTGAAGCAGTTAGTTTTGAAGAAGTTAGTTTTGAAGAAGTTAGTTTTGAAGAAGTTAGTTTTGAAGAAGTTAGTTTTGAAGAAGTTCGTTTTTAAGAAGTCAGTTTTTAAGTCCCAAGTCATTTCAATGCAGTCAATTGAATTCAACTTTTTCTTTGTAAGTTAAGAGAATTTAATTTAAGAAAATGTAATTTAAGAATTTAATTCAACCTTTTTTTGTGTTGTAAAGAGAACCTTTCTTTGTTTTGTTGTAAGAGGGAAATCGACCGATTTGTCTTTTCTTTTTTATGCCATTGTTGCGTATAAAAATATATAGGTAAAATGACATATTTTATTGTTGGCAACCAAAACCGTTTTTACAAATGTTGGTGACGAGTTTTATAATTATTGCGATTATATGATGACAGAAATAGTGTAATAATTAATCGATCATGTACCTAATTTATCTTGCTCTGTATGGTCGGGAAATTTACCCGTAGGACCGCACATGGCCCTAAATTTCAGTTGTGTTTATTCTTTTTTGTCATTTAATTTTAATAAAACTTCTACACAATAAAACATATGTATTTATCATATGCAAACAAGTTTTCAGACTAAAATATCAAATTATTCAAATTCTATCAACATTCAACGAAAGAGTATGATTTTTCTACTTAACATGCAAAAAAATTATTAAACCTTTTTAATATTTTTTTTTAGTATATAAAAAAATAATTTTTAATGTAAAATTTACCTGAAATTATTAAAAGAAAAGATTGTTCGAAATGCTTTCCTTCCATTTCAATAACACTTTTTATTCTTGGCCGAAACTCATCTAAGGTTCGATTTACTTTTATTTTTAATAATATTATAAAATTATGTTTAGCTCATTAAAATGCATAAATTGATTTATATTTTTAATTTGTATTCTTAATTTTCTTAATTCAATTATCGTACCGATACTTCTGGTTAATGTTAATGGTTATATAGTTCATATATAGCTAGGAATGTTACTAGTCGAATTTAATTCCATCTTCAAAATTCAATTTTTAAACCGTGAGATTTACTTTCATCAATTGTAAGTCCTCTAAGTACATTTCTTTTTTATTACCTTAATTCGTGTAACTGATTTAATTAAATACTTAAATACTACCTTGAACTTAAAGGATTTTATAATAATAATAATAATGATAATAATAACAACAATAATTGACTCAAAAGATTTTATAACCCTAAACCCATCTTAAATTATTATACATTATTTTTAAACTTTGTTAATTCAAAAACCTCCCAAATCCCTACACATACACACGCATGTATGCGCACTATATATATATATATATATATATATATACAAACCTTATGCTAAAATCATTGGATTTCACAATAAACTATTTCATAGCGTGAAAGTGCTAACTATGCTATTTATATAGTCCTACGCATTTTTGCTTACTATATATAAATTTTTGCTCAGGCATTTATTCAGTTAATTTAAGAATCCTCTCCGCTAGTCTGTCCCTCAAAGTTATGATACACACTTTGTATCTAATACACACAAATACACACTAGACCACAGGTCTATACATCATCCATTACGTAATTCGATTTTTACCTACAATAGTCAATAAAATTAGTTATAGACTGCACGATCAGGGTAACTTTGGAAAATAATTTATATTTTTTTTCCTTTTACCTACTATTCATTATGTACATAATTTTTTCCCACAGAAAAATAAAAATTTTGTAAAAAAATTTAACAATATCTTTCTTTGTGTAGCGTAATTGTTTGTCTAAAATTGAAGTATTAATCTTTGAATTTTTTTTATTATAAATAACTCACTTGCTCTGTATAAAAATTTGTAATGTAAAGAAAAAAATTCGTCATCTAACTTGAAGTAGTTAGGATGTTATTTTCTCATTTGTATTGTATTAATGGTACCCTATTAGATTATTGTATAAATATCGTTTTTTTTTAAAAGGGGAGAGCAATGTAAAAATGAAATGAATAATCAATATTCATTTTTACATAAGAACCAAAATCGCTTAACGCGAGTTTGGATAATAATTTTACTTGTGGCTTCCTATTTTTGATCGTGTCAAAACCCTACGATCTACCATACCTATGGTTTAGTCGTATCCATTTTCATTTGTTATAGAAGTTATTAATTAATTATGATTGTCTTGCATCTTACCCTCATCCCTAGATTATGCATACACATTGCATATAACAGGATTGGAACCCGCAGTTGTACTTCTTAGTCATTAATACCCACTCTTGTCTCTAATTCGTTCTTGTAAATCTTCCTAATAATGATTTGTATTATACGTGCAAATTCAATAAGATGACGTCATAAAGTAACTTAATTCTCTTCACGTTTTCCATACCTTGAACACTGAATCACGTGTTTAGTATTTGGACATCTTCCGTATTGAATGTATGGTAAATTCCTTAATAATAATAATAATAATAATAATAATAATAAAAAGAAAAAAAGAAATTTCATTCTCTATACATCATTAGTTATGTTGTTTCCTACCTATTGTCTACTGATACCTATCAACCTATCAGTCCATATTTTACGCGTCTCTATATTACGCACACAACCCATTGGATTATGTACATGTAAAATACGTCCACATATATTTTTTTTTATTATTTTTTTTTAAGTGCGTTCAACCTTCAAGGCATTCATTAGGCTTACAGTAATTAAATGCTCAAATTCGCGAATCAGCAGAACCGAACGTTTCTAAGATAAACATCCCCTTTCGCTCTGATCCAAATTTATAACATGTTAAACATATTATAACATATTATGTATATAAATCTATATCATGTGTGCCATATACTTTGTATTATATTTCTAACATCTTAATTGTCTATTAATATGAAACACTGAAAAAACAAAACAAAGCTCTAGTAACTGTTTAATTGTAATTAACTGTAATACTTTAATTAATAATAACTTGTAATGTACTTCAAGGAAACTGTAATTAAATGTAATGATTTAATTTATAATGTAAGAATGTACTTTAATAGAAGTGTAATTAAATCATAAGCGAATGGGAAGTAATCCATAATCGAAATCATAATTGTAATAAACCCAAACAAAAATGTACTGTCGTGAAATGAAGACGTGGCAAAAAAAAAAAAAAAAGTTTTTATTTTTATTTATTTTTTTATTATTTTTATTTGGAAACTTTCAAACACCTGATCGTGTTTAAAAGGGGGGAAGCTTAACCTCCAACTGCCATCCCCCAACATTCAGGCATATTTTATACATGTATTTGTAAAATGAAGAACACTTCATTACGAGACTCTGCCTTGGTCACTGCTAAGAGACTCCCCTGGTTAGCAGCTTCGCTGCGGGGAGGGGGGCAGAGGCCCCTTGCCTCCTTAATATTTTTAGATTCCGGCCTGAGCTATGGTCGAAAGAGGTCGAACCTCTACCCCTGTAAATTCAGAGCAGTACCTGTATATTTTTAAGAAGTAAATTTACAGTAAGAGAAACTTTTTATTTTCCCCCTCGAGTTGGGCTATCGTCAGAGGAACTTAGTAAAGTTGATAAGTTATAAAGTATCAGAGAAAGAATTAGAAAATTATAGAAGAAAAGTAACAGAAGAAATATCCGTTGCTTGCCTCCGTAACTAGAACCCCCGTCGAATTCGAACCGAATCAGGGCCATAAAGGGGGGGGTTAACATATATATATATATATAACTTGGTTGAATGGTTTGTTCTTAGGGAAGCGTAGCTTAGCGAGGAATAGGATGACGAAAAGATGGTACATGTTTATCAACAGACGTTTCGGAAAAATTCAATTTCCATCATCAGTGCTAAAAAGTTTAAAAACAAATTGAAATAAATAAGTATAATAAATAAAAGCGAACAATAAATTAAAATGGCGCAACAATTATCGAGAATTAATAGTAAGTTACAATATACTAAATTAAAAGATTAAAAATTAAATGTTACAAAGTATAAAAGTATGGACAATAAGTAAAAATAAAACTGTTTAGGTAAAACAGAATTGAAGGGTTTCTTACCACATTGTTAATGTAATGGGAGACTAATTATACAGAAGATTGGGAATGGTTGCCTCTTGAAAGAATTCCATATTAGGAAGATGGAGCCGGGCGGAGTGATGGTGGGTTTCTTTTGAGAGTTTATTTTGCAATGTTTAAATTGAAAGCGGAACTGTAATCGTTGAGGGTTGGCTGGATACTGAGGATATAAAGGGACTAAAGTATGCGGAGGTCGATTAGTTGGTTGGCTGAATTAATGATTTTGAAGTGGGAGGAAAGTAACGGGTGATTGTGGAGGTGGCAGTGATCCCTTATTGCTGATTTTGAGGGTTTGTTCAGGGCTGTGAAGTTCTTGTAGAACTCTCACGATGTTCGTCCACTCTTGTTTGATATTGGCGGATTAGGGCGGGTTATACTATGCATTTTTTTTAAATCAATGGAGAGGGGTGTTCAAATGACATATTTTGGTGTATAGAACACAATTCTGAAGAAAATATTTAATTCTGATAACCCTAACCTACATCATTTTGCAGTTGATTATTATTAAATTGTTGATTATTTTACTATTGTAGTTACCCCAGAATATGTCTTCTCACGTTTTCTATCATGGCTGCTCACGTTATCTCTCATAGAGCATTGTTCTAACTAATTCATATAAACACATATAATGTAATTCATATAATAATAATAATATTTAAATACTCAAATAAAAAGGTGTGCCATTCCACTTAATTGTAATTATCATACAGTTTGGTATATGAAATATTTTGACGGTTTTCTGGCGCGCAGAAGGCCATTTTCTGAGCCACCTTTCTCAGAAGCTAGAATGTAACGTTTCAGAACATTCTAAAACGTTTTGTGAAATATTTGAAGTGACTCATGATTTATGAAGCTATTTACCACGGCTTGCAGTGAGGGGATAGATTTAGTGATTATCTACTGTTATATTTTAGAAAAAGCTATTTCTACGTATATTATAGTGATACATTGAGCAAAATTTAATTAACAACTTTGATTTGAGCTAAAATTAGGTGGTTCATTTTTAGTACAACTGAGCAGTATGAGGCCTATTTCAATGTTCTAAAGAATATTTTTAGGATGTTTCTTTAGTTTTTTTAGAGTACATGAACAAATTATTTGCATTACAGACAACAGATAAATTAGCATTTTATAACATTTTGAAACCAAAAAAGCATAATGTCTTTAGCATTTGCAGATAAATTTGTTCTTGCCCATTTCAGCTCTTTTTTTAACCAAGAATTTTGCGCTGAAAAGAGTTAATACCTGTCTGTAGTGGATACTTAACTGTTGTATTATTGTTTTTATTTCAGTGTGAACTCATTAAGAAAATGGCTCAAGTCAGAACAAGGACGAAATCAAGTTCTCATCTGAGTAATCTTGTTGGCACTGGCCGGGAGCTGTTGGTGTCTGAACTGCCAACTGTGAGGGATATCCTGAGGTATGGCATCTACTTCAGGAAGCAAAGTGAAGATGACAGGAGGAACTACCCAGTGGACAAGCTGGTGAGTGACATCTACCCTGGTCTGATTTGTCAGTGGAGCAAAGCTAATGCTCTTTTCAAGCCACCTGTTATCAATGAAAAAGTGACCATCATGTCCAAGCTCAAGGAGGTCTGGAATCAGGCAGTGAAGTTTTCTCTTGGGAAGGGCAAACTTGATGCCAAAGAGAGGTTCATTGTCAAGTTAGACAAGTTCTTTGATATTTTGACTTGCAAGTGTCAGATTACCAGTTCCGAGGGGAGAGGCTGTGAGGGCTGTGTTATCCAAGCCCACATTAACTGTTCCTGCAGCAGAGAGAAAAAGATTCCTGTGAAAGATCTTGCCTACATCAAGGGACAGAAAGAGAAGGTTGGAAGTAAGGGACCCCACCAAATAGGGGGTCCTGATCTACCAGAGCACAAGAGACAGGTGAGGACATTGAAAAGGCAGTGGATGGAAAGGAATGCAGAGAAAAGGAGAAGGAGCAAGGAGGAAAGTGCTGCAGTAGCAGAGAAGGCAGCCAGGAAGGATGTTAAGAGGTTTTTGGCAGATGGTGATGAGGATCTGGAATTGGAGAAAAGTGGTGATGAAGATGAGTTTGTTACTGAAGTTGAGCTCTTCCCTCAAACTGACCCTGAGCCAGCAGCTTCGGCAAAGGTACAGAAAAACTATGATGAGATTTAAAACATTGCCCTTGCTAGTGTAAGGTATGGCATAGGGCTGAGGCCAACTGCAGCGATAGCAACAGCAGCTCTGATTGACGCAGGAATCATCACAGAAGACAATACAAGTAAAGTGATTGATAAGAGCAAGGTCAAGAGAGCACAGGAGAAGTTGATGAGAGAGCTGGGGGAACAGTTCGAGAAGAAGTGCAGGGAGGAGGGGGGGATCTCTTGCATCCTCTTTGATGGGCGGATTGACCTGACCAATGTGATGATGGAAGCTGAGGGCAGTGACCAATCTTTTCCCGCAAAGATCAAGGAAGAACACTATAGTGTTGTTAGTGAGCCTGGCAGGTACTATCTGTTCCACTTTACCCCAGAGAAAGCAACTAAAGAGGAGTCACATGCGGAGAAGATTGCTAAGGTCCTGTTTGCCTGGCTGAAAGAGAGGGGTTATGATAAGACCTTGTTGGCTATTGGAGGAGACTCAACAAATGTCAACACTTGTGTGAAAGCTGGAGTAATGCGGAAGCTGGAGCTGCACCTGGGGAGAAAGCTGGTCTGGTTGGTGTGCAACCTGCACACTGTTGAACTTCCCCTGCGCCATCTCATTGTTGACCTTGATGGCCCTACTCTGTCAGACAAAAAATTATCCGGGCCAATAGGAAAGCTCCTTGATTCTGCTACAGACTTTGATATCAATCCAAACTTCACCCGAATCTCTGTTGGCCCTCCACTGATCAAGCTTCCTGACAAGGTCATTCAAGATCTCTCAACTGATCAATACTATGGCTATAAAATTGTCTGTGCAGTCAGGGATGGAGTACTTCCTGCAGGGCTGGCTCTGTTAGAGATAGGACCAGTAAACCACAGCCGCTGGCTCACCACAGCGAACAGACTTCTCAGGCTCTGGGTGTCAAAGCACGGACTTAAAGGAAAGAACCTGAAGATTCTGCAATTCATTGTGGAATTCATCATTGGAGTGTATTACCCATGTTGGTTCAACGTGAAGGTCAAGCACTCCTGGATCGAAGGGCCTAGGCACATCCTCTTTCAGCTGGACTGCCTCAAGTCCCAGAGAAAGGAGGTGCTGGATATTGTGATGCCAACTGTGAGAAGATCTGCTTGGTATGCCCACAGTGAAGTCATCCTCCAAACACTACTCTGCTCTGAGAATCAGAAGGAGAGGATTGAAGGGGTGGAGAGAATCCTGGCCATCAGGGGAGAGGGGGACCCGGACACTCAGCTGGGGGACTCCTCTGTTAGGAGCAGAAGGACACCTGACATCAATTGTGATGCTTCCAGCATCGGTGACTTGATCAGCTGGTCAGAAGGTGTGTCAGAGCCACCTCTCACCTGCTCTCTAAGCACCTCAGAGGTGAAAAACTTTATCAACACCCCCATGGAGGTGCGCAACTGGCCTTGCCACACACAAAGCATTGAGAGGGTTGTTAAAATGGTGACTGAGGCTTCTGCTAAGTACTTCTCACAGGAAAAGAGGGATGGAGGGATCAGGGCTCAGGAGACCAGCAGGAAGCTGATGTCCAAGTCTGAGTCAAAGCAGGATTTGTGCAACCTGGCAAAGTTCAAGATGTCAGGAGAATGATCTTTGTAATTATATCCAGTGATATACATGCAGTTCACCTATTAATAAATATATGTAAAGTTGATTTGGCCTTGTCAATATAAATGATTTACCTTATATCTTTTAATATATTATAAAGGGGTTCAAAAGGGTAAAATTGGCAATTTAGAAATACAAAATGATGTAGGTTAGAGTTATCCTATCCAAAAAAGAAGCTCATATTTGAATTCCCCATGTAAAAACACATAATTTAGACACCCCTGATGGTAGGATTTCCTTCAGATTCATGTTGTCACCTGAGTACGACCCGCCCTATTGGCGGATGGTACTGCCAATATAGTTCGCTTTGCAGCGAACACAATTAAAAGCGTAGATAGTGGACGAAGCAAGTGGCTGGGGTGTTTTTTCTTTATGGTTGAGGTAAGATTTGATACTATTGTTGTTGGTGAAAGCGAAATGAAATTTAATTTGGGGGTAAAGCGGGGTGAGTAAGAGAGGAGTTCTGAAAGTATTTTGTGGCTAATGTGGTCGTAATAGGGGAATGAAAAATATTGTACGTCTTTTTTAACAGTGGGAACTTTAAGGGGGGGTTGATAAATATTATTAAGAAAATTTCTGGTTAAGGACAATAGTATCAAATCTTACCTCAACCATAAAGAAAAAACACCCCAGCCACTTGCTTCGTCCACTATCTACGCTTTTAATTGTGTTCGCTGCAAAGCGAACTATATTGGCAGTACCATCCGCCAATATCAAACAAGAGTGGACGAGCATCGTTGGGATTTCTACAAGAACTTCACAGCCCTTGAACAAACCCTCCAAATCAGCAATAAGGGATCACTGCCACCTCCACAACCACCCGTTACTTTCCTCCCACTTCAAAATCATTAATTCAACCAACCAACTAATCGACCTCCGCATACTTGAGTCCCTTTATATCCTCAGTATCCAGCCAACCCTCAACGATTACAGTTCCGCTTTCAATTTAAACATTGCAAAATAAACTCTCAAAAGAAACCCACCATCACTCCGCCCGGCTCCATCTTCCTAATATGGAATTCTTTCAAGAGGCAACCATTCCCAATCTTCTGTATAATTAGTCTCCCATTACATTAACAATGTGGTAAGAAACCCTTCAATTCTGTTTTACCTAAACAGTTTTATATTTTACTTATTGTCCATACTTTTATACTTTGTATCATTTAATTTTTAATATTTTAATTTAATATATTGTAACTTACTATTAATTCTCGCTAATTGTTGCGCCATTTTAATTTACTGTTCGTTTTTATTTATTATACTTATTTATTTCTATTTGTTTTTAAACTTTTTAGCACTGATGATGGAAATTGAATTTTTCCGAAACGTCTGTTAATAAACATGTACCATCTTTTCGTCCTCCTATTCCTCGCTATATATATATATACGCCATGAGTTGCGGTATTTTCTGAACACGCAGTATTATCTTATTGCTGGTGCATTATTCAATTTCCTGAAAAAAGACAACTACATTCGAATCATCGAACGATGCAAAGATATGATTACCGTCAATGAGGGAAAGGTATGCAGACTTTAATGAACTTGATACCCGTGTGTCACCCGCTTTACACTTTATTCATTTGCTTTATTCAGGTTGGTGTGGCATAATTGTGAAACAATGCATCGGTGAAGCGTTATTCTATTGAAGGAAGAGACTGAGGTAATCATTTAGTTGGTTCAGTTGGGATCCACTGCGTGCATCTTGTAACTATATTTTTTATCTTGACATGCAAGTCTCCCCGACAAAGATCGAACAAGTGTTGAAAAAACACGATTCCGTACTTGATGTTGGGGTTGTGGGAATTCCTAATGTGAAAACGGGAGAAGAGGAACCGAAGGCTTTCGTCATCCGGAAGGTACCCGTTGAAGAAATGGAGCTCATTGCCTTCGTCGAGAAAAATGCTCCCCCACAAATGTGGCTTCGTGGGGGAGTAACTTTCGTAGAATCTCTTCCAAGAAATCATTTGGGCAAGTTGCTCAGAGAGTACATTCGAGACAAGGCTTGGTCGGAGACAAAAAACTAAGTCCGAATCTTGGGAAACTTTTTCAATACATTGTTACTATTATAACAGGAAATAAATGTAACTCAAAACATTTCCACCTTTCACCAATTTGTGTTAAAATAAGTTATGCTGTTATAGTATTCATTAAAGTAAGATAAACTTAAACACATTGCAAAAATACGCTGACTATATTATGAGTTATGATTATATTTACATAGAAAGGCAGCAAAGAAACAATGTTTATTAAAAATAAAAATAAAGATGTTGAAAGGTAGGAGCGGATATATTAGTGGAAAAAATAATGTTAAATTAAGGAATGGGACACGAAATGGCTAGAATAAATGTTAACGTTGTCACTGACGACGAAGCAATAAAGGGAGGAAACATATTGTGACAGAATGCAATCGAGAATTCCTGAAAAGTTGCTTCACATCATCTGACAAAATTATTAAATATAGTCGAAATTACCATTATGGCTCAGTGCAGAATAACCACTGTTCTTCCATCTTAATAAATATATTATCAACCTATATTATAAATAATGGCAGCAATTTGTAACACAAAGATCACATTCACAGCAGCAATTTCATTTCCAGCATAAGAATCATATTCACAATCGACTGATTTATTATCTGTATATAAAAAATAATCTTATTACAGCGCAACACTTTTACAAGATTCAATTCAATTCTTTTAACCAAGCATGGAATGCATGCTGCAATATCTTATGATTCCGCTCCCTCCTTTCAGCATCCCCTCTCTGGTGGACTCGGTGTTAGTCGCACTTACTACGTTTCCGTATCTAAACTTGTACATGACTTGTTCTTTTAGATTAGGACTTATTATCATTAACTTTAGATTAGTCATTATCGGGATCGAAAATAGAAACTGTTTAAAAATTTTGCCTAAGGTCAGTTATAATAATAATAATAATAATAATAATAATAATTATAGTACTGTGTGTGTTTAATGGATGTGAAAATAAACGGAAAAAAACAAATGTAATTTTCTTCCCTTTCCAGATGATTTTACAAGATATGGTAAAGAATTTGCGATAATCCTGAATATTAATAATAATATTAATATTATGTTTAGCATCGTTTAACCTCCTTCGTAACAGCAAAGGTCGTGTGACGGAGAGGACTTAGATTCACGTGGGATTCGAAACACGGGATCGACGTTTGAGTTCAGAAAAATGGGTCGAAATGGTTCGTGAAGTGAAATAATTTGCGATGCTACGATTTAATTATTAGTTTTATGCAGCCTAGTTGTGCATTAAAGCTGTAGTTCATTAATAGATGGACCTCCTACTTCTGTTTACAAGTGGGCAAATTACTACTCAGGGCCGTTTCTAGCCATTAGGGGGCCCTAAGCAGTATACCCATTTGAGGCCCCACCCCTCCATCCACCAACTCACGCCTTACTACATCACCTACAGCACACACATACAAAAAATGGCTGTGTTAATAAAAAACAATTATGAAACAATTTTAATGAAACATTTATGTCCAAAACAACAAATATGTACTTTCAGAAGACAAACAGAAAAAATACACTTCAAGAAATTCCTGAAAATTAGCTTATACATTATTTAGAGTAAATGACAGAACTATGTACAAAAAAATAATGCAATTATTAACTACCAAACAATTACTAACTCTACGATACAATCGTGTAATAGCCAACAGTTATACAGAACCGTTTGTATCTTCAAAATTTTTGCCTCCTAGATTTTTTCTGGGCGAAATCATCAATAACATCATCATATGAAATCTCCCTGCCAACTTCCTGGTTGATGCTTATGATGCCAAGGCCACTGAGGCGATCCTGCCCCCAGAGCTGGGCAATAAATACATTGAATGTATTTAAATACTAAATACTAAATACATGGGAGAAATGTATTTAAATACTAAATACTAAATACATTTTACGAATGTATTTAGATACTAAATACAAAATACATCAATTGTATTTAAATACATTTGTAAATACATTTTAAATACATACAAATTTTAACATATGCATTCACTAATTCATGAGTAACAACAATATAAAATGCTTGATAAAGGATAAAGAAATAGTACAATCTAATTTCCGATTATATATTTCCCTCTTTAGAACAAAACAAAAACAAAAGAACTTAGAACTTACGCTGTTCAACCAGTGACATATTATACTCATTATATCATTGCAAACTGAGTAACAATTAATGAGTAGATGAGACATAAACGTAAACATAAGACGTAAACATAAACATAAGGCACCTTACGAATTCTCTTTTATTTCACGGTTGCTGCGGATCAAAACCAATCTTTCAAAAGTTTTGTCTGAAAGAGAGTTTCTTTTGGGAGTCAAAGTGATTCCCGCGAATGAGAATATTCGCTCTACCGGTGCCGAAGATGGTAATGTCGTGTTGTAGCGGAGGAACAGTCTTTTTATGAGAGGATGTTTTCCCAAACTGTTGAAACATGAACCATGCTGTATTACACTGTCGACGCGTCGTACTGTGGTAGTACAGAACGTTTATTAAATCAGTAAAAGTATTTGCATTTTTATATTTTGAGTATTTAAATACATTGTATTTAAATACTCATTAAAGTATTTAAATACTATATTTAAATACATGAAAAACAATGTATTTATAAATACAGTTCTAAATACACAAATGTATTTAAATACGTATTTAAATACAAATGTATTTAAATACTGCCCAGCTCTGCCTGCCCCATTGATGATCTGAGGTAGTTCTTGATTAGCTTAATCTTAGAGAAGCTCCTCTCGGCTGACGCTACTGTCACAGGTAGAGTGCAGGCAATTCTTAGTGCAACCCAGAGATTGGGGTATAGTTCCTCCAGTTGCTTCTGATGAATGAAGGAGAGATGCTCCAATGCAGTCTTGTTGTGTGAATTTAAAGTCGGCAAGTTCTTAATTTCGAGGGCCAGTTCTCTTCCATCAATGTCAGAGTCAGCTCCAGAGCTCAGTATCTTAGAGAGTTTTTCACACTTGCAGGACAAGTCTTCCTTGTTCATTGTGGGGAAGTTTAGGAGAACCCCAAATATGTTCCTCACATCATCTAATGTTTTGAATCTCTCAGTTATTGACCCGATGGCACAATCCACCACCACATTGAAAAATTTGACTTCCAGCCTCTTTAAGGCTTTTGTAAATGGTTCGTCAGGAGCTTCGTAAGCAAAGTGCTTTTTTGTGGATCTGAGCCTCTTCTCCTTCAGCACAGCCTCCACATTCATTTCCTCACATATGTCCCTAGCTACGACTTGTGCTGCAACAAAACCTGTGTTTCTGTAGCTGGTGAGTGAGTCTTTTGTTTTTGTGAGGAGGTTGACTGCCACATCAAACTGCATTGTAGGAGATGCAGAAGTTTGCTCACATGGTTAACTGCATGAAGAATGTCATACCAAACTACTGTGCAAATCTGAAAGCGATAAGACCCTACCTCCTCTGCAAGTGCTTGTGCTTCAGTCCTGGCTATGGCATCTGTGGCATTGTTTCTGACTTCCAACAAGGCCTCTCTGATGTTGTGGCTCTGGTATCGCACAGCCTCAATGCTCTTAAGCCGGCTCTCCCACCTGGTTTCACTCCAAGACTTGAGTGTTATGTTCACGTGCTTCTTTAAGGTTGTCCATCTCTGTGTAGCTGCTGCAAAAAGGTTGTACAATTTTTGTACGTTGCCAAAGAAGCTGATGGCATCTGTGGAAGCTTTAGCTGCATCAGCCACTACAAGATTCAGGGTGTGAGCCCCACATGGAACATAGAGTGCACGACAGTTCTTCTCTAATAACCTTGCCTGAACACCTTTGTTCTTGCCCTTCATGTTCGCTCCGTTGTCATATGACTGTCCTCTGCAGTCATCAAAGTGAATATTCAGTTCATCTAGTCTCTTCAGAATCAGAACTGATGAACCCAGCCTGTACTTTCTGAAGCCTCAAGAAAGCCCAAGAAGTAGTCTTTTATTTCTGGTACTTCACCTATTTTAACAGTTCTGATAATAATCGACATCTGTTCTTGGTGGCTTATGTCTGGAGTGCAGTCTAAAATGAGAGTAATATTTAGCTTGTTTATTTCTGCAACAATGGCATCCAAGATCTTCCCACTAATGGACCCAATGAGCTCATTTTGAATGATGTTTCCTAGGTAACTTGAATGACTATATTGGCCACTTTCGACTCTGCTGATGTGTTGTTTCATCACTGGATCAAATTTGGCAAGCAGCTCAACCTCCTTCAAGAAGTTGCCATTTGTCTCGATTGTACAATGTAGAGGAAGACCCCCTGAAAGCAAGGTTTCTCTCTGACAGTGATTGGATTATACTTACAAGACGTGTGAGAACATCTCGCCAGCGTCTTCGCTCTACCTCCATTAATGACATTTTAGTTTCGTCAATGGTCCTCCCAGTTTTTAGCCGCAGTTCCAGATCCTTCCATGTTGCCATATTATCGGCATGTTCTGAACTATTTTCATGGCCTTTCAGAAGCGAACCAACGTTTATCCAGTCTGAAAGTCCATCCGTAATTAGTTTGTACGACTTCCTTGAAAACAACTTGCAGCAGAAGCAATAAAGAGCATCATTCCTTCTAGAGTACATCAGCCAACTTCGCTTTATTTTTTCCCCATTAATTAATGTTCTGTACATGTAATGGTGATGAACATTTCTACCGTCCTCTCTTTTAGGGAATCTGAAATCTGGACTGATTTGAAATGGTCCTTGAGACACCAGATCTGTCTTCAATGTATCTGACAGGACAACTGGCCAGTCATACGGATCAGGCGGTGGAGCAGATCTTGGTTCTTGTTGCTCAGTAGAAATGCCTGTGTGTGGTGTTTGAAGCTGAACAGAAGATGGGCCACTTGTTGCTTCATCAGGCTCTACTTGTATTGGTGTTTGAGGTTGCATAGAGAATGGTTCTGCTGTTGGCTCATGATGCTCATCAGGCTTTGCTGAGGATGGCTTTTCCAAATATTTCAGTAGTGCTCCTGAGAACATAACATTACATATTCTGTTAAATTTTGCTAAAATACTCTTTCTTATCTTGTATGATAACTGATCTGTGTGAACAGAATTTAAGGTGATGTGATCAATTAAATTTCACATTTCGAAATATTATAAATATTACAAAGACTAGCTTACTCTACACGATTCCTGAGCACTTGCCTAGCTTGATGGTCTACCTAAGCTAGTTGCCTGAACTGTAATCATAAGAATATACAAGTGGCACATCTCACCTGTGCTACTGGAAAGCTTCTCCTCCTCTATTTTCTTCTTTTTCCGTTTGTCAGCTCCTGATGGATAATGTCGTTTCATTTTCCAAGATGCACGAAGTCACGTCTAGTTAACCACAACTAATCTGCTAAATAATAATAATCATGATAATAATGATAATAATAATAATAATAATAATAATAATAATAACTTATAATTGTAACGTTAATCAAATACATTCAAATAATCAGACCATTTAGGTTTTAACCAACAAAATTCACATCTGAAAAAGATGAGAAAAGAGTAGTAGTATAGCCGCAAAAGGGGAGAGTGCAGGAATGTCGCAATTTAGTACATAATGTTGCAATGTTGCAAAATGGGGTGAGGTTGTTGCAAAGGGGGTGGGGGTTGTTGCAAAGGGGGAGGGTGTTGCAAAAAATACCCCCAAAGGGGGGTGGGGGATGCTGCAGGTGCAACAAGGAAAACTTGGAGGCGGCGTTATCCCCCAAGAGAAAGAAGGAGGAGAGAAAGGAGGAGAGGTGTTCACCTGGCAGGAGCCAAGTGCATATTAAGACTTCAGCCGAGTAGGCGTTGTCTTATAGGCTCCTAATCAGCCAGTTGGCTGAATCAGGCAGTTGGCTGAATCAGCCAGTTGGCTGAGCCAAGGGGGGAGGGGTACACCTGAAGGGGAGAGAGAGAGAGAGAGAGTAGTTGCCTTTGATTGCAAGGCATGCAACTTGGAGGCGGAGTTCTCCCCCAAGCTATTTTCGTTTACCTAACCTAAGAGGCCTCTAAGGGGTTTTCCCAAAGGGCCAGAAAGAGAAAGGACCAGAGGTCCTTGCTCGGCTGGGAGCCGAGCTTGAATGACTCCGTCATCAGCTTCTCACTCTTTTATAGACCTCTATTCCGGCTGAGTTGCCAGATAGCGCCATGTATTCAGTTGCCAGATAGCAAAAACCATATAAAATACCACAATATATTTATATAGTTAATCAATTAATTGTTGGAAGATTCATCTGTTTATTTAAACACACGCTTCAATAAATCACTTAATTCCTATTTAAATATCGAATAACAGTGGGAAACTTACGAAGATAGATGGAAATAAACCAAAACACACGCTCGTCCCCAATCTCCTCACCCCATCTGTGTTTATATATTTATATATATATATATATATATAAAGAATCATAATAACCGTGTCTATTTAATTTTGTCAACCCTTATATATATATATATATATTATATATATTATAATATATATATATATATAAATTGAATTTCACCGAATTAAAACCAAAAAGCACGGTCGACCATTCCCCCAATCTCCTCACCCCATCTGTGTTTGTATATATAAACGAATGAACAACTCGTGCACACACGCACACGCATCTGTACATATCATGTGAATGAAATCAGAAAAAATGCCAAACGTATATTAATTTAAACCAAATGATGCTAAATAATGTATACAAAAATAAATTTTCTCCTTTTAATTATTCAATATAAGAAATTAATCATTAAGCGTTGTTTTTCCTTTCACGAGGAAAGGATTTCTGTAAGTGTCTATAATTTATTCACAAGAAACATGATTTTATATATATGGAGGGTTGTAGTATCTCATTTCACCGAATTAAAACCAAAACACACGCTCGTACCCCATCTGTGTTTATATATATATATATATATATATATATATATATATATATATATATATATATATATAGAAAGAATCATAATAACCGTGTGTATTTAATTTTGTCAACCCTTATATATATATATATATATATATATATATAAATTGAATTTCGCCGAATTAAACCCAAAAAGCACGCTCGTCCATTCCCCCCAATCTCCTCACCCCATCTGTGTTTGTATATGAATGAACAACTCGTGCACACACGCACACGCATCTGTACATATCATGTGAATGAAAATCAGAAAAAATGCCAAACGTATATTAATTTAAACCAAATGACGCTAAATAATGTATACAAAAATGAATTTTCTCCTTTTAATTATTCAATATAAGAAATTAATCATTAAGCGTTGTTTTTCCTTTCACGAGAAAAGGATTTCTGTAAGTGTCTATAATTCAAGAAACATGATTTTATATATATGGAGGGTTGTAGTATCTCGTTTCACCGAATTAAAACCAAAACACACGCTCGTACCCCATCTGTGTTTATATATATATATATATTATTATATATATATATTATATATATATATATATATATATATAGAAAGAATCATAATAACCGTGTTTATTTGTCAACCCTTATATATATATATATATATATATATATATATATATATATAAATTGAATTTCCCCGAAATAAAACATTAACTTTATTCCTATTTTTATTATAAATATCGAATAACAGTGGGAACTTACCAGATAGATGTGTTTGTATATGAATGAAAAACTCGTGCACACACGCACATCTACACACATACACACACACGCACACGATGAAAGGGATACCGACAATCTGGTCAACTCGAATCGTTTACCCTGATGCCTTTTTTACCATAATTTTACCTTCTTCCAGTCACCTCGATCAAAACCTCTCTTGACTCCGATTCCTAGCGAACCTGAAAGTACTAATAATTATATATATATATATATATATATATATATATATATATATATATATATATATATATAGAGAGAGAGAGAGAGAGAGAGAGAGAAGGAGAGAGAGAGAGAGAGAGAGTTTTGTTCATTAACAAATAAAGGAATATGCTTGTATCTTTTGCCAGCAAATTGCAAACCTGAAAGTACTAATAATTATATATATATATATATATATATAGAAAGAACGAGAGAGAGAGAGAGTTTTGTTCATTAATAAATAAAGGAATATGCTTGTATCTTTTGCCAGCAAATTCCATTCACGTAACCTAGAATTTTTCTATCACCCATAGTTTTCGAGAAAATAATATTTCCATTTACTCAGAGTTTTCCCAAAATATTATTTAAAATTAAGTGTACTAATTTAATTTTACTTTCTTTTTTCCAGGTTAACTATACCCACAATTATTATAAATAATAATCAGCGAAAGAAATTAGGCAAACCTGAAAGTACTAATAATTATATATATATATATATATATATATATCGGGTGGTCCGAAAAAAATGACGCATTTTTTAAAAATTAATATCTCAGTAACCCCCTTCCTTATCATGACAATTTTTATATGCAAGATACTTTCAAACTTCTTTTTCTGAATGCAAGAAACGGAATTCTGATATCTTTTATAGTTTTCTCGCAATTAACAAAAGTAACAACATGGGTCAAAAAAACGAATATCATGAGAAAGGAAAAATTTAATCAGAAATTTAACTAATTAATTTACAGTAAATGATCGATTGGACCACCACTCTGTTGACACACTAATCTAAGTCTTTTCTTCCACACAAAAATAATACTTCTTACTTCATTAATGCCAATTTCTTGCCAAGATTCAAGTATTTTACTTTTTAATTCTGATTCGGTGAATTTTTCTCGTCGACCTCGGTAAACCTTCTCTTTTAGTAACTCCCAAATTGAGTAGTCCATAGGATTACAATCTGGGCTTTGTGGTGGCCACTCATTTTTCGTTATTAATTTTGGTGTATTGCTAATCAGAAACGACTGTGTGGCGTAGCTTGTATGCGACGGTGCTCCATCTTGTTGAAATATGAAATCATTTTCTTGATACAGGCGACGACAATCCGGCAACAATTTTGTTCTTAAAAGTTCAATGTAATTTGCAGAATTCACCTTTGTCTTTTCAGTTTCAATAAAATGAACATCTGTCTTGCCATTCCAAGAGACCCCTGCAGATATCATAACCTTTTTGGAGAATCTTGACGTTTCATGATACAATCTGTTTATTGAAATGTCACACTTTTTACCACGCCCGTAGACAACATCATTTTGACGGTTTCGCGGAATTTCTAGAGTGAAATCTTTTTCATCCGTGAAGACTATCTTTTTAATATCAACGACAGAGAAATTATCAAGTAACTTTCTGCACCTTGTTTTTCTTTTATCCTTAACAGTATCACTTTTTCTAGAAGATACTATTCTTTTGAAGGCTTTTAGTTTTTGTGCTTTAATTATTCGGTGTACAGAAGTCTTTCCAATATTCAAATGTTTAGCAATTGTTCTTTGTGACAAATGACTTCCTGGTTTATCTTCTTGAGAGCAGATTTTATCGTTGATGTAATCCACATTTTCTGGAACCGAAGCTGTTTTAGGTCTACCGCTTCCTGGTTTTCTGGCAGTACTTCCCGATTCGCGAATCTTCTTTAAGAGTCTTTCCACTGCACGCCTTTTCCACTTTTTGCCGGGAAACTCTTGCAATAACCTTCCAGTCTTCCATCCTTTTTCACAGTAACAATTTTTAATGAGAATACGATCTTCCTCTGACAGCATCATTAAGGGTACTGACGAATTGTTAAAAAATAAAAATATCCACAATTTGACTTGTTCATTCCTGTAGAGTTTTGTAATAACTTGCAAAAATATCGCATGATATCGTATAAAAATGATATCGTATAAAAAACGGATATTATATTGCGATTTTTGTTTTTTTGACCCATGTTGTTACTTTTGTTAATTGCGAGAAAACTATAAAAGATATCAGAATTCCGTTTCTTGCATTCAAAAAAAGAAGTTTGAAAGTATCTTGCATATAAAAATTATCATGATAAGGAAGGGGGTTACTGAGATATTAATTTTTAAAAAATGCGTCATTTTTTTCGGACCACCCGATATATATATATATATATATATATATATATATATATATATATATATATAGAAAGAAAGAGAGCGAGAGTTTTGTTCATTAATAAATAAAGGAATCCAGTGGTGGCCAACCGATGCGTGCCATTTTTAGGTTTAATTCGGATGCGCCAAAAAAAAAAAAAAAATTTGTGAAAAAATTACTAATAACTTGTAAGTAAAAATAAAATATAATATAATTTACCTTAAATAGAAATATAATGTGAAAAATATTTACCTTAATTTTTAGTTAACTCACCTTAACTGCTTAAATCTTTGATTTTTAATATTTAGTGTTAGAAGTGAAAATTTAGCACAATTCATACTAGACCTCGATGCGACACTTCAAAGTACTTGATAATATTTTGGGAAAAAATGGAAATATTATTTTCTCGAAAACTATGGGTGATAGAAAAATTCTGAAACCGGAATCAGCATCAAAAGTTCTATAAGAAACACCAAATAGTTTTCAAGAAATGTTGTCCCCTAGTGCAATTATCTCTTTCTCGCCGAATTGGAAAGGTTTTCACTCCGCCTTAGACCCACAGTTTAACGTGGATTCAGAAATACATCTCGTCAGGGAATGATTGCACTATTTCATCGAGATAATTAAAGCTCATATACAGGACCTGCATTGTCTATAAGATCTGCGGGAAACTCTGAGTAAATGGAAATATTATTTTCTCGAAAACTATGGGTGATAGAAAAATTCTGAAACCGGAATCAGCATCAAAAGTTCTGTAAGAAACACCAAATAGTTTTCAAGAAATGTTGTCCCCTAGCGCAATTATCTCTTTCTCGCCAAATTGGAAAGGTTTTCACTCCGTCTTAGACCTACAGTTTAACGTAGAAACCGAATGCTCTTTTAAAAATATAATTAGGATATATTTCTTTATTATAAAATCCTCTCGATTACATTAGTGACTAATGATCCGGGAACAGTGGGGGAAAAATATTGACATGGTAAAGACAGCAAGGAGTAATACGAGCATTAAATCTATTGGAGAAAATATAAAGATGCCATTACTCGTCCGGACCCGTTATAGCGGATTGGTACTCAAACTTATCATAGCTCCACCCAGCTACACCTGCAGCCAATCACTACGAACATCTGGCCTTAATCTTTTGGGGCGGAGCTTGGCGATTGTGCATATAAAAGGGGATATTTTTCAGTTTGGAGTAACAGTAGCTATTTTCGCGTCAGTGAATAATCATTCCCTCTGCCAGTGCATTCCTCCACCATGGACCACGAACTGTACGTCTCCCCGGATTTGTATGAAGAACGTGACACTGCAGCACTAACTGCAATTAATCTTTTTAACGCAATTGACCGTGATGAATTATTTCCAACGCAAACCGTTGAAGATATTTGCAGTGACGCTCCTTACAATCCGACGCAAGGGACTACCATAGAAATGTAAGTGTCTATAATTCAAGAAACATGATTTTACATATATGGAGGGTTGTAGTATCTCGTCAAATACTTCATTTAGATACTCACCAAAAATCGAAATTTTTTATGGCAATCGTTTTAAATGTTATTTGGTTTTACCTCTTATCGTCATTATGCTAAAATCGAAATTTTTTATGGCAATCGTTTTAAATGTTATTTGGATTTACCTCTTAAATGAGTTTCGAACCAAAGATATCTTCACATAATGGGGTCTGTCTGTATACTCTGTATATGTTTTAAAAGAATGAACATTATTCCTTTAAGGTCCGATGAGGATTTGACACGTGTTATACAATCTTTTGAAGAATCTCGTGTCATGAATACGGAGGATATACTGATCAGTCAGCATAATGAATGTCACACCGAAATAATGTAAGTGTTTTTCGATCTTTTTGGGGTAAGAAGACAATATATTTTCATAAATTTATTAAATGAAAGAAATCAGTACAATAACCAACTACAGAATATACCGTTACAAATATACACACACGAACAAAAACATTATACTATACAACGAGTACGTACAATTGGAAAACGGATTTTTATCTGTCTGCATACCATTTCATCGTTTCGGCGAGTGTGGCATGGGTCAAATAAATTTAAAAAATTTATAAATTCTTTATCACATGACATATGCGTGAGAAATGAGACGCAGTACATTCCGAAAACATTACTAAAATATCCTTGTATACGAAACGGGTTCCATACAACTTCGGGAATATGTAACTGAGCGAGAAATTTTACAATAATAGGGTCACTCCAGGGTTTAGTACCGAGTGAATCAAAATAGTACAGGCGCTGTCTATTTTTAAAATAGACAGCGATCCAATGAATCCCTTCATTACCGATGACATCTGTGTTCACAATAAGACTACCGCATTCTCGCGTACTTGGCAAACTCAATGCTTCATTCTTCGCAAACACGTCGATAAATTTGGAACGTGTGACTCGTTCACTATTCATTACTTTCTGAAGTGTATTAGCATCCATTTTAAAAGTCAGTGATAACGCTCCTAAATCTATCTACTTCTATCAGGGCTTGCGATTCGAGATATACTAGTACACTAATAGGAGCGTCTATAGGCTTGGCGAATTCCAGCCGCACTGAGATGTTTCCGCTCTGCTGTGGGGTTAAATGGGTATTTACGCTAGCAGATAAGTCAGGTGTAATGTCAAACGGATAAAGGTTAAATTGATCAATGAATTCTTCCTGCGTTACCCCATTACCAAGCTCATCACAATCACCTGCAATATGGGTCAGATTACTATAGGCTCTGGCACAAAGAGGTAACACAGCGTCTGATGAATAGTCCGTACCCATTGTTCCACCCAAAGCAGTGCCATTAACGTATAGAGTTATATTTTTAAGTCCGAAATTCTCGAATTTAAAGGCACTCTTTTTATATTTTCCATTCACCGAAGCATGGTCCTGCATACCGATTAATATCCTTTTAGGAAGATTTCCCAGGGCAATGTTTTCTATCTGCTTCGATGCCAACCCTGCAGGAACCGTATATAGTTTGATTTGTACTCTGTTAATAGGATATTTCACTGAAGCGTTTAGTAAATTTTTCTCAATTTCTAGTTGTTTTGAACTTAATTTCACTCGCCGTACGTGGAGGTATGTGTCCATAATGTGAACCACAACGGGCTTTGCACCCTCTTCTTGATCAGCATCCAGATTTAAGCAGATCTCAGGACTCGTGCGGGTGAGCTTTATTTTCATATCCACCCCGTTGACAAGCAACTTCTACTGGAAAGTGAAATCTGTGTGTAACCGTCCAAAACACTCGTATATTTTCTTTTTAGAATTTTTAAATTTGTCCTTTATACTACTTTCATCTTTAGTTTGATAATATCCCTCGGCACTTAAAAAGGTAGCCTTCGCTTCTTTGGAAAAGTTGAGGACATTTTCCAGATAGGCGGGTAGATGATAGTACCCCGTGCCTGCCGATATGTTGGTCTGATTTAAATATACGTCACACTGGTTGAATATGGAGTGCAGAAAGTTTGTTTCAGGGTATACAGCATATTTGTCATCGCAGACCGTTCCATCAGAATGGGCTATACGTAGCTTAGCGTACATGTGTACACAGCTTGGATCAAAAAAGTAAGGGCCTGAGCTGGGTATCACGAATTCTATAGGTGCACTCGGGGAACTAATTGTGTTTAAAGGGTTAATTGTAAAGTCACTGTGCTCAATAGAAACTTGGGTTGGAGGCAGCTCAAAAAGGGATAGCTCCGATTTACAGCATTGTGAACTACATGGGTGGATGAAGCGTGCCATGGCGAGTTAGAAATAGTGCCTCCTCTCTCGACACGTGGTAAACAAACTATGATTCATGAGATCAATGTCCTTAGCTTATATCAGTCAAAAAAGTGGTCAACCATAGGTTTCATTCGCTTACAGCACTTCTTTTTTGATAGCCTTTTACGTTTAATACCACGTGACCCCTTCTTCCGGGCAGCCCTCTTCTTCTTCTTCCCGCCACCACGCATTTTTCTCTTTGCATCTTTGATGATTTCGTCCCGTGTACGCTTTAAATGTTTTTTTAGAGATTCTTTAGGTTTAGCCCCGGCCAATATGTCTTCTGCAGTGTTAAGACCTGATTGTAGCGCTTTCCTTCCGAGGTATCTGGCACCCATCTTCAGCAAAGGAACAGCCGTACGTAGTATGGATGAAAAAATGGATCCAAGTCCACTACCGCGCTGGTATCTCACCCCTCGATAGACGGTGAAAGGCTTTCTATCCATTATAACTCAGTGCGTCGAAAGTGTAGCTTCACTGTTAAGCTCCCGTTACCGAATGGGAAGTTTTCATCCTCAATCGTTCTTATATATATTGAGATATTGGTTATTAAATTAGTTGCGACATTCACATAATGGGGTCTGTCATATGTAATACTCAAACTCCTTCCTCTATGGTTGGGGATGTGAGCAATGCGCAGCAGGCGTGCCTGGGTATCCCCAACAAACTGGTGCTCCACTATATTACTGTAAATATAGCACATGTCTGGGGACCTTTCAGCCAATTTCTCCATCTTCAATTGATACATTAATCTGGACAAGTCATGCTGTGTCTCGTGAAATGTCTCTTTGGAAGGCTGCGTTATATCGGCCATTGGTTAGAATTTTGAACTTTCTATGGTCTTTAATACGTCTGTTAGTCTTTGATTTTAGGATTAGTGTTTGTGCAGGGTTTCCTTTGTTTACGATTTCGTATACTAAATCATTCGTAAGGTTTGAGTTTCTTAAACTTACGTTTAAGCCTCTCACAACATCCTCGACCGAACCATATTGACCCGGTCCTAGTCTTACTTCTGTAGGGGAAGGTGGGGTAAGACGGACTACTTAACAGAAAAATGAGTCTAGAAACCACATTTATATAATTTTGGGTTTTTTTAGGGGTTGTGGTGGTGCTTTGGGGTGTTATATTTAAAGTCCACACCCTGGTCACGGTTTTTAGAGGAAAAGACTGAAACACGAGATTTTACCAAATCAATATTTTTATTGTACCAAAAACAAAATCACGGGGTAAGATGGACCCCAGGGGTCCATCCTTACTGGCACAACTCACACACAAAAACCTCTTCCTCATCATCCTCTACCCCTGCGACCGAGTGTAGTCTTGGGCACGTTGAATTGTTTTGAGGCTTTTTTCAAGCCCATCTTTTTTGCTCTAACTGCAGCTATTGCACTTTCTATAGCTGCCTCATTCCATTCCCCTCTGCTACTGACTCGCACATATTTCCGGGGCATCTATTGAGAAAAAGAGAAGAAAATGTTAAGGGTTTGTGAAATATTTAGTGTGAGGGGTAAGACGGAACCCCATGGGTTCCATCTTACCCCAAAAATAAAACTTCAATCTCAAAACGTTTACCAAAACATCCAAGTATTGTATACCAATTTATGGCACATATCTATCATGTACACACACATGGGCATATCCAACGTAAGTAGAAAGTCATTATAACTAATATTTCAATAAAAAAAATCCAGTTTCTTACCTTGTGCATATTACATCAGCACCACACAAAAAGACAACTTGCTCTCTCGAAAGCACATGGGCAACTGAGCTTGACTGCCGCCGGCAATGACGGCACTGTTTGGTGACGTGAAGGACATCTAGCAACCAATATCTGAACCTCGCCCTTTCTGCTTGGGTTTAGAGGGGGGGTTCCATCTCACCCCATGGGTCCGTCTTACCCCCCCATCTCCTACTGTAATACCGTGCAACCTTAGTCCGAGCGATAAGTATAGTTTCATCCATAGCTACCCCAGCTTTTTCACACTCGTCAATGTCTCTAAGAATCGTAAAAACGGTTTCTTTATGTTCAATATTTAAAAAGATGGTGTCCAGCTGAATTTCGCATATCTCCACCCCATACGAATCACGACCCAATTCAATGTGCCCGTGGAGTTCTGTTACAAAGTTGGCTAGTGTGTTGTTAGGGTGTACAGACAGGGACGAGGAGGACGGGAGTGTGACGTAGAAATGGTTAGGAGCCATGTTGCATACTGTTTAAGCTTCATTATTGCATCAGCTTTTATATAGGTGTTGAAGCTTTCTGGGTACCCTAGCCATTTCACCAGGTACATTTTTCTCTTTCCTGAACCTTTGCTTCCTAAAATTTTCTCAATTTTAAACACATTTTTTCCTAAATTAAACGCAACTTTCTGTAATTCCTCGCGGTAAAAGCCTCCTGAGATTTCTTCCCCATTCAAATCTTCAATGTAATACATCATTATCTCACCTTTAGGTCTCATAGCCCTAACTTTAAAAATCTCGCGTGTCCATCCTTGCTCAAAACCCTTTGCGAATTTATTCCCCGAACGCGACAGCCTTACATAATCATTGATTTTGAAGCGCGCCGAGTGTGGTAGTGGTGTTGGTGATCCATCTCTTCTCGGGAGCGTACCTCTTTCTAAAACTTCGTTAGGTGTTGTCCCAATCGTGCGATGGTGTGAGCGGTTGTAGGATGATGCCAATGATTCCAGAATGTCTAGAAATCTGTATGTGTTTTTATGTGTAAAATAACGGTGCATGCGTTCCTTTATGGTGCGCTGAACTCTTTCAGCTAAAGAAGCCTTATGTATAGAATTGGTTGTGTAATAGCTGATATTAAACTCTGTCAACATGTTCTGAAAACCACGGCCTATAAATTCCTTCCCCATATCCGTACAAAAGTAGCCAGGAACCCTGTTTTCTTTTAACATTAGCGTTTTGGCGGCTTTAGCAACTGTTTCAGGTGATTTATTTTTCAGAGGAACTAGCCACAGATATCTAGAGAATACGTCTATTATGAATAGAATGTAGCGGTAACCATCGTTATACACAGAATATCTTTGCATGTCTGTTAACTCTGCTTGTCAAATAGAATCAATCGAGGAAGCCGTTGTCTTGGCTGTTTTAAACCTTTTTCTCACAGGCTTATGAAGCGTATAAGTGTCCTGCTCCCTCAAAAATCTTTCAAAATCTTTTTTCCCTACTCCGTAAACACTTCTGTACAGTCTATCTACGCCACCGTAAGAGGATGGGTTAGAAATGTCATAATAGCGTTTAGTTAATATGTTAGCCATCTGCGTATTTTAGAGGCACGTGGGTAGGGTTGGTTTAACCTCTTCTTTCTCCTCTTCAAAGGTGTTACCGCCGGGGGTGACGGCGTCTTCAATTGTGTCACATGCGTTGCATGTTCCAAGTCTTTTAACCTGTTCAGATTTCCTATCAACGTTTTAGGGACATTTATTTGTTGTAGTCTTGCTTTAATATGCTTCCATCCTGATGATGATGGCCTATCCCACTTTCTCACCAGATCATGGACAATGTCTACGATATTCGATCCCTGTACCTTTGATCCTTCCACAATGATCTCGCCTGTATCGGTCCATTGTATGGCTGGATCCTCATTCAATAGATTATAAAGACTTAAGCCTTTACTCATCAATGTATGTGGGAGAGTGCTTTTTAATACATGTTCGATATGTTGTGTGGCTAATCCCTCAATTTTTGGTTGGTCAGCTGTATCGGCGGGCACAGATCCTATGTCGCCATGTCCATCGTCCCCCGTGCTGTGCCTAATAACCACAGGAATCTCTGTAGGGCTCTTATAATTTTCGTACTCGTGAAGAAATTTCTGCAGAGCTTCTTGGTATAAGATTCTTTTCTCATCAGGTGTTTTTTCACTGTTTAATAGGGCTAGCAATTCACTTTCCATTCTTTTAAGTCTGCTTTTACGGGGATCTAGATCCGTGTCTGGATTCCTTTGCAGTGAAGCGTACAGCTCGTGGGGAATCACTACCCACTTTCTTCATTATATTAATCTAGTCAGTAAAGGACCCAAAACTGAAAATAAGATGGGGAGAAATGACCCTCCTGTTTGTACAATAATTCGTTTTTTCTTCGCTACAGTTTGACTTTTACGAGCGAGTGCACGTATTATGTTCTTGTAGCGGCGTAGGCGAGCCTTCTGAGGGGTTTTCATTGATACATTGCAATTTATAACGTTAAGACAGATTTCACAGATGCATTTTAAAAAGTCGGCGTCGATATTTTTAATAAACATCTGCTGCATTGCCCGGGGCAGTCGATGATAGATTTTTATTAATTCAGGGTATTTCTTTAGTCTCTTTGTCATTCTGGAATATACACCGTTTCAGGCTCGTTTGGAAATATATTCGTTCGTAGAAGCACTCTAAACGTGTTTCGCGGATGAAGGTCGCAAAGCAAATATCCGTAACGCGTGCTTGTAGTTTCTTTATAAACTTCCAAAAACTCCTTACGCTGATTCGGGAACATTTGATTGGCTAATACCCCAATTTGTGATACATCTCTACGTTGCGCGAATAAGACTAGATGTTGTGTATTTAACGACACATCGCGCATGTATCTATTTTTGAAAAATAGATTCTGATTGATGAAGAACACGCTTATGTTAAGATGGTGGGAGAATATTGTAAATGTCTCGGCAAACGTTTTATCCATCTCCAACATGAGATCGTCAATTACAATGATTGTATGTTCATTTCCCTTTGACGAATTAACGTCATATCCGCCTTTGTGGAACAAAATATCATCTTGGTACTCGTTGAACACTGATTGATACGTCGAATAGCACCATATAACTTTATGCACAAATTTCGAGAACATCTCTCCCTTTTCTTTAATGATTTTAAGCATAAACACAGTTTTACCACATCCAGTAGGTCCAGATATAATACATGTGGAAGGACTCGTGAATCTGAATTTTTCTACAGAGTCCATTTCTAACACGTCACACTCCTAAGTGGGTCATTTACAAAATATTACAAATTTTGAGTGCTGTTCTTTATATTTTGCTTTCTTCTCCCACAGAACCGTGAATGACGATGAGGTAGAGCATCCCATCATTGACATTACGGATGACCTCGACGACAGTGTAGTTGTGATCTCCTCCCCTGCCAACAAGCCCTCACCAGCGATACCGGTAGCATGTCCAAAGCGGAGGTATGATGAAGAGAACCCCTCGCCAGGTATAAAGCTACCGAAATACGCGCCTGTTCCACCAGTAATAGATCCCGAACCCTCAACCTCTTACGCAACAACCCCCCCAGCAGCACCTCCTGCTAATATATCCCCTTATTCATCCGCCACAGTTGCCCCCCTTTCTGTTAAGTCTACAATAATAGATCCCCAACCCTCAACCTCCTATGCAACAAGCCCCCCATCAGCACCTTCCGCTAATATACCCCCTAATTCATCCGCCACAGTTGCCCCCCGTTCTGTTGAGGATGATATAACGCTTGAATTGGTGCGCTCCGCAGCCCCGACCCCAGCCTTGACTAGAAATCGGTATAGAGTCAGGGTCGACCCTAGAGCCATGTATAGCAATGGAATTGAGCGCGGGCTACGCCGGGTTGTACAGCGTATTGTAGAGTTTGCTCTTCAGAATCGCGACGAGCGTGAAGTCAGGACGAGTCTGTCCTTTGGATTCGGGTCAGATGACGGTGATGTAGATGATTATTGGGTGATAGTGCCATTTAGACGTTTGGCGGCTGAAGATGTAGAATATATATTAGGACGTATAATGCAGGCCGCCAAAAGTAGTATAGCCTTTAATATGGGCAACTTCACGGTAAATATTGATCGTGTATTCCGTGTTGCGGGCCATAGTGCCATACCGTATACTCTTAACTTCAATTCTCCGACTATTGACCGAAAGCATATAAACGTCGATCGTGGTTGCGGCTTTATAGCAGTACTCTTAGCACGTATGTTTACTGTACAAAATACACGGACTCAAAAAATTTGGTTGCCTACGGTCGTGGAACGTGCCCGTAAACTAGCTGTAGACTGTGAACTTGAATTTGACTGTAATATGGGTCCTGAAGAGCTGAGAATGGTAGAACAGGAAATGAATATCCGTATAGTTGTATTTGGGTTGGATGATCGTCGTAGGACTGTGTATGTTTTAAAAGCTGTGTGAGAGATCGTACAAGACCCCTACTTATTTTAGGATTGTCAGGGACAACGTATCTCCCCATCCGTAATATAAGTTGGCTTTACGCGAGTTATGACAAAAGTCGAAAATATTGGAGACATCACGATTTGTGTAAGGGGTGCCTCGAGGTTGCGGATGATATAGTGAGACATTGTAAAGAATGTCACATGGTATGTGAGCAGTGTAAAAGCACCAAATGTGAAAGCCGTGTAGTTGAAGCTGAGAAGAGAGACTGTGATGTGTGTAGACGCACATTCTTCAATAATAACTGCTTTGATTTCCATAAATCAATTGGCACGTGCAGGAAAATGAGAATCTGTGAATGTGGTATGTTTCACACAATGGATAATTGGGGGAAATTTAAGCACAAGTGTGACGAAATTCACTGTCCTACATGCCGGGAGGAATATAAGGCGGATGGAGTAAAGCATGTATGTTATATGAAAGATGCTAAGCCTAAAAATAACCCTTGTATAACTGTATACTACGATATAGAAACATATACGAACGCTGAAACCAAAGAGGTAATTCTACATTTACTTGTGAGCCAGACCATCTGTGATGAGTGTATGGGGATCGAATGTGACGAGTGCCCCAAATGCGGTAAACGGACAAACGTTTTTAAAACGAATGTCCGCGATAGTCCTGTGAAACTATTTGTGTCCTATATTGTCAAGTTAGCCGACAAGTTCAAAAAAATGACTGTGTATATTCTCGCCCATAACGGGGCAAAGTTTGACACGCAGTTCCTTTATAAGGAGTTGCTTGAACACGAATCCTCTGAGATATTTACAGGTGATCCATTGAAAAGAGGCAACAAATTAATACAGATGCAGATAAGAGGCAATGTACAATTTAAAGATACTTTATTATTCACACCTTGTAAATTAGCAAAGCTACCCATATAGGGTGTCTCAAATATACGAATGGAGGATTTCGGGTCGGGGCGACGCTTGCCCGTATTACACCTTTATAAAGGATTGTTATCACAAAATTTGACAGCTGTAGGAGGATTTTTAGGGGTCACTCAAGTTCGCCACTTCTGTTTCACTTATACAAGATTTTCTTCTCTTTCGCAGGTGATGGTTACTAGAGCAGGAAACCAGTTGCTGGACAAGGCCCCAATTGCAGCGATTGTTTGTCCACGACTTCCATCGAAGGAGCAATGCCTGCTCCTTTACTTCCACCACCACCAAGACCAAGAGGGAAGGAAGACCAAATCGGAGAGCATTCGCCTGGTGGTGGAAACCATCTGGCACATCTGGGAGAAGGCCAACATACCAACTACCACCAAGAAGTACGCAGGGGAGAAGCTGGCGAAGTTGATCGATACCTACGACGCACTCAAGAAGAACAGGACAAAGCCGCAAGAGGGTTACCGGTACAAGGCGGGGATGTTCAAGTCGGATTTGGAAGACGTGTTTGACGTGGCTCACTCCTCCGCGCTATCCTCCTCCAAGGTCCCTCAGGAGGACAAGGATTTTCTCACCTCGCAGAGGGAAGACAGGATGTCGTCAAGTCTTGCGGGGGTGGACCAGAAGACAGCGAAGAAGAAAGCTGTGAAGCGGAAGAGGGATCTTGCAGCCACGGCTAGGAAGAGTAAATGGGATGCTGGGGTGACACAGCTCATGGAGGTAGCGATCTTGGAGGTGGATGGTAGCAGCACTGAAATGAACACGGAAGACGAGGATGATGACGACGAGACGTACCAAGCGCCCAGCACCAGCAAGGCCCAGACTCAAAAGAAAAGGCGAATGAATGCCCTCACGGACCCGAAT
The DNA here is from genome assembly GCA_023014485.1 of Bathynomus jamesi. Lineage (NCBI taxonomy): Eukaryota > Metazoa > Arthropoda > Malacostraca > Isopoda > Cirolanidae > Bathynomus > Bathynomus jamesi. Next base: position 488,880 of record JAJOZX010001876.1, on the reverse strand, counting down.
TCATCGCTGCTTGGGATCGCGACAACATGTCCGTGAGACAAGCAACGTCGTCCTTTGCAGCAGCAGCTCAGAGTTTGGGTCATGACCTGGATGACCTGGTAATCTCGCCAGCAACTGTTCATCGAACACGGAACAAGATCCGAAAGGAGATGGGAGAAGAGTTGACCCGAAAGTTCGAAGCTTCTGGTCCTTTAGTCTTGCACTGGGATGGGAAACTGTTGGAAGATATCGCCAAGGAGAAGAAGGAGGTTGACCGGATTGCTGTTGTGGTGACGGGCGATGGAGTCGAGGAGCTTCTTGGTGTACCCGTTGCGGTGGACGGCACTGGAAAAGAACAGGCTGCAGCCGTACTCCAGGAAGTCCAGGCTTTTGGCATTTCGGAGCAAATCATTGGACTGGGATTCGACACCACAGCTGTGAACGCTGGGATGATCCAAGGTGCTTGCGTTCGCATTGAGCAGGAGTTTGGCCGTCCCATGTTGTGGTTGGCTTGCCGTCACCACGTCTTGGAGATCTTACTCAAGGATGTCTTCGTGCGATGTCTGGGGCCGTCCTCTTCCCCTGACATTCTCCTCTTCAAAAGATTTCAACAGCGGTGGGCCTCCATTGACAAAGGGTCATTCTTGTCCATCGGTGACGAAAGCAATCCCACAACAACTGACAACTGGGCAAATCAAGCGTCTTCCATGAAGAAATACCTGCAGCAGACGCTTTCCCACTGCACACATCCCCGAGAAGACTACCGTGAACTCCATCCTTTCCTACCGCTTCCTTGGCGGTCAGGTCCAGGGGGGATTTCGTCAGCCTGGGGCCTATCACCACGCCAGATGGATGGCCAAAGCCATCTATGCCCTCAAGATTTTCATGTTCCGTCACCAACTGGACCTGACAGCCAGGGAAGGAGGAGGACTTCGGCGGCTGTGTTTGTTCATCTCCCTCGCGTACGTGAAGTAGTGGAATGAGGCAATGGTCTCGAATCGAGCTCCACTGAACGACCTAGAGTTCCTTCGCCTGCTCGAGGCCTACCCTGACGAGGAAGTCAGCCACACGGCATCCATGGCCTTGAAAAGGCACCTGTGGTACCTCTCAGAGGATCTCGTGGGGCTTGGTTTCTTTGACGACCGCATTCCAAAGGACACGAAGCTAAAGATGGTCCAACGACTTCAATCCCCCGCCACGAAGAAAGGACTCAAGCGGATCGATCCGAAGAACTTCAATCCACAGCAATCCATCGAGCTCTTCGTCACCCTGAGAACAAAAGAAGTCTTCTTCCGCGCGATCCTTCCAGAATCTGAGTCTCCCACCTTCCTCATGAAAGATCCAGAGGATTGGATCAATGACCAGGATTGGATCACGGCGCAAAAGAGGGTGAAAGCCCTGAAGGTGGTCAATGACGCCGCCGAGCGTGGTATCGCTTTGATGAAATGATTCAATTCCACCATCACGCGTGATGAGAAGCAGAAGCAATTCGTCCTCAAGGTGGTTCGGGTTCACCAGAAGTTGATCCCCGTCAAGACGAAGGAGAGCTTGAAGAGTAAAATCAAATAGTGTAGGACAGATTGATGATGAAAACAATCCATTTATACGCGCTTATTTCAATTAATGAAAGGTGCATTTCGTTTATTTTCATTTTTGTTCAGAAATAAAGAGAATAAGAGAATGATAGAAATTTCTTTTTTTTCCTAAATAGCTACAAGAAAGTGTTAGACTTGAGTGACCTCTAAATACTGTTCGATTCCCATCATTTTTCGATTTTTAGAACCTCTATGCCTATTGAAATCGGGGCAGCATTCGCGAGCAAGAGAAAATCGAAAAAAAAAAATTCTATGTATTAATGAGACACCCTACAGTACCCAAGGTGATGGGAGTAGCAGCTGAAGTTTCAAAAGGATACTTCCCTTACACTTTCCTCACCAGCGAGACTTTAAACTACGTAGGCCCACCACCACCCAAACATTATTTTAACTATGACTGTATGGATGAACGTGAAGACTTTGATCGATACTACGACAGTTTTAATGAAAGTAACCCTTATAATATAGCTGATGAATGTGAGCGTTATTGCGTGAATGATGTGCGCGTGCTTAGAGTATGTTTCCAGGCCTTTAGAAGGATGTACATAGCCCGTTTCAAATGCGATCCGCTGCAAGTCGCAACCACCATCGCATCATTATGTTTTACGGTGTTCAAGAATAACTTCATGCCTAAAGACACCTTAGCCATTATTCACCGAAACAAACCCCGCAGTTACGGACACAAGGCTATTTACTGGCTCATACACCTACAGCAACAGACAGGTGTATACATAAAGCACGCCCGCAACACGGGTGAAGTACCCATTAAGATTAATGGACGTGTTTTTTGGGTTGATGGGTTAAGTGAAAACCGTGTCACTGGTGTGAAGACTGTGTACTCCTTTAACGGATGCTGGTGGCATGGATGCCCCCGTCCTGAGTGCGGAATCGCCGGAGATATCCACGGTAGATCTCCTGCCGACTGTCTTGCATGGACCCGCACCCGCGATCAACTTATAGGATCACAGTTCACTCACAAAGTCTTGTGGGAGCATGAATATGATGCACGGATGGAGACAGACGAGGTGTACCGTGAGGAAATAAACACGATCAAGCGTTCAATGGTGCTGGATCCTCTCAAATGTGGTGATAGCTTGTTTGGAGGACGTACAAATCCATTCAGACTATACTTTCCACCTACGGAGGGCGTGAAGCTCCATTACTACGATTTCTGTTCTTTATACCCATACGTGATGAAGAACAATCCGTACCCCGTGGGCGCTCCTGAGAAACTGGTGGGACCTAACCTGCCCTCCATCAATGAATTTTCAAGAAATTTGAATGATCGTTACTTTGGGCTCTCTTTCGTAGACGTACTCCCCCCACGCAATTTATGGATGCCAATCTTACCTGTCGTTATCGACGACAAGCTCATGTTTCCCCTGTGCGTGAAGTGCGCGGAAGAGGATAACGGCGAATGTAACCATATACCCCACCAGCGTAAGATCAGAGGCGTATATACAAGTCCTGAGTTGGCCCTAGCCGTGCGCCATGGTTATAGAATACTGAAGATACATGAGGTGTGGAGGTTTCAGAAGTTACTCAACCTTTTCACACCATATATAAACACCTTTTTGAAGGATAAGGTTGAGGCATCAGGGTATCCGCGAGGAGTTGATACCGAAGATGAAAAGTCTGCCTATATTCAACGTTACCGCGACCGCGAAGGTATACAACTTGATCGTGTCCAAATTGCAAAGAATCCTGGCAAGCGCTTTAGTGCAAAATTGTGTCTAAACAGTCTACGGGGAAAATTTGCGCAGAATACCGGCAAAGGGAACATTCATTTGGCACAAAGTTATAGTGATGTCTGGGATTATGCCAATGCTCCCGATAAAGAGGTCATGGAGATCGTGAATGTAGGTAATACTTACATAATAAAGTACAACAACACTGAATTGGCCACAGATACCTCAAGGGTTACAAACATACCTGTGGCCAGCTTCACAACAGCCTACGCCCGTATAAAACTTTGGGGTCTATTGCATTCTCTTGGGCGGAGAGTATTGTATGCCGATACAGATAGCGTGATATTCACAGAGAGGGAGGGTGAATACATGCCCGCTATTGGGGAGTTCCTCGGCGAGCTCACTGATGAGATCAAGGATGAGTATGGGGACAACGCATACGCCGACTCTTTTGTCTCAACAGGACCTAAAACTTATGGGGTACGAGTCAGGGTGTGGGAGGATATGAAATATATCGTGAAGGTAAAGGGTATTACGCTCAACCATGTGAATCGGCGGGTTGTTAACTTTGAATCGTTGAAGGATCTAGTGTGTATGGACGATGATGAGGGCGAACGACCTCCCCAACTAATTGTAGGCACCCACAATTTTCGGGCGCAGAAGCTGGGGGGCGTGAAGGAACTTAGGGGTACGAAGGTGTGCCGTAACCACTATAGGAAACGTTACCAGTTACCTGGTACCTATGATACCGTACCCTTTGGATACCATAACGTTTGATGCTTCTATTGTTAACTGACACGTATTTGTCTTGTATATAATCTTTGATGTATCTATTGATTTATTACACGTATTTGTAAATATATATATAACTTGAATATCTCGTTTATTAAATCGTATTTGTAAATATATTTATATATAACTTGAATATCTCGTTTATTAAATAAATCATGTTTCAATTAGCGTTTCACTTTCTCCTTTGTGTGTGTGTGTGTGTGTGTGTGTGTGTGTGTGTGTGTGTGTGTGTGTGTGTGTGCGCGCAGGTGAAAGTTCTAAGCTCCGCCCACTGTAAGATCAGCAACGTGAGTCATGCTACTATCTGGGAGTCCCTGCGTGGTCAGTCGACTGCAGTAAGCCCTTGAGATCAGACGTGTATTCGCCAGCGTAGAAGAAAAAAAAGATCAGACGTGTATTCAAATGGCTACCTTTAATATTGCTTGTACAACGTTTATGAAATTGTATTCAGCAAAGTGCCAGGATGTGGTGGATACCGAAAAACTTCCTATTCCCCCCTCCTATGCCTCTTTTAAAACCACATTGGATTGTGCGAAGTTGCAAGATGTACAAATACTCTACGGATGTTCTGGTGAGACCGTTGAAGGCTTTCGTTGCACAGACGATGTGCTGAAGTATGCTGCAGAGCTAAACTTTATAAAGTCTCACATATACCGTGAAGTAAAAGAAACAACGCGTGCAGAAGAGAAGCAGCAGGTATGGATAATGAGTCTTCCGGATGGGTGGTGTGACAAGCGGTATTACGTCATGCTACACCATGTCGATTACTCATACCCTACGACTGAAAATGTGAATCTCGTGATCATGGACAATCTTAAGTATTTTTACCACTCTATTAACGTATATCATGATGAGGTTCGTAGTGAGGTTGTGGCTAGTGCCCTGCGTGAGTTTTTAACAGACTTTAGAGACGAGTATCGTTTGATGGACAGAAAGGAAAAATATGAGCATATCTTCCTCTCAAATAGTGCGCCGGAGTGTGAAGATGTTTAGTAAAACATAAAATGTGCCTAGTTCGTGAAAATTATCCTGAGGTAAACTGTCTGGTGCGTAGTCTGGTAGTAATAAAACGGAAATTAATTCTTGTACCGGAAAAACACCTACCCAATATGTACAACAATTCGGTGCGACTCGCGGATCATACGAGTTCGAACAACCCCATTCACGTATCATCGAGTCAGCCGCCCGTCGAACCGTTCCTGCCTACCTGCGTGCCTCACACGGCTCATAGTTATCTCAGAGCTTGAACCGAATGGACGTGCGCTCCTCGAATACGATGGAACTTCCTTTGAGCAGCATTCTCAACGCCTCGTACGATGTGTCCCGACGAAATCGTTGCGCGTGTTGAGGCGTAAATCCGGTACCGTTAGCTATGTACTGGAAACGGAATGTAGACAAACAAACAAACGGGTTTATTTAAGTGTCGAGGAGATGAATAGAATCTTCGTGATAGTTGAGAAGTGGAGTGAAGATCGTTCTAAAATACCTGCTAACGTAGGTACAAGAAGAGAGCAGATTAGTGACGCACCCTCATACGCCGTTGTATGTACGTTGTGTATAAATAACGATCGTCCGTGCATTGATATACGGCTGATGTGGAAGAATGCTTCTGATAATAACGCTCTTGTTCCTACGCGAAACCGTTTCATCCTCGACAGAATGTTTTAATTCGTCGGATTCCGCAAGCTGAAACCTATATTAGACGCGCGTGTTACGGATATGCTTTATTTTGATACAGTACTTGAATACGCCTACACCGCTCTGCTCGATGGGTTTACCGAGTGTAGGGCTGAACAGGGTGAGAATGGTCTAGAGCTGGACGTTTATTTAAAAAGTTTAGACTCTTTGAAATACCATGAACTTTGGTACAAAGCAATTGATCGGTACAAGGCTGAGCTCACCTACACCGTTCACCCTGAAGAACTATTTCTTTATATAACGCGCAGTTGTCGTAACGATTTAGAAGATTATTTCAATTGCCGCTATGTTGAGTGAAGATGAGTTCACGATTGAAAAGCTCGAGTCGGTAGAAATAAACCCTCGATTGGAAAAGCTTGTTTATAAACTTGTGTTTAATAATGTAGCTAACGATGAACTCTTTGTGCGTGCTTTTGATTGTATTCTAGACGTATTTAAAGATGACTTACCAACCGGTTGTAAAGTCGGAACAAAAATAGTACTGAACGATATGAAAGCCCTTCATATCGAATACAGGTTTCCCTATACTTTAAGCGGTGAAATATTATTAAACCGCATATACTGCGTAATGCAGAGCAATAATGATGTAATTGTAAACGCGATTAAGTGCGAGTTTAGTATTTTGAAAAAAAAGTGAAATGTATTTATATATTTTGCGTGATATTTCTCCTGTACTGTTATATTGAAGGATTATATGCATATTTCTATTATTATTGAAATGTATATTTATTTCTATATATCTCCATAATTGTGTGTGTATATATTTTTTTGATTATATGCATATTCCTCAATTATTATTGAAATGTATATTTATTTCTATATATCTCCATAATTGTGTGTGTGTATATATTTTTTGATTATATGCATATTCCTCAATTACACTGGTCAACAAATTTTAAGGATTTTTTTGTATCTTTAATGAAAGTAGCCGATTCTTATGTATTTTTGCATGCTGAGTTTGAAAATGATAGTGAAATTGTTTAATTAGTTCGTGTTTTTAAGATATCATGGTAATTATTGTGTAAGTACTGGTAAAAATTTATCCCACAACATATATGTATTTTAAGGAGCACACTCACTTCAATGTCGTTTCCTCTTGGCCTGTCTCTTGTACTCTGACTGTGTAGTGTCTCTTATTACTGACCAGCAGAAATCAGCCAGCATAGATGAATTCCACTTGCCCTGGTAACGTTTCTCAAGAGCTGAAATCTGCTGATGAAAACGTTCCCCATGTTCGTCACTTACTTCACCAAGGTTTGCCGGGAAAAAGTCGAAATGGGAATGGAGGAAATGAATTTTTAGAGACATGTTACATCCCATTCTTTGGTACGCCTTCAACATATTATCCACCAATTCATCTGCATTTGGAGCTCTGTTGTTTCCAAGGAAATTTTGCGACACTGACTTGAACGAGACCCAAGCTTCTTTTTCTGCGCCCTCCAAAAGTGTCTCGAAATGTTCATCTTTCATCAGATTTCGTATATGAGGACCAACAAATATGCCTTCCTTGATTTTTGCCTCACTGAGTCGAGGGAACTTCTGGAAAAGATACTTAAATGCCTTTCCATCCTTATTGAGTGCCTTCACAAAATTTTTCATAAGCCCTAACTTAATATGTAACGGTGGTAGAAGTATTTTGCTTGGCTCTACTAATGGCTCGCACGAAACGTTTTTCACACCTGGCACTAAACGTTCTCTTAGAGGCCATTCCTTCCTTTCATAATGCTGTGACCTAGCACGGCTGTCCCACTCGCAAAGGAAGCAGCAGTACTTCGTGTAACCCTGCTGGAGACCAAGTAACATGCCGACCACTTTCAAATCACCACATATGCTCCATTTGTGAGCGTTGTAGTTTATGTGGTGAAGCAGATATTGCATATTTTCATATGTCTCCTTCATGTGGACAGAATATCCAATTGGAATGGCAGCTTTTTCGTTTTTGTTATGAAGTAGTACAGCCTTAAGGCTTAGCTTAGAGGCATCAATGAACAACCTCCATTCGTCATCTCTGTATGTTATATTTAGAGCATTCATTAAACCAACAACATCTGTACACACCACGAAGTCACCATGTTTGATGAAGAAAGTCTCCAACGTGGATTGCCTAGTGCGGTACATGGATATTTGGACATCATCATGAAGATGCCACTGTTGAAGGCGTGAGGCGAGCAATTCTGCCTTAGACTTCGGTAAGTCCAAATCTCTGATGAGGTCATTCAGTTCGTGTTGGGTGATTTTATGCGGTTCTGTAGACAGTTCACTGGGCACAAAGTCGGTATCTTGTGATGTTGTGGGATGTGCAATGTCTTCATCTGTACTCGTTACAGGATGCTCTTCGTCATCCAAATCGAGGGTGTCTGAGGAGGTAGGAGGATTGGGCACAGGTATGTCTTCGTTATGGGGCACAGGTCGAATGGCGGATGGAACATTAGGATACTTGAGGGTCCATTTTTTCTTCTTACTAATTCCACGTAATGGCGGAACCATGCAGAATAAACAGTCATCCACGTGGTTACTTTGTTCCCTCCACACGACGGGGATGCCGAAGCCCATTGACCTCGGTTTCCCATTGTACCACTCAAGTAATGTAGTTGCACCTGTAATGCAGCATATATGCGGCGCCCACGTTTTGTCCTGATCTCCTAATTTGCACTTAAAATAAAGGTGGTACGCTTTCTTGATGGCAGGTGTTAACGTCTTCTTTTGCGATTTTAATGTTACTTTGCCGCAAATATAGCAAAAGTTATTTGAGTCATTAACGCATTTACGTGGCATTTTGCTTATAACGTCAATGAGAAACTGATCGCAAGATTACGCTTTAACACGCACTACACTCTATATGTCATGAACTAACCACAGGTGCAAATTACAAGGAAACACTACAAAAGCACTATGTCAAAATGTGAAATAACGTGTCACCACAACAAACGTCACTCTAGAACTGAGCTAAAGGGATTTACGATGTACTCAAGATGGCGCCAGACAACGAGGTTGCCAAACGAGCACATTCTACAGTGTTGGCATATGTTATGCTTCAATGATATATTCATTTCAATTGGGAAATAATGAAAACAGGGCACCCGTGTATCTTCTAAACGCGAACCAATCATGCAAAATGAAGGTCATTTTCCGATTCAGCGACGTCGAATTACTAAAGAAATGATGGTTTCATCGAAGATACATTTTGGCTGTTGATTAGTGATAATTAGTAAATTAGTGAAATAATGTTTTACAATACTAGAAAATTTAAGCATTTAGGAAAGTATAAGCATATAGTAAGAATAAAGTTAAATAATATAGAAATAAGATCTCACAATAGTTATTTACACATAATGACCAAAACATTTCGTTTGTCTCCGTTTTATCACATTTGTCTCATCCAAAAACTTGAATTAATACGATAATAATAATAATAATAATAATAGTAAGGATAATAATAATAATAACAATAATATTAATAATAACTTCAGCGAGATTCCTATTCTTGCCCACTGAGCTATGATCTGGGAGCCTGTCTAGGGGCCCCCTAGTAGCAGCGGAGCCCTAAGCGGCCGCTTAGTCTGCTTATGCCAGGAAACGGCCCTGTTACTACTAGGCCAAAATCTGGTCCTATTGAGTTAGGCCTGAGACCAGCTTTACTTCAAGACCAAGTAATCCTACTTTTTTAGAATGCCCACGAAGGCTTACTTTAAGTGACCATTTGGTAAAAGATAAATGTGGCTGGCTTCATGCTGTTGACATAATGGTAAACCATAAAATTATAAACTATAAACTATAAACCATAAAATAAACGATAAAACTATTGCACCACTACTAAAAACATTTATTTCTTTACCGAAACAAAACGCGTTACGCTTTCACTGTTCATTGTGCTGAAAATTTGATACACTCTCATTGAATGGGAAAAATATATTATCGGGTGTTTAGAAACTAATGTAATACATGGCATATTTCGTATATATATGTTACAGTCAATGTGTGTAACCAGCCATTTCGCGTAATGGCTGAATCTTTTAGTCATTTCGCGAAATGGCTGTCTCACTTGGTCATTTCGCGAAATGACTAAAATCTTCAGCCATTACGCGAAATGGCTGAAATTCCACCTTGGTCATTCCGTGAAATGGCTAAAATGACTTTTGTCATGAATTCAGAGAAATAACAAACATCACAATAAAATTGGAAACCTTTATTTAAGTAACTAAATTTGCTAAAACATACATACATCCACAGGTCTGTTCAAATAAGTGAGAAACATTCTTCAAATACACATTTGAACACATTTGAACACATTTGAATTTGAATTTTCAATATAGAGGTTTTCAAATACTAACCGGGCCTTCAATGTTATTCCGATGTCCGCCATTGAAGGCCCGGTTAGGTCAACTGTATGCCCTTAGTAGTATGGGCAAAAAATGGGAGAGTACAATTGCAATGTTGCAAATGTTGGTCAATGTTGCAAGGGGGTGGGGGTGTTGCAAGGGTGGTGTGCATCAAAGGGGGAAGGGGGATGTTGACAAGGGGGAGGGGTTATCTCCAAGCTGCAATGAAGGGGGTAGAGCGCTTTGGAGGGAGAAGGGAGGATGACCTCCCCCCAAAGGGGTAACCTTAACCTAAGAGAGAGAGAGAGAAAGGAGGAGGAGGGTCTTTGGGGAGAAGTTGGGATGTCCTCACCCCCCAAAGGGAAACCCTAACCTAAGCCTTAACCTAAGAAGGATAGCGATGTTCGCCTGGCCCCAGCCACATGCATAACGAGAGTTCATCCGAGCGTCAGCTGTCTTATAAGGTGTAAATCAGCCAGTTGACTTAAACAGCCAGTCGGCTTAGAAGGCTTAATCTGGCTTAGAAGACGTAAATGGTTTGTTCAGGTGTACATTATTAGGGTTTAGTTGCCAGATTGCGGTATTTATTTAAAGCAGATTATTAAAGCAGATATTCTTAACAGTTGGTTTAGAAGTCTTAAACAGCCAGTCGGTTTAGAAGGCGTAACCAGTCATTTCGTGTATATATATATATATATATATATATATATATATATATATATATATATATTAATATCATTTATATATATGCACAACCAAAAGAATTAAATAAAACACCATTACATCATTCTGTTTATTTAGACGAATTATCAGGATCAATTTCATGAAATACATAGAATATAAATATACAATCCTATACAAACGATGGAATATATATAATAAAAAAATAAAAAATAATAATATAAGAAATACACATTTTTAAACGATGGAATATATATGATAAAAAAAATAATATAATAAATACAAAACGATGGAGTATAACCATCAATATAATATTATAGAAGAAATCTATATGTACAATTATATTAAATAATAAAATTTTAACAAATAAATATACATCAAAATACATGCACTTTATGTTCTACTGCGCTTAACTAAAACACTAAACTCGCACGTAATCGAGTCTACACTCACATCATTGTGCTTTGCAGTACGTAATAAATACGATTTAACATTATTTCACCGCTCAAGTTATGGGGATACCTGTACTCAATATAAATGGCCTTCATATCGTTCAATACTATTTTTGTGCCCACTTTACATTCATTTGGCAAGTTATCTTTAAACACGGTTAGAATACATTCAAAAGCACATACAAAGATGTCATCGTTAGCCACAACATCATTATTAACTACAAGTTTATAAACACTCCTTTTCAATCGAGGGCTTATTCTTACCGATACGTGCTTTTCAATCGTGAACTCTTCTTCATAATTCATAGCGGCAGTTGAAATAATCTTCTAAGTCGTAACGACAGTTGCTCATTATATAAAGAAACAGTTCTTCAGGGTGAACGGTGTAGGTGAGCTCAGCCCTGTACCGCTCAAGTTCCTCCGATTTGGTCAGCCGCTTTAATTAATTAAAAAAAATTAAACAATTGTTTTTGTATAAAATATAATTCATACAGTAGTTTCACTTAGAAAATTAAAATTTTATTAATATGCTAAGTAATTATCTAAAATTAGCTAACTGGTTTGTCTCATCGTTTTCTTTGAAATTCAATGAAAGAACAGTACAGTTATCGGGTATACTTGTGTATCAATATATTTCCATGATCTTTTACTTATTCCTAGGAAAACTCCCAAGCAGCACCTCAGAGAGAATAGTTTCAAGCAGTTAGTAGTTCCATGAATTTCAACTAACAAAACTACCTTCCCAAACGGCGGAGTATTTTTGTTAGATTCTTTGTCTGGATTAAGTTTTAAGAACATTTTCAAAAATAAATTTTTACACGATAGTCAAACAATTAATTGTAATGAAAATTATTTTAAGAAAATTTGAAGCGAATTAGAGTTTAAAATTTACAATTAGCTCACAAATCACTTAAATTTTAACTGCAGCTTCACACATTTTACTTGAAGCTCACGAAGCAGTTAAAGTTCAAGTACAACTTGTCACATTTTTCAGATCTTGTGGGTTATAATATTAGGGTGTGTCAAATTTAGTAAAGTCAACAATTCAAAAACTACTAATGCTCAAATGATGTCATATTATCTAGCAAACTTAGAAATATCTTTAGTGTTGTTTAAAAAAGCCATTTACCTACTTATATTTGACCATAAAGGTTTGAAATATAACCTAAATATGACTGTAGCATCGTATATCAATGTGCCATTGATATGTGTGGTCAACTTTGGTTATTTTTGGTGTGCAGCATGGTTTCTAAGTTTCACATAGTCACAAATGCTGGAGTTTTGATTGTGAATGCATGTGTTTTCCCTCCTTTTTGACAATTTTGATTACTTCATAATGTAAATATTGTGTAATACAAATTATTCGAAATGTTATCTGTGACCCAAACTTTCTATATATTTTGATGATATATATATGAAATTGTCATTACTTTGAATAATTAAGTCTTGTACCTATAACAACACAACCTTTTATCTGAGCTTATAGGAAGATATTAAGAATTTCAATTAACTTAATTTTATGCAATCATAATTAGTAGGCTTATCCAAATTTCAATGACATTTCTTTTGTTCACAGGTCCACAGGATGAGTCAGAAAGAAATCAGAACCCGAAGCAAATCAAGTTGTCACCTAAGTCATTTGGTGGGGACTGGGAGGGAACTTCACCTTGCTGAGCTGCCCACAGCCAGAGATCTGCTGAGGTATGGTTTGTTGAGGGGAGAGATGAGTGAGGAAGACAGGAGGAATTACCCAGTTAATGACCTGATTAACAACGGCATTGTTCCAGGGCTACTGGCTCAGTGGAGAAAGGCCAACGCTCTATTCACAGGACCTGTAATCAACACTGAGGTCAGGATCAGGGCTAAAGTGAAGGCACTGTGGGATGAGGCCACTGAAGGTGTCCACTGGCAATATGAAGCTAGAGGTCAAAGACAGGTTCATGATGAACTGGACAAATTGGTGGATATCCTGACCTGTCACTGTGTGATCAGGAGCTGCAGTGAACTTGGGTGCAATCCTGCCTGCAAGAGTGAGGTTCACATTGACTGCAGCTGCAGGATCGAGCAGAAGATACCAGTGCAGGAGCTTGCCTTCATTAAAGGTCAGTGAGAAAAGGTGTGAAGTGTGGGGGCACACCAGATGGGTTTAGCTGATCACCCTGAGAGCAGGAGACAGGAAGCAGTGCTGCAGAGACAGGAGCAGAGAAGGAAGGCCGAGGAGAAGAGGAGGAGGAGGAAGGAAAAGGAGTCAGCCAAGAAAGAAGAGGAGTTGAGGGAGGAGTCACTGCTGGAGATGGAGTTGGAGGAGACTGGAGATATACTGGAGGAGGCAGGGAGGAGAGAGGAGGACGAAGACTTCATACCAGAGGCTGCGACAACTTCTTCCTTGCCTGTGGCTAAGAAGAAGAAATACAACACTGAAGATATCACCAACATACTGTAGCTCTGGCTAGCTTGAGACATCACACTGGGCTGAGAGAGACTGCAGAGATTACCACTGCTGCCTGGATTGATGCTGGTCTTATCACAGAGTTTGACACAGCACTGTTGATTGACCACAACAAGGTGAGGAAGGCTCAGGAGAGACTGACTAAGGAGCTGGTCAAGAAGTTTCATGAAGAGATTAGGGAAAATGGCATCACCTGTATCTTCTTTGATGGGAAAAAAGATGACACCAAAGTGATGATGGAAGCTGAGGGCAGTGACAGGCAGTTTCCTGGCCTCATTAAGGAAGAACACTACACAGTGTGCAATGAACCAGGAGGGAAATATTTGTGGCATTTTGTACCAGAGGAAGCTGCAGAGGAGAGAAGTCATGCTGAGGTCATTGCTGATCATCTGGTGAACTGGCTAAGAGAGAGAGGAGCAGACCAGACCCTTTTGGCCGTAGGAGGTGATAGTACTAATGTGAATACTGGCTGGGAGGGAGGAGTAATGCATTATGTGGAGGCCAAGCTTAGCAGTAAGTTGGTGTGGATTGTCTGTGACTTGCACACTGGGGAGCTGAGTCTCAGACACCTGGTGACTGCACTGGATGGCAAGACATTGAGCAACAACAAGTGGTCTGGGCCCCTAGAAAAGATGTTAGACACTGCCACTGAGATCGAGACCAACCCAAACTTCACGAGGATCACTGTTGGTCCTCCTCTACCCCATCTCAGTCAGGAGGTAGTCAAGGACCTCAGCACAGAGCAATCATATGGCTACAGAATCATCACTACCATCAGATCGAGAGAGGTACCTCAGATTCTAGCTCTCCTGGGGATTGGGCCAGTCTGTCACAGTAGGTGGCTCACCACGGCTGTAAGGTTCTGCAGATTGTGGATTTCCAAACATGGGCTGAATGGTAGGAACCTGAAGAATCTGAGGATAATTGTGGAATTCATAGTGGGAGTCTACTTACCAAACTGGTTCAACATCAAGTTAAATCACAGCTGGGTGGAGGGTCCCGGGCATGTACTGTACCAGCTGGAGCTGCTCAGAAGTCAGAAGAAGGAGGTGATAGGAATAGTAATGACTACAGTGAAGAGATCAGCTTGGTATGCACACTCTGAGGCTGTGCTCCAGGCCATGCTGTGCAGTGAGGTGGAGGAGGAGAGGAGGGAGGCAGTGAAGAGGATACTGGAAATCAGAGGTGAAGGAGATGAGGACACACAGGTAGGAGACTGCAGTGTCAGACCCAGGAAGACTCCTGACATCAACCCAGATGCCACCAAACTCTCGGAGCTTATTGACTGGAACTCTGGCGTGACTGAGCCTCCTCTGACCTGCTCCCTCACCACTGCTGCAATGAAGGAGTTTCTGGATAGACCAATGGAAGTTCCTGCATGGCCCTCACACACAGAGTCAGTAGAGAGGTGTGTAAGGATGACAACTGAAGCAGCACAACATGTTTACTCACAAGAGAGGAGGGAGGCATACATCAGTGGCCAGGTGGCCAGTAGGAAGCTCATGTCCAGGAACAAGAGCAAGGCAGACATGGAATCCTTGGCAAAGTTCAAGAAACCTATCTACTGTATATTTCTAAGTTTTAATATTGAAATACAATCAAAATGTCTTTAATTGTATGTAATGTATGTAAAATGTAGTTATATACCATAAAAAAAATACTTGCAAAAATTGCTGATTTTTCGTAAACTTCAACTTCAAATATAAGTAGCTAGGAATGGTTAAGTCTCGATTTTAAAGTCATATTTCGATTTAGCACATAAAAATGCATCATGTGGTCACTAGTAGTCTTTGAAAATCTAAAGATTTCACTTGGCTTCCTAAAATTGACAGACCCTATTATAATATAACTCATCATTTACTTCATTTTTTCATATAACACAACAATCCTCAAGTTCCGGTTTTTCTTATGTAGAATTTAAATCTGGATCTGTTTTCCTCTATGATATTTCTTGTGCAAATTGATATTAACGGAGATATAAGTAATTTTTGAATCGATTAAAATCGATTGAAATAGTATGGTGGTGTAACACTCGTTTTACCCCTGCGGGTCGATTTTGATATGAGAATAGGTTTTTCTGGTGTATTTTGGTGTGTTTTATTCAAATATGACCTTCATTTCGTGCAAATGAATTATTAAATGCCCAGTTAGGTCAACTGTACACCCTTGATAAATGGTTAAGTTGTCCTGATATTTTCGTTAGTTTTAAGGAAAATATCACGACTTAACCCAACAAAACCAAAAAACGACTGCATCTCAGATATTTTCCGTAAAGAGATAGAAAGAATAAAGCGAAATTTAGTAAAGAATTCATTCTCTTTATTCTTGATTGAAAGAAAATCCTAAAAGAACTTTTTATCAAAACATTTGAAGGACACGCCCGGAAATAATTTCATCATATACTTCCAATCCCAAATTGTTGTACAAATTAATAAAGAAAATAAGGTACAAAAATAAATGAGAGAACTAAAGAGCACATTTTGACCAAAGATAATAAGAAACTGATAGGAAAGAGCTAAAAACCTCAACGTAAGTCGACAGTTAGCAGCTGACGAGGAAGCTTCTAACAGTTGCTGTATCCTCCAGCGCGGGACACGTCAACGCGAAGAAGAGGCGACATCAAACCGAAACATCAACGCACTGGTGGCCAAACTTCCTCAAATCTCCGTGCAGCGGGCTGTCTACGGTTGGTCAGACTGGCAGTCGACGGCCTGTTGCGTGGCACGGTCAGAGTGCCGATCAGCTCCCGGGGCCGGACTATATCAGCATGCTATTTTTTTCATTTACGGGGAGCAATTGCGTGCTACCGGACTACTCTTACTCTCCGGCGACATTAAGACTAATCCAGGCCCGCTACAACTTACACATGTCACCATACACAAAGACATAGACACAATAGGACCACGAGACACATACAGAAGCATGATATTAACATATTACAGTACAACAAAATCATGCAGCTTAGGGAATTCGCACACAAACAAAACATTTACATAGCACTTATACAAGAAACAAAACTAAAGCGCACACACAAAACACCCACCATCCCTGACTTCACGGCGATCCGGAAAAGCATTAGCTACACTGATGCCACCCAAACATTACAAACACAATCCAAGCAGATAACACGATAGAAATACAGGCAGTTAACATTAAAACACGCGTAAAACACAACACCACACTCATCAACATTTACATCCCACCAGATAGTTCACCTCAAGTACCAGCCAATTACATTCCACAGTTACACAATCTGGCCTCTCTCACTAATGTCATCTTAAGAGGAGACCTCAGCGCTAAAGACACTAGTTGGTACCTGCACAACCAAAGCAACACCAGAGGCGCCAACATAGCCATACAACTAAACAGCCTCTTCATTCTTAACAATACAGAAGTACATACACACATACCACATTAAACAGGATACTGAAACTCCTCCCCAGACATAACGTTCTGTTCCTCCTCACTAGCAACACATACAAAGACATAGGTACCAGGAACCTGGAACGTTTCTTATAGGTGTTACGGCATACCTTCGTACCCCTGAGTTCCTTCACGCCCCCCAGCTTCTGCGCCCGAAAATTGTGGGTCCCTACAGTCAGTTGGGTGGTTGATCGTCCTCATCTTCGAAGCACACTAGATCCTTGAACGAGTCAAAGTTAACCAACCGTCGGTTCGCCTGGTTAAGTGTGATACCCTTAGCCTTCACGATATATTTCATATCCTCCTCCACCCTCACCCGTACCCCATAAGTTTTTGGACCTGTTAAGACAAAAGAGTCGGCGTACGCGATGTCTTCATACTCATCCTTGATCTCATCAGTCAACTTTCCCAGGAATTCACCAATGGGCGACATGTATTCACCCTCCCTCCCTAGGGGTGTGACGTGTTAGAGATGTAACCTGTAGGAACATTCAGATTCACGATCCCGTCCATGTGTATTATATCTAGCCCGACAGGATGTGGTAAAACTGTGCTTATGCTTAAAATTATTAAAGGTAAGGGAGAGATGTTCTCAAAATTTGTGTATAGTTATATGGTGCTATTCGACGTACCAGTCAGTATTCAACGAGTACTAAGATGTTTTGTTCCACAAAGATGTATATGACGTTAATTCGTGATAGGGAAATGAACATACAGTCATTATAATTGACGATCTCATGTTAGAGATGGATAAAACGTTTGCCGAGACATTTACAGTGTTCTCCCACCATCTTAACATAAGCGTGTTCTTCATGAATCAGAATCTATTTTTCAAAAATAGATACATGCGCGATGTGTCGTTAAATACACAACATCTAGTCTTATTCGCGCAACGAAGAGATGTGTCACAAATTGGGGTATTGGCCAATTAAATATTCCCGAATCAGCGTAAGGAGTTTTTGGAAGTTTATAAAGAAGTTACAAGTCAACGTTACGGATATTTGCTTTGTCACCTTCCTCCGCAAAACACGTTTAGGGTGCTTCGGCCCACTCCTTTACTGCTTCTAGGAACGAATATATTTCCAAACGAGCCTGAAACGGTATATATTCCAGAATGACAAATAGGCTAAAGAAATACCATGAATTAATAAAAATCTATCATCGACTGCCCCGGGCAATGCAACAGATGTTTGTTAAAAATATCGACTTGGACTTTTTAAAATGTAACTGTGAAATCTGTCTTAACGTTATAAATTGCAATGTATCAATGAAACCCCCTAAGAACGCTCGCCTACGCCGTTACAAGAACATAATACGTACACTCGCTCGTAAAAGTCATACTGTCAGGAAGAAAAAACGGATTATTGTACAAAAAGGGGATCATTCCTCCCCATCTTATTTTCAGTTCTGGCGCCTTTACTAACTAGATTAATATAATGAAGAAAGTGACAGTGATTCCGCACGAGGTGTATGTTTCACTGCAAAGCTCAAAACGTCCAGACACGGGTCTAGAACGCCGTAAAAGAAGGCTTACAAGAATGTAGAGCGAATTGTTAGCCCTATTAAACAGTGAAAAAACACCTGCTGAGAAAAGAATCTTATACCAAGAAGCTCTGCAGAAATTTCTTCACGAGTACGAAAATTATAAGAATCCGACAGAGATCCCCGTGATTATTAGACACAGCGCGGACAACGATGAGCATGGCGACATAGGACATGGGCCCGACGATAGAACTGACCAACCGAAGAATAACGGGTCGGCCACACAACACATCGAACATGTATTAAAAAGCACCCTCCCACATACATTGAGGAATAAAGGTTTAAGTCTTTATAATCTATTGAATAAGGACCCCAGTATACAGTGTACTGATACAGGTGAGATCAGTGTGGAAGGAGGAAAGGTACAGGGCTCGAATATCGTCGACATTGTCCATGATCTGGTGAGAAAGTGGGATAGGCCCTCACCATCAGGATGGAAGCATATTAAAGCAAGATTCCAACAAATAAATGTCCCAAAACGATGATAGGAAATCTGAACAGGTTAAAAGACTTGGAACATACATCGCATGTGCCACAACTGAGAACGCCAAACAACAACAACATTCAACCCTATTCACGTACCACTAAAATATGCAAATGGCGAGACTCTGTTCATTCGTCAGCCAGACTCTGTACCGAACGGGCGCATTTCCTGAGCTCTCTGATATTGCTTCTAGTTTTGCATATTGCTAATAATTTTACTTTTGGAAAGTTTTGAATTTTAATATTTGTGTTTATATTCACATTGTTATAGTTAAGTAATTGAATATGAGTGGTTTTTAGCGATTTAGAAGTTTTCATAGCGTGCCGGCTTAATTTAACTTAAACTTGTGACGATTATAAACTAATTTTAACTGCGTGATGCCGTCGCAGAAAGCGTCGTGTGTTAGGTGTGGGGTTAACCGGTGGTATTCGGATTTTAAAGATTATAACGGCGGTCCTATGGCGATTACAGAGAGATCAGTTTGTTTCTTTTGCGAGTTAAGGGAGGAAATAGTTCACATAAAACGCAGTGTACGTGAGGTAACGGAAAGACTTGCAACGCTTGATGAGGGCAGCGGTAGGGCTACGAAAGCCGAACCAATACTAACGTTGAACACGTTAGTAATTTGAAGGGTGAGGTGCGTAACCTAGTTTCTAGTTTAAGTAGCTTATCGGGAAGGTTGGATAGAGTTGAGGAAGGGGTTAAGGTTGGTCCGAAATTAGTAGATGGGAAGGGATTTGGAGAAGTTCAGGGTCGAGCTAGGCCGCGTACGTTAGGTGATAGGAATCCCCACCCCCCTATCGAGGTTTCGAACTCTTTCGCCCATTTGGAAAGGGACGTGAATGTGGGAGAAACTATTTTAATTGGGGACTCTTTAGTGCGCCATATGGACACAGAGTTCGTTGAACGGCATCCAACCAAGAGGAGGAGGGTCTGTCTCCCAGGGGCCAGGGTTGACAGAGTTAGAGACGAAGTGGATAGGATTGACGTTGCCTCCCGTCACTCGATGTTGGTGACGATGGTAGGGGGCAACGACTCGTATAGGCCCGACACGAGAGTGCCTGACCTTTTTGAGAGATATAGGGAGTTAATTAGGTCCCTAAAGGCGAGGTCAGATAGGTCTTTAGTTCTAGGTATTTCTCCTAGGCACGGTTTGGGTCTTAGGATTACGTCTAAAACGATATTTTTGAATACTAAATTAGAAGAGATTTGTGCTGAGGAAAATGTACCCTTCGTACAGCTGTGGTCCGAATTCAGTGATCCTAGCCTTTTTATAAAAGATGGGGTGCATTTTAATGAAATAGGTAATGCTAGGCTAGGTATGTTAATTGACGAAAACGTACGAAAGATGTGTAGATCGAAGCCTTCTTTAAACGTTGTGGGTCTGGGGAACGCGGGCCCGACGTGAAAAATAGTTTAAAACGTTGGCCCGTGGTAAAAAATAACTTAAACGTACTTTATTGTAACGCGCGTAGTATTAGAAATAAATTAAACGAATTTAAGGCGATAGTTTATTCCGGCAGCTACGATATAGTTGCTATCACTGAAACGTGGTTAAATACCGTGACTCGGGATTTGTTGGAACTTGATATACCGGGTTTTAAACTCTTTACTAATGATAGGTTACATAGGATTGGTGGCGGCGTTCTGCTGTACATTCGTAATTCCCTTAGGGCTATCGAGGTTAAGATAGATTTTCCGGCAGCAATTAATGCGATATGCGTTGAAGTTAGGGCGCGTAGTATTAGTTTTAATTTTGTTGTTGTTTATAGACCTCCCGTTCAACTCCTCGATACCGATACTAGATTTTACTCACTCCTTGGTAACTTTATTGACAATCGGAATAGTATAATTGTCGGAGACTTTAAATGCCCTAATGTTAATTATGAGACTTTTACTGGTAATGAGGAGGGTTTGAGATTGATTGAGTTCATGGAAGATATTTTTTTACGACAGATGGTTACCGAACCAACGCTCGGTGACAATATTTTAGATTTGGTGATGACGAACGGCAAAAATATAGTCGAAGGTTTATAAGTAGGCGAGAGTTTAGGATGTAGTGATCATCAAATTCTTAGGTTTAAGTTATTGATAGAAAACACTAAGGATAGTAACATAATAGAAGTCCCTGATTTTCGTAGGGCTAATTTTGATAGTTTTGCGGATAGGATGAGAGGAGTGGACTGGGATAACTTATAATTATTTATGGGTAATGACACAAATTTGCATTGGGAGGCGTTGAAAGAAAGTTTTATGAATATTGAAAGGGAGTTTATTCCTCATAGGCCCAAACGCTCTAGAAATCATGGTAGGCCCAAGTGATGGACTAGGGAAATAGGCGAGTTCATAAACGAGCGTAACAGAGCGTATAGACTTAATAAGCGCAATGGCACGGCAGCTAACTTTAATAGATATATCGAGCTTCGACGTCAGGTTAAAAGATCAGTTAGGAATGATAAGCGTAATTTAGAGATACTTATAGTTGCGGATAGTAAACATAATCCAAAAAAGTTTTTTGAATAAGTCAATAATCGTAAGCCGGTAAAAGATAACATAGGCCCTCTAGTGGATGTTAACGGCGCTTTGGCTTCTGACGCTCAGGCGATGGCGGGTATTTTCAATGACTTTTTGCGTCCCCGACGTGGACGATATCGTTCCATTTAGTAGCGAGACAATTTTGGATGAAATAACTGTTTACGAGGGTGAGATTGCGCATTATATCGATAGGCTAAAAGTTAGCAAGGCTCCGGGCCCTGACGTTTTTTATCCCAGACATTTGAAAGATTTGAAAGACGTTATTGTAGGCACCTTAACGAAGATTTTTAATCAGTCACTCGAAATGGGGATTTTTCCTGAAGACTTCAAATTAGCTAACGTCACGCCCATTTTTAAAAAAGGCGACCGCACTGTAGCTAGCAATTATAGGCGCATTAGCTTAACGTCAATTGTCGGTAAACTATTGGAATCCGTCGTTAGGGATCGTGTCATCGATCACAGAAAGTCGAGATTTGATTAATAGTAGTCAGCATGCATGGGTTTCGACGCCATAGATCTTGTTTAACTAATTTGCTAGAATTTTATAACGAAATAGTGCGCGAATACGATAGGCATAGAGCATAGAGTAAAAATAAATGATTAACTTGGTAAACTCTTCTACAGAAAATAACTTGAGATAAATGAACGACCAACATTTCAAGTTACTCTTTCTCATTGATACAATTAAAAGTCATCTAAAGCTTCACCGCGAGTTTCTTTACCGTATTTGCAATATATTTACTGGTTAAGGAATTTTGTTTAATATATGTATTTTCAGAGTTCAAACAAGAAACTATAATTGAAAATCTCCCCTTTTCACACTGTTTCGGACTCCACTATTATTCGCTTGCCGCGGCCACGAAAGGGTCGCTAAGTGTTAAGTTTGACCACCAAAATGTTTTACATATTTTGCCCGTTATGAAAAAATTCAAGGTTTGAAATTACTCAACGCGGAAATAGTTCAGAATAGATGACATATTTTTTGTTTTTTCCTCTTAAAAGACTAATAAAGTTGTTTCCAAATTGTTTTTCCAGTGTATCGCGTAACTTCATTATATTTCTTAATTCAGCCACAAGTACTCACTCTGAATTCCTGCCATATAGAAGCGCTCAACAAAATGGGTGATCTTGGAAATGCATTTCACAATCTCAGATTTATTGAGAATGTCGGAAGTCCTCATAATCCATACGCTCTCAAGAAACTAAACAAAAAACTTGGCAACAAATTGATCATGCATGAAAGTAAGTTTATTCATATCTTCATTCTTATATGAAAGTGAACTAAATATTGAATGACTTTGCTCGCAACAGTCTATGGCGCAACGGAAATGGATGTAATTTTAGTTACTCCAGTGAAGGAAGGATGTCCTGACATGACTGGAAAACTTATCTTAAATACCAGAGCTCGGTTTGTGGACATACACCCCGGAGAACCGATTCTGGAACCTAACAGACATGGAGAAATGTACAGGGTGTCCATAAATGTTTACCCTGAAAACAGTATCCTCTCATGTTTTAATGACGAATCTTACATCCATTTTCTTTTTACAGGTGATCTCGTACACGCATAGAGTTTCTGTGCTGGTGTGTTTCGTCTACCGCATTCGCCGCTAGGAGCGATGTAGTAGCTGTTCAGTTAAGATGGCGTCTGTGACAGAGAAGGCACAATGTGTTGTGTGGCTTGTAGAAACAAAATCTCCTGTCAGTGTTCAACGAAGGTTCAGAACAAAGTATGGAAGGAATCCACCTGATGTGAAGTTAATTAAGTCGTGGATGAAAAAATTCTTGGAAACTGGAAACGTGGAAAAGGGAAAGAGCAGTGGTAGATCATCAGTTTCCGATGGGACGGTGGAAACACTGAGAACACTGTTTCCGCAACTGTGTACCTGGATATGCTCACCAATTACGCCATCCCCCAGCTGCAGGACAGGCAGCCAACTGTCATCTTCCAACAAGATGGGGCACCCCCTCATTGGGCGCATGTTGTTCGTTAAAACTCTCGACGCAACATTTCCAAATCGATGGATTGGCAGGGACGGGCCAATCCCATGGCCCCCAAGATCACCAGACATTACCCCACTGGATTTCTTTCTCTGGGGTCATGTTAAAGATTTGGTTTATGCAACAGTTGTTCCAGATATCAGGACATTGCGAGAACGCATTACGGATGCAATTGCAACAGTTAGCCCACAAATGTTGGAAAATGTGTGGCGTGAGTGTGAATACCGTTTAAACATTTTACGTGCCACTAGGGGTGGCTTATTAAGTTCATTAACTACGTATCATAACTTTGTATGTTTATCTACTTATGATTAAAACTGTATTTGAATACGAGTGTTTATTTAAAAGTTATAGCATGCTTTAATCAGGGTAATCATTTATGGACACCCTATACATCCAGAGTGTCGGGGTAATCAATGATGATTAAAGGTTTACTTTAAGTGACTTTACTTTAAGATAAAAGATAAATGTGGCTGGCTTCATGCTGTTGACATAATGCTATCACACAATTTAATAGCGGAAGAGCTGCAATAAACGCAAATAAACCATAAAACTATTGCACAACTACTAAAAGCATTTACGTCTTTACTGAACCAAAACGCTTTACACTTTCACTGTTCATTGTGCTGAAAATTTGATACAATCTTATTCAGTGGAAAAAATATATTCGCGGGCGCTCAGAAACTAACGTAATATATATATATATATATATATATATATATATATATAACCAATTCAAATGTCCTAAAATTAAAAGGAATCGGCTTCTGATTTTATCATCTCGTTCGAGAAGTTTAGTTCACGTTTTAAGCTTTTTTGTGACGATTTATCCTGTTTGAAGGACTTTTTTCTATGTTACTTGTTTAACAATCTAAATCGGGGTCTACACATTTCAAAGTTACTCTGCACTGCTCTACTTTATATTAAACGTACCAATAACTTTATCATCATAAAATCAGATAAAGTTAATATATTTGGAATGAATAAGGACAATTATATTAAAAAAAGCTATGGCGCTTATATCAGATGATGCTACTTATGATAAATTAAATTTTAAATTTTAATCCCCTTCAAATTTATCGATGGAATTTTAGAAGACCTCAAACTTTCACTTAAGGACTTTCCACAGTTTGACAAGCACTTTTCTGTCTATTCTCCCAAGTTGCCTTACTTTTACGAACTACCTAAAGCAGTGATGGCGAACCACTGATGGGTGTACTATCTACCAAAGTTGTAATTGAAATGAATCTATTTAAAAAATAACTCCTAAAGATGCTTCGGATTGAATGTTGTAATTTAGTTAAGTTTACGTTCCCCAACTTTGACCTAGTGTAGTTTGTGTCCCCTTTTGTGTCAGGGAGACGTAAACTACACTTGATCCAAGCTATTTTAACAACTTCTTGGATCTTATTCTACAGAAATATCACGTTTAAAAACTTGTCAGACTTGCATTTTATACTTTACGTGTTTTAAATAATATAACCACGCCGTTGTCCTGAATAATAATAATAATTTAACCACGGATTCTATACTTAGGCCATAAACATTTATATATAGTTTGTCTCGGGGGTATCTTTTTGGAAAAAAATCACGCTCAGATTGTGTGGCTTCTATCATAATTTTATTTGTTTGTTTGACCTTAAACCTCTCGAGTGGTTATCTCAGGCCCTCCTTCGATTCCCCAACCCCACTATACTCCATCTACCCAAGATCATCGATACGGAGGGAAGGTTGTAAACTTTAGTTAATAAGCTCGCTCATTAGGTGACGGGGATAAAATTTCATATTCATTCCGACCACCGGTCATTAGTATACTGTACATATTTAGTCCGGTTGCACGGGGTGGGAACCCTGCATTGTTTGTTATAAAGCAAATCTTGACATATTTTGAAAGCTTATACCACCCCATTCAAGAATCCATCGGGTGTACACCTGACCCCGCTTGGCTTTTTCAGTATGGCCGCCATTTTCCAAGATGGCCGGCGAAACTGAAAAATCTCATATCCTGGTCAATACTTGATGGATTTTGATGATCTTGGTGTCATTTCTAGGGTTTTTTAGGATGATGAGTCGATCTGGAGGGGTTGCTGATACTTTGGGAGTCGTTTTGACCCACATTCGTCAATACTCAAGGTCATTGAAGGTCAAACGCCCCCCGAAATAAGGAATATCCCATATCCCTGGCAGTCGTAGTTATCTTACAAATTCTTCGTGTAGGCCTATCGTAAAATATTGTTCGAATATTGTGTATCACTACTGTATTATTGTGTACCACTATAAGCAGGGGGCGTACCCAGAAATTTGCCAAGGGGGGGGCGAACTTGGAGCTAATCGTAGAAGTATAATTGAAATAGAGATAAATAATTTTTATGTATTTTCATGATGAGCTTATCGTTCAGTTAGAGATGATTAACTAGCTACTGCTAAGACACATTATGAATAAAAATATAAAAATTATGATAAAAATCTGATTAGTAACATAATTTTTTCACCTTCATTCTCATCCTGTTGTAACCTAGAAATTTTACTAGGATTAACAGTACTTTGATCATCATGCTCTGTAGAACCACTGTCAGTTTGGACACTTTTCCTTTTGAAAAATTTATAAAGGTCCATTATCTTTAGTCCTGTTACACCTGCAAATAGTACTCTACGAAGTTACAAATAGAAATAGGAATTACTGTATTACTAACCATAACATTAAAGTCCATTATAATGAAATAAAAAATCCAAACAAAATCCACACAAAATTTTGTGTGTGAAATACAGTGTGAAAAATTGTAAATTAAATGGAAAATTTGAAACAATTTTAAAACGTGTTAAAAACTAAATACCAAATTTTAAAAATAACAATGTTTCATTTCATTTATTAGTTACATGTTTGAGACCAAGCGGCCTTCACACATGATCACACACACACACATTCATACACACAAAGTTTTAATCTATACTTAAAATTACCAAAATTTAGAAAGTTCACAAACTAAATATTTAAATGAATGTAAACAAAAATCGATAAACTGCAGTTGCCAGGTGCCATGAAAAATGACGCAATACTCATGAAACACAAAATCGCTAGAAAGCTAGCTAACATTTTTCGAATGGCGCATGAAATTAAATATGTAAAATATTTAGTTGAATATGTAAATTAAATACTAAAAATAATCAAAATAATAAATTATTAACTCAAGGGGGGGCGGATCGCCCCTGTCGCCCTCCCCTTCGGTACGCCTCTGCTATCCAGTTATTTTTTAGGTGTATTGGGTATTAAATTATAGTACTTTTTAATTTACTATAAATATTTTCTTAGACATTTATTTTACAAAATTTTATTTGATTCAACATAAATAATCCTAAGGCTTTCCTTAATTAAGCACAAATGTTATGAATTTAATTCTTAATTGTTCTTTCCATGCGTAACGTTAAATTTATTAATTGTAAACTTAAAACTGCAACAATGATTTTTATTTTATTTTATAGGTGTGGGTTACGTTAGCATGTCTCAAGTTTCAGAACACATAAGTAGTATGGGCGAAAAATGGACGAGTGCAATGCAATTGCAAATGTTGGTCAATGTTGCAAGCTGTTATGCAACAAGGGGGGATGTTGCAAATGGGTTATGCAACAATGGGGAATGTTGCAAGTTGTTGTGCGACAAGGGGAGGGAGAATGTTGCAAGATGTTATGCAACAAAAGGGGAGAGGGAATGTTGCAAGAACAACAAGGGGTTATGCAACTTGGAGGCGGAGTTATCTCCCAAGAGAAAGAGAGAGGAGGAGAGAAAGGAAGAGAGATGTTCGCCTGGCAGGAGTCAAGCGCATATTAAGACTTCAGCCGAGCAGCCGTTGCCTTAATATGTTCCTAATCTGAGTTGCCAGATTGTGTTATTTATTTAATTAAAGCATATATTCTGGCTTAATCAGCCAATTGGCTTAGAAGGCTGAGTTGCCAGTTTGCGCTATTTATTTAATTAAAGCATATATTCTGGCTTAATCCGGCAGTTGGCTTAGAAGGTTGAGTTGACAGATTGCTCTATTTATTTAATTAGAGCATATATTCAGGCTCTCCGCCAGTTGGCATAATCCGTCAGTTGGCTTAGAAGGCCTAACCAGCCATTTGGTATAATTAAATAATAATAATACTAACGTTTATATATACTGTACAACCAAAAGAATTAAATAAAACAACACCACATCACTGTTTATTTAGACCAGGGGTTCCCAAGCTTTTTGCAGTGCGACCCCATCCAGTGCTATCACCTGTCCAGTGCGACCCCAAGTTGTTAAGGTAGACATATATATTATATAATATATATATATATATATATATATATATATACATTAGCTGAGGTACCCGGCGTTGTCCGGAATAAATTTCACATTAGATCCCCAGTTTAAATAAAATAAAGCTTAAGACAAAAGGCTGAATTTGATTAAAATTATTTATCTTAATTCTTCATCCCATAAGAGGTTCCCGTGCCAAATTTGGCAGCTCTAGGTCAAACGGTTTGAAGTCGTCCTAAAAAATAATTATATGTGAAGCTCAAGATTTTCATGACTGTCCTAAAAAATAATTATATGTGAAGCTCAAGATTTTCATGACTGTGTTCTTTTCTATAGTTTTATTGACCAAATAAGTTTCTTCACACGAAGGTCAAGCTGGTGGCCCCGCATCTAGTCCTGGCTTGGTGGAGGAGCGAGTTGCTCATCTGGTACCGTCCTGAGCCAGGCATCTAGTCTTCTCTTGAAGACTTCAACTTTGACCCTGTAAGTTGCTGAGGTCCTTTGGAAGCTGGTTTGAATGTTCTTGGCCCCTCACAACCAAGCTATTTCCTTCAGAGTTGAGGAGGTCCCTTGTCGGGCCTTTACTTTGGGAACACTATACATTCTGCCTTTCCTATTTTCCAGTGTGGTGGATGGTAATTGGGTTTAGTTTGAGGTTTGGCACCAGTTTTTCGATAATTTTCCATATGTAGATTGTGGTATACCTCTCTCTTCTTCTTTCCAGGGAGTACAGATTTAGTTTACGTAGTCTTTCCCAGTAGTTGAGTTCTTTGCAGCCATCAATCTTGGCTGTGAAATGTCTCTGCGTTTCTTCTAGTTTATTTTTCTTCCTTTTAATATGGGGACGTCAAAACTGAGCAGTATTCAAGTTTTGGTATAATCAGTGTTTTTAGCAGGGGAATCATTACTGTCTTGTCCCTCCTTTTGAACGTTCTTAGTACCTGTCCCGCGACTCTTTTTGCTTTGTTTATTGCTATCTGATTTTGTGTCTCGAATTTGGCATCATCGGTCATTATTATCCCAAGTCGACCGCTTTCGTGCTTCTCTGAATTTCTTGTCTATCTGGCGCATAATATGCAGTCTTTTCAAGTTCCTCATTTCTCCCATATCTCAAGAACTGAAATTTCTCGGTGTTAAATGTCATATTGTTGTCTTCTGACCATTTGTATATTTTGTTTGTGTCCCTCTGCAAAGCCTCTACTTCGTTTGCATCGCTGATTTTTCTGCTGATCTTTGTATCGTCCGCAAATGATGTTACTATACTGTTAATGTTTACTCCACTGTCTATGTCTGTTAGCATGATAATGAACAGGATTGGGTCCAGCACTGTACCTTGTGGTACTGAGCTGCGAACTTCTGATTCTAATGATGATACACCTTGAATTTTGACCACCTGTAATCGTTTTCTGAGGAAGTTGTAGATCCATTTTCCCACATTGCCTGTTATTTCCATATTTTTCATTTTATGTGTTATTATCCCATGATCGCATTTGTCGAAAGCTTTAGCAAAATCCATGTTTATGACATCATAGTTTTCATTGCCTTCAATTGCATCTAGGACATTGTTATAATACTCTATAAGTTGTGATTGGCATGATCTTCCTGATCGGAATCCGTGTTGATTTTTGTTGAATCTTTCCAATGTTTCCAAAAAGTCATAGATTTTCTCTCTGACTATTCTTTCAAATATTTTGGTGAGGTGGGACGTCAAGGACACTGGTCTATAGTTCTTTGCTTGAGATCTATCCCCTCCTGTATATATAGAGACAATGTTTGCTCTTTTCAAGATGCTCGATCTTCTCCATATCCAGTAGAGGGTGTAGCTATTTCATTTTTGCAGTTTTTAATTAAGAGTTGTCCTATAGCTCTCGCTACATCTTCTGGGGTAAAATCAAAGTCTACTATACATTCTCCTTGCAATTTCTTTTTGAAGAATACATCTATGTAAGGTATCGCTTTGTCACTTTTTAGGGTACTGAAGACCGATTTATACTGGGCTCTCAATATTTCAGATATTTCTTTTAGATTGTCTGTTAGTTCATTATTTCCTTTCCTCAAGGGCCCGACAGGAGCGCACGTTCTTGTTTTCCTTTTTGCATAATTGTAGAAGTATTTTGGATTTTCCTTTATTGCTTCTACCGCCTTTTCCTCTTCCCTCTCTGTATGGCCCTTTATCAGAGTTTGTATTTCCCAATCGATTCTCTCCAGTCTTGTATTACTTTCCTGGCATTGTTGTCTCCGCAATTAGCTAACCTCGTCGCTACTCTCTTTCTTTTGCGGAATATTCTTCTCTTTTGCCTCTCTAGCCAGTTCTTTCCTTTTGGCTGTGCTTTCGGACCATATTTTTCCAAAATTCTCATTTCCTCAGTTGTTTTATTCTCGAAAACTGTTCTGGAGCCACTCTGTTTGGGCATGTGTGACCTGATTTCTTCCCAATTTATGGTCTTGGAGTTTAAGTTAAAAGACCTAAATTTGCTTCTTCCTTCCCTTCCGTATGTGTATTGTTTTTTAAAGTTATCGCCATATTTGTTGATAACTCGATTATATTGTGGTCTGAGATAATAGTTGGAGTTATTTTTATATCCGCAATTAAGTTCGTGTTATTTGTGAATACCAGATCTAGGCAGTTATTTTTCCTGGTATTTTCTGTTATCTCCTGTGTCAGCATAAACTCGTTTGTGAGAGCCATCAGCATTTTTGCTTGCTTCTGGTCCTCTCTTATATATTGACTATATATATTATACTTGTGGCACTCAATATATTTTGCCCCACCCTTTTCTCTCAGCTAAATAATAGGCCATGGG
Source organism: Bathynomus jamesi (assembly GCA_023014485.1). Classification (NCBI taxonomy): domain Eukaryota; kingdom Metazoa; phylum Arthropoda; class Malacostraca; order Isopoda; family Cirolanidae; genus Bathynomus; species Bathynomus jamesi. The sequence continues at coordinate 458,155 of JAJOZX010001876.1, read as the reverse complement.
CTGAAATGTCTTTTGGGCCGTACGTTTGAACTTTCTGCGCTTCATATAACCGGATTTTTCAAGTTTGAACCTCCCTTCCTTGTATAAAACCGCTTTTAAACATCCTTGTATAAAACCGATGGTTAACGCAATTTCGAAAATGGCGTCTGACAGTGATGTGCGTCGTAAACAGAGAGCTGTTATCGAGTTTTTAACCGCAGAGAAGGAAACAGTTGGAAATATTCACAAACGTCTACAAAACGTTTACGGAGATGCTGTTGTTGATCGAAGCACAGTTGGACGCTGGTCTAAACGTGTGAGATCATCGGAGAGAGGGAGAGCTAGCCTTGATGATGAGCCACACAGCGGTCGCCCGGCATCGGCTGTGACATTTCACACTGTGCAACGTGCTAACAGCATCATTCGATCAAATCGTCACGTCACATACAAGGAGCTATCACTGGAGCTAGGAATTAGTGAAGGAAGTGTGAATACGATAATTCAGCAACTGGGATAGTCAAAAGTGTGTTCATGATTTGTTCCTCGCCAACTGACTGAAGATCACAAAGCTCAAAGAAAAGAAATCGCTTCTGAGTCGTTGGCTCGATACGAGACAGAAGGGGATGACTTCCTTTCACGAATTGTGACTGGGGATGAGACTTGGGTACACCACTTTGAACCTGAAACAAAACGCCAATCCGTGGAGTGGCATCACGCCGACCCCACGCAAAAAAAAGTTGAAAATGATTCCCTCTGCAGGACATGAAAGGGGTGATTCTGGTATACATTATGAAGAAAGGATACACAATCAACTCAGAGGCATATATTGCTACCCTACAGAGTCTTCAGAGACGTATAAAGCGAGTTCGACCAGAGACAAAACTGGAAGACGTCCTTCTTTTGTACGATAACGCAAGACCGCACAACAGTTTGCAAACAAGAGAAGCCATCACAAAAATGCGTTTGACTGTGTTACCCTACCCTCCATACAACCCGGATCTGGCACCTTCAGACTTCCATTTGTTTGGGCCAATGAAGGATGCTATTCGTGGAAGAACGTTTCAGAATGACGATGAGGTTGTTGAGGAGGTTAAGAGGTGGCTCCAGCGGAACCCAGCGGACTTTTATCAGCAAGGAATAAAGGCCCTTGTTTCGAGGTGAAGGAAAGCCGTAGAAAAGAATGGAGACTATGTGGAAAAATAAAAACTTGTAAAACAGGTATGTAACTACTTGTGTACAAAATTTCTGGAACTTACAAGAAAACTTTGAAAGAAAACAAAAAGGTGGGGAAAAACCGGGTGAACCAAAAGTAGGTGGACAGTAAATGATAACGTTTATTTTGAGAATACATATACAAATATATTTAATTTTTTTGTATACTATAATACAAAATAAAAAAAAAATTAACTTATACCAATACAATACAAAAGCACTGAAAATTTTATCAACGCAGGTGCTCAAATTGCTGTCCATCACAATTTACACAGCTTTGAAGTCTACCTTTCACACTTCGACAAACATTTTTGCACAAGTTTCTTTGTGCATTAATTTCTTGAAATGCATCTGTGATGTAATTTTTCAAATCACCAACACTTCGTGGTTTTCGACTATAAACTTTGTCCTTGAGTACTCCCCAAAAGAAAAAATCCATTGGGGTAAAGTCAGGTGAACGTGCAGGCCATTCAATTTGACTTCTTCGGCCGATCCATTTCTCGGGAAATGTTTCATCAAGATACTCACGGACTGCTCTTGAATAATGTGGAGGGGCCCCATCTTGTTGGAAATAGAGGTCATGTGAATTAGGCTGTTGTTGTAAGTGTGGAAGAACTTCATTCATTAGAATTTCGAGATACTTATCACCTGTGACTGTTCCATCAACAAAAATTGGTCCTAAAACACCAGAACTTGAAATACCACCCCAAACAGTGACACCAGGCTGGTTTAGTTGCTGCTCTAATGTTAAATGCATGTTCTCACTATACCAATAAACACAATTATGCCGGTTAACATGACCTGATAATTTGAAAGAAGCCTCATTGGTCCACACAATGTTATCTAAAATTATTGGATTTCCTTCAATTTCGTTCAGCATGATCTCACTAAATTGCAGTCGCCTGTCTGGGTCATCCTCCAATAAGCCATGAATTAGCCGTGGACGATAAGCTTTCAACCCAATAGATTTCAGAATTCGTATAATAACACCATAGTTATAATATAATATAACACAAACCCTATTCAACCTACTGTCCACCTACTTTTGGTTCACCTGATATATTGAGTGTCCCTCGTATATAATATATATCATATATTACATATTAAATATCTTTTCTATTAAACCTATTAAATCTTATCTATTAGATATCTTATATATTAAATAAAAATGCACATAAGTAATAAAATCAGTACATGATGAAACACGGGATTATACACGATAATACAAACTGAATTGAAAAAGCAGTAATTACCAGTCTGTACAAGTATCAAAGTTGTAAATATCAATGACGCAGTATAAAACAAAATCCGAATGTCGTAATTATAACTATAAACAAAACTCGCAATCAGAATCTAATTATCACAGCGATAATAAAACAGAAAGAATCACAAAACAAATATATCACTGGATAATGAAGTCGTAAATAAACACACCTGAAAATAACACACGAAAATGTTTGATAGTAAGAAACGATTTCGATTACAAGTGCAGTCCTCGTCCGTTTGAAGTAGAGAGTGAAATGAATTTCTCAATACAGCCGAGTTCTTTTAAAGCAGGGATCCCCAACCCTGTGCCCGCGAGCACCATGGTGCCCGCCGACCCTTTTGTGTGTGCCCGCCACTGACTGACTACGATTGATAAGTTTTTATTTAAATTTGTAATAAAATGTTAGTATGTTATATTTTAAATATTTAGTTACTAAATATTTAAAATATGTAACATACTTAACATTTTATTAAATTTTAGTAGTTACTTACAGAAACAGATGCTCATTTATTTGAAAATAATTATTTCTTTATAAATAAATTAAGTTATCGTTTTGATAATTTTTCTAAGATCCTTAGTTAGCCCATCCTTGTTTTTTTTTGTGTATTATGTTCATTATTTTACATAGGAATTAAATTTTTTTTTTGTGTATTATGTTATTTTACATAGGAATTAAATGTTTTTTTTGTGTATTATGTTCATTATTAAGTCCAACTATAAATTTGCCTTGAAAAATTAAATGGTGCCCGCCGCACTACCGGTAGTCTTGAATGTGCTCTTCGGCACAAAAAGGTTGGGGACCCCTGTTTTAAAAGGTCATCAGGTCAAGCCTGGGGTCAGAGTGGTTTTACTTCAGGTACTGATGTAAATCCACTACCTAATCAGACTTCACACGACCCACCCTTGTTTTCCCACGACCTGCCCTAAGAAAAGTGACCGCGTTAATCCCCTGACCATAATTTATGGTCCCGACTTAACTAGACATCAACTGCTACTCTCTTGTTCTCCCTTGACTCCTAACCTAAGAAAAATTAATTGTGACTGTTGTAAAGGCCCAGGTGACCCCAGCGACCGCATGAGCTCTCTGCGACCCTTTATGATGAAGCTTGCGACTCTATTTGGGGTCGCGACCCCGGGTTTGGGAACCCCTGATTTAGACGAATTATTGGATTGGCATAATCCGTTAGCTGGCTTAACCCGCCAGTTGACTTAGAAGGCCTAACCAGCCATTTGGTATATTTAAATAATAATAATAATAACGTTTATATATACAACCAAAATAATTTAATAAAACACCACCACATCACTCAGTTTATTTAGACGAATTATTGGATTGACATAATCCTAGTCGGAGGTGTATGTGCATTTGTGTGCGTTTGTCCCCGTCAGCTGACTTAAACCGCCAGTTGGCATAACCCGCCAGTTGACTTAGAAGGCCTAACCAGCCATTTAGTATAATTAAATAATAATAATAACGTTTATATATGCATCCAAAAGAATTAAATAGAACACCATCACATCACTGTTTATTTAGAGAAATTATTGGATCCAATTTCACGAAATATATTGAAAATAAATATACATTCCTATACAAGCGAAGGAATATATGCACTAAAAAATAATAATAACATAAGAACTACGAACGAGGAGTATATATATATAAAAAATATACAAACACGGACCTATAAAAATTGTTCATTCTAATGAAGGTCGAGCGTGCCACTCCACCTTAAACCTATAGTTTAACGTTGAATCCGAACCACGTCTAAAATAAAATGTTAAAACACTCCTTAACACAAAATCTAATTTCAGAATAAAAAAAAATTTAAACAGCCTAACCACACAAAATATCACTCGGGAGCGGAATAAGACAGTTTACCAAGAATAACAGAATCACCTTGTGAAAGTAATATTTATCATTTACTACAGAAATGCTCATTCCGTCGAAGGTCAAGCTTTTCACCCCGTCCTAGACCTACAGTTTAAAGGGAAATACTGCTACAATAGATCTAGTTGGCCTGGTGAAGTAGTGAATTGACTTGTTTTACTCTCCATCTCTCAGGTACACCCGGATCATCTAACAGTTGAATTTTATCAGTGTTAAACTTCATATAAAAACTATGCAACATCTTCTAAAACTTACTACATCATTACCCCTAGCGTGTCCTTCATGCATTAAAAAAGTTCTACTTTATCGGCAATCTTTGTTTAGCATCCCCCCTGATTGCTCATCCCGGCGAAGGTCAAGCGTGTCACTCCACCTTAGACCTAAAGTTTAACGTTTGAATTCGAACCACGTCTAAAATAAAATGTTAAAACACTCCTTAACACAATAAAATATAATTTCAGAATAAAAAAAATTTAAACAGCCTAGCCATACAAAACATCACTCGGAATTGTACTGAAAATGAAAGAAAAAATAAACACTCAGCCCACCTATAAAAAAATATAAAAATTGCTGAATATATATATATATATAATATATATATATATATATATATTATATATATATATAAGTAAAAAAAAAAATTATCAAAAGAATTTATGAAAACAATTTCTCTATTTCAATTAAACAAATTTTGTTTATTTTGAAGTCTCACACAATTTATATACGGCAAGCATAATAAACTTAAACAGTCCGAATTTGACCCAGTATAAATTAGTGTCTTTAACGAATATTTTTCGACTTTAAACCTTTAAATTAACTTAAAATTATAAAGCGAACTAAAACTACAAAGCGATGCCTGTAATTCCATTATTTACGTCCAGTCAAAAAATAATCTTAAAAACACGAATAGATTCTGGAAAATTTTGTTAGTTCTTTATTGAATCTCCTAGAATGCTGTAATACATATATATATATTTTCTACCTAAAAATGCGTCACCATACACTCAAACATTTTAAACCTTGCCGTATAAAAATGAACGCGAAAAGGAAACAAACAACTCTCGAATTCCGACTCTAATTTTGACTCCGCATTATTACGGCTTCGACAAGACGACTCAGATAAATTTTGAGTCAAAGCGGTTTGGAGGTCTAGAATCCAACGAGAAGAGGGAAACAAATTTTTTGACCGAGAAAATTACGAAAATGCTCGCTATGAGAAGAAATTTTGAAAATGATGGGCGCCATCTTGAAAAACAGTTACAATGATTTGATAAGGAATGAGAATCGAAATTTGCTTGCAAATGGGATAACACAATGCGTCTTGCTATTTAAATAATCGAACCAGAATATTTATTAATGCTATAATACGGGTAGCAACAATTTTGTCTGAAATTTAAGGCAACGTGGGAAAGCCCTTATATTTATATAAAGGAACATCGCCTGCCACCAAAATGTAGTAATTAAGACCTTTTAACCTTTCTTATGTTGCTTTTTTATACTATTTTCTCTTTCTTTATTCCATTTGTCTTTATCCTTCATCATTCTCTTTACACTCGCTTCGCTGTACTTTATAAATACGTGTATATCTCAAACATACGCGAATTGCACCAATTATGTCTCTACTAATCATAGTTTTTCTTGTCTTTCTACAACAAAATTTTTTTTAATTACGGCCTATAAAGCCCTTCCATTCTGAACTTTTCTCATATATATATATATATATACACACACACACACACGTTTATTTCTTTATTGGCGGTTCTCTGATTTCCAAGATTCGAGATAAGGTACGCATTTTAAATTATACTACACAGCGTCGGGTCAATCTTATTTCACTTCGCTCGAGATCGTGTTTATTGAAACACTACATTACACGTCTTTGCTTTTTTTTAAATTTATCTATTCTATCGCTCAAATTTTACAGAGCGATATAATAGATAATTAAATATCTTCCACTTTTATGTTTTAAGGCACCATAAACCATAGTTAGCGTTTCTCTCAAGCATACGCGATTTGTTCCGAATATATCTTCCAATATCACGAAAACCCTTCCTTTCCCGACAAACGAGGTTGTACAGGCGAGCTGCTATTACACCGGTAAATGGGTAGTAGGTCTTAACGAACTTGATACACAGAGGATTTTTCATTTATACACATGCCATAAAAACTTTACAACGAGGAGGTTCGTCAGCCAATTCATGGGTAATTAGCTTAAAATATCTTCCAGGCTCTGTCAAAATATTTTTGAGAGCGGAAAAATACGTTTTACCGAGAACGACGTAGACATCTTGTGAAAATAATATTTATCATTTACTACAGAGATTACTAATTAGTACAAAAAGCACACACACACACACACACACACACCACACACATCAATTATATAAACAGAAGCAACTCCGGCCAACGTTTAAAAGGAAGAACAGTTTACACGGTACGTGCCATCACCGGCTCTCGATCCATGCTGGAGAGCAACTCGCTCATCCATCAAACCATCTAGAGATGTGCCCCTATCATATTAAATCGTACTGTTGAAGCCGAATTCCGAATATATCTTTCATTGGCATTAAAACCCTTCATTTTCTGGTATTCGAAGATATACAGGGGGGGGGGGGTTAATACCCAAGGATTGGGGTGTAGGCCTTCACGGGGGGAAATACCCACGATGCCTCGCTCTGCTTCTCCTTGCATTCGTTCTTTGATTTTAAATCACAATAAACAATATAAATATTCTATGAGATTAATATATATTTTTCACCCTATTAGCAACACTATAAACGGAAGAAACGATCTGCCTTATAAATCTAAAAAATAACTTCTTAAAAATCCACGCTTTCAATTAAAATATACATCTATGGCACACACACACACACACACACACACACACACACACACACACACACCTTTTCAGATGTTCAGACTCTATTGTTTAAGGTTCAAATTTCATTGTCAAACACATATTTTATCCCATTCGTCGGTTTGCTTAAAAGACGCTCAGCTGATATAACTAGTTGACGTTTACAACCAAAAACTAAATAAAACCTCGTTACGTCATTCTGATATTTAGTCGATTGTCACTGTTTTACTCAATTGATAAATCACATCGCCAGAAATATAGGCACATAAGCATTTTATATTTTATCAGCGCTGAAATCGAGATTTGATTTAGCTGCTAGTCAGGCTTCTCTATTTAACATTTTCTTTACGAACTACCCGTCTCTGAAACTCTCAATTAAGGAGTAGTTAAGAAAATTAATTTTTAATAATTTCATGGGTTCATAATTTTCGTTCATTCATTTTTATTGACGAAATGTATTTAGTGCGTCTTATGGTTAAAAGTTTGTTGTATCAGAGGGCTATAATAACTAATAAACTTCTTTTGCTGGAATTTTATTGTTTCGTACGTAGATATCATAAAGCTTCACATGCTCAATCGGGCGGTCATTCATTGATTAGAGCGTACACAGATTTTCCAGATTACATGGAGTAATTCGGCTATTTGTACATTGGTACAAGCTTAGTTAGAAGGCGCTATGCAGTGATACAGTTCTTTTATTTGATCGTTTTGCGAAGATTAATTTGAATTATTGCAAACCGCTAAAATATTTTCCACAGTATTGGCTAGAAGGTAGTGTGTGTATAAGCACACCGGACAAAAAATTAGTCACCCCTCTCAGAATGTACCTAATAACGTGTGACGGCGCCTCTGGCCTTGATAACCGCACGAATCCGGCGAGGCAGAGACTCTACGAGGTTGTGCATGTACTGAACATCGATTTGCTGCCACTCGTTCATCAGCCGGTCCCGAAGTTCCGCCAGGGTCCGTGGGTGTCTATTCCTGCGCTTCACTTTCTGTTTCCAGCCTGAACAACACCTTCGACGCATTCAGGATTAAAGGCTTCATTGGACCTGCGATGTACTCGCCGCCTCCCATCATTGGAGCACAAACAAAAACGGGACTCATCGGACCAAATTACACGTTTCCAATCTGCCGCAGTCCGTTTTTTGTGCCTCTGAGCCCATTTATAACGTGCCAATTTGTGACTTGCTGTTAACAGCGGCCTCTTCCGTGGTACCCTGCTCCAGATGTCCATCGCATGCAGTTCTCGTCGCAATGTCCGTTCGGAAATTGGTCGCTGGAGAACCTCATTGGTTTCTTGGAGCAATTGTTCTCTGGTTTGAAAACGATTTGCAGTTACTAGACGAGAAACATGGCGGCGGCCCCTATTGTCGAGAATTGTTTTCCGGCCACAGTTACGCCGTCGATTGTCAGTTGATTGCGAACTACACCACTCTTTGTAAACTCGCTGGACAGTACGCGTTGACACACCAACAAATTGGGCTACTTCAGACATTTTGTGTCCGTGGGCTCTGCCAAACACGATGGCACAAGATTAGGTGCCATACTGAGCTTTTTAATTTAATTTGTATATGTTTAATGGAAAAGCGATGCTCTCGGGCGAATAAAACCGCACTCAACTGCAAGTCCGTGCAAATGGTTCACGAAATTCATTAAAAACTGTAAATTTGAATTAGCTATACCTATATACTGTATATGGAGAAGAGCCCGCTTTCCCAAACAAACATAACACATAGAATATTCATTATGGCTATAGACCATCCATCATTACACACATTCAATGATTTACTTTTCATATTTCTTTATTTTCCCCAGTAACATACGCCGATTAACATTTATGAAGCATTAAATACTTTAAACATTATCTTACAGAACTTCGTCCACTAGTTCATTTATTAGCTATGATTAAAATCAGTCCCACACTTTTGCACAGACACACACAGACAAACACACACACACACACACATATATATATATATATATATATATATATAACGGCTATCATGCTTTTCAACCCACCCTAGACCTACAGTTTAGTCGATATAAACGGAAGACATAGTTTGTCTTATAAACCTAAAAATCACTTTAATAGCTCATGTTTTCAAATTAAATAAAACTCGACAAGACAATCTTATAGTAAAAGGAATTCAATATATAATGTTTTATGCAAGTTCTATAACTGCTGTTAATATATGCGAACTAATTTTGATAAGAAAACAACAACGGGTTAAATGCAGTTTTATTAACAAAAATAGTGTGATTATGAGCAGAATTTATACAGGTTAAATAAACTACTTAATCATTTAACAAAAACGACAAATTAGGCTGCATATTAGGCCAGATGAGCCGGGCGTACATGACTATGTGCGGTGGAGAGCGCGAGAGAGCAACTAGATCCTCCACCAAGTGGTCATGTGTGGCGGAGAGCGCAAGAGAATAACTCGCTCCTCCACCAAACCGGGCCTAGAGGCGGGACCACCTGCTTGACCCCGGTGTGAAGAGAGGACAGCAGAGGGGGACAACAGAAGACAGCAATAGGGTATTTAACACCGAGAAATTTCAACTCTTGAGATATGGTAGAAATGAAGAAATTAGACTGCATATTAGTCCAGATGAGCCGGGTGTACATGACTATGTGCGGTGGAGAACGCGAGAGAGCAACTCGCTCCTCCACCAAGCGGTCATGGGGGGGCGGAGAGCGCGAGAGAACGGCTCACTCCTTCACTAAGCCAATCCTAGAGGTAGGGCCAACCAGCTTCGATCTTCGTGTGAAGAGAGACTGACACGCGGAAACGCATCGGGGTACACACACACACACACATTTTATTCATGCAGTTAACTGTGATTCACTGTCGTCAATTGAGTTAATATGACCTACTAATTGTCACCATCATGCACTTATCCGTGATCGTGGCATGGAGCTAACCGCGACTTGGAGGTGTTTACATTCGCGGGTCCCCGCCATACCGACACAATGCGACTCAGTCAGTCAAAGACGCAAAGAGAAAAATCGGCAAGTGGTACCAAACCTCAAACTAAACCCAATAACCATACATAGTGACAACACCAAGTGGCACGCGTTCATTAGTTGCGGGACTATTTACCGAACACTTTCATCCCACCTCGTATATATAAGATCTACTAAGTCCTTTTTCAACCGGTAGTTAAAAGAACACATTCATTTTCACCTGTTCAGTCTAAATTGTTTAAGGTTCAAAATTGAGTGTCAAACGCGATGCAAGAGAGCAATTCCCTCCTACACCAAGCGGCCATGTATGGCGGAGAGCGACTGTTAATTTTTATAGAAAACAGAGTAAATAGATTTTTACATTAAATTGTCTTCGCATCCACCTTATATTTAAAATTCGCTGCTAGCCCCGAAACGGAAAAGACCCAATATATATACTAATGACCGGTGGTCGGAATGAATATGAAATTTTACCCTCGTCATCTAATGAGCGAACTTATTAACTAAAGTTTACAACCCTCCCTCCGAATCGAAGATCTTGGGTAGATAGAGTATAGTTGGGTTGGGGAATCGAGGGAGGGCCTGAGATTACTCGAGAGGTTTAAGGTCAAACAAACAAAAAAAAATTAGAAGCCACACAATCTGAGCGTGATTTTTTTTCCAAAAGGCTACCCCTCCGAGACAAACTATACATATATAAATATTTATGGCCTAAGTATAGAATCCGTGGTTAAATTATTATTATTCAGGACAACGGCGTGGTTATATTTACTTAAAACACGTAAAGTATAAAATGCAAGTCTGACAAGTTTTTAAACGTGATATTTCTGTAGAATAAGATCCAAGAAGTTGTTAAAATAGCTTGGATCAAGTGTAGTTTACGTCTCCCTGACACAAAAGGGGACACAAACTACACTAGGTCAAAGTTGGGGAACGTAAACTTAACTAAATTACAACATTCAATCCGAAGCATCTTTAGGAGTTATTTTTTAAATAGATTCATTTCAATTACAACTTTGGTAGATAGTACACCCATCAGTGGTTCGCCATCACTGCTTTAGGTAGTTCATAAAAGTAAGGCAACTTGGGAAAATACACAGAAAAGGGCTTGTCAAACTGTGGAAAGTCCTTAAGTGAAAGTTTGAGGTCTTTTAAAATTCCATCGATAACTTTGAAGGGGATTAAAATTTAAAATTGAATTTATCATAAGTAGCATCATCTGATATAAGCGCCATAGCTTTTTTTAATATAATTGTCCTTATTCATGCCAAATATATTACTAACTTTATCTGATTTTATGATGGTAAAGTTATTGGTACGTTTAATATAAAGTAGAGCAGTGCAGAGTAACTTTGGAATGTGTAGACCCCGATTTAGATTGTTAAACAATTAACATAGAATAATTCCTTCAAACAGGATAAATCGTCACATGAAAGCTTAAAACGTGAACTAAAATTGTCGAACGAGATGATAAAATCAGAAGCCGATTCCTTTTAATTTTAGGACATTTGAATTGGTTATATATATATATATATGCCTCTATTACATTAGTTTCTGAGCACCCGCGAATATATTTTTTCCACTGAATAAGATTGTATAAAATTTTCAGCACAATGAACAGTGAAAGGGTAAAGCATTTTAGTTCAGTAAAGACGTAAATGTTTTTAGTAGTTGTGCAATAGTTTTATGGTTTATTTGCGTTTATTACAGCTCTTCTGCTATTAAATTGTGTGATAGCATTATGTCAACAGCATGAAGCCAGCCACATTTATGTTTTATCTTAAAGTAAAGTCACTTAAAGTAAACCTTTAATCATCATTGATTACCCCGACACTCTGGATGTACATTTCTCCATGTCTGTTAGGTTCCAGAATCGGTTCTCCGTGGTCTATGTCCACAAACCGAACTCTGGTATTTAAGATAAGTTTTCCAGTCATGTCAGGACGTCCTTCCTTCACTGGAGTAACTAAAACTACATCCATTTCCGTTGCGCCATAGACTGTTGCGAGCAAAGTCATTCAATATTTAATTCACTTTCATATAAGAATGAAGATATGAATAAACTTACTTTCATGCATGATCAATTTGTTACCAAGTTTTTCGTTTAGTTTCTTGAGAGCGTATGGATTATGAGGACTTCCTACATTCTCAATAAATCTGAGATTGTGAAATGCATTTCCAAGATCACCCATTTTGTTGAGCGCTTCTATATGGCAGGAATTCAGAGTGAGTACTTGTGGCTGAATTAAGAAATATAATGAAGTTACGCGATACACTGGAAAAACAACTTGGAAACAACTTTATTAGTCTTTTAAGAGGAAAAAACAAAAAATATGTCATCTATTCTGATCTATTTCCACGTTGAGTAATTTCAAACCTTGAATTTTTTCATAACGGGCAAAATATGTAAAAAATTTGGTGGTCAAACTTAACGATTAGCGACCCTTTCGTGGCCGTGGCAAGCGAATAATAGTGGAGTCCGAAACAGTGTGAAAAGGGGAGATTTGCAATTATAGTTTCTTGTTTGAACTCTGAAAATATATATATATTAAACAAAATTCCTTAACCAGTAAATATATTGCAAATAGGTAAAGAAACTCGCGGTGAAGCTTTAGATGAAACTTTTAATTGTATCAATGAGAAAGAGTAATTTGAAATGTTGGTCGTTCATTTATCTCGTAAGTTATTTTTTGTAGAAGAGTCTACCAACGTAATCATGTATTTTTACTGCCCTGAACGAATACAGAAAGGAAGGCTTGAGGAATTCCTCAGTATTTTTTATTCCATGATATTAACACCAAAATTGTAATGCATTACTATGTATAATCTATAGTCGTAAAAGTTTATTTAAAAATAAGCTATTTTCTATTCTAAAAGACACAAAGTAAAATCTACAGAATTAATAAAATAAATCGTTATACAGGGTGTACATAAAGTCAGGATCTATTTTTGTGAAATAATTATTTTCTCTATTTTTCTTTTCAGAAGCCCTTAGAATGAATACAGAAGAGCGTGTGGCAATAGTAATTTGGCGAATCGAGGGAAAGAAATACAATGACATCAGAGAGAAGTTTAGAAGGAGATTTCATAAGCCGGGGCCAATAGACAAGACAATACGAAAATTGGTGAACAAATTTAAATGAACGGGATCTGTAAATGATGAAGCAAGATCAGGACGACCGTGTATGTTAGATCTTACCGTGAATGCAGTACGCGGAATTATCACTGAGGAGCCACGTACGTCCGTTCGTGCTGCATCACACAGACTCGGCCTCCCGACGTCATCTGTACACAAAATTCTGAAAGTTAATTTGCAGAAGAAAAGCTATCATTTGCAGGTTTTACATGATTTACATGAGGAAGATTTCCCTCGACGAAGTGCTGTGTGTGCTGATCTCGTAGAACAAATCTGGAGTGATAATTTAATGGACAACATTCTCTTTAGTGATGAAGCCACTTTCCATACGTGTGGAAAAGTAAATCGCCATAACTGTCGAATTTGGGCAGATGAAAGACCGAATGATTTCGTCCAAAATTGGGAAAGAGACTCAGCTAAAGTTAATGTCTGGATCGGTTTAACAAAATCTAAGGTTTATGGTCCTTTTTTCTTTGCTGAAGCTACAGTTACGGGGCTTATTTATCTGGACATGTTGCAGCAATTCCTTGAACCTCAGCTGATTGGGGATAGGATTGTTAGTACCGTCGTCTATCAACATGATGGTGCTCCTTGTCACTATGCCAAAATTGTTCAGGATTATCTAAATGAACGTTTTCCAAATCGCTGGATCGGACGCGGAAGCAACAGACCTTGGCCAGCGAGATCACCAGATTTAACCCCTTTAGATTTCTTTGCATGGGGCTTTATCAAATCGCACGTCTATCAGACGAAGATTACGAGTCTTGAAAACTTACGTATACGAACTGCTGCAGATAACATAACCCCGCAAATGCTCCAGAATGTGTTTAGAAATGCTGCGGAACGATTTGAGCTGTGCAGGGATACTGATGGGCGTCACGTCGAATCCTACTCTTAATTATTTAATAAATGTTACCATTTTATCATTTTATGATTGAATTCCATATAATTTCCAAGTGCTTCACAAAAATAGATCCTGACTTTATGTACACCCTGTATATAAAGCCCTAACACGGCCTCTGTAGTGCTTTAATTCCAAGATAACTGACATGCAGCGACATACTTGCCCGTTATATAAAAGGCTCAAGAATCTGATGATTTTTGTGTTTCTCTTTCGCAAAGTGGTTACCGTTTTTCTTGGTAATCCAATTCCTGGACATAAGGTGTCCGGGTCAGCGACCCAACCGAACTCGGGTAAAAAACTGCAATTTTCAGACTGTCCAGGTTAAAACAGAAAGGGTGCAACCCTATTTATAGTTACCTACCAAGTGTATCTGTCATGATGTTTCTGATGATCCTACTTTTTACGTGTACAAACTAAAGCTATTATGTTATGAAATTACTAATCTGGTTTGTAACTATCACAATTACGCATGCACAAATCTCATTACCATCAGCTGATCTCAGAGGAAAAACGTCTTCTTGCGTATAACAAGCTACGTTGTTGATTAGAGCTTTGTGCGAAGTCACAATCCCTTTTGGTTTTCCAGTCGTTCCACTTGAGAAAGTTAATAATGTCAAGGAGTCGGGATCAACCTTTGAGAGAAACGAATTTACATGGTTAAAAGCAAAAGCTAAATTGAACGGATGCATCTTCAGGATTTTCGTGAATCGGTGAATGTAATCATCAGAGATGAAAGTTCATTTCAGAGCATAAAATAATCCTCAATTCAGCCATTTACTCTTACCTTCTTAGCAGTTTTCACATCCAAAGCCTCGTTCTCTGAGGAAAGAACTTTGAACAAATCCTCACCACCGGAATGTTTAGCGCCTTCACTCCTGACAAATACCTTAAGTTTTCCCTCCAATTTCTCGATTACATCTTTGAGAATTTCAACACGGAAGAATCGATCACGAGGACGTTTGTTTTCATTTCTGTTAATAATAATAATAATAGTAATAATAAAAATGACAATAATGATAACTTTATTGTTCTTTCCTACATAATGTATATAAAGCATCCCAAAGGTTTACAGAGAGCGACATATAATAACACACACATGCACACATATATACATACATATATACACATATAATAATGTGATAGTTAATGCATTCCTACGCATATGTATAGGCAGTATAATACAGTAGAAAATATGGAACATTAATAACAGCAACACAACAATAGTAATATCAATATTACAATTTATTGTTGTTTTTATGAGAGTTGGTGAGCCCATTTGTTGGTACAGGAAGCGTACCTACATACATATTGTACATATATACACACGCGCACACACACACACACATATATATATATATATATATGTTAACCCCTCCGTCTATGGCCCTGGGGTGGTTCGGATCGACGGGGGTTCTGGTTAAGAGGCAAGCAACGGATGTGTGACTTGAAGTGGTTTTCTTCTATGTTACTCTCCGAGTTCTTCTATAGTGGCTCGGAGGACTCTGGTAGATTTGCAATCTAAATGCTGAAGGTTCCGGATTCTTCTTATAGCGTATCCGGAAAGTTTTCTAAGTTTTTCTGAAGAGAGCAAGGCTCGAAGGGGACAATAAAAAGTTTCTCCAATTGTAACTTTACTGCTAAAAGATACAGGTAGTGCTCAGCCTCTGAATTAGCTTCTGAATGCCAATGGAATAATTTTAATGGGTTTATATACCCAAAAACTGCTAACATTATTATTATTAAATGCTAAGAAGGCTGTATTATTTTTGCACAATATTTAAAAATAAGTAAATTTTTTAGCTGTGGTAAGGCTTGAACGAGTAAACAAAATATTTGAAGACGAAACCATATTTTTATCTTAAACCGCGACTTTTCAGATCTGATGTTATCATGATCTGCCAAGTTAACTAAAAGTGGAAATCGGACTATGCATCTTTACACTAAAATATGCATATGAGTGAAATTTTAAGGTTTAAGATGTACAATTTTAATGCTTAGGCAAGACATGATCTCATTGTTTATAACGAAAGAGAGTGTATACAAAATGTGAACATTGCAAAGCTTAAACAGGATTCCTTATTAAGCGAAATCTAAAAAAATGATTATGAGATTTTAAAAAACAACAGGTCACCATTATTTAGCAAAGTAGAAAGCAAATCAAAAATTTTATCCAAACTCGCGTTGGGCGATTTTGGTCCTTATGTAAAAATGAATACACACACTTACATACATATGAGTATAGGCATTATATAAAGTTAAATATATAAGAATATACAGAATTATATAATACATGAACCATATAACACATGAATTTTTAAAATGGATACTTTTTCTTACAATGGATACAGAGACTATATAAATGAATACAAGAATTACATGAAGGATAAGATAATATAGGAATATGGGAATTATTTATGGTTCATTTTTACAGGGCTCTTCCCTCTAGAATGATATTAATATAATAACGTAACAGCCTAACTAATGCTAACTAGATGATAACTATTGGTTTTATAATACAGATTTATATATACAACATAAGTCGGGTGGTTAAGTCTAGTTCACGTGGTCTGGGTACGCATTCTTGGTCGTGCATAAATAGTTTCATGTTCCGTGTCACTTGGTTTTCTTTGTTCCCAGAATGATCTTTTCACCACAAATATACCGAGGATAATAGCACATACAATAATGATACTAACGGCAGATGTTGAGAAAATGGTTACCGGTTGTAGTATTTGTAAGAGATTATTTTGGTGGTTATCATCAGAAATTTTAAACCGGCTCAATTGATCATTCCATTCAGGGGCATGTAGTTCGGGTAGGATGGTTACAGGTTTTATGGAGAGATTTAGGATCTCTATGACGGGTTTAAATTTAATTTGCGACGGAAATGGGTATGAGTTATTAAGGGTAACCTTATACGGGTTGTATATTTGGAGGGCTTTTGAACGCAAGGAGCAACCAATTGGTAGCCGAATAACCATAGGGATTGTAATGAGGGAATAATTCGATGGACACTCGAGGGTAGCGGCAGTCCTGTTCGCGAAGGAAACCCAGATGTCTGGTCCAATTCGTAGTTGGATGGTTTTAGGGGAATGAAATTTTTTAAATGAACATACGGGGGCATGCCGGTCACGAATTAAATCGATAAAGCAAGACCTAGTAGTGGGAAGAATAACTGGTTTGAGTGGAGGGCAGATGAGTTGTTTATTTGGTTGCGGGAATCGGCAATGCCGGACGTCGCTATCTGACATCATAGAATAAGCTGATAGATCTTTGGTGAGGAAAAGGTAAGGTGGTACGGTGGGTAAATATAATCGATAGACATTAGAGTTATTTTGGTAGGGTGTTGGGAAAGGGTGAAATTTATATACGTCATAAGTGAGGAAATCGAAAAATGGTATAATTATGAGGTATGTGTAGGGGCGTGGTCCATGTACAGTCCAGGTGTATTCTAGAAATTGAGGGTAATTAGTGTGGTTGAGTGGGAATATGGGTGATAATTTTAATTTTGACTGGGCGGTGTGAATCAAGGACTGGAGTATTTTCCATGGTATTAGGGTGGAAAGAGTGATTTTTCCATGGGCTAGCTGGGTTGCACGCAAAACCTTGGAATGAATCGTAGTTATTCGTTGTAAGTATTTATCGATTAAGGTTACTTGTAGGTTTATTATCTCTATTAATTCTATATATCTTTTGTGTTCTTTGTATTGAGCTAACATGGATTTAAGGTATGTGAATCTGTCCGAAAGGGAGTGGAGGAAGCGATTGTTTTCGCGCGAAGAGATTCAATTTAAGTTCAATTCTTTTAATATCTTCTTCGGTTGCTAATCCGAATAAACCTTTGAACAGTTTCCCTCCTATATCTATCAGTCCCCTTTTACTTCTTTGGTTAAAGTAATCTGATCTTTTCCTTGGAAAGAATTCTGGATTTTACTTTCAAACGTTTTAATTGGGTTTGTATCTGAAGGAGATTGATTTTAATTCTAGCAGGGGGTTGCAAATTTATATAAAGGTCTGCATGCCCTTTCAAAAATTTACCTTCTGCAATTTTTTCTATAACAACTCCGGTAGAAATTTTAATGCTAGGTCTACAAGAGTAAATAATTTGGAAAATTATAAGGGGGACAATTTTATTCATTTCTACGCCTTAAGTTATACGGAGCTGGGGGTAGTTGTGTGGATACTTGTGTGGATACTTGTGTTGGTGGGCGAAGGGGTCGGCCTCGTTTTGGTGGCAATGGGGGTCGACCGTTGAGCTCGGATTCTGAGCGGGTTCGTTTCTTATGTGAAGGTTCTAGTTCACGTGGGTGATGCATTTGCGGGCGGTATGTAGGGTCCGTGCGTCGATCATCAATCGGCGAGGGTGGTGACAGAGGAGATGGTGGAGATGGTGGAGTTCCACTGAGTGATCCTCTCGAAGGGGTTTCTCCAGGGTCTGGGTCCGATGGGACGCTTGGCTCTGGGGCCTCCTCTTGTTCAGAGATTGCCTCGAGTAATGGTGGTATTACGAGGTACCAATCTTCGTCATGGGTAGCGGTTCCCGCGGTGACTACTTCAGTTTTTTGATCCCTGCCCGATTTGTTAATATCTTGACCTTTTGAAGGATAGGCGGCTCGAACGCCTGGCAGCTGTTTTTTGGGAAGGTGTTGTTCGGAAGCTATCTTCAAATTGTCAGCGTGAATGATCTTTAGTTTGGAATGATCCCGGAGGTCGAGGATTTCATAACGATTTTTTCCGAGGTCTTTCATAATCCTATATGGGCCATCCCATTTTGGGTATAATTTGCGATGAGCCCCTGGCGGTTTCACGCTCTTCAGATAACATCGCATACCGACGATTATAGTCCGTTGACGGGGATGACGCCTATGTTGCTCTTGCTCCATCTGTTGGTTTCGTTGGTCGAGGGCATAGCGGATTATGTCAAAAATCTTGAAAGATCGTTCAGCTAGTTGCTGATTTGCTTCTGCCATTTCGGAAGATGTTAGGACTGCCGGGTCGGTTTGGTCGGGCAAATCAAAAGGTAGACGCTTGTCGTAGTGATAGAACGAAATGAGGGGTGTCCCCGATGGACACATTATAGCCATTGTTGATGGCTGTTTGTACCATGGGAAGGGAATCATCCCATGTACGGGAGGATGCATCGACAACGTGGCGCAGGGCTTCCAAGATCTTTCGATTGTGCCTTTCCACTAAGCCGTTTGCCTGCGGATGGTATGCCACAATGTGTGTATTTTTAATTCTACACATGTTACAGAGTGACTCGAACAGTTTGGAAGTGAAACTACGGGCGTTATCCGAGATTAGGATGGAAGGAGTGGTATGGTTTTGGATGACGCGTTCCACTAGGGCTCTTGCCACAGTTTCCGAGGTCTGGTCTGGAATGGCGGCTACTTCGCTGTAACGCGAGAAGTGGTCCGTAAACACAATGATGTACTGATTTCCCTTTGATGTTTTGGGAAATGGTCCCAGTATATCCATTCCAGTTCTTTGCCAGGGCCTCTGGCATACTGGATATTTATGCATTGGAGCGGTGGATGGTACGTTGCCCTTATGCTTTAAACACGACGGACATTCGGCGATGTATTCATGTACCGTTCTGTTCATCTCGGGAAAATGGTATCGCTCCAAAAGACTTTTGATGGTGCGATCCGGCCCCATGTGTCCATAAAAAGGTGAGTCGTGACAAAGTCCAATGGCTATATCAACGAGATCCTTTGGTATCTCCACGAGGTCGTTTCCATCTTCGTTCCTGAAATGTACGAGCCCATCTTTGAGGTTGTACTGTTCTTTTACCTTCGATGGTTCCTTTTGTTCCAGGCGCGCCCGAAGGTTTTGGGTGTGTTGGTCCTGTTGTTGGGAGTATTGCAGACACTCGTAGTCGAACACAGGAAGAAGTCCTATTTTATTCACTCGGGCGTCGGGCTTGAGTCTCGACAATCCGTCTGGAATAACTTGCAGTTTTCCCGGTTTGTATACGATTTTCGCTGCAAAATCCTGAATCAACAGAGCCCATCTACTCAATCGTCCTTCAAGTAGCTTGTCCTTGAAGAGGTACGTGAGTGGCTTATGATCAGTCTTGATGGTTACATCGTAGCCATAGACGATATTTCGGAATTTTTTCAAAGCCCAATATACCGCTAGGGCCTCTCGGTCCGTAGTGGAATAATTCCGTTGAGGTGCAGAGAGAAGTTGACTGGCATAAGCAATGGGTAATTCCACACCGTCTACGTCCTGTAACAGGACGGCTCCTAGTCCATAGGAGGAAGCATCTGTGGCTATGATGAAGGGTCTTGTGTAATCAGGATATTGTAAAATGGGATGACAGGTTAGTTTATTAATTAAAGTTTCAAAGGCATGTTGGTGATCGGATTCCCAGTTAAATTTCGAATTTTTTGGAACAAATTAGTAATGGGTTTAGCAATATTCGAAAATTGGGGGATAAAGTTCCGATAGAATCCGACAAAACCAATAAATGCACGGGCGTCGTCGATGGTCTTGGGTACAGGGTACCTTTCCAGGGCTTCGAGTTTGGCTGGATCAGGTTTAATTCCTGTGGACGAGAGTAGGAATCCTAGGTATACCAGGGATTCTTGTAAAAAATTGCACTTTGCAAGCTTCAGTTTAAGGTGTGCTTTTCTCAAGTGTGATAGCACATTATGAAGGCGTTGAAAGTGTGTTTTTATGTCCGAACTATAGACGATAATATCGTCAAGATACACGAGAGCTTCGACACCTAATAGGTCGGAAAGGACTATATTCATCAACCTAGAGAAATTAGCAGGCCCATTTCGGACTCCGAAAGGTAAAACCTGGAATTCGTAATGGCCTCGGTTAGTGGAGAAAGCAGTCAATGCCCGAGATTCGGGACTGACCTCCATTTGCCAATAACCTGATGCTAAATCGAGGGATGAAAAAAAGTTCGCTTTCCCTACGTTCAGAATTGTTTCCTGCATGTTTGGAATCGGGAAACGGTCTGGGATGGTAATGTTATTCAGGCGTCTAAAATCTATACAAGGGCGAGATGTTCCGTCCTTTTTGGAGACGAGAATCATAGGAGCGGACCAGGGACTAGCTGAAGGCTGAATGACATCCTGCTCCAACATGTCCTTGATGTGTTCCTCAATAGTGACTAACTGAGAATGTGGAACCCGATAGGGAGGAATGAAAATGGGTTTGGAATTGGGTTCCAACTTGATTTCAAAAGGGACCAAATTAGTTCGGCCCAGAGGATCTCCGGTTAGGGCAATCACATCTTTATTTCTTATCAGGAAATCGAGAAGTGATTCCATTAGTTTGGGATCCTGTAAAGCTGGTGACTCCTGAAGGGAGTGCTTCAGACATTTCTTATATTCTTCTTTTAATATTGAAGGCTTTAATTCTAAGGAACTGGAAACACGATTTATCGTACTGATGGGGAAATCTGAATCTATTTACTGTGGAAACAGTTCCTATTTTCTGATTTGAAGTTAATTCTATAGACTTTCTCCTTTGTTTAAACAAACAACAGGGATAGCTGAATTCTGACTCTGACTAAGGACTTGGGCAATAAGAACATCTCTTTTGAAATTACTTTTCTCTGTAATCAGAGTACGCTCTGACTCTAATAATTTTCCTTGACTGTTAACTACTTTTGCTAGGAAACAAATCTTCTCATAAGGTGCTACTGTTATATGCTCGGTAGGGCATATGAAAAATTGTGAATCTGATTCTGGTTCGGCGACTAAAATTTGCCTTATTGGCTGAACTGAAGCTGGCTGACTGGAAACTGACTGACTGGAAACTGGCTGACTGGAAGCTGGCTGACTGGAAACTGACTGACTGGAAACTGGCTGACTGGAAACTGACTGACTGGAAACTGACTGACTGGAAACTGACTGTCTGGAAACTGACTGACTGGAAACTGCTGTTGATCCAACTGGATTCAACAACTGGAACTGATTACCCTGGGGTCTGATTTCTGGAGCGGTTGTCCCTCTGGATGCAACCGGCCGACTTGATCTGCTATCAAGTAGAGGGGGTTTCCTATTTCTTTCGGAAATCTGAACTGAGCTAAGTCTATTAGCATTAAGTTGTCTGTCATCCTCGCGGAGATGGTGTGTCCTATTTCGACACTTTACTAACTTTCCGGCTGGGTAAATCTCCCATTGATTCCGGTTAAAAAAATCCATCCCTAGTAGGATGTCTGTCTGAAAGGTGGCGACTGTGTCCACTATACAACATTTCGCGGGGTATACCGCGTTTCCAATTTCTAAATATAACTCAATTTCTCCATATGTGGGTATGGGTGTGCCCGTAACTCCTCTAAGTTGGCAGGATGGTGCCTTAAGTTCATATTTATAATTTGTACTCTCTAGTAATTCATCTACGCATTGTTTCTTAATTAACGTCGCGTGTGCTCCTGTATCTAGGAGAGCAGTTAAATCTTGGTTATCCGTACTACAATTTATTATTAAATCTAAGAGGTCCGCACCTATTATCCTGATGGGGAGTTTGTGTGCGTATCTGGGCTTACTACTGTAATTTAGGAGGGAGGAGGTTGAACTGCTGCCTCCAATGTAGGGTCTAAAAAAGGGCTCACATGGTCTTCTATGGGAGGACCTGGATCATATTCTACGGGATATCATACGCTGAGGGTGTTCTTGAAAACTGTTCTCTGGGGAAAATGATTCCTCCCCGGGTACTTCTACGTACCGAACTAGTTGACCTTGCTGGTTGTATTGGGGTTTATACATGGGGTAAGAGTGTGGGTGACCCTGTGGTCGTGATTATTGGGTTGGTAGTTCGACTGAGGCTGGGAATGGACTGGTTTCTGGGGATTGGTTGACTTTTGGGATACGTTTTGGGGACGTGGTTGGTTTGGTTTCTGAAAGTGGGGTCTATACCCTGCAGGGGCTTTATCAGCACACTTTTGGCGATCGCCACGGCGATGACCATGTTCGTGACAGTGGGAGCAATACGAGGGGTAATTACATTGACTTATCATATGCCCGAAACTATCACAGTTAAAACACTGTGGAGGAGGGCGTGTATTCTGGGTTTGGGGGGCTTGTTTCTGGGGTGTTCCCTGTATTTGCCTTGGTTTATATTGTTGTTGTTGTTGCTGTTGGTATTGGTGTTGTGGCTGCTGCTGAATACTGTACAGGGGTTTCTCTACCCTTTCGGTAGTTTGGTTTGCTAAATCGGGGTGATGTTCCCGTGTTTTGTTTATGGCTACACTGACAGGTTTGTCAACATTTAAAAACTCCTGAAACTTTTTTTTAGGCGCTCCGGGTAGTTTTGGTAAATGGTTGTGGCTACTATTAGATTTCTTTGTTTCGAAGTAAAAGTTATGCCACATGCATTTTCTGCGGCCCGGAGGGCTTCTCCTACAAGTTTGTGTGTACGTGTAATAAAATTGTTTAAATCCTCGTGTTCCTCTTTCTTCCATTTAGCTTGGAAGACTGCTTCTAATGTGGCTAAGGGTTGTGCAAGGGTTATTTTTTAAAAAAATTCTAATAGGTTTTGTTTAAAATCGTCCCATGTTATAGCTTCGCTAATTGATGGGACGTAAGTGACTGTGTCATGGGCATTTCCCTCTTTAGGGTCAATAAATCTTTTTGCTTCTCTGATTTTTATATCATCATCGGTAATATTCTCGCGTAAGAAATGTTGCTCTAAAGACTCAACCCAAGGTCTTACGCGCGGTTCAACAAAACGATTATCTATGGTCCCCTTAAAAATTAAAACAGTATGAGGAAGATTTACTAATCTGCCTAAGTTAATATATGCTGGGGCGGGGGTTTGAGACTGAGACATACTGACTTGTGTGTTTGGGAATATGTTTGAAGGGCGCGGGGTAGGTGGAAAAATGGGTGTAGGTAATTCTTCGATGTCAGAAAGCGCACCGTCTGAATCGCTCATATGTGAAGGTACTTATTAATGTTCTAATTAGGTCTGCTTGACCGATCTTAATTCATGGAATGATCACTTAAGGGGTTTTCCTAACTACACTATCTAAAAAAAATAATGCACAACAATTTGCCTAACTCGGGGAAAATTTGAAAAGATTGCAAACAAAAATAAAAATGTAAACAAAATTTCACTCAAATGTACGTGATGGTATGGTAATACTATGTTTGGTACATTAAATAAAATTATACTATACTAACTAGAATAGTAAAAATAACTGAAAAAACTGTGACAATACTGTTTTCAATAAAAAGAGTGTATCACTGGTGTCTGAAGTGTTCACTGTGTTTTTTGTTAATTCTGGCTCAATACTAAATATTAATTGTTAATAATAATGACTTTTCAAATGTTTAGAAATTATTTTAAAAAAGTTTTGTACTTAACAAGATTCCTACGGCGAAATCCTTTGAGGTGTGTCCTGAAGACGTGTCTGGCTGGCCACTTGTTCCTAGATGAAAAGTAGGCGTGAAGAACTTGGAGTCGTAACGCACCGGTTCAAGGGTGGATGTGACGAACTAGAAGTCGTGACACGCCGGTCAACTGGGTGTTGGTTCTGGTTCCAGAGTCTGGAAGACTGGAAGAATCCTGGAGTCGTGAAGATCCTGGTTAAAGGGTCGCCAGTTGTTAACCCCTCCGTCTATGGCCCTGGGGTGGTTCGGATCGACGGGGGTTCTGGTTAGGAGGCAAGCAACGGATGTGTGACTTGAAGTGGTTTTCTTCTATGTTACTCTCCGAGTTCTTCTATAGTGGCTCGGAGGACTCTGGTAGATTTGCAATCTAAATGCTGAAGGTTCCGGATTCTTCTTATAGCGTATCCGGAAAGTTTTCTAAGTTTTTCTGAAGAGAGCAAGGCTCGAAGGGGACAATAAAAAGTTTCTCCAATTGTAACTTTACTGCTAAAAGATACAGGTAGTGCTCAGCCTCTGAATTAGCTTCTGAATGCCAATGGAATAATTTTAATGGGTTTATATACCCAAAAACTGCTAACATTATTATTATTAAATGCTAAGAAGGCTGTATTATTTTTGCACAATATTTAAAAATAAGTAAATTTTTTAGCTGTGGTAAGGCTTGAACGAGTAAACAAAATATTTGAAGACGAAACCATATTTTTATCTTAAACCGCGACTTTTCAGATCTGATGTTATCATGATCTGCCAAGTTAACTAAAAGTGGAAATCGGACTATGCATCTTTACACTAAAATATGCATATGAGTGAAATTTTAAGGTTTAAGATGTACAATTTTAATGCTTAGGCAAGACATGATCTCATTGTTTATAACGAAAGAGAGTGTATACAAAATGTGAACATTGCAAAGCTTAAACAGGATTCCTTATTAAGCGAAATCTAAAAAAAATGATTATGAGATTTTAAAAAACAACAGGTCACCAATTATTTAGCAAAGTAGAAAGCAAATCAAAAATTTTATCCAAACTCGCGTTGGGCGATTTTGGTCCTTATGTAAAATGAATACACACACGTACATACATATGAGTATAGGCATTATATAAAGTTAAATATATAAATATACAGAATTATATAAATACATGAACCATATAACAAATGAATTTTTAAAATGGATACTTTTTCTTACAATGGATACAGAGACTATATAAATGAATACAAGAATTACATGAAGGATAAGATAATATAGGAATATGGGAATTATTTATGGTTCATTTTTACATATATATACAGTACTGGCCAAATTATTAGGAATTTTTTTAAAATTTCATTTTTTGGTATAAAATGTTAAATTAAACCAATTTTAAACGTTGAAAAGTTATTTATTTCTACACAAGAATACATGGTCATTATTTAGCAATAGTTTAGTACTTAGTTTGACCCACCTTAGCTGCCATAATGGCTGCGACACGCTTCGGCATGCCATGAATCAATTTTTTGCATAATTCTTTCGTCGAACGAAGCGTGTTTGTTCGTCAGTTGTCGTTTGGTTGTCGTGCGATGCGGGTGTGTTTCTCTTCTTTTACGTGTCATTGTAACTACCGTTTAATTTAAATAGTGTATTTACCCAATTTCGGCAATTATTTGTTACAGTTTTTAAGTGAATTTGAAAATGGGGCGAAAGAATGACTTGAGTCCACGGAAAATTGGGCAAATACAGGTTTTATTAACTTCTTCTACATTTAAACAAAAGGAAATCGCTGCCAAACTCCATGTTTCACCACAGTCAGTACTTCGTATTAAGAAAAAAATGGTATTTGGAGAAAATGTAGGCCCCAAAAGGGTTGGAAGATGCGGCAGAAAAAGGGTAACGACTCCAAGAACTGATAGACAGATTGCAATTTTGTCTCTTAGAAATAGAAGAGCTACTTGCAAAAACATTTCCAGTAGTCTAGCGGCTGATGGCATCAATATTAGTCGTAGAACAGTCAACAGGAGGCTTCTAACTGCCGGCTTCAAAGCCTACCGCCCAAGGAAGAAGCCCAGGCTCACTGAGGCTATGAAGAAGGCACGTTTTGCATGGGCAAAGGAACACATTAACTGGACTAGTGAGGATTGGGAACAGGTAAGAATAATATTTAACATTAAATAGAATGTTATACAGTAAATACAGTATGCATAGAAGTGTATTTACAGTACGTGATAAAACTGCAGTAAAAATATCTGTAAAGCAGCAAGTCATACTGTACTTCGTTTTAGCTGTACTTCATACGCTATGCACTGACTCTTTCACAGGGCTTTCTTTGATTGCAGGTGGTGTTCTCCGATGAGTCAACGATTGCCGTGCTTGACGATCGTGTTCAAAGTGTAAGAAGGAGGCCTGGAGAAGAATTTTTGCCTGAGTGTCTGATGAAAACGGTGAAATTTCCACAAAAGATCATGGTTTGGGGAGCAATTTCTGTGCATTGAACTAGTCGTTTGAGCATTGTTGAGGGGAATATGAACCAAGTCAAGTATATAGAAGTACTAAGAAGACGTCTACTGCCTCAAATAAGGGAATGGTATGGTAATAGACGTTGGATTTTTCAACAAGACTCAGCTCCATGCCACACGGCAAAGTCGGTTAAAAAATGGTGTCATGAAAATAGTGTTCGGTTGCTCCCATGGGCTGGAAATTCTCCAGACATGAACCCAATCGAAAGTTTATGGTGTATTTTAAAGGACGTAATCCATGAAACGCCGATAACAACAAAACACCAACTCATAGAGCGACTTATTCAAGTCTGGTTTCACTCTACACGTATTAAGGAATTATGCAAAAAATTGATTCATGGCATGCCGAAGCGTGTCGCAGCCCTTAAGGCAGCTAAGGGGGGTCAAACTAAGTACTAAACTATTGCTAAATAATGACCATGTATTCTTGTGTAGAATACATTTTAAAAAATTCCTAATAATTTGGCCAGTACTGTATATATATATATATATGTGTGTATACATGCACATTGCACACGCATAGACAGTTAGGATAGAATTAGGATATTTGGCTGAAATATAATTTAAATATATTAATATTATCAATATTATTAATACCAATATCAATTATTAACATTAATAATTAATTATTAATAAAATTATCCATTAGTGTAAAGATAATAAGATTATACATTATATAATTAAGTATCAGAACATATTATTAAATACTTTGCTCAGTGAGTTAGATACCTTGACGTTAACATATTTGGTTCTGTTTTACCAGTTATTATTTTTGCTTAGTTATATAGAAATATGGAAATAAATATGGAAGCAAGAGTATATAGTTTAATTTTGTTAGTTGAAATAAGACAGGCGATACGGAGTTATGGCTTGTATGAGTTGATGAATTTGTCTTTCAGTTTTCTTTGGAAGATTTTTAATGTCCTAGATCAGGGGTTTTCAAGCTGTGTTCCGTGGAGCATGTCATGAGAGATTGAGAAGGAGAGAGAGGTAAGATAAAATAATATCAACTGGCATGGATGAATTTTGCGAATTCAGTAATTGTGTTTTGAAAGCGTAGGCAAAGAGAGAGTTGGCGAGAGAGAGAATTTTAATTCTAACGATTAGATATCCAGAATAAGTGTTGCCCTCTTGCAGCCACATTAAGAAACAGGAGCCCATTTTTTAAATAAAACACAGCTGATGACCACAAGCACTGGTCAGATTGATTTGGTGAGTTTTTCTGGTTTTTGTTGCATCTGGAACTGTATCTGAATTACCATTAAAAGAGAAGGAACAACTTATAGATATTTCGACTGATTTCGCATTAAAAAGAAAATTTAATCATGTAGAACTTATGAGTTTCTGGATTCAGATTTTAAAAGAATATACTGAAGTTGCCACAGGAGCCTTGAAATATCTTACTCCTTTTCCAACAACATATCTCTGTGAGAGAACCTTTTCTCCATATACGGCAACAAAAACCAAATATAGAAGTAGACTAAATATAGAAGATGACATCCGCTTACAGGTAACATCATTTGCTCCAAATACTGAACCTTTATCCAAAGAAAAGCAATCACATCCAAGTCACTGAACATTTATTTGTTTGATTAACTATTAAAATTACTCATTAACTGTAAAATTTCTCACTTTTAATTATTTTGCATTGAAAACTTTAATTTTACAATAAACATGATATTTTTTATACATATAATTTCTTTTATGCTCACAGTAATGTGGGAAGGGGAATTTAAAATAAATAGGTCAATAAAAGTAAATTGTCTTTTTTTCTTGTAAATTTCTAAACTTGTATATTTTTTTTGTGAAATTCATATAACTGTATAATGTATATGTAAATTTCACAAATTACACAAATAAACTGCAGTGAGCATAAATTGTGTTTTATTACCATTTGCCTTATATCATTAAAATTTTACCTGTTGGTCAAGGTTCCGTGATTTTTTTTTTTTAAATAAAGGCTCCGTGGCTTCAAAAAGTTTGAAAAACTCTGTCCTAGATTGTTTTATCTCTTGATCAAGTGAATTACAAACATTTGGACCAGTTGAAGATAAGGATTGAGTCGCACAGTCTAGAGCAGGGGTTCTTAACCTTTTTTTTGCACGTGAACCTCTTTGCCCATTTGGTTTGTGCACCATACCTGTTTGTTGGTAGTGGTCGGAGGTGGTAGGCACATTATTTAATTATTAATAACTGAAAATAAACCGCGAATTCGTGTAAAGCATGGGTTCTTAACCTTTTTTTGGACCACCTGCATAATGAACCATGAACTACTAGTGGCTCATGGACTACAGGTTAAGAACCCCTGGTCTGGAGGATAGTTCGGTTTTCCGATGTACGTGTCTAATTGTCTTGTTTTAAAGCGGTTATTTTCGTTAATATTTTGTTTTGGATGATTTCTGGTGCAGTATTGTGGACGATTTGATACATATATTTAGTTTGTTTAGTTTGTAGATTTCTGCTAGTTTGAGAATTTTTAACTCGTGGAACATTTGATCTGTACTTTCATTATGTTTGTTCGATTTATAGATTTTTCTAATTATTCTTTTTTGCATTACCACCAGTGGTTGTAGCGAATATTGACATGTAAGTACTAATACAGTATTGTAAGCGTGGATATACCATGGTGAAGTATATGGATCGAAGAACCTGCTTTAGGAGTGCCGCATCCGCTTTCGTAATTATGAATGAAACCTTGACTAATTTGTTGCATAGATCTTTAGTATTTTAGTGTTCCTGAGGATGTCATTAGGCGAATGCTCTTGAGTACCGTCCTATGTTTCCTTCATAATTATTTCGTCATATATAAATATATATGGATTGGCTGCAGTAATTTATTTTTATCCCATTATATTTTAGTGTAAAATGTTTCAGCAAAATAGCAGGTGTCCTCAATTTTTAATAATAGATTAGTTTGCATTAGTAATTAATAATTAATATTATGGTAAAGTCCTGTTTCGATATTTCTATTCATGAAAAATCGTAGAATTTTTTTAACTTATAAGAATCAAGACTCCTTTGCAAGTTTGAAATAATTTTATAAAATTCCATAACAAATTCATTTGAAATGTGAAGTTATTCGGTATTTTCTCTTAAAGGAGTCACAAACTTCTCTGAGCGGTTCGAAGATATTTAATACTTCACATTGTAACTCTTCCATATACAGGGTGTTTCAGGAGAAAAGGTCAATACTTCGGAAGGTGATAGTATCGGTCATTGCGAGAAAAAAAGTTCATATGAACATATGTCTAATTCTGAATGGTTACGGAGATAGAGCTGTCTGAATCTGATGCGCGCGCAGCTCTTCTTCCCCCTTCCCTCCCCTATAACCTTGAACCATGTAAGCTGTAATGTAAGCATGTAACATAATCCAATCGACAGCTGACTGTTGTGACCGACATTGTTTGGTGTTTGAAGCAGTGTTAAGAATGCCACACACCTTCACACATGCCAAATATGCAGATATGGTGTATGTCTACGGGTTTTGCGATGGAAGTGCAACAGCTGCTGTCGCAGAATACCGTCGACGGTTTCCGAACCGCAGAATTCCGGATCGAAGAGTGTTTACCAGGGTTTTCAACACATTGCGTGAGATTGGTACACTTCCCAGCGCTCATGTTTCATCTGAACGTGAAGGTCAACAAGATGTGGATGAAGTGGAAAACATTCTTCAGTTGGTAGAGCGTAGTCCTACTACTAGTTACACAAGAGTATGGCGAACATTACGTGAGGAAGGTTTGAATCCATATCATGTACAGCGTGTACAACACCGTCAACCAGGAGACGCTGCCATGCGACTAGAATTTTGTCATTGGGTAAATGCTAATCGCAGATTGCTTCGATTAATACTCTTCACCGATGAAGGTACTTTCACCCGTGACGGTTTCAACAACACTCGTAACTCTCATTGGTGGTCAGACGAAAATCCAAATGCCGCTGTGGAAAAAAATTTTCAACATCGCTTCTCTGCCAATGTATGGTGCGGTATCATCGATGATCAGCTGATTGTCCCTGTTACTTTATAGAATCGTCTTACAGGACAAAGTTACCTAGAATTTCTGCAAAATGAATTGCCAGGACTATTGGAAGATGTTCCTTTGGCTACACGCGCTGGTATGTACTTTCAGCATGACGGAGCTCCTCCACATTCTACCCGTCTGGTGATGCAATACCTAAATCAAACTTTCCCTGGTCGATGGATCGGCCGCGGTGGTCCCATTCAATGGCCATCAAGATCTCCAGACCTCTCTCCGTTAGATTATTGTTTATGGGGGTGGATGAAAAGTCAAGTTTACAAAAGAAAGGTGGATACACGAGACGAATTGCTCGTGCGCATTTTGGATGGTGCTGCCCGCATAAAGGAACGTCAAGGTCAAATCAGACAAACAACACGCGATCTTCGCACACGAGTTGCAAAGTGCATTGAGGTTGACGATGGGATTTTCGAAAACGTATTGTAAACTGTAACAAATCTGTCATTTCTGTATCTGATACCATTCAAAATGCCAATGTTTAATCATTAAATGCTAGAAACAGTAATTGGTTTCTCTTTCTTGATTGCCATTAACAATGCTTTTGTATTTGTAGATTCAAACAGCTCTATCCCCGTAACCATTCAGAATTAGACACATGTTTATATGAACTTTTTTCTCACAATGACCGATACTATCACCTCCTGAAGTATTGACCTTTCCTCCTGAAACACCCTGTATATATGTGATTTTCGAAAACGTATTGTAAACTGTAATAAATTTGTCATTTCTGTATCTGATATCATTCAAAATGCCAATGTTTAAACATTAAATGCTAGAAACAGTAATTGGTTTCTCTTTCTTGATTACCATTAACAATGCTTTTGTATTTGTCGATTCAAACAGCTCGATCTCCGTAACCATTCAGAATTAGACACATGTTCATATGAACTTTTTTATCATAATGACCGATACTATCACCTCCCGAAGTATTGACCTTTCCTCCTGAAACACCCTGTGTGTGTATATATATATATATATATATATATATATATATATATATATATATATATATATATATACTATTAAAAAAAATTCAGAAAAATGTATGAATTAATCAAATTACTTTAAAATGATCATTTCTCTTTAAAGGTCCGATGAGGAGCTGACTCGTTTTATACAATCTTTTCGTGATAGCATTGAAGAAACGCATGTCGTGGACCTGAATACGGAGGTAGAAGTTTTACCGCACATTCAACCCAGCGAATGCCACATCATCAACGAAATAATGTAAACTTTTTCTTTTTCTTATGTTTCGGTAAGAGCTTTTTTATTTTACATGTGTTTCGGGTAAGAAGAAGACTGAATGTATTTTCATCAATTTATTAAATGAAAGAAATCATGTTTTATAAAATAGTAAAATTTTCTATGTCCATCTTAAATTAGCTACAGAATTAGTTGCCGTTACATTTTAAATAAGCTACAGAATACACAAACTAACATTATTGGAGACAACATTGATGCAATTATTCATTTTATATATACGAGCAAAACATCATACAAATATCGAGTGCACACAAACGGGAACCTTTTTTCTCTCTCTCTGCATACCATTTCATCATTCCGCTCAGTGTGACACGGGTCGAATAATTTTTTAAAATTTATAAATTCCTTACCACGTGACATGTGCATGAGAAATGAAAGGACATACATACCACATACGTTACTAAAATATCCATGAAATCGATAGGGATTCCAGACAATTTCGGGAATATGTAGATGTTTGAGAAATTTTACAATAATAACGTAATTCCATAGATGAGTCCCGAGTGAATTAAAATAGTACAGGCGGCCCCTATTTTTAAAGTAGATAGCTATCTAATGAATCCCTTTACCACCAATAACATCGGTATTCACAATAAGACTACCGCATTCTCTTGTAGTTGGCAATTTCAATGTTTCATTCTTCGCAAACACACCGATAAATTTGGAGCGCGTGATTCATTCACTATTCATTACTCTCCGAAGTGTATTCGTGTCCATTTTAAAAGTCAGTGACAACGCCCCTAAATCTGGCAACTTCTTTATAGCTTATGACTCGAGGTATACTAGTACACTAATAGGAGCGTCTATCGTCTTAGCGAATTCCAATCTGAGTGAAATGTTTCCATTCGGTTGTGGACTTAGTGTATATTTACATCAGCAGAGAAGTCAGGTGTGATGTCAAACGGATAAAGGTTGAATTGATCGATGAATTCTTTCTGCATTACCCCAATCCCGAGCTCATCACAATCACCTGCAATATGGGCCAGATTACTATTTGCTCTCGTGCAAAGCGGGAAACAGTGTCTGATGAATAATCCGTATCCATAGCCCGCCCAACGCAACGCCATTAACGTATAGAGTTATATTTTTAAGGCTGAAATTCTCGAATTTAAAGGCATTCTTTTTATATTTTCTATTCGCCCAAGCGTGATCCTGCATTCCAATTAATATCCTTTTAGGTAGAACTCCCAGGTACACGTTTTCTATGTTTCGATGCCAACCCTGCTGGCACCGTGTATAGTTTGATCTGTATTCTGTTAATTGGGTATTTTACTGTGGCATGTAGTAAATTTTTCTCAATTTCTGTTTGTTTAGGCGAACTTAATTTCACACTGCGTACGGGAAGGTATGTTTCCATAATATGAATCACAACGGGCTTTGCACCCTCTTCTTGATCAGCCCCCAGATTTAAACAAATCTCAGGATTCGTTCGGGTGAGCTTTATTTTCATATCTACCCCATTCACAAGCAACTTCTCCTGGAATATGAAGTCTGTATGCGTCCAAAACACTCATATATCTTCTTTTTAGAATTTTTAAATTTGTCCTTTATACTACTTTCGTCTTCAGTCTGATGTGATAATAGCCCTCGGCAGTTAAAAGGTATCATTCGCTTCTTTGGAAAAGTTCAGCACATTTTCCAGATAGGCTCATAGATGATAGTACCCCGTTCCTGCCGATATGTTGACCTGATTTAAATATATGAGGCCCTACCTTTTTCTTTTCCTTCAAAGTTTCCTTGTAAGTTCCAGAAATTTTGTACACAAGTAGTTACATACCTTTTTTACAAGTTTTTATTTTTCCACATAGTCTCCATCTTTTTCTACGGCTTTCTTCCACCTCAAAACAAGGGCCTTTATTCCTTGCTGATAAAAGTCCACTGGGTTCCGCTGGAGCCAACTCTTACCTCAACAACCTCATCGTCACTTTGAAACTTTCTTCCACGAATAGAATCCTTCATTGGCCCAAACAAATGGAAGTCTGAAGGTGCCAGATCCGGGCTGTATGGAGGGTAGGGTAACACAGTCAAGCGCATTTTTGTGATGGCCTCTCTTGTTTGCAAACTGTTTTGCGGTCTTGTGTTATCGTGCAAAAGAAGGACGTCTTCCAGTTTTGTCTCCGGTCGAACTCGCTTTATACGTCTCTGAAGTCTCTGTAGCGTAGCACTATATGCCTCTGAGTTGATTGTTTGTTCTTTCTTCATAATGTCCACCAGAATCACCCCTTTCATGTCCCAGAAGATGGAAGCCATAACCTTTCCTGCAGAGGGAGCCATTTTGAACTTTTTCTTGCGTGGGGAGTCTGCGTGATGCCACTCCATGGATTGGCGTTTTGTTTCAGGTTCAAAGTGGTGTACCCAAGTCTCATCCCCCAAGTCACAATTCGTGAGAGAAAGTCATTCCCTTCTGTCTCTTTCGAACTAACGACTCAAAAGCAATTTCTTTTCTTTGGGCTTTGTGATATTCAGTCAGTTGGCGAGGAACAAACCGTGAACACACTTTTGACTATCCCAGTTGCTGAATTATCGTATTCATACTTCCTTCACTAATTCCTAGCTCCAGTGATAGCTCCTCATATGTGACGCGCCGATTTGATCGAATGATGCTGTTAGCACGTTCCACAGTGTGAGATGCCACAGCCGATGCCGGGCGACCGCTGTGTGGCTCATCATCGAGGCTGGCTCTCCCTCTCTCCGATTATCTCACACGTTTAGACCAGCGTCCAACTGTGCTTCGATCAACAACAGCATCTCCGTAAACGTTTTGTAGACGTTTGTGAATATTTCCAACGGTTTCCTTCTCTGCGTTTAATAACTTTATAACAGCTCTCTGTTTACGACGCACATCACTGTCAGACGCCATTTTCGAAACTGCGTTAACTATCGGTTTTATACAAGGAGGGGAGGTTCGAACAGGAAAAATCCGGGTATGTGAAACGCAGAAAGTTCAAATTTACGGTCCAAAAGACATTTCAGACCCATGGCCTATTATTTAGCTAAGAAAAAGGGTGGGGAAAAATATATTGAGTGCCCCTAGTACACCACACTGGCTGAATATGGAGTGCAAAAAGTTTGTCTCAGGGTATACAGCATATTTGTCATCACAATTCGTTCCATCTGAATGGGCTATACGTAGTTTAGGGTACATGTGCAAACAGCTTGGATCAAAAACGTAAGGACCTGAGCTGGGTATCACAAATTCTATAGGAGTACTCGGGGAACTAATTGTGTTTAAAGGGTTAACTATAATAAAGTCACTGTGCTCAGTAGAAACTTGAGTTGGGGGCATGTCAAAGAGGGGTAGCTCCGATTTACAACAATGTGAACTACACGGATGGATGAAACGTGTCATGACGAGTCAGAAATAGTACACCTCTGTCGACAAGTAGGAAACAGCCTATGATTCATGAGAGTAATGCCCTTAGCTTATATCAGTCAAAAAAATGGTCAACCATAGGTTTCAGGCGCGCTTAGAACACTTCTTTTTTATATCCTTTTACGTTTAACGCCACGTGCTGGTAATCCTTTCTTCCGGACAGCCCTCTTCTTTTTCTTCCCACCACCATGCATTTTTCTCTTTGCATCTTTGATGATTTCGTCCCGTGTACGCTTTAATTGATTTTTAGAGCTTCTTTAAGTTTAGCCTATGCCATTATGTCTTCTGCAGTGTTAAGACCTGATTGTAGCGCTTTCCTCCCGAGGTATCTGGCACCCCTCTTCAGCAAGGGGACAGCCGTACGTAGTATGGTTGAAAAAAATGGATCGAAGCCAGTGGCGACTGGCGTATAGGAGCGATGGAGCGATGGAGCGGTCGCTCCCCCTTGCTTGGAACGATAAATATTAATTTAACAGATAAAAAATATATTAATTTTAAGATATTCAACAATTATTTTTATATTTTATTAAAATATTTTTTTAATACAAATTTATGGCTTCTTTTGACATATAAGTACCGTACGGAAGCACCATGTGATTGTTTATGTACTAGAATTCTAAAAATTATAAATTTTATGAAATCGCACCCCCATACATTTATACCACGAGTCGCCACTGATCCAAGCCCATTCCCACGCTGGTATCTCACACCACGATAGACTGTGAAAGGCTTTCTGTCCATTATAACTCAACTCAGTGCGTCGGAAGTGCAGCTTTACTGTTAAGCTCCCATCACCGAATGCGAAATTTTTTTCCCTCAATCGTTCTTATGTATATTGAGATATTGGTTATTAGATTAGCTGCGACATTCACATAATGGGGCCTGTCTATGTAATACTTAAGCTCTTCCCTCTATGTTTGTGGATGTGCGCGATGCGCAGCAGGAGTGCCTGGGTATCCCCAACAAACTGGTGTTCCACTATATTGCTGTAAATATAATACATGTCTGGGGGTGAATAGCCAGCACCCACTTTCTCCAATTTCATCTGATACATTAGGATGGACAAGTCATGTTGTACATCGTGAAAAGTATCTCTTTAGAAGGCTGATCGATATCGGCCCTAGGTTATAATTTTGAACAGCCGTTTGTCTTTAATATTTCTGTTAGCCTTAGATTTTAGGATTAGAGTATGTGCAGGGTTTTCTTTGTTTACGATTTCGTATACTAAATCGCCCGTAAGATTTTAGTTTTTTAAACTAACGTTTAAGTCTCTCACAACATCCTCGAACGCACCATAGTGACCCGGTTCTAGTGTTTCTACTCTACTGTAATACCGTGCATTCCCAATCCGGGCGATACGTATGGTTTCATCCAGAGTTACCCCGGCATTTTCACAATCATCAAGGTCTCTAAGAACCGTAAAAACGGGTTCTTTATAATCATTATTTAAAAAGAGGGTGTCCAGCTGAATTTCGCATATCCCCACCTCATACGAATCACGACCCAATTCAATGGGCCTATGGAGCTCTATTACAAAGTTTTGCCAGGGTGTTGTTAGGATGTACAGACAGAGAAGAAGAGGACAGTAGTGTGACGTACATGTGGTTAGGCGCCATGTTGCATACTATTTAAGCTTCATTATTGCATTAGCTTTTATATAGGTGTTGAAACTCTCTGGGTACCCAAGCCATTTCACCAGGTACATTTTTCTCTTTCTTGAACCTTTGCTTTTAAATTTTTTTTCAGTTTTAAACATATTTTTTTCCTAAATTAAATGTCACTTTCTGCAACTCCTCGGGGTAAAAGCCTCCTGCGATTTCTTCCCCATTCAAATCTTCGACGTAATACATCATTATCTCCCCTTTAGGTCTCATAGCCCTAACTTTAAAAATCTTACGTGTCCAACCTTGCTCAAATCCCTTCGCGAATTTATTTCCCAAACGCGACCGCCTTACATAATCATTGATTCTGAAACGCGCAGAGTGTGGCGGTGTTCTACGAATATCTCTTCTCACATCAGGCTCTGTGCGCGTACCTCTTTCTAAAATCTCTTTAGGTGTTGTTCCAATCGTGCGATTGTGTGAGAGGTTGTAGGATGAGGCCAACGATTCCAGAATGTCTATATATTTGTATGTGTTTATATGTGTAAAATAGCGGTACATGCGTTCCTTTATTGTACGTTGAACTCTTTCAGCTAAAGAGGACTTATGTATAGAAATGGTGGTGTAGTAGCTGATATTAAACTCTGTCAGAATGTTCTGAAAAGCTCTGCCTATAAATTCTTTCCCCATATCCGTACAAAAATAGCCAGGAACCCTGTTTTATTTCAGTATCAACGTTTTGGTTGCTTTAGCAACTGTTTTAGGCGGTTTATTTTTCAGGGGAATTAGCAACAGATATCTAGAGAATACATGTATTCTGAATAGGATGTAGCGGTAACCATCGTTATACACTGAATATCTTTGCATGTCTGTTAAATCAGCTTGCCAAAAAAAGTCAATCGATGCCGCTGTTGTCTTGGCTGTTTTAAACCTTTTTCTGACAGGCTTATGAAGTGTATAAGCATCCTGCTCCCGCAAAAAACTCTCAACATCTTTTTTCCCTACTCCAGCATTGTAAACACTTCTGTACAGTCTATCAACGCCTCCGTAGGAAGCTGGGTTAGAATTGTCATAATAACGTCTTCTTAATATGTTAGTCATTTGCGTATTTTAGTGGTACGTGGATAGGGTTGACCGTTGTTGTTGTTTGGCGTTCTCAGTTGTGGCACATGCGATGTATGTTCCAAGTCTTTTAACCTGTTCAGATTTCCTATCATCGTTTCGGGACATTTATTTGTTGGAGTCTTGCTTTAATATGCTTCCATCCTGATGGTGAGGGCCTATCCCACTTTCTCACCAGATCATGGACGATGTCGACGATATTCGAGCCCTGTACCTTTGTTCCTTCCACAATGATCTCACCTGTATCAGTACACTGTATACTGGGGTCCTTATTCAATAGATTATAAAGACTTAAACCTTTATTCCTCAATGTATGTGGGAGGGTGCTTTTCAATACATGTTCGATATGTTGTGTGGCCGACCCGTTATTCTTTGGTTGGTCAGCTCTATCGTCGGGCCCATGTCCTATGTCGCCATGCTCATCGTTGTCCGCGCAGTGTCTAATAACCACGGGGATCTCTGTCGGATTCTTATAATTTTCGTACTCGTGAAGAAATTTCTGCAGAGCTTCTTGGTATAAGATTCTTTTCTCAGCAGGTGTTTTTTCACTGTTTAATAGGGCTAACATTTCGCTCTACATTCTTGTAAGCCTGCTTTTACGGCGTTCTAGACCCGTGTCTGGACGTTTTGAGCTTTGCAGTGAAACATACACCTCGTCCGGAATCACTGTCACTTTCTTCATTATATTAATCTAGTTAGTAAGGCGCCAGAACTGAAAATAAGATGGGGAGGAATGATCCCCTCTTTGTACAATAATCCGTTTTTTCTTCCTGACAGTATGACTTTTACGAGCGAGTGTACGTATTATGTTCTTGTAACGGCGTAGGCGAGCGTTCTGAGGGGGTTTCATTGATACATTGCAATTTATAACGTTAAGACAGATTTCACAGTTACATTTTAAAAAGTCCAAGTCGATATTTTTAACAAACATCTGTTGCATTGCCCGGGGCAGTCGATGATAGATTTTTATTAATTCATGGTATTTCTTTAGCCTATTTGTCATTCTGGAATATATACCGTTTCAGGCTTGTTTGGAAATATATTCGTTCCTAGAAGCAGTAAAGGAGTGGGCCGAAGCACCCTAAACGTGTTTTGCGGAGGAAGGTGACAAAGCAAATATCCGTAACGTTGACTTGTAACTTCTTTATAAACTTCCAAAAACTCCTTACGCTGATTCGGGAATATTTAATTGGCCAATACCCCAATTTGTGACACATCTCTTCGTTGCGCGAATAAGACTAGATGTTGTGTATTTAACGACACATCGCGCATGTATCTATTTTTGAAAAATAGATTCTGATTCATGAAGAACACGCTTATGTTAAAATGGTGGAAGAACACTGTAAATGTCTCGGCAAACGTTTTATCCATCTCTAACATGAGATCGTCAATTATAATGACTGTATGTTCATTTCACTATGACGAATTACCGTCACATACACCTTCGTGGAACAAAATATCATCTTGGTATTCGTTGAATACTGACTGGTACGTCGAATAGCACCACATAACTTTATTCTTTATAACTTTATAACTTTATAACCATATAACTTTATGTACAAATTTTGAGAACATCTCTCCCTTATCTTTAATGATTTTAAGCATAAACACAGTTTTACAACATCCTGTAGAGACAGATATAATACACATGGACGGGCTCGTCAATCTGAATTTTTCTACAGGTTACATCTGTAACACGTCAAACCTCTAAGTGGGTCATTTACAAAATATAATAAAAATTTAAGTGGTGTTCCTAATATTCTACAGTCTTGTTTTTCCTCTTCTTCCACAGAACCGTGAATGATGATGATGTAGAGCATCATGTACCCATCATCGATATTACAGACGACCCCGATGATGGTGTAGTTGTGGTTACAGACTCCATCCACGCTAATGAACCCACACCAGCGACACCTGTAACACCATCACGCGACAATTCAAAGCCGAGGCATGATGAAGAGCCTTCCACGTCATTTATAAAGCGTGCCAGGAGTGCATCGGTTGTTAGACCCCCAATAATAGAGCCCCAACCCTGTACGTCTTACGACACAACCGCAACAACAGTTCTTTCCTCAAATAGAGTTGTAGTCCCTTATTCCTCTTCAATTCTGGTACATCCTCCACAACAGCAGCAGCTTCTCGTGCTGTAGAGGATGGCATAACGTTTGAGTTGGTGTGCATCGCCACCCCCACCCCAGCCTTGACTAGAAATAGGTATATAGTCAGGGTTGATCCTAGATCCAGATATAGCAATGGTATTGAACACGGACTACGGCGCATAGTTGAACGTATTGTAGAGTTTGCCCTTCAGAACCGCGACGAACGTGAAGTCAGGACGAGGCTGTCCTTCGGGTTCGGGTCATATGACGGAGATGTAGATGATTTTTGGGTAGTAATACCATTCAGACGCTTGGCAGCTGAAGATATAGAGTATATATTAGGCCGTATAATGCGGCCTCTCAAAGTAGTATAGCCTTCAATATAGACAACTTCGCGGTAAATATTGACCGTGTGTTCCGTGTTGCGTATCATAGTGTCACACTTTATACTCTTAACTTCAATTCTCAGGCTATTTACAGGCGGCATATAAACGCCGAACGTGGTTCCGGCTTTATAGCATTAGTCTTGGCCCGTATGTTTACTGTACTAAATACACGGACTCAAAAAATTTGGTTGCCTACGGTTGTGCAGCGTACCCGTAGACTGTCTTCAGATTGCAAGCTTGAGTTTGAGTGTAATATGGGTCCTGAAGAGCTAAATAGGTAGAGGAGGAAATGAATGTTCGTATAGTTGTATTTGGAATGGATGCTCGTCGTAGGACTACGTATGTTTTTAAAAGCTGTGTGAGAGATCGTACAAGACCCCTACTTATTTTAGGATTGTCAGGTTCAACGTATCTCCCCATCCGTAATATAAGGGCTCTTTACTCGAGTTATGATAAAAGTCGAAAATATGGAAGGCATCATGATTTGTGTAAGGGATGTCTCGAGTTTGCGGATGATATAGTGAAACATTGTAAGGATTGCCACATGGTATGTTCGCAGTATAAAAGCTCAAAATGTGAAAGCCGTGTGGTTGAAGCTGAGAAGATGGACTGTGATGTATGCAGACGCCCATTTTTCAATAATAACTGTTTTGAGCTCCAAAAGTCAATTGGCACGTACAGGAAAATAAGAATCTGTAAAAGTAGTATATTTCATATGATGGATAATTGGGGGAATTTGAAGCAAAAATGTGATGAAATTCACTGTTCTACATGCCATGCGAAATATAAGGCAGTTGGAATAAAGCATGTATGTTATATGAAAGACGTTAAGCCTAAAAATAGACCTTTAACAGGGTATTCCAAAAGTCATCACCCCATTTGTTTTGCTTATAACTTTTGAACCAATAAAAAAACATACTGTAGAAAGTGGAAATAATATATTTTATTTAGAATTATGTTAGAATTATGTTGTGCTGTGTAGTGTTCCATCTTCAAATTATTGGGGTTGATCTTTTAGAATCTGGAAAAATAAAAAACAATAATTAAATTAAGGTTACAGCTACTTCAGATGGGGTGATGACTTCTGGAACACCCTATATAACTGTGTACTACGATATAGAAACATACACGATTGCTGAAACCAAAGAGGTTATCCCACATCTACTTGTAAGTCAGACTATCTGCGATGAGTGCATGGAGTTCGAGTGTGATGAGTGTCACAAATGTGGTAAACGGACAAACGTTTTTAAAACGATTGCACACGACAGTCCCGTGAAACTCTTTGTTTCCTTTACTGTCAAGTTAGCGGACAAGTTAAAAAAAATGACTATGTATATTCTTGCCCATAACGGGGCAAATTTTAACACAGTTCCTTTATAAGGAGTTGCTTGAGCACGAGCCATCTGAGATATTTACAGGTGATCCCTTCAAAAGAGGAAACAGACTTATACAGATGCAGATAAGAGGTAATGTACAGTTTAAAGACAACTTTATTATTCACACCTTGTAAATTAGGCAAGCTACGCAAGGTAATGGGCGTAGCCGCCGAGGTTTCAGATGTATATTTTTCTTACACATTCCTCACTAGCGAAACTTTAAATTACGTAGGACTACCTCCAACCAAACATTACTTTAACTATGAATGTATGAGGACAGGTGAACGTAGAGATTTTGACCGCTACTACAAAAGTTTTAATTAAGATAATCCTTACAATATAGCTGATGAATGTGAGCGTTATTGCGTGAATGATGTGCGCGTGCTTAGAGTATGTTTCCAGGCCTTTAGAAGGATGTACATAGACCTTTTCAGATGCGATCCGTTGCAAGTCGCAACCACGATCGCCTCATTGTGCTTTACGGTGTTCAAGAACAATTTCATGCCTAAAGACACTTTAGCTACTTACTGGCTCTTACACATACAGCAGCAGACAGGTGTATACATAAAGCATGCTCGCAACACGGGGAAAGTACCCATTAAGGTTAATGGTCGCGTTTTTTGGGTAGATGGTCTAAGTGAAAAATGTGCCACTGGTGGGAAGACTGTGTACTCCTTTAACGGCTGTTGGTGGTACGGATGCCCGCGTCCTGAGTGCGGGATCGTAGGAAATATCTATGGTAGATCTCCTGCCGACAGTCTTGCATGGACCCGCACCCGCGATAAGCTTATAGGCAACCAGCTCACTCACAAGATCTTGTGGGAGCATGAGTATGATGCACGGATGGAAACAGATGGACAG
Source organism: Bathynomus jamesi (assembly GCA_023014485.1). Classification (NCBI taxonomy): domain Eukaryota; kingdom Metazoa; phylum Arthropoda; class Malacostraca; order Isopoda; family Cirolanidae; genus Bathynomus; species Bathynomus jamesi. Next base: position 414,978 of record JAJOZX010001876.1, on the reverse strand, counting down.
TACCGTGAAGAAATAAACACGATCAAGCGTTCAATGGTGCTGGAGCCTCTCAAATGCAATGATAGCTTGTTCGGATGGCGTAAAAATCCCGTGAAACTATACTTTCCGCCTACGGATGGCGTGAAATTCCATTACTACGACTTCTGTTCTTTATACCCCTACGTTATAAAGAACAATCCGTACCCCGTAGGTGCACTTTGAAAACTGGTAGGACCAGCCCTGCCCACGATCGAGGAGTTCTCCGAAAATTTGAACTATTTCGGTCGTTCTTTCGTAGACGTGCTCCCCCCTCGCGATTTTTGGATGCCGATCTTACCCGTCGTTATAGACCACAACCTCATGTTTCTCCTGTGCGTGAAGTGCGCAGAGGAAAAAAATAGGATTTGTAATTACACAGCCAACCTGCGTAAAATCAGAGGCATATATACATGCCCTGAGCTCTCCCTAGCCGTTCGCCATGGCTACAGAATATTGAAGATATGTGAGGTGTGGAGGTTTCAGAAGCTCCCCAACCTTTTCACGCCATATATAAATACTTTTTTGAAGGATAAGGTAGAAGCATCAATGTATCCACGAGGAGTTGATACCGAAGATGAAAAATCGGCTTATATGCAGCGTTACTGTGATCATGAAGGGATACAACTTGACCGTTCCCAAATTGCAAAGAACCCAGGCAGGCGTTTTACTGCAAAGTTCTGTCTAAATAGTCTTTGGGGAAAATTTGCACAGAATACAGGCAAGGGGAACGTTCACCTAGCCCACATTTATAACGAGGTGTGGGATTATGCCAACACTCCCGATAAAGAGGTAATGGAGATCGTGAATGTAGGTAATACGTACATAATACAGCACAACATTAACGAATTGGCCACAGAACATCGCGTGTTACAAACATACCTGTAGCCAGCTTCACAACTGCATACGCACGCATCAAACTTTGGGGTCTATTGCATTCTCTTCGACGGAGGGTTCTGTACGCCGACACAGATAGTGTGATATTCACAGCGAGGGAGGGTGAATACATGCCGCCTATTGGTGAATTCCTGGGAAAGTTGACTGATGAGATCAAGGATGAGTATGAAGACATCGCATACGCCGACTCTTTTGTCTCAACAGGTCCAAAAACTTATGGGGTACGGGTGAGGGTGGAGGAGGATATGAAATATATCGTGAAGGCTAAGGGTATCACGCTTAACCCTTTCAGTGCGTGTGGTAAACTATGTTTACCATAAAAAAGCCCGACTCAGGACGCATGGTAAACTATGTTTACCATTAAAAATCTTCTCTCAGGACGCATGGTAAACATTGTTTTCCACGTTTAATAAACAGTCTATGAACCCCCTCGTTCCTATTAGAACAACGTAGTTAGTTCCCTGACTAATATTAGACATCAGTAAGGTGGTATTTGGCATCTTTTTTTATTTTCTGACTCTCAGCTCACCAGAGGGGCGAGTGAAATAGACTCCCCCAATCAGTTCAGCATGGCATCCACAAGCAGTAATAAGCGTAAAAAATCCTCTCTAGATGAGAATGAGATAAACGAATATCTCTCAATGTGTTCTGAAAGTGATATAGAATGTGAAAGTGAGGATGACTGGGCGCAAGATAATGTACGGGATATTATACAAAACCGATCAAGTAGTGACGATGATGAAGAAAATGTGGTACTTTTGGAAAGAGATCTGCCTAAAGCAACAAAATCGAGCGAGAATTTTGAATGGCAGGAAATTGGTGAAAATATAGGCTGTACCAGAGGTGGGTGGCAGTTTACTGGTGAAAATAAAGTGCTCTTCAATGGTCAAACTCATACGATGTATGATGTTTTTTGTGAAGTTTTTCCCAAAGAAGTAATTGAGCTAATGGTTACAGAAACAAACAAATATGCAACTCAATTTCTGGCTGCTACACCTAATCTGAAATCAACATCTCGGTATACTGCATGGGTCCCAACTACGTTTACAGAAATGAAGCAATTTATAGGGCTTTTACTTCTCATGGGTATTATACAAAAACCCAAGATAGGTATGTATTGGTCAACCGACAGTTTTTATGCTACTCCAGTATTTACAGCAATCATGAAAAGAGACAGATTTACCAACATTCTTTCTTTTTTGCATTTTGCTGACAATGCAGATGAGACGTTGAAGGAAAGAGGGGGGAAGATGGTGAAATTGCATGACTTTATTGAGTTGATGACATCTGCTCTTGAATCAAAATATTCAACTTCTCAGAATCTAAGTTTGGATGAATCTTTGTTGCTGTGGAAGGGCAGACTCAGTTTCCGGCAATACATAAAAACGAAAAGATCACGTTTTGGGATAAAAAATTTCAAACTTGTGGATGAAAATTGTGTTACTTTGAAATATAAAATATATACCGGGACCATGGAAACTGTTGCTGATTTTTCTAAGACTGAAAGTATTGTAGTAAGTATGATGGAAAAATATTTAGGAAAAGGTCACAACGTCTTCACTGATAACTTCTATACATCACCAAAACTATGCAAATACCTTAGTGATAATAAAACTGGTGCCGCAGGGACTGTTAGAAGTAATCGTAAGGGCTTATGCCATGCTATGAAAACTATGAATGTGGCAAAAGGAAAGAAACTTGCCTTTGAGACTCCTGAACTGCTTTCCCTTGTGTTTCATGACAAGAGAAGAGTTTGCATGCTCTCCAATTACCATTCGAACAGTGATGTGACAGTAACACGTAGATCAAAGGAAGGTCGAGTCGAAAAAACATTCCAGCTTGCGTACATGAATACAACAAACATATGGGATATATAGACCGAACAGACCAAATACTGCATTATTACTCTGTCCCAAGAAAGTCTCTAAAATGGTATAAGAAGCTGGCAATGCATTTGATTCAGGTGCGAGTACTAGATGCTTGTGGAATTTATAATCTCATAAAAAAGGGAAAAGTTCCCTTTCTAGACTTTTGCCGTGAGATTATAAAAGGACTGACATCTGCAGATGAACCTAACTTGAAGAAATCAGTAGTTCCAAGACTAGTTGGAAAACATTTTACCAAGAAAATTACATCAAATTCTGAACATACCCCAAGACCAACAAAGAGATGCAGGGTATGTTATGCCCATGGGATAGAAAAACGAGTACGTTTTCAATGCGAGACATGCCCCGATACCCCAGGGTTATGAGCCGAACCATGTTTCAAAATTTATCACTCAGCATTTAACTTTTAGTTAACTAAATAAAGATAATATCTCTATTTTATTTCATTTTAACCTTTATTTTTTTGTTACCCATGAAAAAATTGAAAATATTATTGATAGAAAACCTATTTTAAAGGCAAACAAAAGACGAAGCAAAAAAATAATTCGTTTATTTTCTGGCGCATTTATACGCGCAGCTTTCGTTCTGGGGTATCAGCGTGACACGCACAGGGCGTATCAGAATGGGACGCAGCGAAAGGGTTAACGAGGCGAACCGACGGGTCGTTAACTTTGACTCGTTCAAGGATCTAGTGTGCTTCGAAGATGGGGACGATCAACCGCCCCAATTGACTGTAGGGACCCACAATTTTCGGGCGCAGAAGCTGGGAGCCCAGATTGTGTAACTGTGGATTGTAATTGGCTGGTACTTGAGGTGAACTATCTGGTGGGATGTAAATGTTGATGAGTGTGGTGTTGTGTTTTGCGCGTGTTTTAATGTTAACTGCCTGTATTTCTATCGTGTTATCTGCTTGGATTGTGTTTGTAATGTTTTGGGTGGCATCAGTGTAGCTAATGCTTTTCCGTATGTAAGTGATGAGTCCATCCCCGTGACCCCCAGTACGATCCTTACGGATCGCCGTGAAGTCAGAGATGGTGGGTGTTTTGTGTGTGCGCTTTAGTTTTGTTTCTTGTATAAGTGCTATGTGAATGTTTTGTTTGTGTGCGAATTCCCAAAGCTGCATGATTTTGTTCGTGAGGCCATCTACGTTGTACTCTAATACAGTATGTTAATATCATGCTTCTGTATGTGTCTCGTCGTCCTATTGTGTCTATGTCTTTGTGTATGGTGACATGTGTAAGTTGTAGCGGGGCCTGGATTAATCTTAATGTCGCCGGAGCGTAAGAGTAGTCCGGGAGCACGCAATTGCTCCCCGTAAATGAAAAAAATAGCATGTTGGTATAGGTCCGGCCCCGGGAGCTGATCGACACTCTGATCGTGCCACGCAACAGGCCGTCGACTGCCAGTCTGACCAACCGTAGACAGCCCGCTGCACGGAGATTTGAGGAAGTTTGGCCACCAGTGCGTTAATGTTTCGGTTTGACGTCGCCTCTTCTCGTTGACGTGTCCCGCACTGGAGGATACAGCAACTGTTAGAAGCTTCTTCGTCAGCTGTTAACTGTCGACATACGTTGAGGTTTTTAACTCTTTCCTATCAGTTTCTTATTATCTTTGGTCAAGATGTGCTGTTTAATACTCTCATTCCTTTTTGTACCTTATTTTCTTTATTAATTTTACAACAATTTAGGATTGGAAGTATATGATGAAATTATTTCCGGGCGTGTCCTTCAAATGTTTTGATAAAAAGTTCTTTTAGGATTTTCTTTCAATCAAGAATAAAGGGAATGAATTCTTTACTAAATTTCGCTTTGTTCTTTCTATCTCTTTATGGAAAATATCTGAGATGTAGTCGTTTTTTGTTTTTGTTGGGTTAAGTCGTGATATTTTCCTTAAAACTAACGAAAATATCGGGACAACTTAACCATTTATCAAGGGTGTACAGTTGACCTAACCGAGCATTTAATAATTTATTTGCACGAAATGAAGGTCATATTTGAATAAAACACACCAAAATACACCAGAAAAACCTATTCTCATATCAAAATCGACCCGCAGGGGTAAAACGAGTGTTACACCACCATACTATTTCAATCGATTTTAATCGATTCAAAAATTACTTATATCTCCGTTAATATCAATTTGCACAAGAAATATCATAGAAGAAAACAGATCCAGGTTTAAATTCTACATAAGAAAAACCGGAACTTGAGGATTGTTTTGTTATATGAAAAAATGACGTAAATGATGGGTTATATTATAATAGGGTCTGTCAATTTTAGGGAGCCAAGTGAAATCTTTAGATTTTCAAAGACTCCTAGTGACCAAATGATCAATTTTTATGTGCTAAATCGAAATATGGCTTTAAAATCCGGATTTGACCACTAGCTACTTATATTTGAAGTTGAAGTTTATGAAAAATCAGCAGTTTTTGCAAGTATTTTTTTATTGTACACGGTGATTCAAATTCAGGTTACATAGGGATATACTGTATTATGTGATGATACAGGGGAATAGTCACATCACATGTTCGACATGGTCACCGTTAACGGCAATGTACTTGTGCAGCCAGCTAGGAATATCACATCAATGCGCTCCTCCTTCGATAACATCTCATAACTCATTTACCTGCAAAGAAACAGAAGAGCCCTATGTAACCTAACTTTTGAATCACCCTGTATATAACTATATTTTACATACATTACATACAATTAAAGACATTTTGATTGTATTTCAATATTAAAACTTAGAAATATAGATAGGTTTCTTGAACTTTGCCAAGGATGCCATATATAACTACATTTTACATACATACAATTAAAGACATTTTGATTGTATTTCAATATTAAAACTTAGAAATATAGATAGGTTTCTTGAACTTTGCCAAGGATGCCATGTCTGCCTTGCTCTTGTTCCTGGACATGAGCTCCGAACTGGCCACTTGGCCACTGATATATGCCTCCCTCCTCACTTGTGAGTAAACATGTTGTGCTGCTTCAGTTGTCATCCTTACACACCTCTCTACTGAGTGTGTATGTGAGGGCCATGCAGGAAATTCCATTGGTCTATCCAGAAACTCCTTCATTGCAGCAGTGGTAAGGGAGCAGGTCAGAGGAGGCTCAGTCACGCCAGAGTTCCAGTCAATAAGCTCTGAGAGTTTGGTGGCATCTGGGTTGATGTCAGGAGTCTTCCTGGGTCTGACACTGCAGTCTCCTACCTGTGTGTCCTCATCTCCTTCACCTCTGATTTCCAGTATCCTCTTCACTGCCTCCCTCCTCTCCTCTTCCACCTCACTGCATAGAATGACCTGGAGCACAGCCTCAGAGTGTGCATACCAGGCTGATCTCTTCACTGTAGGCCTCACTATTCCTATCACCTCCTTCTTCTGACTTCTGAGCAGCTCCAACTGGTACAGTACATGACTGGGACCCTTCACCCAGCTATGATTTAACTTGATGTTGAACCAGTTTGGCATGTAGACTCCAACTATGAATTCCACAATTATCCTCAGATTCTTCAGGTTCCTACTATTGAGCCCATGTTTGAAATACCACAATCTGCAGAACCTTAAAGCCGCGTGAGCCACCTACTGTGGCAGACTGGCCCAATCTCCAGGTGAGCTAGACTCTGAGGTATCTCTCCCGATCTGATGGCAGTGATGATTCTGTAGCGATATGATTGGGCTGTGCTGAGGTCCTTGACTACCTCCTGACTGAGATGGGGTAGAGGAGGACCAACAGTGATCCTCGTGTAGTTTGGGTTGATCTACAGCTCAGTGGCAGTGTCTAACATCTTCCCTAGGGGCCCAGACCATTTGTTGTTGCTCAATGTCTTGCCATCCAGTGCAGTCACCAGGTGCCTGAGACTCAGCTCCCCAGTGTGCAAGTCACAGACAATCCACACCAACTTCCTGCTAAGCTTGGCCTCCACATAATGCATTACTCCTCCCTCCCAGCCAGTATTCACATTAGTACTATCACCTCCTACGGCCAAAAGGGTCTGGTCTGCTCCGCTCTCTCTTAGCCAGTTCACCAGATGATCAGCAATGACCTCAGCATGACTTCTCTCCTCTGCAGCTTCCTCTGGTACAAAATGCCACAAATATTTCCCACCTGGTTCATTGCACACGGTGTAGTGTTCTTCCTTAATGAGGCCAGGAAACTGCCTGTCACTGCCCTCAGCTTCCATCATCACTTTGTTGTCATCTCTTTTCCCATCAAAGAAGATACAGGTGAAGCCATTTTCCCTAATCTCTTCATCAAACTTCTTGGCCAGCTCCTTAGTCAGTCTCCCCTGAGCCTTCCTCACCTTGTTGTGGTCAATCACCAGTGCTGTGTCAAACTCTGTGATAAGACCAGCATCAATCCAGGGAGCAGTGGCAATCTCTGCAGTCTCTCTCAGCCCAGTGTGATGTCTCAAGCTAGCCAGAGCTACAGTATGTTGGTGATATCTTCAGTGTTGTATTTCTTCTTCTTAGCCACAGGCAAGGAAGAAGTTGTCGCAGGATTTGGTATGAAGTTTTCGTCCTCTTCTCTCCTCCCTGCCTCCTCCAGTATATCCCCAGTCTCCTCCATCTCCATCTCCAGCAGTGACTCCTCCATCTCCATCTCCAGCAGTGACTCCTCCCTCAACTCCTCTTCTTTCTTGGCTGACTCCTCTGCCTTCCTCCTCCTCTTCTTTTCGGCCTTCCTTCTCTGCTCCAGTCTCTGCAGCACTACTTCCTGTCTCCTGGTCTCAGGGTGATCAGCTAGACCCATCTGGTGTGCCCCTACACTGCTCACCTTTTCTCTCTGACCTTTAATGAAGGCAAGCTCCTGCACTGGTATCTTCTGCTCGATCCTGCAGCTGCAGTCAATGTGAACCCCACTGTTGCAGACATGGTTGCACTAATTTGTCCAGTTCATCATGAACCTATCTTTGACCTCTAGCTTCACATTGCCAATAGACACCTTCACTGCCTCATTCCACACATCCTTCACTTTTACCCTGATCCTGACCTCAGTGTTGATTACAGGTCCTGTGAATAAAGCGTTGGCCTTTCTCCACTGAGCCAGTAGCCCTGGAACAATGCCTTTGTTAATCAGGTCACTAACTGGGTAATTCCTCCTGTCTTCCTCATTCATCTCTCTCCTCAACAAACCATACATCAGCAGATCTCTGGCTGTGGGCAGCTCAGCAAGGTGAAGTTCCCTCCCAGTCCCCACCAAATGACTTAGGTGACAACTTGATTTGCTTCGTGTTCTGATTTCTTTCTGACTCATCTTGTGGACCTGCGAACAAAAGCAATGTCATTGAAATTTGGATAGGCCTAGTGATTATGATTACATAAAATTAAGTTAATTGAAATTCTTAATATCTTCCTATAAGCTCAGATAAAAGGTTGTGTTGTTATAGGTACAAGACTTAATTATTCAAAGTAATGACAATTTCACATACGGTATCTATCATACCAAAATATACAGAAAGTTTGGGTCACACATAACATTTCGAATAATTTGAATTACACAATATTTACATTACGAAGTAATCAAAATTGTCAAAAAGGAGGGAAAACACATGCATTTACAATCAAAACTCCAGCATTTGTGACTATGTGAAACTTAGAAACCATACTGCACACCAAAAATAATCAAAGTTGACCACACATATGAATGGCGCATTGATATACGATGCTACAATCATATTTAGGTTATATTTCAAATCTTTATGGTCAAATATAAGAGGTAAATGGCTTTTAAAAAAAACACTAAAGATATTTCTAAGTTTGCTAGATGACATCATTTGAGCATTAGTAGTTTTTGAATTGTTAACTTTACTAAAATTGACACCCTAATATTATAACCCACAAGATCCGAAAAATGTGACAAGTTTTACTTGAACTTTAACTGCTTCGTGAGCTTCAAGTAAAATGTGTGAAGCTGCAGTTAAAATTTAAGTGATTTGTGAGCTAATTGTAAATTTTAAACTCTAATTCGCTTCAAATTTTCTTAAAATAATTTTCATTACAATTGATTGTATGACTATCATGTAAAAATTTATTTTTGAAAATGTTCTTAAAACTTAATCCAGACAAAGAATCTAGGAAAAATACTCCGCCGTTTGGGCAGGTAGTTTTGTTAGTTGAAATTCATGGAACTACTAACTCCTTGAAACTGTTCTCTCTGAGGTGCTGCTTGGGAGTTTTCCTAGGAATAAGTAAAAGATTATGGAAATATATTGATACACAAGTATACCCGATAACTGTACTGTTCTTTCATTGAATTTCAAAGAAAACGATATGAGACAAACCATTTAGCTAATTTTAGATAATTACTTAGAATATTAATAAAATTTTAATTTTCTAAGTGAAACTACTCTATGAATTATATTTTATACAAAAACAATTGTTTAATTTTTTTTAATTAATTAACGCGGCTGATTAAATCGGAGAAATGTCTCTCTCGTAGGATGCTTATTTAAAAGGTTTAGACTCTCTGAAATATCATGAACTTTGGTACAAAGAACTTGAGCGGTACAGGGCTGAGCTCACCTACACCGTTCACCCTAAAGAACTATTTCTTTATATAATGAGCAACTGTCGTTACGACTTGGAAGATTATTTCAACTGCCGCTATGAATTGTGAAGAAGAGTTCACGATTGAAAAGCGCGTATCGGTAAGAGTAAACCCTCGATTGGAAAAGAGTGTTTATAAACGTGTATTTAATAACGATGTTGTGGCTAACGATGACCTCTTTGTATGTGCTTTTGAATATATTCCAACCGTGTTTAAAGATAACTTGCCAACTGAATGTAAAGTGGGCACAAAAATAGTATTGAACGATATGAAGGCCATTTATATTGAGTACAGGTATCCCTATAACTTGAGCGGTGAAATAATGTTAAATCGTATTTATTGCGTAATGCAAAGCAACAATGATGTGACTGCAGACTCGATTACGTGCGATTTTAGTGTTTTAGTTAAGCGCAGTAGAACATAAAGTGCATGTATTTTGGTGTATATTTATTTGTTAAAATTTTATTATTTAATATAATTGTACATATAGATTTCTTCTATACTATTATATTGATGGTTATACTCCAGCGTTTTGTATTTCTTATATTATTTTTTTTATCATATATATTCCATCGTTTAAAACTGTGTATTTCTTTTATTATTTTTTTATTATTTTTTATTATATATATTCCATTGTTTGTAGAGGATTGTATATTTATATCCTATATATTTCGGGAAATTGATCCCGCTAATTCGTATAAATAAACAGAATGATGTAAAGGTGTTTTATTTAATTATTTTGGTTGTATATATTAACAATATTATTATTTAATTATATATATATGTATACCAAATGAGTGGTTACGCCTTCTAAACCGACTGGCTGTTTAAGACTTCTAAACCAACTGTTAAGAATATCTGCTTTAATAATCTGCTTTAAATAAATACCGCAATCTGGCAACTAAACCCTAATAATGTACACCTGAACAAACCATTTACGTCTTCTAAGCCAGATTAAGCCTTCTAACCGACTGGCTGTTTAAGCCAACTGGCTGATTTACACCTTATAAGACAGCTGACGCTCGGATGAACTCTCGTTATGCATGTGGCTGGGGCCAGGCGAACATCTCTATCCTTCTTAGGTTAAGGCTTAGCTTAAGGTATCCCTTTGGAGGGTGAGGACAACCCACCTTCTCCCCAAAGACACTCCTCCTTCTCTTTTCTCTTTCTCTCTCTTAGGTTAAGGTTACCTCTTTGGGGGGAGGTCATCCTCCCTTCTCCCCCGAAAGCGCTCTCCCCCCTTTATTGCAGCTTGGGGATAACCCCTCCACCTTATTGCATAACTCCTCCCCCTTGTCAACATCCACCTACCCCCTTTGATGCACACCAACCTTGCAACACCCCCTACCCCCTTTGTAACATTGACCAACATTTGCAACATTGCAATTGTACTCTCCCGTTTTGCGCCCACACTACAAAGGGCATACAGTTGACCTAACCGGGCCTTCAATGGCGGACATCGGAATAACATTGAAGGCCCGGTTAGTATTTGAAAGCCTCTATATTGAAAATTCAAATTCAAATGTGCTCAAATGTTCAAATGTGTTCAAATGTGTATTTGAAGAATGTTTCTCACTTATTTGAACAGACCTGTGGATGTATGTATGTTTTAGCAGATTTAGTTACTTAAAAAAACTTTCCAATTTTATTGTGATGTTTGTAATTTCTCTGAATTCATGACAAAAGTCATTTTAGCCATTTCACGAAATGACCAAGGTGGAATTTCAGCCATTTCGCGTAATGGCTGAAGATTTTAGTCATTTTGCGAAATGACCAAGTGAAACAGCCATTTCACGAAATGACTAAAAGATTCAGCCATTACGCGAAATGGCTGGTTACACACATTGACTGTAACATATATATACCAAATATGCCATGTATTACATTAATTTCTAAACACCCGATAATACATTTTTCCCATTCAATAAGAGTGTATCAAATTTTCAGCACAATGAATAGCGAAAGCGTAACGCGTTTTGTTTCGGTAAAGAAATAAATGTTTTTAGTAGTGGTGCAATAGTTTTATGGTTTATAGTTTATAGTTTATAGTTTTATGGTTTACCATTATGTCAACAGCATGAAGCCAGCCACATTTATCTTTTACCAAATGGTCACTTAAAGTAAGCCTTTCGTGGGCATTCTAAAAAAGTAGGATTACTTGGTCTTGAAGTAAAGCTGGTCTCAGGCCTAACTCAATAGGACCAGATTTTGGCCTAGTAGTAATTTGCCCACTTGTAAACAGAAGTAGGAGGTCCATCTATTAATGAACTACAGCTTTAATGCACAACTAGGCTGCATAAAACTAATAATTAAATCGTAGCATCGCAAATTATTTCACTTCACGGACCATTTCGACCCATTTTTCTGAACTCAAACGTCGATCCCGTGTTTCGAATCCCACGTGAATCTAAGTCCTCTCCGTCACACGACCTTTGCTGTTACGAAGGAGGTTAAACGATGCTAAACATAATATTAATATTATTATTAATATTCAGGATTATCGCAAATTCTTTACCATATTTGTAAAATCATCTGGAAAGGGAAGAAAATTACATTTGTATTTTTTTCGTTTATTTTCACATCCATTAAACACACACAGTACTATAATTATTATTATTATTATTATTATTATTATTATTAGTATTATTATTATAACTGACCTTAGGCAAAATTTTTAAACAGTTTCTATTTTCGATCCCGATAATGACTAATCTAAAGTTAATGATAATTAATAAGTCCTAATCTAAAAGAACAAGTCCTGTACAAGTTTAGATACGGAAACGTAGTAAGTGCGACTAACACCGAGTCCACCAGAGAGGGGATGCTGAAAGGAGGGAGCGGAATCATAAGATATTGCAGCACGCATTCCATGCTTGGTTAAAAGAATTGAATTGAATCTTGTAAAAGTGTTGCGCTGTAATAAGATTATTTTTTATATACAGATAATAAATCAGTCGATTGTGAATACGATTCTTGTGCTGGAAATGAAATTGCTGCTGTGAATGTGATCTTTGTGTTACAAATTGCTGCCATTATTTATAATATAGGTTGATAATATATTTATTAAGATGGAAGAACAGTGGTTATTCTGCACTGAGCCATAATGGTAATTTCGACCGTATTTAAGCAACTTTTCAGGAATTCTCGATTGCATTCTGTCACAATATGTTTCCTCCCTTTATTGCTTCGTCGTCAGTGACAACGTTAACATTTATTCTAGCCATTTCGTGTCCCATTCCTTAATTTAACATTATTTTTTCCACTAATATATCCGCTCCTACCTTTCAACATCTTTATTTTTATTTTTAATAAACATTGTTTCTTTGCTGCCTTTCTATGTAAATATAATCATAACTCATAATATAGTCAGCGTATTTTTGCAATGTGTTTAAGTTTATCTTACTTTAATGAATACTATAACAGCATAACTTATTTTAAAACAAATTGGTGAAATGTTTTGAGTTACATTTATTTCCTGTTATAATAGTAACAATGTATTGAAAAAGTTTCCCAAGATTCGGACTTAGTTTTTTGTCTCCGACAAAGCCTTGTCTCGAATGTACTTTCTGAGCAACTTGCCCAAATGATTTCTTGGAAGAGATTCTACGAAAGTTACTCCCCCACGAAGCCACATTTGTGGGGGAGCATTTTTCTCGACGAAGGCAATGAGCTCCATTTCTTCAACGGGTACCTTCCGGATGACGAAAGCCTTCGGTTCCTCTTCTCCCGTTTTCACATTAGGAATTCCCACAACCCCAACATCAAGTACGGAATCGTGTTTTTTCAACACTTGTTCGATCTTTGTCGGGGAGACCTGCATGTCAAGATAAAAAATATAGTTACAAGATGTTCTATATACGCAGTGGATCCCAACTGAACCAACTAAATTATTACCTCATTCTCTTCCTTCAATAGACTAACGCTTCACCGATGCTTGTTTCACAATTATGCCACACCAACCTGAATAAAGCAAATGAATAAAGTATAAAGCGGGTGACACACGGGTACTAATTTCATTAAAGTCTGCATACCTTTTCCATATTGACGGTAATCATATCTTTACATCGTTCTATGATTCGAATGTAGTTGTCTTTATGAAAATATCCAACGTCCCCTGTTCGAAACCAGTTGTCAGCATCGATCGCTTCCTCTGTTGCGTTACGATTATTCAGGTATCCCTCCATTAACTTGAAAATTTTTTTTAGGAAATTAAATAATGCACCAGCAATAAGATAATACTGCGTGTTCAGAAATTCCACAACTCATGGCGTGTATATAAAAATATAAAGTTGTAACATCCTATATACTATTGACCTAAAATGTGTCTGTGTGTCTGTCCGCTTTCTTCGAAACCAAGCACAGACTAAACGGCGCACATCGGAAAATTCTGCAACCACCACCAACTGATAGCCCATGAGCTGACGATGTGCTCTCTCAAGTTTCCCGGTCCTAGGTCACGCCGCGGCCGAGCACGAGCTATTTAGTGTCTATTACAAGTGAATGTAAGTACTTCGAAAGGGATACCCAGGTTGAAGAGCAATGTATAATTACACAATCTTCCAAGATAGTAGCATGACCGCAAAATGTTCGAGTGCATATATGCAATTGCAATGTTGATAAATTGTTGCAAAGTGCCAGCCCCTTTCCCCCCTGAGGGTAATGGGGAGAGGGTGGTGGTGGGGGTAAATGAGGAGAGGGGTGGGGTAATGGGGGAGGGTGGGGTGGGGGTAAATTGGGGAGAGGGGTGGGGTAATGGGGGAAAGCAGTTTGGTCGTCCCGATAATAGTTTGGTAGTCTCGATATACAGCTAGCTGTGACATATACTGCTACATATACTGTGACATATACTGCTACCTGCCCGGAGGGAGATAGCGAGCTACCGAATGTATATTCTGCTCGATTTTTTAGTTCATTCAGAACAAAAATTAAATGACATAATGACAAATTAATCATCAATATAATTCCCTTCTTTTTCTATAACCTCCTCCGACCTGTAGAAAAGTTTTTTTATGCCACGTTCGAAGAAATCCCTTGGTTTCGATTTAAAAAAAGCGATCACTTCGTTTTCGATAGCTTCCCTGGATTGCAACTTTTGTCCATCTAGGTGGTGTTGCAGACTTCTGAATAAATGGTAGTCTGAAGGTGCGATGTCCGGAGCATAAGGTGGATGAGGCATTTTTTTCCAACCAAATGCCTCCAATTGGGCAGTGGTGATTCGAGCAGTGTGAGGGCGCGCGTTATCCCGCGCGTTATCCTGGTGGAAGAGAACACCCATGCGATTAATTAATGCAGAACGTTTTTCTTGTAATACCGTCTTCAATCGTTGGAGTTGTTGGCAGTAGACTTCAGCTGTGTTTCTTTAGTTATCTGGCAGAAGCTCAAAATGAATAATTCCTTGCATATCCCACCAAACGCATAGCAAAATTTGTTTTGGATGGGGTCCATCCCTTGGCTGAGGTTCAGGCTTTGTTTCACGGCTAGGCCACTGATGTCGACGCTTAATATTGTTATAAAGGACCCATTTTTCATCCCCAGTGACGATCCGATTCAAAAACGGTGCATGCAGTTGCCGAGAATGCAGTGATGTGCAAATATCGATTCGATGTCGAAGATTCGCTTGTGACAAATCGTGCGGAACCCATTTTCCAACCATCACTAATTTTCCTAGCAGCTTCAAATGACGATGAATGGTCATATGGCTAACGCCGAGTTGCAGGCCAAGTTCTCTTACAGTTACCGTTGGGTTTTCCTCCACTGTTGCTTTCAGCAACTCTTCATCTAACTCATTTGGTCGTCCTGTTCGTTGATAATCTTTCAGACTGAAGTGTCCATTTCTGAACTTCTCAAACCATCTCCTACACATCCATTCGCTCACAACATCATTTCCATAAACTCTTTGTATATTTTTTGCGGATTCACTAGCGTTAGATCCTTTATGGAACTCATACAGCATCACATGTCGAATATGCTCTTTCGTGGACTCCATGTTTTTTCAATTACTGTAATATCGTAGGGGTGGCGTTGTAACTGTATGAAAAACACCAGAGAAAATATGCATTAGCTTAATCCTACACTAGCCTAAGCCTACACTAGCTTAAGTCATTCTGTATCATTCTGTATCGTGATATAACCTGTGCGAACCTGGTCGCCGCGTGTATTTTGCAACATTTCTAAAACTATTTCACATTATCTTGAGGTTATTCTATTATCTATCGTCCGTTTTCTAATCGAGCAGAATTTATGTTACAACCTGGTATATATAAATCTCCGAAAGATAAAAGAATAAAACATTAAAAACCGGCAAGTTTTTCGAGAGAATCTTCCTTCATCATTCAGGCGGTTAACAGAAACTAAAAAAGTAAAAAAAAAAGTTATTTCGACACGAACATTATTAAAGGTTTCAGCATATCAATGCGGGCCATTTTCTTATTCACTAAAGTGCTATTTCTTATTTTATCTTGAAAGTCTGAAGAGTTTTTATATGATCATCAGAAATATTGCCTATTAAAAACGGGAGGTTCTTGGAGAGCTATTTCACCAAACCATAGTTAACGCTAAAATACTGAAAATGATAAGTCGTACCGAAATGTTAGGTTTGTGAGTCGATAAAAGTAAGGCAACTTGGGAGAATGGGCAGAAAATTGCTTGTCAAGCTGTGGAAAGTCCTTAAGTAAAAGTCTGAGGTCTGTTAAAATTCCGTCGATAAGTTTGAAGGGGGATTAAAATTTAATTTATCATGAGTAGGATCAGCTGATATAAACTGATATATAAAGTAGAGCAGTACAGAGTAACTTTGGAATGTGTAGACCCCGCTTTAGATTGTTAAACAATTCACATAGAATAAAGTCCTTCAAACCGTATAAATCATCACAAGAAAGCTTAAAACATGACCTAAACTTCTCGAACGAGATGATAAACTCAGAAGCCGATTCCTTTTAATTTTTGGGCATTTCAATTGTTTATATACGAGTATATACAAAATATGTCATGTATGACATTAGTTTCCAAACACCGATAATATATTTTTCCCATTTAGTAAGGGTATATAAAATTTTCAGCAATGAACAGTGAAAGCGTAAAGCGTTTTGTTTCAGTAAAGAAGTAAATGTTTATAGTGGTTGCGCAATAGTTTTATGATTTATTTTATGGTTTATAGTTTATAGTTTATAGTTTTATGGTTTGCCATTATGCCAACAGCATGAAGCCAGCCACATTTATCTTTTACCAAATGGTCACTTAAAGTAATCCTTTAATCATCATTGATTACCCCGACACTCTGGATATATATTTCCCCAAGTCTGTTGGGTTCCAGAATCGGTTCTCCGGTGTCTATGTCCACAAATCGAGCTCTGGTATTTGAGATAAGTTTTCCAGTCATGTCAGGACGTCCTTCCTTCAGTGGAGTAACCACAGCTCCACCAATTTCCGTTGCGCCATACACTGTTGCGAGCAAAGTCATTCAATATTTAGTTCACTTTCATGTAAGAATGAAGATATGAAAGTTATTCATGTCATTTGTATGTTATGTAAAAACGCTTCACTACCTACTGGTTCATAAATTTTTATGCAAATATTGATCACGATGTTTAGGATTAAATTTTCAAGAATATTTGGATTCTGAATAATAGTTTTACTTTTAACACAAGTTTTTAAGCTTTTATATGCCATCAGTTCCTACTTACTGTTATGCACGATCAATTTGTTGCCAAGCTTTTCGTTTAGTTTCTTGAAAGCGTCGGGATTATGAGGACTTCCTACATTCCCAATAAATCTGAGATTGTGAAATGCATTTCCAAGATCACCCATTTTGTTGAGCGCTTCTATATGGCAGGAATTCAGGGTGAGTACTTGTGGCTGAATTAAGAAATATAATGGAGTTACGCGATACACTTTGTAAAACAACTTTATTAGTCTTTTAAGAGGAAAAAACAAGAAATATATGACAGCTATTCCTGATCTATTTCCATGTTGAGTAATTTCAAACCTTGAATTTTTCCATAACGGGCAAAATAAGTAAGAAATTTTGGTGGTCAAAATTAACAACTCTAGAACCTTTCGTGGCCGCTGCAACTGAATAATATTGCAGTCCGAAAGCGGAGGCAAAAGGGAGATTTGCAATTATAGTTTCTTGGTTGAACTCTGAAAAAATATATATATTAAACAAAATTCCTTAACCAGTAAGTATATTACAAATACGGTAAAGAAACTTGGGGTGAAGTTTTAGATGAAATTTTTGATTGTATCAATGAGAAAGAGTAACTTGAAATGTTGGTCGTTCATTTATCTCATAAGTTATTTTCTGTAGAAGAGTCTACCAACGTAATCATGTATTTTTACTGCCCTGAACGAATACAGAAAGGAAGGCTTGAGGGAATTCCTCAATATTTTTTATTTCATGACATTAACACCAAAATTGTAATGCATTACTATTTATAATCTATAGTCGTAAAAGTTTATTTAAAATTAAGCAATTTTCTATTCTAAAAGACACAAAGTAAAATCTACAGAATTAATACAATAAATATTTGCTAACAACAAAAATCGTTATATATATAAAGCCCGAACACGGCCTCTGGAGTGATTTAATTCCAAGATAACTGACATGTAGCCACATACTTGCCCGTTATATAAAAGGCTCAAGAATCTGAGAATTTTTATGTTTTTCTTTCGCAAAGTGGTTATCGTTTTTCCTGGTAACCCAATTGCGGAGGGGGGGGGGACATAAGGTGTCCGGGTCAGGGACCCAACCGAAATCCGAGTAAAAAACTGCAATTCTCAGACTGTCCAGGTTAAAACAGAAAGGGTGCAACCCTATTTATAGTTACCTACCAAGTGTATCTGTCATGATGTTTCTGATGATCTTACTTTTAACGTGTACAAACTAAAGCTATTATGTTATGAAATTACTAATCCGGTTTGTAACTATCACAATTAAGCATGAACAAATCTCATTACCATCAGCTGATCTCAGAGGAAAAACGTCCTTTTGCGCAAAACAAGCAACGTTGTTGATTAGTGCTTTGTGCGAAATCATAATCCCTTTTGGTTTGCCAGTCGTTCCACTTGAGAAAGTTAATAATGCCAAGGATTCGGGATCAACCTTTGACAGAAACAAATTTACGTGGTTAAAAGCAAAGCTAAAGAGAACGGAAGCATCTTCAGGATTTTCGTGAATCGGTGAATGTAATCATCAGAGATGAAAGTTCACTTCAGAGCATAAAATAATCCTTAATTCAGCCATTTACTCTTACCTTCTTGGCAATTTCCACATCCAAAGCCTCGTTCTCTGAGGAAAGAACTTTGAACAAATCCTCACCACCGGAATGTTTGGCACCTTCACTCCTGACGAATACCTTAAGTTTTCCCTCCAATTTCTCGATTACATCTTTGAAATTTTCAAACACGGAAGAATCGATCACGAGGACCTTTGCCTTAATTTCCGTTAGAAAAGATAACACGAGCTCTGTTTCACAAGAAAATAATAATAATAAAAATAATAATAATAATGATAATTTTATTGTTCTTTTCTACATAATGTATATAAAGCATCCCAAAGGTTTACAGAGAGCGACATATAACAACTCATCCACACACACACACACACACACACAGACACACACACACACACACACACACACACATATATATATATATATATATATATATATATATATATATGATAGTGCGATACTTAATGCATTCCTAGGAATATGCATAGACAGTATAATACAGTAGAAAATATGAAACAGTATGAACAGCAACACAACAATAGTAATATCACTATTACAATTTATTGTTGTTTTTATGAGAGTTGATGAGCCCATTTGTTGCTACAGGAAGCATACCTACATACATACTCTACACACACACACACACAACACACACACCACACACACACATATATATATATATATATATATATATATATATATATATATATAAATACTTTTCACGTGTCACTTTCGTGAAATAATTTTTCATATATATATATATATACATTAGGGTGGAGCGAAAAATACTTTTTTTCTAGTATGAAGTTCTAATAGTGATTAAAAGTTGCATTTAGTGGACGAAATATGCCTGCCAAAATATGAGTTCATTTGTTTAAAATTTTCAGCTGCCACCAGGGGGCTAAAGTTAACACAATTTTGTGTAAAAAGGGAAAAAATGCTTCTATTTTAGGTTTGTCAAAGTATTATAAAATTTTATCTTAAAATTATCTAATAGTTTGATTAAGATTCGTAAATGATAGGAATTCGTTTTGTAAAAATGCCTTTTCATATGCTTAATATCTTCAGCTGCCACAAGAGAGCTGAATTTAACACAATTTAGAGTAACTGAGTCATGTTGAGACTACACTGAATGTGTGTGGGGGGAGGGTTTGGGGAGGGTTGTGGGGGAGGGTTTTGGTGTGAAGGAATTTCTTTCTGTGAGTCATTAGAACAGTGTGTTAACACTTTTCTTCTTAGGTAGTAGGCCTAGTCGCTCAGTTGATCGGAGAGTTTTTTAATATGATCGGAATATTATAAAACTTTATTTTAAAGTGATTTATATAGAGATAATATTGATTTTATCATAAAATGCTTGTTATAATGTATTATATAATTTTAGTTTATTTATATAATATATTATATATTTATATAAATATTATATATACTTATAAAATATATTATATATATTAATTATATAATGTTTTGATGTTACAGGATATTTTGTGATTGTGAATTTTTCTTAAAAATATTATGGCATCAAATGCTAAATATAAACATTTCACTAGAGAACATATGAAGTGTGCCATATTTGAAGTACCTTGTGAGATGAGTGATATGCAACTACCAACTTATAACTGCATTATGAAAGATTACCTGTTCACAAAACATTTAGTGAAGGAGCAGATGAATAACAAGGAGCCTTCATTTTCTGAAATAGCAGAGGCAGTTTCCAAAAAGGTAGAAAATATTTAGAAGAAGGCCTCTTTGCCAATAGTTTCACATACACGCGTTTTACAGATGATGCGAGTGTACCATGATAAATACAGGTCCTTATTAAAGCCATACAAGTCACGCAAGGATCAGCCTAAGTACAAAAATCAGCTTGAAGAATTTGAAAACTCTTCAAAATGCACTTTGTTTGACATCTGCACCTACAAATGTAAAGAGTTTAGGAGATGCTCATGTGAAAAGAGTAAGAAAGTCCCTCCAAAAGAGCAGGATTTTTTAAATGACCAACGAACACGCAGAATAATGGTGATAGGAAGCATTGACATAGCACACACAAGACGATTACAAGCAAGAGAACATCGAAAGGAAATGGAAAAAGCACGTCTGGAATCCTCATAAACAACTAGTGCTGCTAAACCAATACGTCCAACTTACAAATCGAAACAGAGACAAGTGAACTTCAACAACTAGAAGAGATATCTGAAGATAATGAGGAAGATACAACCTCGACTCAATATGTAATATCAGAACAACAGATGCGTGAGCCACTGCCTTCATTAGCAATTACTTGTGATAGATTTAAAATGTCGGACAGAGCTGGGGCTGCTATTGCTTCTGCAGTATTGGCAGATCTTAAAATTGTTACTCCCGAAGACAAAGGGAATATTATAGACAGAAGTAAGCTAAGACGTGAAAGACAAAAACAGAGAAAGGAACTACAACAGATAGTAGAGCCAAAAACCATGCGGGGATTATACTTTGATGGCAGAAAGGATAAAACAATGATTCAAGTCCAGGAGAGTGATGGCTCTAACCACCAAAGAACCAAACGCGAAGAGCATATCAGCATAATATCTGAACCACACTCTCTGTACTTTGCACATGTGACACCTTCCAGTGGCAAAGCTAAATACATTTGCACAGCGCTAGTGAATTGCTTGAAAGAAAGGAATGTTGATATAGGGAACATCGTTGCGGTTGGCTGTGATTCGACAGTGGTTAACACTGGTAGTATTGGAGGCACAATAAGATTACTGGAGGAAGCCTTTAATAAGCCATTGCAGTGGCTGATATGCCTTTTACACCTTAATGAACTTCCATTGCGCCATCTGTTTCATCACTTGGATGGTACCACTACTGGACCAAGAGCATTTTCAGGAGAAATTGGCCGAGCACTTTCAGACTGTGAAAAGCTTCCCATAGTTAACTTCAAACCCATTGAAATTCAAGAGGACATGTGTGAAGTTGATGTAGATGACATAAGTACTGACCAGAAATACCTTCTTGAAATTCACAAGGCTATATCAAGTGGAACATTCTCAAAGAGTCTTAGTCATAAGAGTCCAGGCAATATATCACATTCAAGGTGGCTCACCACAGCAAACAGGACTCTGCGGTTATATGCAAGCACAGAGAATCTTTCAGGCAATTTACAAGAATTAGCTACTTTCATTGTTAGGGTATACGCACCAATGTGGTTTCAGATAAAGCGTAAACCATTATGCCAATATGGTGCTAAACATATGTGGCATATGATTGCAAGAAGCCGGTATCTCCGTGAAGAGCTTAGGAGAGTACATGACTCAGTCATTCAGCGAAATGCATATTACGCAAATCAAGAAAACATTCTCATTGCAATGATAGCTGATGAAAGGGAGCATGTGTGTCAGTTGGGATTTAGGCGTATCATAAAAGCAAGGGCATGCATTCAAGAAACAGATGTTATCAGGTATTTTAAGGTGCCAGAAATAATTTTTTATGCCAAAGACTATACAGATCTCATTATGTGGCAAGATTTTCAGATAGCAGAACCACCGATAACCAAAGGAGTTTCTCTTGATGATATTGAATCATGCATCAAACATGGTACTACTCTTCATTCAGAATTATTTCAGTTTCCATGTCATACACAAGCCGTAGAGAGATGCGTCAAGCTCGTTACAGACGCTGCTGGATCAGTCTGCGGACCTACAAACAGAGACGGTTGGATTCGTGCTACATTAGAATCAAGGAAAAAACAGCCAAAATTTGACACAAAAGCAAATTACTAAATAGTCTTCAGCAAGAACCCTTTCTAGAGGGAGGTTGGTTGGGGAAAGGGTGGTAACTCCGCTAAGGCACGAAATAACGTTTCTTAACTGTCTCAAGCCAGTATAAAGGAGGAGACACATCCTAATTTATTACTGTTCCCTTTTTCAAGTAAATACAGAATCATACTTAATTGTCATTTTTAAGTTAACTTCAGCCCTCTTGTGGCAGCTGAAGATATTAAGCATATGAAAAGGCATTTTTACAAAACGAATTCTTATCATTTAAGAATCTTAATCAAACTATTAGATAATTCTAAGATAAAATTTTATAATAGTTTGATAAACCTAAAATAGAAGCATTTTTTTCCTTTTTACCCAAAATTGTCTTAATTTTAGCCCCCTGGTGGCAGCTGAAAATATTAAACAAATGAACTCGTATTTTGGCAGATATATATCGGCCACTAACTGCAACTTTTAATCACTATTAGAACTTCATACTAGAAAAAAAGTATTTTTCGCTCCACCCTAAATTATACATACACGTACACATATACATATATACATGCACACGCATAGACAGTTAGAATACAATTAGGATATTCGGCTCGGATTGCACAGTCACCTAACTACACATAATTACATGTAGGTATTCGGCTTAGATTATACCTTCATATTTATTGGATATTAGACGCTGGAATATAATTTAAATATATTAATATTATTATCAATATCAATATTATTAATACCAATATCAATTATTAACATTAATTACACAGGCCTGCGACTGAGAACTTTGTAAGAGTTGTTTTCTTACTAATCACTGATTTTATATACAGTAATTCAATTACACTGATTTCGAATAAGGTGTCCATTTTTTTTCTATCACGTAAGGATTTTCTGCAAACTGGAGAGGAAAAAACAACAACATAAATAAATATTATTTATTTCAATTTACATTAGGTACCTATTTCGCTTTGTTATAATAATTACAAATGCAAACAACTTTAAAAAGAAAGAAGACTATTAACGTCAATTACATATTCATATTCATTTGTCCAGAGTTTCTTACGAGATATATATGCCCTTTATTCTCGAATGTACGCGCTGTTCCTTTTCTTGCATGTAATAATTCTGGAGTATTCCGTTTCAACATCCAGCAGTAATCAGCCATCATGCTGATGTCCCACCTTCCCTGATATCTCTTTTCCATTTCTCTGATGTCTTGGTGAAATTCTCAGGGAAGTAATCCAAGTGTGAATGTAAGAAATGTAATTTTAAACTCATATTACAACCCAACTCTTTGAACTTATTTAGCATGTTGTTCACAATGTTTTGGTAATTTAGGTCCTTGTTGTTCCCAGAAATTTGCTGATAACATCCTTAAAAGCAATCCACGCTTCTTTTTCAAGATTGTTCATTGTTCTTTCAAAGTGTTCATCCAAAGTCAGTTTTCTAGTCTGGGGACCAACGAAAATTCCTTCTTTCAATTTGGCTTCTGAAAGAGTTGGGAATTTACCACACAGACACAATCTCCATCTTCGTCCAAGGCCTTAACAGATTGCTTCATCAAGCCCAATTTTTTGTGAAGCGGAGGTAAAACGACTTTCTTCATGTCAACCAAACTTTCACGTTGAATGTTTTTAGAATCAGGTGTTAGGTTGACTCTGCGTGGCCATTCCTTTTTTATCCAGTGCTGAGTTTTTGCTCGGTTATCCCAGTCACACAAAAAACATGGAAACTTCGTATAACCTGGTTGTTGGCCTAACAACATACAAATCACTTTTAAGTCTCCACAAAGTAGCCAACCGTGATCTTTGTATTTAACTTAGCTAGAAAAAGCTCAAGATTTTCGTACGTTTCCTTCAAATGAACCGAATGAGCCACAGAAACGGATGTATACAAGTTACCGTTGTGAAGGAGGACGCATTTTAGACTTCTTTTGGAGGAATCAATGAAAAGTCTCCACTCATTTGAGTCATAGACTGCAGCGCCTAGCTTAAGTATTAGTTCCGAAACATTGTTGCAATATACCAGTGAATTTTCTTGAGAAAAATATTGGATGAATTCTTCTTCTCGATTTCTGTACCAGTAAAATGACGTCCCAGGAGAAAACAAGTTCTTTGCACGAAGTCTGGATCCCAAAATCCCTGAAGAATCCTTCGGGAGACAAATCTCTTACCAAATCATTAATTTCACTTTGTGTAAACAATTGTGGTTCACCAGCTGTTTCAGTTTGAAAACAATCAATATTATCGTTTCCATCGTCATCAGACACCGAATCAGATGAAGTTATATCAAGAGTATTTGGTTTAGTAGGTACAGGTATATCAGGTCCATGAGCAACAGGTCTTACAACAGACTGAAAGTTTGGATAAGAAATTTCCTTTTTATTTTTAGTATTTTTAGTATTGTAGCCTTGCACGTTACATGAACAAAAATAGCAGTCATTGCTGTGATTTCTAGGCTCACGCCAGACCATTGGAATCCCAAAAGGTAAAGAATCCTTTTTATCTTTAATCCACAGTCTAAGATGTTCAACACAAACACTGCAAACTTTATGTGGAACCCATGATTTGCCTTGATCCCAAAGTTTCATTCCGAAGTACGCATAGTATGCTTTCTTGACGAAGTTTGTAATATCTCGCCTTTGTTTTTTCACAGTAAATTTTCCACAAATATAACTGAAAATGTTTGGGCTATTTACACACCCACTGGTTGGCATAGCGACAAATAAACAAATTTAAAAAGAGAAATATAGTCACCTCACACCTTTGAATCTATAACCTCGCAGGCACTAGACAGACTGACTCATCTCGTGGCTTGTCAATCACTTATGTACTACCGGTGCGTTTCTCGAATGTTCTAGAACACACTAAGACGTCACTTCATCTGGAAGCATTTATAGGCAGTAGTTTTAATCAAAATTTAATTGAGTCAATTTTAATGAAAGTTATTTACATACGTAATATGAAATATGACATTTTGTAAAAAATTTGTACGTGATGGCGAAAAATGAATATTATTTTCGGAATCAGAGTGCAAAATTTACTATATAAGCAGTGGTGTAGTGCTGTGGGAACGCGTGGGAACGGCGTTCCCTTACTTTTTTTGGTAGACGGAACGGCGTTCCCTCACTATTTCAAATAAATCCGAACTTACAAATCTCTAACGTCATGAAATTTTAATTCCCACCCCTAGAAGAAATATGAGAAAGAATCATTAACTGTTTCATTTCTTTTAGCTTCGACTGAGGTAATGCTAGCCTATAAAGATCTTTTGAAACAGTCACCACGGCGTACCAGTTGTTAACTTTTTTTTAGTTAATCATTTCAGTTGTTAGCTATTTTTATTGATCGTACTGGATGTCATATATCTAATGACACTGGAAATACTGCATCTTCAACCTTGGAATATATCCTAATATCCAGTGCATATGACCTCAATATATCCCTGAAATTGGTCAGATTTCAAAAGATTTCCCGTGGGGCTTACAGTGCCCCCGGACCCCCAGCTGCATGGGCTCGCCGCGCTCGCCATTGTCCCCCCCGCATCTGAGTAACACTTTCAAAATGCGTTCCCTCACTTCTTTATTTAGCACTACACCAATGTATATAAGTGATAAAATATTTCGGACACCAAAACCATCACAGGCCTGTGTAATTAATTATTAATACAATTAGTGTAAATATAATAAGACTATACATTATATAATTAAATATCAGAACACATTATTAAATATTTTGCGTACTGAGTTTATTAACAACCTTAGGTACCTTGACCTTGAACATATTTGGTTCTGTTTTACCAGTTATTATTAGTTTTTCTTAGTTATATAGAAATATGGAAATAAATATGGAAGCAAGAGTATATAGTTTAATTTTGTTAGTTGAAATAAGACAGGCGATACGGAGTTATGGCTTATATAAGTTGATGAATTTGTCTTTCAGTTTTCTTTGAAAGATTTTTAATGTCCTAGATTGTTTTATCTCTTGATCAAATGCATTCCAAAGATTTAGACCAGTTGAGGTTAAGGATTGAGTCGCACAGTCTAGAGCAGGGATTCTTAACCTTCTTTTGTACATGAACCTCTTTGCGTTGCCCATTTGGTTTTGGACCATACCTGTTTGTGGGTGGTGGTCGGAAGTGGCAGGCACATTATTTAATTATTAATAACTGAAAATAAACCGCGAATCCGTGTAAACCATGGGTTCTTAACCTTTTTTTGGACCACCTGTATAATGAATCATGAACCACTAGTGGTCCATGGACTACATACAGGTTAAGAACCCCTGGTCTAGAGGATAGTTCGGTTTTCTGATGTACGTGTCTAATTGTCTTGTGTTAAAGCGGTG
Organism: Bathynomus jamesi; assembly: GCA_023014485.1. Taxonomy (NCBI): domain Eukaryota; kingdom Metazoa; phylum Arthropoda; class Malacostraca; order Isopoda; family Cirolanidae; genus Bathynomus; species Bathynomus jamesi. The sequence continues at coordinate 388,307 of JAJOZX010001876.1, read as the reverse complement.
TTATTTTCGTTAATATTTTGTTTTGGATGATTTCTGGTGCAGTATTGTGGACGATTTGGTACATTTATTTAGTTTTTTAGTTTGTAGATTTCTGTTAGTTTGAGAATTTTTAACTCGTGGAACATTTGATCTGTACTTTCATTATGCTTGTTCGATTTATAGATTTTCCTAATTATTCTTTTTTGCACTACCACCAATGGTTGTAGCGAATATTGACATGTGAGTACTAATGTAGTATTGTAAGTGTGAATATACCATGGTGAAGTATATGGATCGAAGAACCTGTTTTGGGAGTGCCACACCCGCTTTCGTAATTATGAATGAAATCTTGTTGCATAGATCTTTAGTGTGCTTTTTGAATGAGAGGTTTGAATCGATGGTAATTCCCACAAGTGTGGTAGATTGCACTTGTTGAACAGGGATTGAATGTATGTGTAGGTTTAAAGGGGTCAACGATTTTTCTTTTGTGATGACTATATAAGCTACTTTTTAATATTTATAAATAGTTTGTTGGCATTAAGCCATTCATATACACTTTGGAATTTGATGTTGGAGGTCGTTTGGAATGGTAGTGAGTCTTTATTTGAGGTTATGACTGAAGTGTCATTGGCATAGTGGTAGCAGCAGGAAGCGTTATTATTTAGTGACCTGTGAGAGTTGTTTATGTAAATAAAGGAGGAACAGGATAGGTGCCAGAATGCTCCCTTGGGGTACGCTGTGGGAGAGGCGTCTTGACTTTGAGGTAAAAGAGTCCTGTACTATAAATTGCGTCTTGTTAGCCAAGTATGAGTTGAACCATCTTAAGGGTGGTCCCCTGAAACCATAGTGTTCGAGCTTTTTTTAAGGTATGTCATGAGGTATTATGTCAAAGAACTTATCTTGATCAAGTAGGATGATTATTGAAGTTTTTTCGTTGAGATTGCTATAGTGTCCCTTTAATATTGTAGTTATCGCGTAATTGGTATGTGTTTACTTCGAAAGCCAAACTGTTGTTTGTATATGGTTTTGTATTTGAATATGAATTTTATTATTTGATTATATATTATTCTCTCGTATAGTTTACTGACGGTTGGGTGGGATGAAAATAGGTCTGTTGTTTGAGGGGGAAGTTTTATCACCCGATTTATAGATGGGATGTAGTCAAGCGTTTTTTAGGCAGTCTGAGAAAACACCATTTTGAATGAATAGGTTTGCGAGTCTTGAGAGCAAATTTTTACTTGGAGTTAGTTACAAACTAGGAAATATCTGTGTGTGTGTGTGTGTGTCTGTGTGTGTGTGTGTGTGTGTGTGTCCAATAATATAATTTTGAAAAGCCACACACACACACACACACACACACACACACACACACACACACACACACAGTCAGTACTCCAATAACTGAAATAAACTTTTCTCATGTTAATTATGCATTTTTGAGTACTTTGACTGATTTTATATAGTCGAAGACCAACTAATCATGATTTGGTTATTTTTGTGGCTTCCGTCTTTAATCGTGGTTTTTCATCTTGTAAAGTGGATTGTGGTTAATACGTTTAAAAAAAAGACAGGAGGCAAATACTTGCATTTCTGCCAAAGTAAGTAATAACAGAAAATCCCAACCTTGACTCAGCCAAATTGTCACAGGTATGATGAGGGTGATTCTATCCTATGAAGAGTACGTCTAATTAATTATTTGTCTTTTGTACGAATTTCTAAATATACGTCTAAAATGCGGTTGGGAATCTCTCACCTGGATTATAATCATTCCTGATGGGACACACGGGTGCCCCCACAGCTGCAGCCCCATAAAACAGCAATGGGTATTGAACGATATTTGGAGATACAATGGCAACCATCGGAGGGGTTCCTTCATGGAAGTATTTTTGAAGTTCCTTGGCCCAACGAAGACTTCGTTCAGAAATTTCTTTGTAGCTGTAGGTTTTAGAAGTTTGGCTACAAACCTTTGGAAGAATAATAAATAATTTACTTTTAAAAATGTATGGTTTTCTCCATCTTCTTAGCTTTAATTTCTTTCAAAATTGATAAATGTAGTTGGACTTTTTACTCCTACATAGAAAATATAGCACATGCCAATCACCCAGAGCTCCAACCAGACATGTCGGGAATGCTGATAATTGTAATGATGCAGTGGTGAACGAGGTACTATGCTTTCTTGCCAACAAGGTTCACTATCTTGATCCTGTGACTATTACTAAGCTAAGTGTTGATTTTTATTGTGAAGAAAAATTTGAACGCTTTAAGAAATTTGTTTGATTTATATACTCATGAACTGGCAGACATTACTCGACTGCTTCAGCAAAAGGGTACTGATACTCCAATGTTTGTAGCGCAAGATTTGGCCAATCTGACGCCGAAAACAATGAACAATATGGATGTTCGTTCACTTTTTGCAACAATCCAGAAGGTGCAAGAGGAGGTGATCCTTCTGAAAAGTGCAATGGATACTCAAGCTAGAACTACAGTGGTTTGGTAGAGCTATGTACTGTCACTGCTTCCCGGGTGGAGGCCATAGAAAGTGAGAGGTTATAAGCCTCCCCTCTCTTTCATTCTTTTACAATTATGAAAATATTGTACCTTTCATGAATGAAGTGAATTGTGTAAAGAGTGTACATTTTAGCTGAAGTTATGTAAGTTATTTCATGTGTACAATAGTTTTTAAGGTGACTGTGCTCAAAACGTTTTGTACCCCATTGTATAGAGCTCATTTGTGGTGGAACTGCAGGGTGTATAATATGAGGACTTTGTATGTAGCTTGTGTGTTCCGGCTTTTGTTAAGAACTCTTAGGTTTATAAATGGTGTTCTTTCTAGTGCTAGCAAGTTGTTCTTAGTGAATAAAGTACCTAACTATGCCAGTTTGATACGCAATTTGTATATAGATTTATCATTAGGATTGGTGAGTCACTAAGTAAGGTACTAGAAGCCATGGTTAGTAGACTGGTAACTGATATATGAGGGCACGCTGAAAAGTAATGCTTCCTATTTTTTTCTCCTAATCAGGTTCACGTAGCTGGATGACCTGAAGTGCAGTCAATATATATGTTCTTCCTGCCCATTGCTGTGAAGGTTCTTAGTTCTGCCACCAGAGGTCTCAGAGCTACGTCAGTCAACATGGTGGACGGTAACAACACAATGTCAGTGCGGTTTAAACAGCGTGCAATTATTGAGTTTCTGACTGCAGAAAACATTCTACCTATCGGCATTCACCGGCGAATGAAAGCCGTGTATGGTGAGGATTGTGTAGACGTGAGTACTGTTCGCCGTTGGCTAAGCGTATGTCTGATGCAGACATTAAACATGCCGAACTGCATGATGAACCACGTAGCGGAAGACTGCAAACAGCAACTGGCGAGGATCATCAACAACGCGCCGATGAGATGATCAAACAGAATCGCCGCATATCTCTGCAAACACTAGCTACCAGTCTTGGCATTTTACGTGAGTGGTTGCAAGTTATTGTTGCTAATCTTGGGTACCGAAAAGTGTGTGCACGATGGGTTCCCAGAATGCCGGCTGATACAATGAAGGAAAGGCGGATGAAAATTTCCAGAGAGTTGTTGTTGCGACATGAACGCGAAAACGACGAATTCTTATGCAGCACTGTGACTGCAGATGAAAGCTGGGTTCACCATTACGACCCAGAATGCAAGAGACAGTAAATGGAATACCGTTACAAAGGTTCACCAGGACCAAAAAGGTTCAAAACCCAAGCGTCTGCGGAAAACTCATGCTTACTGTTTTCTGGGACGTTAATGGTGTTGTCCATTCAGAATTCATGCGAACTGGTACCACCATTAACATTGTGCGTTACACTGAAACAATGGAGAGATTGAAGGCACACATTTCAAGAGTTCACCCCGATATTCAGATGGTTCTCCTTCAGCATGACAATGCGCGACCTCACGAGTGCACTGACAACTGAAGCAATTCGCCGCCCTGGCCTCACTGTCTTGGACCACCCACCATACAGCCATTCAGCTTTCCACGTATTCCCAAACTTAAGGAACATCTTCGAGGACGACGTTTCTCTTCGGACGTTGAAGTTAAGACAGCTGTGAGGAATTGGTTCCGTCAACAAGACACAGAGTTCTATCGTGACGGTATCACGAAACTGCTTGAACGTTGCCAGAAGTGTGTGGACCGCAGAGGTGATTATGTTGAGAAGTAATTATGTCAAATTGAAGAATAAAGTTTAATGTAGGTATCTGTTTATGTTTCATTGTAATATCTCATCCTGTTTCAGAATTATAAATTAGGAGGTATTACTTTTCAACACTCCGTCGTACTTTATAAATCTTGAATCTGGAAGCATTGGCTCAGGCAACTGCATGTTCATTATTATAGCATTTCATTGGCCTACTTACAGTAGTTACTGCTCCAGACAACTATTACTTAACTTCAAGGGGAACACTTGTATAATGTTTATATATGTTGAGTCTGAAATAAAGTTTGTTTGTTTGTTTTTGTTTTGGTCAGAATATATAGTAACTCTGAATATTTTTATTACTTAACTACTTAACAACTAAAGCGTTTTTTAGTTTCGATGTATAATTATACAGTATACTCGTAATAATAATAATAATAACCAGGATGCGCAAATGTCCTTAATTGTTGTAGTAGAATGCCCGAAAATGTTAGAGTGCAATGCAATTGCAAATGTTGCAAGAGTGCCACCCTTATTGCAAGGCACCCACAGTGCCAAACCCCATTTGTTGCACCCCCACCCCCATAGTGGAAACCCCCACCCCCATAGTGGAAACCCCCACCCCCATTAGTGGCAACCCCCCCCCATAGTGCCAGCCCCACCCCCTTGTTGCATGGCACCCCATAGTGCCAACCCCCCTTGTTGCAAGGCACCCCCCAAATGGGGGAGGGGTTTACAAGAGCAATAAGGGGTTATGCAACTTGGAGGCGGAGTTATCCCCCAAGTTGCAATGAACACTGTAAGTCTAAGGTGGAGGCGAGCTCGAGACCCGGCGCGTCCTTCCGCGGTTGATAGCCAGGGTGCCCTAATGATCCCTGTTAAACCGTAGGTCTAAGTGGAGTGTAAAGCTTCGCCAGAATGAACAATTCGTACGGGAAGCAAAGGTGAGCCTATATATGCAAATTTCCTGAAAAAAGTTCATCTAAAAATCGTGATTGCTGGTATGGGCGCCCTAATAATCCGTGTTAAACCGTAGGTCTAAGGTGGAGTGTAAACATCTTTCCACGGTTAGTAGGGGCAGGACCCTGTTATTTCAACACTTGAAGTCGCCAGATAGCGCTATTTATTTAATTAAAGCATATATTCTGGTTTAGAAATCCGCTTCAGAAGCCAGCCAATTGATATAATTAAATATCGTGTACAAACTAAAAAGAATAAATAAAACACCAATACATTATTCTGTTTATTTAGGCGAATTAATGGAAATAAATATACATTGGAATATATATATGATCAAAAATAATAATAGCATCACGAACGGGAAATATATAATAAAAAATATACCAAACGTTGTATTATCAATATATTAGTACAAGAAAAATATATAGTTATATTAAACAATTAAATATATAATCAGAAATATACAAAACGTTGTATTATCAAAATATTAGTAAAGGTAAAATATGTGTTATATTAGACAATTAAATATGTTGAAAATATTAATATACGAAACGTATAATCAAATGCATATTAGTACAGGAAATATATATATATATATATATATATATATATATATACACACAATTAAATAAATAAATATACATCCTTTATGTTCTACGGTGCAAAACGCTAAACTCACACGTAATAGAGTCTACATCCACATCGCTATTACTTTGTACCACGTGGTAAAACCATCTAAGCATCATTTCACCGTTTAACTGATACGGTGGCCTATACTCGACATAAATGGCTTTCATATCATTCAATACTATTTTTGTGCCTACTTTACATACGGTTGGCAAGTTATCTTTAAACACGGCTAGAATACAATCAAAAGCACGCACAAAGAGGTCATCGTTAACCACAACATCATTATTAAATACAAGTTTATAAACAAGCCTTTCCAATCGAGGGTTTTTTTCTTACCGTCCCGAGCTTTTCAATCGTGAACTCTTCTTCACTCTGCATAGCGGCAATTGAAATAATCTTCCAAGTCGTAACGACAGCTAGTCATTATATAGAGGTACAGCTCTTCAGGGTGAACAGTGTAGGTGAGCTCAGCCCTGTACCGCTCAAGTGCTCTGTACCAAAGTTCAGGATATTTCGAAGAATCTAAACCTTTTAAATAAGCATCCAGCTCTAGACCATTCTCGCCTTGTTCATTCCTACATTCGATAAACCCGTCGAGCAGAGCGGTGTATGTGTATTCAAGAACCGTGTCAAAATAAATCATATCCGTAACACGAGCGTCTAATATAGGCTTCAGCTTGCGGAATCCAACCATTTCAAACATTCTTTCGGGGATGAAACGGTTTCGCGTAGGGACAAGAACGTTATTATCAGATGCGATGTCGTAACCATAAAATTGGCATGCCGAAATCTTTTGTAAAATAAATGCAGAAATTTTAGTTTAAGATTTCGTTGTGTACATCTTTAAAAGCAAGGTGGTTTGGCTTATAAATATTCATGAACGAATGAATTAGAGTTTCAAATTGCTTTGTTCTATCTTAATTCAGATTCTCATGGAAGTGATTTTGAAATCGATTTAAGTTCGCGTGAAAATTTAAATCTTTTAAAATGAACACCGACCAAAGTAAAGAATAAGGCGGAGTGTGTAATCCAAGAAGAGAACTTATTGTTTGACAGTCTTGGGTAGATTTATGGTCGCGTTCAAAAGGGAAAATATAGCTTAACAAGGGTCCGTTTTCATTTTGAACCTTGTAAGGTGTCGGTTTTATTTATTCGTGGTTTCGTCTGAGGTAAGCCCTCGAGCGAAAATTTAAAAGTTTTGTTTTAAATTTTTAAATTTTAAATTTAAATTTTCAAATTTTCAAATTTTAATTTAAAAATTTCGTTAAGAAAGGCGGAGCGTAGAATTTAACGAAGTTGAGATTAGAGCCAATAGAAGATCAGTAATTTTTGTACGAATGATGTCATGTAATGAAATTGGTTTTGATAGGCCCTTTAGACACCAAAGGGAGGAGTTTTTGTAATTCTGAGGTGGAACTTAGAGTTTCAAATCAGTTGTAGTCGTTCCTCCGAAAGTTAACAGTGGCTCAAGTAATTCTTTAGACTTGTGGTAAAATAGAAATTTCTAAATTGATTTAAAATTGTCACGATTGTACTTGAAATTTGAGTCGCCTTCGTTTACGTGAACTTGTGTATAAGAACTTAGTGTTAGCGATTGTAAAAGAGAATTTAGTCAGAATACCTTAATTAATTTAGGTTAGCCAGCAGACCAAGAGTTTTGTGAATTTTCAATGAACTTAATTGGGTTCAAGTTAAAGGTTAAAACTGTAAGTTTGCGACCTATTGTGCATGACCCGTCAATAATTTTGTGAAGGGATCTAAATTATTTGGTGGACTCTTTTGGTTTTGGTTTGTTTTGTTCTGGAAATAAATCTGCGGGACTCGCGCAGAACTGTTGAGAATAACTTCTAAATTTTGTAAGTAATTCATTCTTTCCAATTCCTTTGTCGATTTCGATAATTTCATTTAGTGCTAAGTTTATTGTTACACGGAAAATAAAAAGCCCCTCTGTATAAATGATTTTGTAGACTAAAATACTTGTGAACCTTTTCGTTAAATTAATAACTGGATTTTATTGTAAGGAAAATTGATAATCATCCATCAGCCTATTACTTTGAATTTATGTACTAATTTGAGTGAAATTGAATAAACTTTATAAGAGGGAGTGTGTCGTTTCTCTGCCACCTTGCAATAGGCCTCTCTTGTAAGCTGAGGGTAACTTAACATTTAAAGTTTGAAATCCAAAGTAGGCTTTCAGTAAGCCGAAGGAACTTACGCCTATCAATTTAAAGGGCCATCCGTCTGGATAGGTCGAGTCATCCTGAACGCAAAGCACACGCGCGTAAGAAATAATTTGAAATAGAATTAAAGGGTAGCGCCCAACTTAAATGGTGTCAGGAAGTGAACTAACATAATTAAAAGGGTGTATAGCACTATAAATAAATAACAGGGTTGGGCACTACATAAATGGTGTCAGAAGTTGCAAAAGAAAGAACGGTGCGCACACCTAAGTAAAAGAGTTGCGCACATCAGCATTCTTCCATATCAGTCGTATATCAATGCATGGCTGTTCGTTATTTATACACAACGTGCAAACAACAGCATATGAGGGGGCGTCACTAATCTGCTCTCTTCTTGTACCTACACCTGCAGGTTTTTATAACGGTCCTCTCCCCACTTCTCAACTATCACGAAGACTATTCATCGCCTCAACACTTAACTAAATAACATTACGTTTGCTTGCTTGCCTGCAAATCATTTCAAGTACATAGTTAATGGTGCCGGTTTCACGCCTGAACACGCGCAATGACTTCGTCACGGAGACATCGTTCGAGGCGTTGAGAATGCTTCTCAAAGGAAGTTCTATCGTATTCGCACGTCCACTCGGTTCAAGCTCTGAGATGACTATGCGCAACAGGTGGACGAATCGCTCGACGGGTGGAGTGAGTCACGCTGATGAAACGTGTACGGGTTTGTTCGAACTCGTGTGTTTCGTGAGGTACACGGGTGGGGGGCTCGCTGGGGGTGAGCGCGTCACACTGCTAAGGCGTGTACAGGCGTGTTCGAACACTTATGCTCTTGGACAAACAGAATTTTCCGAAACAATATCGACTTTAATGTTTTATCACTCACCAGACGTTCATTTCCACAAACTAAACATCTTCACAATCCGGTGCACTATTTGAGAGAAACATATGTCCATATTTTTCCTTTTTGTTTAACAAGCGATACTCGTCTCTAAAGTCTGTTCAAAACTCACACAGCCCATTAGCCACAACCTCACTACAAACCTCATCATGATATATATTAATATAGTGGTAAAAATATTTAAGATTCTCCATGATGACAAGATTTACATTTTCAACCGTAGGGTTTGAGTAGTCGGTATGGTGTAACATGACATAATATCGCTTCTCACACCACTCATCAACAAGACTCACTATCCATAACCGTTGCTTATCTTCTGAACGTGTTGCTTCTTCTACTTCGCGGTATATGTGAGCCTTTATAAAGGTTAGGTCTATAACATACTTCAATACATCGTCTGTACTACGAAATCCTACAACGCCCTCGCCAGAATACCCGTAGAGTATTTTGAACATCTTGGTCCTTCGCACGGCTCAATGTAGCCTTAAAAGTGGCAAAGGAGGGGAGAATAGGGAGTTTTTCAGTATCCACTACATCTTGGCTCTTTGCCGAGTACCACTTCATAAATGTTGAACACGCAATATTAAAGGTAGCGATTACTATTTTTCTTCTACGCAGGAGAATACACGTCTGAGTTGAAGGGTATGCAGAGGTCAACTGAGCATGCAGGGATAGAGGCATGCTCAGGTAGCGGCAGGACTCACGTTGCCGATATTACAGTAGGCGGGGCTTAGCTTTTTACTGTACACACGCACGCACGCACGCAAAGGAGAAAATGAAACGCTAATTGAAACACGAATTATTTAATAAACGAAATATTCAAGGTGTATGTATATATATTTACAAATACGTGATAATAAATAAGTTAACAATAGACATATCAAAGATTATGGTATCCAAAGGGCACGGTATCATAACACACCCAGCCAATCTTACTTTTGAAAACTGTCAGGATATCTACTTATGGTTACAATTTCTTGTTACTCTAACGTAAAATTAATCCCATCATGTTTTTGTCTGTTTCCATGGTAATTATTTCGGCATATATATATATATATATATATATGTATATACACGGTCTGTCAAAAAAAACTAAGCCAATTTGAAATCTCTATAAAATGCACAATTTGATAGAGATTTCAAATATTTTTTTACACTAAATAAATAAAAGGCTCATAAATAATCTGTGATAATTTTATAACTTTATTTTAAATATTTTAGGAGTTATGCGGTTATTTCTACATGTTGCGAAAATTTCAGTTTTTCTTATTATGTAATATCTTCTTTTTTCTCTTTTCAGAATTTGTTTAGATTTAAAATTTTTCGTGAATACCTCTAAATATGCCATTCTCACATGAAGATAAAATAATTATAAAGCATTATAGAGTTGAAAAAGGTTATAGTGCAAGGAAATTACTTTCTGAATTCGATTATAAAGGATGGACTAGATCAGGTTTAGATTACTTATTGAGAACTATCGATGAAACAGGAAGCATTGAAAGGAAGGTTGGTAGTGGGCGACCAAAATCAGTTAGAGTAGATGAAAATATTCAGAAAGTGGAGGAACGTATCCTTAGTCAAGAGGATCGACCTGGTAGCCACATAACACTTGCTCAAATATCAAAAGAATAGAAATATCAGAATCAAGCGTAAGAAGGATTATTAAATCTGATCTGCAATTTAAACCATTTAAAAGAGTGCATGGACAAAGATTGTCAGAAGTAAACTGTCAGAAAAGAGTTGAGAAATCCAAACGTATTTTACGTATAATAACTGAAGATAAACTTTCCAAGACATTTTTTACGGATGAAAAACGTTTTACGGTAGAGCCACCAAGAAACTCACAGAATGACCGGGTTTATTCTGATGTTGCGAGGAAAAATGAAATTCAAGATGAAAGACTGTACACAACAAGGAGTCACTTTTCTTCTAGCGTCATGGTTTCTGTTGGAGTGTCCAAGTTGGGAAAAACTTCAATATTTTTTATTGAGCCAGGAGTGAAAATTAATGCTCAATATTATTCAAATACCCTGCTTGAGAAAATGCTTCCAAAAATGAGAAACTTGGCTAGTCAAGGTTACTTTATTTTTCAGCAAGATGGTGCAACATCACATATTGCCAAAACAACCATCGAATATTTGAAAAAGAATGTGCCTGAATTTCTGGAACCGAATAATTGGCCACCTAACAGCCCTGACCTAAACCCTGTAGACTACGGAATATGGGAAAACTTGGCAGAGAGAGTGTATAGGAACAGAATAAGTGATGTCAATCATTTGCGTGAGTTGATTATCGCAAAATGGGCAGAGCTCCCCCAAGAGCAAATAAATCGAGCAATAGACGAATTCAGACCAAGATTAAAAAAAGTGATATAAATGCAAGGGAATCATATTGAACAGTTCTTTTAATTTTATTAAACTAAAAATTATCTACAGTATATCGTAAATTTTTTTTTCATGTTAAGTAGGAGAATCTCACTTTTTAGTTAATTATTAATAAAATTAACAATTCTGAAGATATCGTCATAAACATTTAAAGGATAATAGGAGATTACCTATACTTTATTGTGTAGAAATTTCAACTTAATTAGATAAATGGTTTTGTTTTAATAAAAGTTTGAATTTGGCTTAGTTTTTTTTGACAGACCCGCTTATATATATGGTGGAGATTTAATAATATTTTTCTTGATAATTCAGCACCGCTGTAGGACAAAACTTTTAAGAATTATCTGCGTTTAAATTCGTGGCATGACTCTTTATTTTTACTTAACCTTATAGGACCGATGCGGAACTCGGTCGTATTATAGCTACTTTGATGAAAGGGGAATAAATGATATGGATGCTTCTCCGCATAACCAACCCCGTGATTATCGAGGAACTAATTTAAGTATTTTGAGGTTAAGAACAAAACACATTGTATTTTCCTTTATTAAATGGCAGAAAACATGTACAAAGCAGAACCAGTGTCCGTTAAATAAGTCTTAATGGCTACAGTTACAAATGTATATACAACTTTACACAATATAGATATACACCTTTACACATTACAGGGGGTGATAACATATGGGAACCTTTTTTTATCTGCCTGCATACTTTTATCGTTCACGTCTGTGTCGCACAAATCGAATAATTTAAAAAAATTCATAAATCCCTTCCCACGTGACATGTGCATGAGAAATGAAATCAATACAATCTACATGTTTCAGTATAATATCCTTGAAAGCGATATGGGTTCCAAACAAACTCAGGCACATGTAATTGCGCAATGAAGTACACAATCACCGAATCATTCCAGGGCTGAAATCTGAGTGAATCAAAATAGTACATTCTTTCCCTATTTTTAAAATAGACTGCAAACCAATGAATCCCCTCACCCCCCACAATGTCGGTGTTAACGATAACCCAGTACCAGTTTCTCGTACTTGGCAGCTTCAATATTTCATTCTTCGCAAACACACCGATAAATTTTGAGCGCGTGAAACGGTCACTTTTCATTACTCTCTGGAGTGTATTCGCGTCCATTTTAAAAGTGTGATCACGTTCTTGAAACGATCAACTTCTATTAGTGCCTGTGATTCGAGGTACACGAGTACAGTTATAGGTGCGTCTATAGGGTTGGCAAATTCCAACCTGACTGAGATATTCCCACTCTGCTGTGGACTTAAATGCGTATCTGCGCCAGCAGACAAGTCAGGCGTAATATCAAATGAATAAATTAAATTCTTCAACAAATTCTTTCTGCGTTACACCAAAACCAAGTTCGTCACAGGCGCCTGTATTATGAGCCAGAATACTATATGCTCTCGCGCAGAGCGTGAACAGTGTCTGATGAGTAGTCCTTAATCATGGTCCCTCCCAGAGCGAGTCCTTTTACGTATAGAGTAATATTTTTAAGGCCGAAATTCTCGAATTTAAAGGCAATCTTTTTTATATTTTCCATTCGTCGAGGCGTGGTCCTGCATTCCAATTAATATCATTTTAGGTAGAACACCAAGGGCCACGTTTTCTAGTTGTTTCGAGGCCAACCCGGCGGGCACCGTGTATAGTTTGATCTGTACCCTGTTAATTGGGTATTTTTTGTGGCGTGTATTAAGTCTTTCTGAATTTCTATTTGTTTTGGCGAACTTAATTTCACTCGGCGTATACGCAAATACGTCTCCATTATGTGAATCACAACGGGTTTCGCGCCCTCTTCTTGATCAGACCCCAGATTTATGCAGATCTCAGGAATCGTACGGGTAAGCTTCAACTTCATATCCACCCCGTTCATAAGCAGTTTCTCCTGGAACGTGAAATCTGTATGAAGACGTCCAAAACATTTGTATATTTTTTTTTATAATTTTCAAATTTATCCTTTATTCCATTTTCATCTTTAGTGTGGTAATACCCCTCGGCTGTTAAAAAGGTATCCTTCGCTTTTTTTGAAAAGTTGAGGACATTTTCCAGATAGATTCGTAGGTAGTAGTACCCCGTTCGTGCCGAGATGTTAACCTGGTTTAAATACACTTCACACTGGCTGAATATGGAGTGTAAAAAGTTGGTTTCAGGGTAGGCAGAGTAACTATCATCGCTGTCCGTTCCATCAGAATGGGCTATACGCAGTTTAGCGTACATGTGCATGCAGCTCGGGTCAAAAAAGTAAGGGCCTGAGCTGGGTATCACGAATTCTATATGGGCACTGGGTGAACTAATTGTGTTTCATGGGTTAATTGTAATAAAGTCGCTATGCTCAATAGAGACCTGAGTGGGGGGCATATCAAAGAGGGACAGTTCCGATTTACAGCATTATGAACTACACGGATGGATGAAACGCGCCATGACGAGCCAGAAATAGTGCCACCTCCATCGACAAGTATTAGTCAACCTATGATTCGTGAGAGTAGTGTCCTCAGCTTATATCAGTTAAAAAAATGATCAGCCATAGGTTTCATACGCTTAGAGCACTTCTTTTTTGATTTCCTTTTACATTTAACGTCACGTAATGGTAATTCCTTCTTCTGACAGATCTCTTCTTTCCGCCACCACTCATTTTTCTCTTTGCATCTTTAATGATTTCGTCCCGTGTACGTTCTAAATGTTTTTTAGAGCTTCTTTAGGCTTAGTTCCACCCATTATGTCTTTTGCCGCGTTAAAACCTGTTTGTAACGCCTTCCGGCCTAGGTACCTGGCACCCCTCTTCAACAGTGGGACAGCCGTGCGTAGTATGGATGAAAAAATGGACCCAAGTCCACTCCCACGCTGGTATCTCACCCCTCGGTAGACTGTGAAAGGTCTTCGAGTCATTATAAACGACGAAATTGTAGTTTCACTGTTAAGCTCCCATCACCGAATGGGAAATTTTTTCCTTCAATCGTTCTTATATATATCGAGATGCTGGTTAATAGATTAGTCGCGACATTCACATAATGGGGCTTGTCATATTAGGGTGTGTCAATTTTAGTAAAGTCAACAATTCAAAAAACTACTAGTGACCAAATGATGCATTTTTATGTGCTAAATCGAAATATGGCTTTAAAATCCAGATTTGACCATTCCTAGCTACTTATATTTGAAGTTGAAGTTTACGAAAAATCAGCAATTTTTACAAGTATTTTTTTATTGTATGTAACTACATTTTGCAAATATTACATACAATTAAAGACATTTTGATTGTATTTCAATATTAAAACTTAGAAATATAGATAGGTTTCTTGAACTTTACCAAGTTTGCCAAGGATGCCATATATAACTACATTTGACATACATGCAATTAAAGACATTTTGATTGCATTTCAATATTAAAACTTAGAAATATAGACAGGTTTCTTGAACTTTGCCAAGGATGCCATGTCTACCTTGCTCTTGTTGCTGGACATGAGCTCCTTACTGGCCACCTGGCCACTGATGTACGCCTCCCTCCTCTTTTGTGAGTAAACATGTGCTGCTTCAGTTTCATCCTTATACACCTCTCTACTGACTGTGTGTGTGAGGGCCATGCAGGAACTTCCATTGGTCTAGCCAGAAACTCCTTGATTGCAGCAGTGGTGAGGGAGCAGGTCAGAGGAGGCTTAGTCACGCCAGAGTTCCAGTCAATAAACTCCGAGAGTTTGGTGGCATCTGGGTTGATGTCAGGAGTCTTCCTGGGTCTGACACTGCAATCTCCTACCTGGGTGTCCTCATCTCCTTCACCTCTGATTTCCAGTAATTTAGGGTGTGTCAATTATTTCCCGAACGTGACAGCCTTACATAATCATTGATTTTGAAACGCGCAGACTGTGGTGGTGGTGTTCCATCTCTTCTCACCTCTGGGCGCGTACCTCTTTCTAAAACCTCGTTAGGTGTTGTCCCAATCGTGCGATGGTGTGAGCAGTTGTAGGATGAGGCCAATGATTCCAGAATGTCTAGAAATCTGTATGTGTTTTTATGTGTAAAATATTGGTGCATGCGTTTCTTTATGGTACGTTGAACTCTTTCAGCTAAAGACGCTTTATGTATAGAATTGGTTGTGTAATAGCTGATACTAAACTCTGCCAGCATGTTCTGAAAAGCGCGTCCTATAAATTCTTTCCCCATATCCGTACAAAAATAGCCAGGAATCCTGTTTTCTTTCAACATCAATGTTTTGGTCGCTTTACCAACTGTTTCAGGCGACTTATTTTTCAGGGGAATTAACCACAGGTATCTAGAGAATACATCTATTATGAATAGGATGTAGCGGTAACCATCGTTATACACTGACTATCTTTGCATGTCTGTTAAATCCGCCTGCCAAATAGATTCAATCGATGCAGCTGTTGTCTTGACCGTTTTAAACCTTTTTCTCACCCGTTTATGAAGTGTATAAACATCTTGTTCCCGCAAAAATCTCTCAACATCTTTTTTCCTTACACCGTAAACATTAAACAACTCTGTACAGCCTATTAACGCCATCATAGGAGGCGGGGTTAGAAATGTCATAATAGCGTTTACTTAATATGTTAGCCATTTGCGTATTTTAGAGGCACGTGGGTAGGATTGACCGTTTGTTCTCTTCTTTCTCCTCTTCAGAGACGCTACTGCTGCTGGGGGCGATGGCGTACTCAGTTGTGACACATGCGAGACTTGATCCAAGTCTTTTAACCTATTCAGATTACCTATCAATGTTTTAGGGACATTTGTTTGCTGTACTCTTGCTTTAATATGCTTCCAGGCTGTTGGCGAGGGTCTGTCCCACTTTCTCACCAGATCATGAACAATATCGACGATATTGGATCCTTGTACCCTAGTTCTTTCAACAATGACCTCGCCTGTATCGGTCCACTGTATGATGGGGTCCTCACTCAATAGATTATAAAGACTTAAGCCTTTATTCCTCAATGTATGTGGGAGGCTGTTTTTTAGCACATGTTCGATGTGTTGTGTTCCGTTGCTCTTTGGTTGGCCAACGTCGGGGCCAGGTCCTGTGTTGCCATGCTCGGCACTACTCGCGCTGAGCCTAATAACCACAGGGAGCTCTGTAGGATACTTATAGTCCTCGTATTCATGAAGAAATTTCCGCAAAGCCTCTTGGTACAAGATCCTTTTCTCATCAGTTGACTTTTCACTGTTTAATAGGGCTAGCAACTCGCTTTCCATTATTTTAAGCCTACTTTTACGGGGTTCTAGAACCGTGTCTGGAGTCTTTGAACTTTGCAATGAAGCATACACCTCGTGCGGAATCACAACAACCTTCTTCATCATATTAATCTAGTCAGTAAAGGACCCAAAACTGAAAATAAGATGGGTAGGAATGATCCTCCTCTTTGTACAATAATGCGCTTTTTCTTAACCACAGTTTGACTTTTATGAGCGAGCGCTCGTATTATGTTCTTGTAACGACGTAAACGAGTCTTCTGAGAGGGTTTCATTGGCACATTATATTTTACAACATTAAGACAGATTTCACAGATGCATTTTAAAAAGTCAGAGTCGATATTTTTAACAAACATCTGTTGCAGCGTCCGGGGGCAATCGTTGATAGATTTTTATTAATTCACGGTATTTCTTTAGCCTATTTATCATTCTGGAATATACACCGTTTCAGGTTCGCTTGGGAATATATTCGTTCTTAGAAGCACCCTAAACGTGTTTCGCGGGTGAAGGTCACAAAGCAAATATCCATAACGCTGGTTTGTGGCTTCTTTATAAACCTCCAAAAACTCCTTACGCTGATTCGGAAACATTTGGTTGGCTCATACCCCAATTTGTGATACATCTCTATGTTGCGCGAATAAGACTAGATATTGTGTATTTAAGGACACATCGTGCATGTATCTATTTTTGAAAGATAGATTCTGATCGATGAAGAACACGCTTATGTTAAGGTGGTGGGAGAATACTGTAAATATCTCGGCAAACGTTTTATTCATCTCCAACATGAGATCGTCAATTAAAATGACTGTATGTTCATTTCCCTTTAACGAATTAACGTCATAGACCCCCTTGTGGAATAAAATATCATCTTGGTCTCGTTGAACACTGATTGATATGTCGAATAGCACCATATTACTTTATGCAGAAATTTTGAGAACATCTCTCCCTTATCTTTAATGATTTTAAGCATAAACACAGTTTTTCCACAGCCTGTAGGGCCAGATATAATGCATATGGATGGGCTCGTGAACCTGAATTTTTCTACAGATTCCATTTCTAACACGTCACACTCCTAAGTGGGGCCATTTACAAAATATTACAAATATTTAAGTGCTGACCCTTATATTTCGGACCCCGTGTAAAGCTTTAAGTCCCCTCCGTCATACTTAGATGTTGCGGAAGAGGTTAAACAGCCCTATCATTTTACATATATATATATATATATATATATGGCCACAAAAGTAGAGAAATTGCAAGGAAATTCATTTTTTCTCGGAACTGAAAAATATCAAAACTTAATCTAACCAGGCTTAAAAGGTCAGACTACTACGTTTATGGTAGAAGTGATTAGTTTAAATTTACTCGTATGACGTTATATTTAACTGAGTTAAGTTAGGCGTAACTGGGCTAAGTTAAAGTAGGCTAAGTATGAGTTTAAATTAGGTTTTGGCGGTTTTCATTTCGATGATTTTCCGTTTCTGTCCACGGTTTTTATTTCGATTATTTTCCGTTTCGGCAAAATGACGGAATTCCTCCAAAAATGTTCATTCATTTCAACGACTTAACTTTTGATTAGGTTAAATTTACTCGTATGTTATATTTAACCGAGTTTAATAAGTTAGGTCTAACTGGTCTAAGTTAGACTGGGCTAAGAATGAGTTTAAATTAGGTTTTGGCGGTTTTCATTTCGATGATTTTCCGTTTCGGTCGACGGTTTTCGTTTCGGTAATTTTCCGTTTCGGGAAAATGGCCGAATTTCCGCAAAAATGTTCATTCATTTCAACGAGTTAATTTTTGTATTTTACCCCAAAAATATATGACTTAGTAGATCTTATTTATATATATGTATAAATGTATATATATATATATATATATATATATATATATATATATATATATATATATACAGGGTGTTTGAAAACTTTCTGTACAAATTGTAATGGGGTATAGGCAACACCAAGACAAACCCTTTTCGTCTATAAGTGTATGTCCGCTGACGTCACCATTCGGCGCGAGAGGGCGCCGCTGCAATTGGCTAAAAGGTGAAGTGGGCTAGACTCGCGCTTGCCGCGGGCATTCTTAAATCGGACGTAGTACGCGTAACATGGAGCGCTTCACGACTGCTGAGATGGCTGACATGCATATGGTGTATGGGGCTGCCAATGGAAACGGAAGAGCTGCTGTGAGGTTGTACCGAAAGCGCTTCCCAAACAGACGTGTGCCAAACCACCAAACGTTTGCGCATTTGCATCGGCGACTGCGAGAAACTGGAACATTCTATGCAAACATGCATGACACTGGTCAGGAGAGAAACGTGCGCACTCCTGACATGGAAGAAGAAATCCTACGGCGATTTGAGGACAATCCAAGCGCAAGCACGCGAGGTGTTGCACGTATCCTCGGTGTGAACCACGACCTGGTCTGGAGAGTGTTGCACACGGTATATGATGTCAGGAGTAATGGTGTTACATGCCCCAATAATGCGCTGCCGCAAATATTCAACACTCCTAATTTTCTCTGCGTATACCAGCGCTTTCAAGTGGCCCCAGAGATAAAAATCTAGTGGCGTGAGATAGATCCGGGCTTCTAGCTGGCCATTCCACAGGCCCTCGATGTCCTATCCAATGACCAGGGAATTGTTGGTGCAGGTATTCCCTTACTTGGGTGCTGTAATGTGCAGGAGCGCCGTCTAGCTGGAACCATGTTGGGAAATTTCCTTCTTCATTCAAGACACTGGGAAATGCTTCTTCCTTGAACATACGTAGGTAGGTGCCTCCAGTGACATGTTCATCGAAAATGAGGGGCCTATGATGCGATCGTTCCAAATGCCACACCATACCATCACCCGAGATGCACCTTGTTCCTTTGAAGAGGTGTACCAGTGAGGGTTGTTTTGAGACCAGTAGCGGGTGTTCTGTCGATTTACCTCACCATTTCCATAAAAAACAGCCTCGTTACTGAAGAATGGTGGACGGGAAATTGGCATCCCGAGCATATTGTTCCGTAGCCCATTCACAAAATTCCATCCGCCAGTCGGGATCATCTTCGCTTTATTTCTGTAGGAGCTGAAGTTTATAAGGATGCCATTTGTGACCCTGAAGAATGCGATGGATGCTACTTTTCGACACTCCTGTCTCGGCGGACAATCGCTGAAGAGACTTATTGGGACTTCTGTTAAAATGAGCCAGGATAGCAGTCGCTGTATCATCGTCAGTGGACTTCCTTGAAGGTCCACTGCGTGGTTTATCTTCTATGGATCCTGTTTCCTTAAACTTTGCAACAAGTCTGCTAACACAACTCTGTATTATTGGCTCGCGGTCTGGATGGAGTCTGTTGAATTCAGCAGCGGCCTCTCTTTGACTCCGATTTCGTATGAGTAGAATTCTCTGGATTCGTTCTTCCTTGCTCACAGACATTATGGCCTGTAGAAAGAGAAAAATATGAATTATGGTTTGTAGAAGTAGAAAAATATGAATTTCTCCTATGATGCTGGACTTATGGGACACCCTGTATATATGTATATATATATATATATATAATATATATATTATATATATATATATATCGAAGCAATTCATAATTCTTTATTGATTGATAGGCCCCAAGCTTCTACTTTTTAAATGCTTTTAACAATACGCAGAATTAGCCAGATTGTGAATGTGTTTAACTCGTGAAAAAGTTTGTTTGGGTAGAAATACCCTTTCAGTCATCGGTCGGCCTTGGAACTAAGAAGTCGTGGAGCTAAGAAGGTGATTTTGTGTGTTACGATGTACATTTAGAATAGTGCTACGTTACTGCCCCCTCGCATTACCCTGTTTTATCTAAAAGTGCTTTCGGTATAAATGAAGTTAGTAGAGTATTAAACGGATGTATATTATTCCGCCCTTCCCCCATGCCCGTTTCAAATTATAACGGATTTCACTCGGTCACGTATTTATAAAGTACAGCGAAGCGTGTGTAAATAGAATGATGAAGGATAAAGAGAAATGTAAACGATTATTTTTTGACGGGATGTAAATAATGGATTTATAGGCATAGCTTTGTAGTTTTAGTTCGCTTTATAATTTTAAGTTAATTTAAGGTTTAAAGTCGAAAAATATCCGCTAAAGATACTAAATTAGGTTTCGACTGTTTTCGTTTCGAAGATTTTCCTTTCAAATGGCGCCCATCATTTTCAAAATTTCGTCTCATAGCGAGCGTTTTCGCGGGCAAATTTTTTTTCATCTCTTTTCGTCGGAGTCTAGACTTCCAAACCGCTTTGACTCAAAATTTATCTGAGTTATCGTCAAAATCAGAATCGGAATTCGAGTCATTTCCTTTTCGCGTTGATACTGGAATAAATAAACATTCAAATAGATTCGGGATGCGGCGAAATAAGTACTTCATATAATTGAACCAAGTACTCTGAAGTGTTTTGGAAATTTAATTGCTGTGTTTTGAAATTAATGAAGTGCTTTTGGAAATTTAATTGGTGTGAGTAGAATGATGTGCTAATTCGTTAGGAAATTTAATTACATGGAAGCAGGGACTCTGAAGTCAAATTCTTTCAATAATTTGTCTAAATAAACAGTGATGTGATGGTGTTTTATTTAATTCTTTTGATGTGTATATAAACGTTATTATTATTATTATTATTATTATTATTATTATTATTTAATTATACCAAATGGCTTGTATAGGAATGTATATTATTATTTTCAATATATTTAATTGTTTAATATAACTGTATATATTTTTCTTGTACTAATATTTTGATAATACAACGTTTTGTATATTTCTGATTATATATTTAATTATTTAATATAACCATATATTTTCCCTGTACTAATATATTGATAATGCAACGTTTTGTATATTTTTGATTATATATTTCCCGTTTGTGATGCTATTATTATTTTTTGATCATATATATATATCCCACTGTATATTTATTTCCATTAATTCATCTAAATAAACAGAATGATGTATTGGTGTTTTATTTATTCCTTTTAGTTTGTACACGGTATTTAATTATATCAATTGGCTGGCTTCTAAAGCGGATTTCTAAACCAGAATATATGCTTTAATTAAATAAATAGCGCTATCTGGCGACTCAACTTTCTGAGCCAAATGGCGGATTAAGTCAGAATATATGCTTTAATTAAATAAATAGCGCGAACCTGGCAACTCAACCAGATACGTCAACTGGCGGTGAGGGAAAGAAATAAACATAAACAACATGATCGAGTGTTGCAATAACGGTGTCCTGCCCCTACGAACCGTGGAAAGATGTTTACACTCCACCTTAGACCTACGGTTTAACACGGATTATTAGGGCGCCCATACCAGCAATCACGATTTTTAGATGAACTTTTTTCCGGAAATTTGCATACATAGGCTCACCTTTGCTTCCCGTACGAATTGTTCATTCTGGCGAAGCTTTACACTCCACCTTAGACCTACGGACGCGCCGGGTCTCGAGCCCGCCTCCACCTTAGACTTACAGTTTAACGCTGATCATTAAATCACCCTGGCTATCAACCGCGGAAGGACGCGCCGGGTCTCGAGCCCGCCTCCACCTTAGAGTTTAACGCAGTCGCGCGACGCACATAAACAGTATAGATGGGTGTGTACGTGCCGTGTACACTGTGCCAACTGGCTGATGATGCCTGGAGGCACTGGCTGATTAAGCCAACTGGCTGATGATGCCCGGGGGAACTGGCTGATTAAGCCAACTGGCTGATTAGGGGCACTATAAGACAACGGCCGCTCGGCTGAAGTCTTAATATGCGCTTGGCTCCTGCCAGGCAAACACATCTTCTCTCTCTCTTAGGTTAGGTCTCCCTCAGCAGTGTTTATTGCAGCTTGGGGGATAACTCCGCCTCCAAGTTGCATAACCCCTTGTTGCTCTTGCAACCCCTCCACCATTTTGGGGGTGCCTTGCAACAAATGTGGGTTGACACAATGGGCTGCCTTGCAACAAGGGGGATGGAGGTTGCAACAAAGGGGGTGGGATTGGCACTATGGGGTGCCTTGCAGGAAGGGGATTGGCACTCTTGCAACATTTGCAATTGCATTGCACTCTAACATTTTGCAGTCATACTACTGTTGTAATACTCACAAGTGCTGTTAAATTACTCCACTTTTCCAGATAAGGATGAAGGAAATTCCAAATATTTGTGTTTGGGAGTCCAATGTCGCGAATGTCAGCCTCAATAATTCCTAATCTGAAAATAGAAAATACAACCTCGAGTTACAACAACAACAACAACAACAAAGTATTCTGTTTGGAATTAACAATAAACAGAATAATAAGTAATAATAATAATCCTAATAATGATTATGATAGTAACGGTAATAACAGGAATAGTGGTTGGAAAATACTCACTGATACTTAAAGGAATAAGGAGGGAAAAACTAAAGTGGATTATTAAAAGGTAAACTTGAAAAATATTGAAATTGTATCTACAAAATAAGGAAAAGGTAAGGTATTAAACATTTAAAAAATTTTTTATACTGGGTTTGAATTTTTATTTTATTTTTTATTCTACCTTACGATATAGTCTTTAAATTCTATGCCGTTTGAATTTACAAATGGTGGATTTCCATGTTGAGTGTATATATATATATATATATATAGTAACGCGCCTCGGTGGTGTAGTGGTTAGCGTCGCTGACTACGAATCCATTGGCCCCGGGTTCGAGACCCGACGGCAGCCGGCGCGCAGCAAAACCCAGCTGTTCATCCTTCCACACAATAAAGAAAGTGGTTGGTAGATAAATGGGTACCCTAGGTGGCCTAGTGGTTAAGACGCTGGGCTGCTGATGGGGCGTGGTTCGGATTCCACGTTAAACTGTAAGTCTAAGGTGGAGTGAAAAGCTTGACCTTCGTCAGAATGAACAATTTGGGCGGAAGTTAACCAAAGGTTATATATATATATATTGGCGATACTTGTGGTTTTTGATTCACTTTGTGTAGAGCAAGCCTGAAGTTGTACGTGTGTGACTGTGATTGATACAGGTAAATTTGTGCCGTCTTAGGGAGGAAACACAAACTTGCAGTACTTGTTGTTCCTGAAAAATGATGCACCAGGACCAATAATATGTGTGTGTGGGGAGTGGGGGAATACAAACTCATGAAAATTGCAATAAATTGAATACGGATATAGATGTTCTTTAGACTAGACGAACACAGAGCATTGTTGCTTTCAGTGGTGATGAACCACGTACGAAAGCCTCGTCATTAATTTTACCCCTCTTTGATTGGTAATGCTGCTCATACCCTGAAGTGGGTGTATATGCAGAATGGTGCTCTATGTAAAAATATATTTAACTCGTCATACTTCCACTTAAACTAGGAATGCATCGACGATTTTATAATATATATATATATATATATATAATATATATATATATATATATATATATATATATATATATATATATATATATATATATATAGACACATATATATATATATATATATATATATATATATATATATATATATATATATATATATATATATATATATACCCGCAAGGGGGTTCTAAGCTCGTGCTCTTGAGTGCTCTTTGTGCTCGTTTGTACGTGCTTGTTCCTGGAGGTTTCACGTGCGCCCTCCCGGCCCTAGCACCCAAGGATGATGGGGCTCGACCCTGCAGTCCTTGTCATCCTTGGTCTTTTTCCACTTCGACTGTCCCCTCCACCCTTTCTTTTTCCTCTGTCTTTCCTCTCCCTTTTTCTTTGTTTTTCCGCTGAGATATGCCCTTTTAAATAGAGGCGAATCAGTTCTTCCTGAACTTAAAAAAAAAAAAAAAAAAAAATATATATATATATATATATATATATATATATATATATATATATACACACCTTTCCTTTCCTTTCAACCTTTCAAAGGTTTCGCGCGATGATTCTTCATTTCACGAACGTCAAGCTTGTCGCCCCTCCTCTCGAGTTGGCCTGGGGAAGTAGTGAATTGGTTTCTTGTACTCTCCACCTCACATAGCCAGGTACGCCCGGCTGATCGGGGATTGTTCTGAGCCAGGCGTCTAATCTTCTTTTGAAGATGTCGACTGCATCACCATTCTTGTTCGTTAGGTCTTTGGGCAGCTGATTAAACAGTTTTGGTCCTCTCACAACAAAACTATTTTCTTTCAGGATTAAAGATGTTCCCTGTCTCGCCTTTAGTTTGGGAACACGACACAGTCTTCCTTTTCTACTTTCCACCGTTGTTTCGGGAGTTACAGGGTTCAGAATAAGATTAGGAACTAGTTTCTCCATTATTTTCCAAGTGTAAATAATTCCTTTCCAGTGAATATAGGTTTAGTTCGCGTAACCTTTCCCAGTAATTTAGTTCTTTGCACCCCTTGATCTTGGCTGTGAAGCTTCTCTGAATCCCATCTAGATGACTGTCTTCTTTTTTATATGGGGATGTCAGGACCTGGCAGTATTCCAATTTGGGTATGAGCAGTGTTTTCAGCAGAGGAATCATCACATTCCTATCCCTTCGTTTAATCGTTTAAAGGTTCTCAGTATCTGCCCCGTTATTCTCTTTGCTCTGTTTACTGCTATCTTATTTTGTTTAAAATTTCGGATCATCAATCATTACAACCCCTAAATCTTTTCCTTTAGAATTTCTCTGAATTTCCTGTCCATTTGGAGTATAATATTCCATGGATTTTAGGTCTTCTCTTTTTTCGTACCATAACAGCTAAAATTTCTGTGTTAAACTTCATATTGTTGTCTTCCGTCCACTTGTAGATTCTGTTCATGTCGGTTTGTAGAGATCCTATATCTTCTGGGTTTCTTATTTTTCTACTGATTTTTGTGTCATCAGCAAAGGATGTCTCTGGTAATGTCCTCATCTATGTCAATTAGCATGATTATGAATAGTAGTGGAGCTAATATTGGTCCTTGTGGTACTGAGCTGAGGACCTCCAATTCTGATGAAGATACTCCTTGTACTGTAATGACTTGCCGCCACTCACTAAGGAAATTATATAGCCATTTTCCTGTTATTCCCATATATTTCAGTTTATGTATTATGATTCCATGGTCACACTTGTCGAACGCTTTAGCAAAGTCTGTGTATATTACACCATAGTTTTCTTTACTTTCAAGTGCATCAATAATGTTGTAGTGTTCCATTAGTTGTGATAGGCATGATCTGCCTGACCGAAACCCATGTTGGTTATCATTGAATTTTTTTTGAGTTTCCAAAAAGTCAGATTTTCTGTCTAACTATTCTTTCAAATATTTTAGTGAGATGAGATGTAAGCGACACTGGCCTATAGTTTTTGGTCTCGGATTGATCTCCTCCTTTATATATTGGGACTATGTTGGCGCTCTTCAAGATACCCTGTATTTCTCCCGTGTCTAGTAATCGTCTCCACATCCAATATAGGGGCTCAGCGATTGTATTCTTGCAGTTTTTGATCAGTGTGGCATTCCACTTATCCGGTCCTGCCGCTGAGTGTGTTTTGAGTTTCCCTATAGCTTGTGTAATATCATCTGTCGTAAAGTCGAAGTCCGTTATACTTTCCCCTTGTAGTTCTTCAAGGAACGCTTTTCTATCGCAGATCAGTTTGTCAGTTTTGGGGATATTGAAAGATGATTCGTACTGAGCTCTTAATATTTCAGGTACTTCTGCTAGATCATCAGATAAAGCACTCTTCTCGTTTTTCAAAGATCCGATAGTCGCATGGTTTTTCGACTTTCTTTTTGCAAAATTATAGAAGTACTTTGAGTTAGCCTTTATCGCTTCTATAGCATCGTCTTCTTCTTTTTCTGTGTGCTTCTCGATTAGTTCCTCTATGACGTCATTGATACTCTGCAATTTATCATTTAATATTTTTCTGATGTTATCTTTACAGTTACTTAATTTTGCAGTTACTCTTTTACTGTTTCGGTACAATGACCTCTTTTGTTTCTCGAACCTGCTTCTCTTTCCTCTATGTTGTATTTTTGGTACATGTCTTTCCACAATTTCTAACGTCTTCTCCTCTAAAGTCATTATCATCTCTTCCGTTGTCTCGGCCTCGAAAATGGTTTTCCAATGAATTACTTCCATGCTCGATGCAACATCTTCCCAATTTATAGGTTTGGGATGAAAATTAAAAATTTCGAATTTGCTTCTTTCTGTTGTTCGTGTTCTTTCCTTTCCTGTTGCTTTTATATTGGTTGCTATTTCAATGATGTTGTGTTCCGATATTATAGTTGGAGATATTTCTACATTATCAATTAGGTTGCTGTTGCTTGTAAATACCAAATTTATGCAGTTGTTTTTTTTCTGTTTTCTGTTATTTCTTGAGTTAACATAAATCCATCAGCTAGAGCTAGTAGCATTTTTACCTGCTCCTTGTCTTCCCGTGTCCCCCTTGTCCTGGTGTATACATACATTTTTCCCTATTCTTTTATATTTCATGAATGGGAAATTAAAATCACCACAGAGAAAAATATTTGGGGTTGGAGAGTGTAGTTCTTTTACCCAGTTTCTCACCTCTGTAATGGAATCTGAAAATTTTGAGGTTGGCGTGTTTGGGGGTCTGTACATTACAATTAGTACCATATTTAATTTTTCAACTTTTGCTGTAGCACATTCTACGTAGCTGTGTGTGGTACTTATAGTCATTTCTGCCATATGCTTTTCGCGTGTGTAAATAGCACATCCTCCTTTACGTCTCACTGTTCTGTCGGCTCGGAGGATGTTATAGTTGTCAATTTGTATTTCTTTTTTGTCAATACAGGACTCACAGTTTTCACAGTTCGCCTGGCAATCATTTAGATATGTTTCCGTGAGGTATGCAAAGTCTGCTCTGGCTTCTTGCATGAGTCCTTTCAGGTATAACACTTTGTCTGGGGAATGATTTGATTTAAGGCCCTGAATGTTGGCTAGGATTATTTTTATTTTTTCTCTATCGTTTTCGCATACAGGTGGTTCAGATTCGTTTTCCAATGGTGGTGCCGGTTTCGTTGCCTTGTGGTCGTCCGAGAATTTGCCCCTTTTTATCTTTGTCCCGATAACGCATGAAGTGTCTTTGTGCATTCCTTCTGTCTGGCTCTCAGATTCCTATATTTGTTAGCTGACTTTGAGGGTGGTGGTAACGGCATTTTTGTCCGTATTTGCACCTCCCATATCTTGCATACTGTAGATGTTGCAGACCGTAGGATGGTGGAACTTGCACTTCTTATCAAATTTGCAATATCCACTTGTGTATTGTGTGTTCCATAATGTGGGATGTGCATAGGTGCATTGCCCAATCCGATATCTGCAGTTCCCTTTTGCGTAGTATTTACATACGATATTTTCTACGCTTCTACTTCTTGTTTTCTTATTATTTTCAAAGTTCTTAATTTTGGTAGTATTATTTTTTCTTTGGCTGATTATTTCCTACGTTTTTAGTTATTATATTTTTAGCATTTCGCTCGTTGGACAGTTTTACTACCTCGCAACTTTTACTTATTTCTTTTCTTTCATCTATGTCTTCATTCCGTATTATATTGTTTATATTGTTATTCGTTATTATAGTGTTATTCGATATTATACTGTTATTCGTTATTTCGTCCTCTCTCTCTCATCCACCCGGTTTTTCATTGGGACATTTCCTGACTCTTGTGTCCACATTATTTCATTCATTCTTTTTTTTGTAACACTCGAGTCTGCTATTTCCATTTCTTTAAATACCGCGAAGGAGTTTACCGTCTGTGTACATGTGTCACACAGAAAATTGATCCCCACGATCTGTTTCATATTCGAGACAAAAGTTATTTCCTTATCATCACAATTCATGCAGCAAAAGTCTTGCAGTTTTTGACAGAAATTGCATCATATTGCAGCTTTTTCAGTTGATTCCAGATTACACAAATTGCAGATTAAGTGAGAATTTGGACCCATGGCCATGCTATTCATCAATTAGCGTAAAAAGAAATATCCACACAAATTCTTTATTTATTTATTTTTTCCTTTCTTTCTATTTTCGTTCCTTTCGATGGTCGAGGATTTTCTGACCTTTGCGTTTTATAACCTTTTTCCTGCCTTGTTTCAAAACTGGTGATAATTTGTGTAAACTGTATTGCACTTTCTTATTTTTAATGAATTTCACTTTATAAATTATATGCACGGATTCACTGATACTTTATACACTTTCGGGTGTAAACAGAATAAACCTCCGAGTAGTTTATTCCTTTCTTATTTGGGTGTTAATACAGAGAGAGAGACACAGCACGTCCATTTCCCACAAGGTACAAGGAAACTCATTTCGCAAACTCATTTCATATATATATATATATATATATATATATATATATATATATATATATATATATATATATATATATATATATATATATATATATATATATATATATATATATATATATATATATATATATTAGACTGGTCCCAAAAAATTTTTTTTGAAATCATAACATGGGACCTCAAATTATTGTGAACCTTTATAAGAATAACTTCTGACAAAAATATCAGCTCATTTGAAGTATATTTAGGGGTGCCGCACCACTGTCAAAAATATCAGAAATAAAAAAAATTAGTAATATTATATGGATTGTGGAGTAGTTATCTTCTATATGTATGGTACTTTAGCCCTGTTCAAAAATCAACTTTTTCTTATTTTCATAGGTTTCTGTACTTTTTCCCATGCTTTTTGACCTGAAAAGGCCGAAAATCACAACCATTTTGACCTAGGTTGTTGGGAAGCATTGCCGCATGGAGCTTTAAGTTTTCTGCCTTGAAATCGGCCAAAAGCACCAGTTCCGGGGTTTGAATCATGTTTTGCACTATAACTTTTTATCTAAACAAGATAGAGCAACAAAATAGGCACCAAATTGAAGTGTTTTTAATCCTCTTTCTAACTTATACAATTATGATAGTCTTGGAACAAGAAATGGCACATTGGTACATACAAAGATTTCAGAAATATCACAAAATTCGTTTTCTCACACTCAAGGCAGACAAGGCGCCTTATTCATGACACAAATTTGAGATTAACATTTTGTCACAAGTCTAATCGATCAAGAAGTGAAAGCATTACATGATGATTAATTTCATAATGACATTTACACAGTCAGTTGTTGAGAGTTTGTTTCTTGAAGCTGTCAAAGCGGCGTCTGTTGAACTCCACAGCTTGAAGGAGATAGTCCCTTTGCTTGGCATCTGTTGTTATGACATTTGCAAAGTCGCTCATCATCTTGACACCACGTTCAGCAATGTCATTCACCGCTTTCAGATTCTTAACATAGTCCAACGCTTTTCTGTAGTCCTCATTCTGTGGCCAAGACGTGACAGGTTCCAGAAGCCACTCGGATCCAATGTTCAGTGTGTCCAGCAGGAAATGTGATTCTGGGCCAATGAGATCAACCAGGGTGGTCTTAGCTGTGACTCTCTGGAATAGAGGCTTTCCTGTTCTGAAGCTGTCTGGCTTCTCAGTGGCATGTAACTGGGCAGCAATGTCGTGCTTCAATGTGTCACTCAATCTACTGCTGAACAGGGCAAATGGCATGACTTCCTGCGTCAGGTACCATTTGTGGTTTTCCATCTTATTAAGTACTGCATCAGCAAGCTCTGGGTCAGTTTTCTTGTACTTCAACATGTCCTGGATTAGACTTAGATCATTCACGGGAGCATCTGCAGCAGACATTGACATCATCCATACAGGAGTGTAGAACAGCGCAAGGAAGGTGTTGAGTCTTTCCAGCTTTGATACAGTGTCTTCGTCGTACTCAAGTTGATCTGCAAACATCAGCATTTTCATGGAGTACAGGTTTCTGGCCATCCATCTGGCCTGATGAATGGCGCCTGGTCGACTCCAGTGAATACCTCGAGGAGGCGTTCCTCCAAGAACAATGACTGTCAGTTCAGCCATTTCCCTGTAGTCGGCTCTTGGAAGCCTTTCTGCTGTTAGAATGTCTTGGAGTATTTCTTCACTGTTCTTCTTCTTTTCCTTCAGCCATTTGCTGTTGATAGCCAGCATCTTTGGGTTTTCCTTGGACAAGTCCGTCCAAACATCCTTCAGATGCTCAAACCAGGGATTATCTGGCCCCTTCACCTTCCCAAACAGCTTCTCCCAAACTGCTCCTACTAGGATTTCCAGGATGTGATGTCGACAGGCCAGATAAAACACCTTTTTGTTCAGCATTTTCTCTAGCAGTTTGGCAGCTCCTCTGTGAACTCCACTGTTACTGGATGTAGTGTCAAAAACAAGGGCAGTAACATTATCCGTAAGTTCCCATGTCTCCAGTAAATCCATTGAAGCCTCAGCCTGAGCTGTGCCAGAAGAATTGTCGATGACAGGTACTCCCAATAACTTTCCTTTCCTTTCTTTTGGTCTTCGTAGAACCTGATATCCTCATCTTTCTTCTCTCTGGATAACAGTCTGTTGTTCTGTATTTCCTGGATTGCATCTGGAGCTCCTATATCGAACAGGCTGTCTAATTCCAGCACAAATGCTCCTCTTTTTCCTCCAGGGTTACTTGCTCTTCCTTTGCTTTTCACCAGAGCACGATGTTTCTCATGTAGTTTCATGAAGATCTTCATTGCGTTGTACTTGGTCATTGTCTTGATCCTAGCCATCTGCCAGAATGGGAGGATAGATTCAACTGTTTCATATGCAAGGTTTTGAACCATGGGCCTCCCTGCATTTTCCGGTAAATTCTGAAGATTAAGGAAATACTGGAACGCCTGTCTGTTGGTGGGAAGCTGGGAACCACTGATAAAAGCTGAAGGGTATCCAACCAGGAAAGTTTCAGTGAGAGATCTGGTAGATGGCCCAGTTGACACCTGCCTGTGGACAGTACGTGGAGGTTCTGAGATATCAACTGTGCGCCCACGGAGCTCCCTCAGCTCCTTGCTTAATGCCATTGTGAAGTTGTAACTTGTAGATGGTTTTCTAGATTCTGATTGAGTTTCTGTTGTTTCCTGAAAAATGATAGATAATTATTATTATTATTATTATTATTAATTATTATTTATTTATTTATTATTATTATTATTATTATTATTATTATTATTATTATTTATTAATTTTATGCTCTTTCATTTGATACCTAATTTGTTGCTGTATCTTGTTTAGATCAAAAGTTAAAGTGCAAAACATAATTGAAGGGACCCCGGAATTGGCGCTTTGGCCGATTTCAAGGCAGAAAATTTAAAGCTCCATGCGGCAATGCTTCCCAACATCCTAGGTCAAAATAGTTGTGATTTTCGGCTTTTTCAGGTCAAAAAGCATGGGAAAATGTACAGAAACCTATGAAAATAAGAAAAAGTGGATTTTTGAACAGGCCTAATTGTTACTTGTGTTGTTGAGATGATAGCATCATAGCAGTGTAGGAGAGTGTCAAATGGCATCATGCACAAATCAGATGTAAACAAACTAACTGTAAATTGCCCGGTTCATCACTCATTTAGACTCAGTGTATTCAACACCGTTGAGAGAGGTTGTGCGTCTGTGTTACGTGTCACTTGAAAACCAAGGTAATTTGAACTATACCAGTGGCGTTTTTAAACAGTTTTTCACTTTACAGTGCCATTTTCATTAATTAAATATGGCAAGTTCAATAGCGACTAGAAAATCAACAGAAATGTGGCTTATTGGACAAACAATTGAGACAATATGTGGAAGAAAGCCACCATCCTATGGTGACGTTCTGCGGCTTATTTTTCATCATCTACATGCCAAAAAGACGTTGAAAGATGCATCTAAAGCTGTTTGCACTGAAGTATTGAAATTTTTGGAGAAGGCAAATGTACCAACTGCTGACTATCGCGATGTTACGAAAAAAAATAGAAAGGAGTATTTTAATTATAGAGGACTTCAAAAATTTAAATCTAGACGTTCACAGACACAAATAGATAAAGAAACTTCTTTTCAAGAATGTATGAATGTATGAGTGCAGATGAACGTGAAAATTTTGACCGATACTACAAGTTTTAATGAATCTAATCCTTATGATAGAGCTGATAAATGTGAGCGTTATTGCGTGAATGATGTGCGCGTGCTTGGAGTATGTTTCCTGGCCTTTAGAAGGATGTACATAGGCCGTTTCAAATGCAATCCGTTGCAAATCGCAACCACCATCGCCTCATTATGTTTTACTGTGTTCAAGAATAACCATGTCTAAAGACACCTTAGCCGTTATTCACATAAACAATTCCCACAGTTATGGGCACAAGGCTATTTACTGGCTCATACACATACAGCAGCAGACAAGTGTATACATAAAGCATGCCCGCAACATGGGGGAAGTGCTCATCAATGTTAAGGGTCGTGTTTTTTGGGTTGATGGTCTAAGCGAAAACCGTGCCACTGGTGAGAAGACTATGTACTCCTTTAACGGTTGCTGGTGGCACGGATGCCCCCGTCCTGAGTGTGGAATCGTAGGAGATATCCACAGTAGATCTCCTGCCGACAGTCTTGCATAGACCCGCACCCGCGATCAACTTATAGGCTCCCAGTTCACTCACAAAATCTTGTCGGAGCATGAGTATGATGCACGGATGGAAACAGATGGACAGTACCGTGAAGAAATAAACACAATCAAACGTTAAATGGTGCAGGATCCTCTCAAATGCGGTGATACCTTGTTCGGAGGGCGTACAAATCCCTTGAAGCTATACTTTCCGCCTACGGAGGGCGTGAAACTCCATTACTACGACTTGTGTTCTTTATATCGCTACGTGAGGTAGAACAATTCGTACCCCGTGGGTGCACTTGAGTAACTGGTGGGACCTGACCTGCCCACCATCGAGGTGTTCGCAAAAAATTTGAACGGGTGCTATTTCGGCCTTTCTTTCGTAGATGTGCTCCCCCAACGCGAATTATGGATGCTGATCTTACCCGTTGTTATCGAGCACAAGCTCATGTTTCCCCTGTGCGTGAAGTGGGCAGAGGAGAACAATGGGGTATGTAATTATACAACCAACCAGCGTAAGATCAGAGGTGTATATACAAGCTCTGAGCTGGATCTTGCTGTTCGCCATGGCTGCAGAATATTAAAGATACATGAGGTGTGGAGGTTTCAGAAGCTATCCAACCTTTTCACGCCATATATAAACGTTTTTTTGAAGGATAAGGTAGAAGCATCAGGGTCAGGGCCGGATTTAGGAGTGGGCAAAGTGGGCAGCTGCCCATGGGCCTCCACATCTTGGGGGCCTCCACATATTGACAAGCCATTATCAAAATAGAAAAAACCCAAAACTAGAAAAACCCGATGGATGATCAACAAAAAAACACGCGCATCCAATACCACTGTAGCAGAGCTGGGCACTTGCGTTTTTTTTTGCGTTTTTTTGCGGTACTGCGGTACTGCGGTACTACTACCGCACTACCAAACCGGTACCGCATAACGCAGTACCGCAAAGGATCGCTGAAAGTACAGCAGTACCGCTACCGCATTCAAATTTCCCGCGGTACTTTCCGCGGTACCGACCAACACGGTAGTACCGCAGTACCGCAGTACCGCAAAAAAAAACGCAAGTGCCCAGCTCTGCGTGACTGTAGTACATAAACTTTTACCAATTACTATTTGTTGTGTATTGATTATTATTTTGTTTTTATTACTCTTTTAGGCCTACTCTCACTATAATGGAATACCCGAGTAACCCGAGGCTTTCATTTTTTGCAGAAATGAGTGGAATGGACAGACACAAGAGTGCACGATGTTTTGAAAGTGTATGTATGTTAATTATATTATGAATCTTATGGATGACTTCAATTATGTCTTCCCCTAAGGTAGGGGGGCCTCCACATGGAGGCTGCCCAGGGCCTCCACACGTCTAAATCCGGCTCTGATCAGGGTATCCGCGAAGAATTGATACCGAAGATGAAAAATCGGCTTATATTCGACGTTACCGTGACTGTGAAGGTATACAGCTTGACCGTTCCGAAACTGTAAAGAACCCAGGCAAGCGCTTCAGTGCATGTTCTGTGTAAACAATCTTTGGAGAAAATTTGCACAAAATACTGGCAAACGGAACGTTCATTTGACACAAAGTTATAGTGAAGTCTGGGATTATGCCAACGCTCCCGAGAAAGAGGTCATGGAGATCGTGAATGTAGGTAATACTTACATAATACAGTACAACAATACCGAATTGGCCACAGATATCTCACGGGTTACAAACATACGTGTAGCCAGCATCACAACGGCCTACGCACGCATCAAACTTTGGGGTCTATTGCATTCTCTTGGGTGGAGGGTTTTGTACGCCGATACAGATAGTGTGATATTCACAGCGAGGGAGGGTGAATACATGCCTCCTATTAGTGAATTCCTCGGAGTTGACTGATGAGATCAAGGATGAGTATGGAGATATCGCATACGCCGACTCTTTTGTCTCAACAGGTCCAAAAACTTATGGGGTACGGGTGAGGGTGGGGGAGGATATAAAATATATCTTGAAGGCTAAGGGTATCACGCTCAATCAGGCGAATCGGCGGGTCGTTAACTTTGATTCGTTGAAGGATCTAGTGTGCTTGGACGATGATGAGGGTGACCACCCACCTCAACTAACTGTAAGGACCCACAATTTTCGGACACAGAAGCTGGGGGCGTGAAAGAACTTAGGGGTACGAAGGTGTGCCGTAACACCTACAGGAAGCGTTACCAAGTGCCTGGTACCTGTGATACCGTACCCTTTGGATACCATAACCTCTGATATGTCTATTGTTAACGATATGTTTATTTATTACATGTATTTGTATATATATATATATATATATATATATATATATACACACACCTTGAATATTTCGTTTATTAAATAAATCGTGTTTCATTTAGCGTTTCACTTTCTCCTTTGTGTGTGTGTGTGTGTATGTGTGTGTGTGTGTGGGTGTGTGTGTGTGTGTGTGTGTGTGTGTACAGACGAAAGTTTCTAAGCTCCGCCCACCTGTATGATCGGTCACGTGACTCCTGCTACTACCTGGGCATATTTCTTCCCTGCGTGCTCAGTTGATCGCTGCAAGCCCTCGCTCTCAGACGTGCATTTTCCCACGTAGACGAAAAATAGTAATGGCTACCTTTAATATTGCGTGTTCGACGTTTATGAAGTGGTATTCGGCAAAGTGTGAAGATAAGGTTACTGAATGGCTCCCTATTCCACCCTCCTTTGATACTTTTAAGGCTACATTGAATCGTGCGAAGGAAGAAGAGGTACAAATACTCTACAGCTATTCTGGCGAGGGCATTGCAGGATTTCGTTGTACAAGTGATGTATTGAACTCTGTTGTAGGACTAATCTTTATAAAAGCTTACATATACCGTGAAGTAGAAGAAACAACACGTGCAGAAGAGAAGCAACGGATATGGTTAGTGAGTCTGAGTGGTGTGACCAGCGATATTATGTCATGTTGCATCATACCGAGTAGGCGTACCCTGCGACTGAGAATTTAAATCTTGTCATCATGGAGAATCTTAAGTATTTTTACCACTACATTAATATATATCATGACGAGGTTTGTAGTGAAGTTGTGGCTAAAGGTCTGCTTGAGTATGTAACAGAATTTAGAGATGAGTATCGCATGCTAAGCAAAAAGGGAAAATATGGTCATATGTTTCTCTCAAACTGTCCACTGGAGTGTGAATAAAATGTGTTTAGTTCGTGAAAATCACCCTAAGCAAAAATGTCTGGTGCGTATTCTGGGGAGTGGGAATGATAAAACATTAAAACCGGTATTGCTTTATGTACCGGAGAATTTCTCAAAACACCTACCCAGTATAATGGGATACAAGTATTCACGTTGGAACAACGCCGTACACGTTTCATCAGCTTATGGTGTGACTCACTCCTCCCGTCGAGCCGATCCGCTCGCCTGTGGCTCATAGTCATCTCAGAGCTTGAATCGACTGGACGTGCGTTCCTTGAATACGATGGAACTTCCCTTGAGAAACATTCTCAATGCCGTGTACGATGTGTCCGTGATGAAGTCGTTGCGCGTGTTCAGGCGTGAAACGTATGCCATTAACTATGTACTAGAAACGACTTGTAGACAAACAAACAAACGGAATGTTGTTTATTCAAGTGTTGAGAAGATGAATAGAATCTTCGTGGTAGTTGAGAAGTGGAGTGAGGATATTATAAAATTTTTGTAGGTGTACGTACAAGAAGAGAGCAGATTAGTGATACCTCCTCATATGCCGTTGTTTGCACGTTGTGTATAAATAACGATCAGCCATGCATTGATATACGACTGGTGTGGAAGAATGCATCTGATAATAACGTTCTTTTCCCTTCGCGAAACAGATTCATCCTCGACAGAATGTTTTTGAAATCATCGGATTCCGCAAGATGAAGACTATATTAGACGCTCGTATTACGGATATGCTTTATTTTGATACGGTTCTTGAATACGCATACACCGCTCTGCTCGATGGGTTTACCGAGTGTAGGACTGAACAAGGCGAGAATGGTCTAGATCTGCATGCTTATTTAAAACGTTTAGATTCTTTGAAATATCATGAGCTTTGGTACAAAGAACTTGAGCGGTACAGGGCTGAGCTCACCTACACCGTTCACCCTGCAGAACTATTTCTTTATATAATGAGCACCTGTCGTAACGACTTAAAAGATTATTTTAACTGTCGCTATGCAATGTGAAGAAGCGTTCACGATTGAAAAACTCGGATCGCTAAGAATAAACCCTCGATTGGAAAGGAGTGTTTATAAACTTGTATTTAATAATGATGTTGTGGCTAACGATGACCATTTTGTGCGTGCTTTTGATTGAATTCTAGCCGTGTTTAAAGATAACTTGCCAATCGACTGTAAAGTGGGCACAAAAATAGTATTGAACGATATGAAGGCCATTTACATAGAGTATAGGTATCCCTATAACTTGAGCGGTGAAATAATGTTAAGTCGTATTTATCGGGTAGTGCAAAGCAATAATGATGTGACTGTAGACCAGTGGTGGGCACCGTTAACCAAAAAGTTAACTTCGATAACGATAATCCGCTAACCCCAATTTTTAACCCCGATAACGATAATCCGATAATTTTACTACAAAGTTAACGGAAGTTAACGATAATCCGTTAACGATAACTATTTCTTTACTAACATTTAAAAAAATCAAGGAAAAAAGCTTTAAAACCCATAGAAAATGTTTATTTATGCAAAATCCAACAATAAATAGGTATTTAACTGTATTTTTAGCAAGTTTTTCAACTTTTTTGCTTAATAACTTTTTTTTTATTTTTATTAAAAAATGTACTGATTACATGTTTTGAAACCCTTGTAACCACTAACCATTAACTAAATTTTAATTTACCAGAGAATTATTATGGCGGGAACTGAAAGGTAAAATTAAATTTTAGGCACATTTATTAAAGACTATGACACAATGTGCTGGTTGCCCTTCAGAAAGACCAACTTCTCAAAGTTAGGCCCAACTGCCAGTCTTGACCTCTTGGGCCTCAGGATGTCCTTGCCGAGAGAGAAGAGCCGTTCCACTGCGGCAGAGGACGGAATTGGCAGACTGAAGTTATGGCGGTTTGAATTCATCCGCGGAGCGGTGATCTTCCGTGAATGACTCCTCGCAGTTAACGTGTTAACGGACTTTAACAGACTAAATATCGAGTTATCGGAAGTTAACTGGCCCGATAACGATAAATGGAAATTAACTTCCGTTAATAGTCCGTTAAAAAAAGTTAACTTCGTTAATTAACTGTTATCGGATTAACGCTTTAGTGCCCAACACTGCTGTAGACTCGATTACATGCGAGTTTAGTGTTTTGCGCAGTTGAACAAAGTGAATGTATTTTGATATGTATTTATTTTCAATATATTTAACTATTTAATATAATTGTGCGAATATACTATATATATTTTTCCTGTACTGCTATATTGATGGTTATACTCCATCGTTTTGTATTATATTCTTTTCTTATTTTAATTTTTTGATTATATATATATATATATATTATATATATATATATATATATATATATTCCTCGTTCGTATTTCTTATACTATTATTATCTTTTATTGCATGTATTCGTCTTTTGTATAGGATTGTATATTTATTTTCTATATACTTCATGAAATTGATTCCAATAATTCTTTTAAATAAACAGAATGATGTAATGGTGTTTCATTTAATTTTTTTGGTTGAGTATATATAAACGATATTATTATCTAATTATATGTATACCAAATGGCTCGTTACGCCTTCTAAACTGACTGACAGATTTCTAAGCCAACTGTCAAGAATATATGCATTAATTAAATAAATAGCGTTATCTGGCAACTCAACCCTAATAATGTACACCTGAACAAGCCATTTGCGCCAAATTAAGCCATCCAAACAGACTGACGGATTTCTAAGCCAAGTGTCAATAATATATGCTTTAATTAAATAAATAGCGCAACCTGGCAACTCAACCCTAATAATGTACACCTGGCCAAGCCATTTATGCCTTCTAAGAAGCCTTCTAAGCCAACTGGCAGATTTACACATTATAAGACAGCGGGCGCTCGGATGAACTCTCATTATGCGTCTGGCTGGAGCCAGGCGAACACCCCTCCTCCTCCTTTCTCTTCCTCTCTTAGGCTAAGGTTACCCCTTTTTGGTAGGTCATTCTCCCTTCTCCCCCCGAAGCTCCCTCCTTCCCCCTTTGCAGCATTAATTTGTTGCATACCCCATCTCCTTCATTGCATAACTCTTTGCAACATTCCCCCTCCTATTTTTGCAACAATGACCAATATTGCATTGCAACATTCTTGCACTCTCCTATTTTGCAGTCATACTACTGGAAACATTCACAAACATCTACAAAACGTTTACGGAGATGCTGTTGTTGATCGAAGCACAATTGGACGCTGGTCTAAACTTGTGAGATCATCGGAGAGAGGGAGAGCTAGCCTGAACACGTGGTGTTAAATCAGAAAAACGCGATTTCGTTAGAACAATTCCGGTCAGAGGTAGATGCGTTGAAAGAGACACTCCTCCCAAAGCCCAGTTACTCGAAAGTAGTTCAGCAAGCCAGATCTCCAAGAAGCGCTTCGGGCAGCGAGGGAAACGAAATCCCAGCCTCCAACTTCCCCCCTGAAGGTGGGGTGGAAACGCAGCATGCAGGGGTAGCGGTCAACCCCCCTCCCGTTCTGGAAAGGATCCCTGCTCCCGATTTTACAATGAGGAACAGGGATGGTCCAATGCCGAGAGACGAGGCATCATTGCCCTCTTCCCTGCCTCCCACTGCAGAGGAGAGGTGTTCGATTACGCCTCGCTCGGTGCGCAGTTCCACCCCCTCCCACCGAAGAAGGAGGGGCACGCGCGGGCGTCAGGGTATAAACACCGCTAACAGACCCTCACCAAGCCACAGAGTAAGGGAGGGGCCTCCTATCTCCCAAAGGTTGTGCCACCCATCCCCCAGGCAGGAGAACCCTGCCTCAGGGAGATCGAGGGAGGAGGACGGGTGGGTAACTGTTAACAGGCGCCCTTCCCGAAGGTTTGCTCAACCGGTCTCCTCGGCGAGGCCACCGATGGGGAATCTCACCCTCTTTGTGTTGCGAATTCAGCTCTCGAACGAGGCAAGCAATATTCGACACATGATGGAAGAAGTCATTGGTGAACACAGTATATTGATAGTTAATACGTAAACTAAACACGAAATCTCCGTATTATAACTCATTTAAAGTAATAATTAAAGGTGTAAGTTTGTCTTTGTTTTGATTTTAGTCGTTTTTTAAATAATATATTGTAAGAAATA
The DNA here is from genome assembly GCA_023014485.1 of Bathynomus jamesi. Lineage (NCBI taxonomy): Eukaryota > Metazoa > Arthropoda > Malacostraca > Isopoda > Cirolanidae > Bathynomus > Bathynomus jamesi. The sequence goes on along the minus strand of JAJOZX010001876.1, from coordinate 348,190 downwards.
ATAGTAGGTCACAAGGTCTTAAGTCCATATATATATATATATATATATATATACTATATATATATATATAATACACACACACTCTTGGCAGTGCTTAAGGGTATATACATGTTTTGACAGGAAATGAATGTTCGTATAGTTATATTTGGAATGGATGATCGCTGTAGGACTGTGTATGTTTTTAAAAGCGGTGTGAGAGACCGTACAAGACCCCTACTTATTTTAGACTTGTCTGGGGCAACGTATCTCATCCGTAATATAAGGGACCGTTATGATAAAAGTCGAAAATATGGAAGGCATCATGATTTGTGTAAGGGTTATTTCGAGTTTGCGGATGATGTAGTGAAACATTGTAAGGAATGCCACATGCTATGTGAACAGTGTAAGAGCCCCAGGTGTGAAAGTCGTTGTAGTTCAAGCTGAGAAGTGCGACTGTAACGTATGTAAGCGAATGTTTTTCAATAATAACTTTTGCTCTCCATAAATCGAACGGCACTTGCAGGAAAATGAGGATCTGTGAATGTGGTATGTTTCATACGATGGATAATTTGGGAAAATTCACGCATAAATGTGATGAAATTCACTGTTCTACATGTCATGAGAAATATAAGGCGGATGGGGTAAAGCATGTATGTTATATGAAAGGTGCTAAGCCTAAAAGTAGACCTTGTATAACTGTGTACGACGATATAGAAACTTATACAAACCCTGAAACAAAAGAGGTTATTCCACATTTACTCGTAAGTCAGACTATTTCGCCGAATGCATGAACAGTGAATGTGGTGATTGCCCCAAATGCGGTAATTGGACAAACATTTTTAAGGTGTTTGCAGGAGATTCTCCCGTGAAACTCTGTGAACTATATTGTCAAGCTGGCGGATCAGTTCAAAAAAATGACGGTGTATATTCTTGCTCACAACGCCGCAAAATTTGACACGCAGTTCCTTTATAAGGAGTCCTCCGAGATATTTACAGGTGATTCCCTGAAAAGAGGGAACAAGTTTATACAGATGCAAATTAGAAGAAATGTACAGTTAAAAGACACTGTTATTTACACCTTGTAAATTAGCCAGGCTACCCAAGGTGATGGGCGTAGGCGTCGAAGTCTCAAAATGGTACTTGGCTTACACATTCCTCACTCAAGACACTTTAAATTATGTCGGTCCACCATCCCCCAAACACTATTTTAACTATGAATGTATGAGTACAGATGAACGTGAAGATTTTGATCGCTACTACAGCAGCTTTAATGAAGATAACCCTTACAATATAGCGTATGAGTGTGAACGTTATTGTGTGAATGACGTGCGTGTACTTAGAGTATGCGTTCAAGCCTTTAGAAGTATGTATATAACCCGTTTCAACTGTGATCCACTACAAGTCGCAACCACGATCGCCTCATTATGTTTTGCTGTATTCAAGAACAACTTCATGCCAAAGATACGTTGGCCGTTATTCCTCGAAATGCCCCGCATACTTATGGGTATAAGGCTATTTACTGGCTCACCCACATACAACAGCAGACAGGTGTATATGTAAAAATGAACAATGAATAATTCCTATATAATCATTATGTAATCCTTATATGGATCCTTATATTCATTGTCTTCGTACAGTACTTATGTTTGTATGATTTTTATGTTTGAATGTTCATTTTTACATGAGAAACCAAAATAGCCTGAGCGAGTTTGGATAGAATTTCAATTTGTGCTTTCTATTGTGCTATTCTATTATGGTTGTCTTGCATCTAACCCTCGTCCCTAAATTTTATTAGATTATGCATGCACATTGCATATAGCAGGACTGGAACCCTGAAACCCGTAGTTGTACTTCTTAGTCCTTAATACCCACTCTTTGTCTCTAATTCGTTTCTTTTAAATCCTCCCAATAATGACTTACACTGTACGTATGACATAATTTGAATAACTATGACGTCATAAAGTAACTTAATTCCCTTCACGTTTTCCATACCTTGAATACTGAATCACGTATTTAGTATGTGGATATCTTTCATATTCAATGTATGGTAAATTCTTTAACATAATAATAAAAACCTTTACATTCTATACATCATTATGTATATGTTGTTCATTCATACATCCATGTCCTTTCTTGACCTTTATCTTTTGTTAATTTTATTAATTATTCATTCAGCTACCTATTGTCTACTATTGCCAACCTATTGTGTGACTACCAATATATGTACAATAGTTTATGCATTCGTACATGTCCCCTGATGATCATGATTACGTACATAGTTACTTACATGTAAATACGTCCACATGTATTCTTTTTACTTTTTCTTATAATTATTTCACTTCTCGCAAGATATTGATAAATGCTTATGCAAGTGTACGCAATTCGATGATAACAGCATAAATTGACATCTGAAAACGTAAAATCTCTTCTCGCTCTGATTCAAATTCATAAAACATTATCATGCGTTATGTTATATATCATGTGTGTCATGCTGTATATAAATATATACCGTATGTGCCCATGTACTTTGTGTTGTACTAATAACTATATATAAATATAAAAACACTGTAAGAATTGTAAGTGACTAATGTACTTAATGATGTAATGTACTTAATGACGTAGTGAATGTACTTTAATGGAACTGTAATTAACGATGATAAGTGAATGTGAATTAATCCATAATTATAATCATAATTGTTGTAAACCAAAATTACAATGTACTCAGTGATGTACTTAGATTGTACTCAATGTACTACTCCGAAAATTATGTCGCCCTTTAGAAATATATACTCGGCGAAAATACGATTATTTTTAATTTTTTAAAATTTTTATTTGGAATCTTTCAAAATTCTGATCGTGTGTTTAAAGGGGGAAACTTAACCTTCAAACTGCACTCCCCCAAAATTTAGATTATATATAAGGCATGTAATTGTAAAATAACTACTACTACTTCTTCTTAGACTTCACTCCCAGAGGAGGGGGCAGAGGCCCCTTGCCTCCTTAATTTTTTTAGATTCCGGCCTGAGCCATGGACGAAAGAGGTCGAACCTCTACCCCTGTAAATTCAGAGCACTACCTGTACATTTTAGCAGTAAATTACAGTAAAAGAAAGTTTCTTTATCTTTTCCTTCGAGCCGTGCTCTCGTCCGAGAACTCAGTCAATAAAGTAGAGAAAAATAATTTCCCGATACGTTATAAGAAGGATCAGGGAATCTTCAGAGAATTTAGTAAGTTTTCACGGAATCCTCTGAACCACTACAGAAGAACTCGGAGAGTATTATAGAAGAAACTATTGTGAGTAACAAATCCGTTGCTGCCTCCTAACCAGAACCCCCGTCGACTTCGAACCACCCAAGGCCATAGACGGAGGGGGTTAACATATATATAAAACACGCTCGCAACACGTTGGAAGTTGCCATTAAGATCAATGGCCGTGTTTTTTGGGTGGACGGCTTAAGTGAGGATCCAGTCACTAGTGAGAAGACGGTATATTCCTTCAACCTGTTGCTGCTGGCATGGCTGTCCAAGCCCTGGGTGTGCCGTCACAGGGGACCTCCATGGAAGATACCCCGCCGACAGCCTCGTATAGACCCGTACCCGCGACCAACTTATAAGTTCACAGTTCACTCACAAAGTTTTGTGGAAGCATGAATAAAATGACTAGCTGGAAACTGATGAGCAGTATCGTGAAGAAATAAGAGCCATCAAACGCACAATGTTGGTGGAGGCCCTCAAATGCGGTGACAGCTTTTCGGAGGACGTACAAACCCCTTCAAACTTTACTTTCCGCCTACGGCCGGGGTGAAGCTTCACTACTACGACTTCTGCTCATTATACTCTTATGTGATGAAGAACAATCCGTACCCTGTAGGCGTGCCTGAAAAACTTGTGGTTTCATCCATGCCTACCATCGAGGAGTTCTCAGCCAACTTGAGTGAGAGCTACTTTGGGCTTTCTTTCGTAGATGTGCTACCCCCTCGCGATTTATGGATGCCGATCTTGTCTGTTGTTGTAGACCACAAGCTCATATTCCCTCAGTGTGAAGTGCGCAGAGGAGAATAATGGGGCTTGTAATCATACGATTTACCAGACGAAGATCAGAGGCGTATATACAAGTCCTGAACTGTCCCTGACCCTCCGTCACAAGTACAGAATACTAAAGATATATGAGGTGTGGAGGTTTCAGAAGTTCCCCAACCTTTTCACACCATATATAAATACTTTTTGAAAGGTAAAGTAGAAGCCTCAGGATACCCACGAGGGGTTGAGACCGAAGATGAGAAATCGGCGTATATTCAGCGCTACCATGATCGAGAAGGGATACAATTTGATCGTGCACAAATAGTGAGGAACCCAGGCAACCGCTTTAGTGCAAAGTTGTGCCTAAACAGTCTTTGTGGCAAGTTTGCTCAGAATACAGACAAGGGCAATGTACAGATTGTACACCTAGCACAAAGTTATCGTGAAGTCTGGGATTATGCGAACGCTAACGATGAAGAAGTTATGGCAATCGTGAATGTTGGTAATACGTACATAATAAGGTACAACCGGAACGAATTGGCTACAGATACATCACGTGTCACAAACATACTTGTAGCCAGTTTCACAACAGCCTACGCACGTATCAAGCTGTGGCATCTGTTGCATTCTCTCGGACAACGGGTTCTTTATACTGATACAGATAATGTGATATTCACGGAGAGAGCAGGTGAATATATGCCACCTATTGGGGAATTCCTTGGAGAGTTGACTGATGAGATCAAGACTGAGTATAGCGACATCACATACGCCGATTCTTTTGTCTCAACAGGTCCAAAAACTTACGGTGTACGCGTGAGGGTGGGAGATGAGTACAAGTACATCGTAAAGGCTGAAGGTATCACACTTAACCACGCCAACCGCCAGATCGTTAACTTTGAATCGCTCAAAGCTCTAGTGGTGTTAGAAGACGATGGCCAACCGCTCCATCTGGTTGTGGGGACTCATAACTTCAGAGTACAGAAATAGTGGGCGTGAAGGAGCTTAGAGGCACGAAGGTCTGTCGTAAAACCTACAGGAAAAGATACCAGGTGCCTGGCACCCACAACACTGTACCCTTTGGGTACCATGGTTCTTGAATAACTTATTTATTAAGTGTCCGGTGCTAGTGTCTCTGAGCAACTGACACAATGAGCAAACCAATATATATATATATATATATATGATGAATAAAACCACGAAGGAAAGGAAACACTGCTTAAGCGCTTTCGTCTAACAACATCCTCAGGAACACTGAAGTAAATAAATAGTTCGAGACTATATATAGGTCACAAAAAAAAATATATATATATAATAAATATAGAAATAAAAATTGTGGGAGGAGCATAAAAATTTGTAAGGAAAACTACCAATTTTAGCACTTTGCCCTTCTTGTCTAAATCTTCTGAACGAATTCAACACAAGATCAAATGGATTGTTTACAACCGATTTTATAGATAATGCCTAAATGATATATAGGTCACAAAAAATAAATAAAAATAAAAACAATATATAAAAATAAATTGAAAAATAAAAATTGTAAGAGGAGCATACAAATTTATAAGGGAAAACTACCAAAGTTTTAGCACTCTGCCCTTCTTGTCTAAATCCGTTCTGGACGAATTCAAAACAACCGGGTCGAGTTGAAAAAGACCTTGGCTTATGTTAAAGTTATTTGTAAGTTGGATAATAGCAGATCGCAAAATTAAAAGTCTCATTCGAAATAGTTAGTGGAATAAAAGAGCAAGCTCAAAATGTGTTTTGAACCTTTCTTCGAAAAACATCATGCAAAACAATGCCCTTGGATTTGCCATGTCCTTTTTTATTGTTAAAAAACCTTCTGCTTTAAAAATTTGTTATAGTCTTGCTTGGTTTGAAAAACAGTGTAATCTTCCTCAGTCTTTGGTTAACATAGTTAAAGGCCTTGTCTATAGTGCTGCGAATAGTACTTACGAAGATAACTTTCCTAAACGTTTTCGCAATAGCCTCTCACAATTAGAAAAAGATGGTGAACTCCATATTACTAAAGCAGACAAGGCTAACACCATAGTTATTATGGACAAAGTGGACTACATTAGAAAGATGAACGAGCTTCTCCAGGACCCCGCCACATACAGAAAACTTAGGAAGAACCCGCAGGATGACGCCATCAAATCATTCAATAGTGGCTTGAAACGCATCCTCAAAGATCATAAGGACTTAATTCCGCTTTTCACGTCCACTTCACCTTCTCTTCCCTACCTTTACGGTCTTATTAAAACCCACAAACCTGACAACCCTATGCGCCCTATTATTAGCTCGATGGGCTCTATTACCTATAAATTCTCCACATGGCTTGTCAAAGTCTTGTTCCCCATTCTCGGAACTATCTCTGATTCACATGTAAAAAATTCCATGGATCTTACTGAAAAATTGAATAATGCACGTACTGAAACCAACGATAGATTGATCAGTTTTGACGTTTGTTCATTGTTTACAAAAGTGCCGATTGACGATATGCTTGTCTTTCTGTCCCAAGAATTACATAAGTACGACCTGCCACTACCTGCACACATCGTTTTGGAACTTATTAAGCTTTGCATCAAAGACTGTAAATTCACTTTCAATAGCAGTATTAATTATCAACAGGTTTTTGGGATGGCCATGGGCAACCCCTTGTCGCCCCTCCTCTCCAATATTTATATGGAGTTTTTCGAAATTACTTACATTCCGAGAATCCTGGGGGTTGGCATCCCATGGTTGCGGTACATCGACGATATTTTGTGTATCTGGCCCATGAATCGTGACCTGGATGACTTCCTCCTTCAGTTAAATGATCAAGTCCCCTCCATTAAGTTTACTTTAGAAGTGGAACAAGACAACTCAATCCCGTTTTTGGATGTGCGTGTACATAGGGAAAGCCCAGGTTTTAAGTTTAGTATCTATCGGAAAAAAACAAACAATTTGTCCTACGTACACTTTTACTCTGGACATGACACCCCCATTAAGAAGGCCATATTTTCTTCAATGTTTCTCCGCGCCCTTAGGATCGCCAGTCCGGAATAGATCGATGCCAAATTGGAAAAAATCAACGGTATTGGAAGTGATCTGTGCTACCCACCTGCGTTTATGGAATCTTGTCTTAACAAGGCAAAACGAACCTTCTATCGTGTGAATAATAACACTCGCACTTTGTCAAAGAATATTTTAGTACTTCCATTTTTCCCAGGCTTTTTAGGCATAGCTAATGTAATTAAACTTTTGGATATTAATGTAGTATTTTCATATAACAGTATTGTGAAAAATATCATTGTAAAAAATAGCCCTACCAATAATTCAGGCACTATCTATAAAATTGGTTGTAAACAATGTGATTCCTTTTACATAGGTCAGACGGGAAAGGATTTGCACACGCGTGTAAAACAGCATCAATATTCCGTTAGAACGGGACAGTCGTCCAGTGCCCTTTTTGTCTATTTCTCAGAGTTATCCAACTGTATTGATTGGAATAATGCTTCAGTTTTGTTTCACTCTAGCAACATTGTTAATAGAAATATTCTTGAGTCTGCTATTATCCAACTTACAAATAATTTTAACTTAAACCAAGGTCTTTTTCAACGCGATCCTGTTGTTTTGAATTCGTTCAGAACGGATTTAGGCAAGAAGGGCAGAGTGCTAAAACTTTGGTAGTTTTCCCTTATAAATTTGTATGTTCCGCTTACAATTTATATTTTTCAATTTATTTTTAGATATATTTTTTTTTATTTATTTTTTGTGACCTATATATCATTCAGGCATTATCAAAAAAATTGGTTGCAAACAATCCATTTGATCTTGTATTGAATTCGTTCAGAAGATTTGGACAAGAAGGGCAAAGTGCTAAAATTGGTAGTTTTCCTTACAAATTTGTATGCTCCTCCCACAATTTTTATTTCTTATTTATTTTATATATATATATTTGTGACCTATATATAATCTTGAACTCTTTATTTACGTCAGTGTTCCTGAGGATGTCATTAGACGAAAGCGCTTGAGCACCATTCTCTGTTTCCATTCCTTCGTGGTTTTATTCATCATAAATGTTTTTTATGTGTTACTTTCGTGAAATAATTTTCATATATATATATATATATGTTAACCCCTCCGTCTATCGCCCTGGGTCGGTTCGGAGTCGACGGGGGTTCTGGTTGGGAGGCAGCAACGGATATTTCTCGCGATAATTTCTTCTATAACATTCTAATTTTTTTCTCTCGCTATAGGGTCGGCAGACCTGTTAATTCTTCTCTTTCTATAGTCTTGGGTTGTTTCGAAGGAAAAGATAAAAAAACTTTCTTTCACTGTAATTTGCTTCTAAAAATGTACAGGTAGTACTCTGAATTTACAAGGGTAGAGGTTCGACCTCTTTCGACCATAGCTCAGGTCGGAATCTAAAAATTAAGGAGGCAAGAGGCCTCTGCCCCCTCCTCGCATCGACGCTGCTAACAAGGGAGTGATTCGAAGTAATCGAAGTCGGAGTGAAGAAGTAGAAGAAGAAGTGAAGTGATTTTTGCAATTACATGCTTTATACGTATAATCTAATTTTGGGGGAATGCAGTTTGAAGGTTAAGTTTCCCCCCTTTTAAACACATGATCAGATGAAAGATTCCAAATAAAAGTTTAAAAAACAAAATAAAAACTAATCGTACTCTCGCCGAGTATACATTTCTGAAGGCGATATAATTTCGTAGTAGTACATAAGTACAATCTAAGTACATGATTGAGTACGTTGTAATTTTGGGTTTACAACAATTATGATTATAATTATGGATTAGTATATATTCACTTAGTATCGTTTAATTACACCTCCATTTAAAGTACATTACAAGTTATTATCATTAATTACAGTTTCATTAAAGTAATTACGTCGTTTACAATTCTTACAGTGTTTTTATATTTATATATGGTTATTATATATGGTTATTATATATGGTTATTAGTACAACACAAAGTACATGGGCACATACGGTATATATTTATATATACATGACACACATGATTTAACATAACGCATGATAATGTGTTATAAATTGAAATTAGAGGCAGAGGAGATTTTTTCGTTTTCAGATGTTCAATTCATGCTGTGATCATCGAATTTGATCACTTGCCTAAGCATTTATGAATATCTTGCGAGGGGTGAGCGCACTTGAAAAAAAATAAAAAAAATAATACATGCGAACGTATTTGAACAACTTTGAACGAACAGGTACGGAGGCATAAAATTTCGTATCATTTCGTAGACTGACACGAGTAAAAATGAATATTTAATAAAATTGATCTAGGATAATGGCCAAGATAGGGCATGGATGTATGAATAAACAACATATAAATAATGACGTATAGAGTGTACAGTTTTTATTATTATGTTAAAGAATTTCCATACATTGTACAAGAAAGATATCCACATACCAAATGGGTGATTCAGTATTCGCGGTATGGAAAACGTGAAGAGAATTGTTACTGTATGGCGTCATAGTTATTCACATTATGTCATACGCACAGTATAAGTCATTATTAGAAAAGATGAATTTCAGAAATACAGTAATGAATAAAGAAGTACATATCGAAATTCTATCCAAAACTCGCTTAGGCGATTTTGGTTTCTTATGTAAAAATGAACATTCAAATATAAAAACCATACAAACATAAGTACTGCATGAAGACAATGAATCCATATAATGATGGTATAGGAATTGTTGATTGTTCATTTTTACAGTGCTCCCCCCTTTTAAAATGGTATTAATTAATACAATAATATAATACAATTAATACAATACAATACAATTGAGAAAATAACATCGTAACGAATTCAAATTAGATGATGACGAATTTTTCTTTACAATACAAATTTTATAGAGAACAAGTGAGTTTGAGTGGTTGGGTACAATGCAGAGTAATCAAATGTTTAACATGACACTTCCTTAGAGAGTTATTATAAAATATACAAAAATTCAAAGAAGATTAGTACTTTAATTTTATACAAAGAGAATAAAATGACTAATACGTTAATTTAGACAAACAATTAAGTTAGACAAAGAATGATATTGTTAAATTTTAATGAAATTTTATTTTCCTATGGAAAAAAATACATACCTAATGAATAGTAGGTAAAAGAGAAAAATTTAAATTTTAAGTTTAGGAATATCCAAAGTTACCATGATAGTACAGTTAATAAACTAATTTTATTGACTATAGTCGGTAAAAATCGAATTACGTAATGGATGATGTATAGACCTGTGGTCTAGTGTGTATTTGTGTGTACTAGGTACAAAGTGTGTATCTTATAACTTTGAGGGACAGATTAGCTGAGAGGATTGTTAAATTAACCGAATAAATGCATGAGCAAGATATATTGGAAAGCAAAAATGATTAAGATTAAATTATATAGTTAGCACTTACACGCAATTAAATAAAGTTTATCGTGATATCCAATAATTTTAGAATAATGGTTTGTGCATATATAGTATATATAGTGTGCATACGTGTGTGTGTGTAAGGATTCGGGAGGTTTTCGAATTAACAAAGTTATATAATAATTTAAATTGAGAGTAGGGCTATAGAATCTTTTAAGTTTAAGTCAATTATTATTATTATCATTATTATTATTATTATTATTATTATCATTATTATAAAATTCTTTAAGTTCAAGGTCGATTATTATTAAATTCTAAATTTAAGGACAATTACTCACGATTAATTGAACAAAGGAAATGAATACAAATTAAAAATAGAAATCAATTATGCATTTTAATGAGCTAACATAATTTTATAATATTCTTTAAAATGAAAGTAAATCGAGCCATAGATGAATTTCGGCCAAGAATAAAAAAGTTATTGAAATGGAAGGAAAGCATTTCGAACAAATTTTTTTTTAATAATTTCAGGTAAATTTTACATTAAAAATTATTTTTATATAAAAATATATTGAAAAGGTTTAATAATTTTTGCATGTTAAGTCGAAAAATCATACTCTTTCGTTAAATGTTGATAGAATTTGAATTATTTAATATTTTAGTCTGAAAACTTGTTTGCCTATAGATAAATACATGTTTTATTGTGTACAAGTTTTATTAAAATTAAATGTAAAAAAATAAAAAACAACTGAAATTTAGGGTATGTGCGGTCATACGGGTAAATTTCCCGACCGTACAGAGCAGGATAAATTAGGTACATGATCGGTTAATTATTACACAATTACTGTCATCATATAATCGCAATAATTATAACAAATTGTGAAGAACAATTGTAAAAACGCTTTTGGTTACAATCAATAAAATATATAATTTTACCTATATATTCATATATACGCAATTACTGGATGCAAAACGAAGACAAATCGGTCAATTTCCTTCTTACAAAAAAAAGGTCAAACTAAAGACAAACCGGTCAATTCAGGTTGAATTTAATTCTCTTTTACAACAAAAAAAAGGTTGAATTAATTTCTTAAATTATATTTTCTTAAACTAAATTCTCTTAAACTACAAAAAAAAGTTGAATTCAATTGACTGCATTTAAATGACTTGGGACTTCAAAACTGATTTGGGACTTCAAAACTGACTTGGGACTTCAAAACTGACTTGGGACTTCAAAACTGACTTGGGACTTCAAAACTGACTTGAAAACTGACTGACTGACTGACTTGAAAACTGACTGACTAACTTGAAAACTGACTGACTGATTTTAATTGCTATCAAGTACTTCTATAATCTCTGGGGCGGTTTTCCCTCTGGATGCAACCTTCTGACTTGAACTGCTATCAAGTATTTCTATAAATCTCTGGGGCTTTTGTCCCTCTGGATGCAACCTACTGACTTGAACTGACTGAAAACTGACTGAAAACTGAAATTAACTGCACTCGAACTGCTATCAAGTGGAGTCTATTATTCTCTGGGTTTTGGTTGTCACTCTTGGATACAACCAACTGAAACTAACTGAAATGGACTGCACTGAACTGCTATCAGTGGAGTCTACTGAAACTGACTTGCAGTTGAACTGCTATCAAATGGAGACTGTTAATCTCTAGAGTTTGGTTGTACCTCTTGAATCCATCTAACTGAAACTGTCTGAAAACTGATTTGCAACTTAGTTGCAACTAAAACTGACTTGAAAATATTTCAAGTATCTCTATAAATCTCTGTGGTTTGGTTGTCCCTCTTGGATGCAACCAACTGAAACTGAAAACTGAAACTGGAACTTTAAACTGCTTCAAGTATCTCTATAACTCTATAAATTCTCTATAAACTCTCTCTTTCTTAATTTGCAAGTCAATTCAATTCAATAATTTGAAAAAAAAATTGTAAACAAAAATACGAAATGTAAACACATTTCACTCGAATGTACGCGAAGGTACAGTAATATTATGTTTGATACATAAAATAAAATTATTCTATACTAACTATAATAGTCCAAATAACTGAAAATAACTCTCTAAAACTAACTCTGTGACAATTAACTTCTGTGACAATAAACTTCTGCGACAATAAACTTCTGTGACAATTAACTGTTAATAAAAAAAAATGTATCACTGGTGTCTGAAATGTTCAATGTGTTTCTTGTTAGTTCTGACTTAATACTAGTTAACTGTTAATAATACTGACTCTATAAATGTTTACAAATTACTTAAAAAAACAAACTGTACTTAACACAATTTTCTACGGCGAAATCCTTAGAGACGTGTCCTGAAGACGTCTTGCAGGCTACTTGTTCTTGGATGAAAACTAGGCATGGAGATCTTGGAGTCGTTACACATTGGTTCAAGGTGGATGTTACGAACTGGAAGTCGTGACACGCCGGTCAACTGGTTTTATCGTGATGCAGGGTAATTTCTATCCTGGCCAAAGAGTGGCCACTTGTTAAAATCCTCTTCTTCTATGTGCTTGGGGTGCAAGTTTTTTTTTTCCTGGGGCAGGGTCGCCACTTTGTTAACATCCTGGGTACAGGGTCGCCAATGTTAAAATCCTGGCGCAGGGTCGCCAAATTGTTAAGATCCTGGTGGAGGGTTGCCACTTTGTTAAACCAATATCTTCTATGGTGCTTGGGCTGTCTCGTATCCACGGGGTTCTGGTTAGGAGGCTGTAACGGATATTTCTCGCGATAGTTTCTTCTATAATATTCTAATTTTTTCTCTCGCTATAGGGTCGGCAGACCTGTTAATTCTTTTCTTTCTATAGTCTTGGGTTGTTTCGAAGGAAAAGATAAAAAGAAACTTTTTTTCACTGTAATTTACTTCCAAAAAATGTACAGGTAGTGCTCTGAATTTACAGGGGTAGAGGTTCGACCTCTTTCGACCATAGCTCAGGTCGGAATCTAAAAATTAAGGAGGCAAGGGGCCTCTGCCCCCTCCTCGCATCGACGCTGCTAACAAGGGAGTGATTCGAAGTAATTGAAGTCGAAGTGAAGAAGTAGAAGAAGTGAAGTGACTTTTACAATTACATGCTTTATATATATAATCTAAATTTTGGGGGAATGCAGTTTGAAGGTTAAGTTTCCCCCTTTTTAAACACATGATCAGATGAAAGATTCCAAATAAAAATTAAAAAAACAAAATAAAAACTAATTGTACTCTCGCCGAGTATACATTTCTGAAGGCGATATAATTTCGTAGTAGTACATAAGTACAATCTAAGTACATCATTGAGTACGTTGTAATTTTGGGTTTACAACAATTATGATTATAATTATGGATTAGTATATATTCACTTTGTATCGTTTAATTACACTTCCATTTAAAGTACATTACAAGTTATTATCATTAATTACAGTTTCATTAAAGTACATTACGTCGTTCACAATTCTTACAGTGTTTTTATATTTATATATGGTTATTATATATGGTTATTATATATGGTTATTAGTACAACACAAAGTACATGGGCACATACGGTATATATTTATATATACATGACACACATGATTTAACATAACGCATGATAATGTGTTATAAATTGAAATTAGAGGGAGAGGAGATTTTTTCGTTTTCAGATGTTCAATTCATGCTGTGATCATCGAAGTTGATCACTTGCCTAAGCATTTATGAATATCTTGCGAGGGGTGAACGCACTTGAAAAAAATAATAAAAAAATAATACATGCGAGCGTATTTGGACGATTTTGAAAGAGCAGGTACGGAGGCATAAAATTTCGTACCATTTCGTAGACTGACACGAGTAAAAATGAATATTTAATAAAATTGATATATGATAATGGTCAAGATAGGGCATGGATGTATGAATGAACAACATATAAATAATGACGTATAGAGTGTACAGTTTTTATTATTATGTTAAAGAATTTCCATACATTGTAAAGGGTGTCAGGAAATGATTGCCCCCCCCCCCCGTACAGAAGAAACTGAAAGGAATAGAAAAAAACAGACAAAACCACGCGAAAGAGCGTTTAATTTTGAATAAAAAACATTTGTTTTAATATCGGGTATTGCCCCTATTTGCAGCTCTGACGGCCATTAATCGACGGGGGTATGATCCCAGAAGTGTCTCAAAGAGATCTGTATCATGACTCATTTCTTCAAGGACTTCGTTGATCTTTGCAGTCATAATTTCTGTTGAATACCGATTCTGAATGGGTTGTTCCAGCATTAAGGACTCCACCCGATCCTTCATGATGGATCAGACATGTTCACAGACATTAAGATCGGGAGAATTGCCAGGCCATTCATTATTTCCGAAAAAATCAATGTTATTGTCCTTAAGCAGTTGTTGAGTCGCAAGTGCTTTCATACAGGGGGCTTTGTCGTGAAGAAAGGTTGCCTGTTCAACATCCAAAACACACTCGGGGTCTTTCAAAAACGGAATTACATGTTGGGTTAAAATTACATTTCGAAAATAAGGCCCATCCCAACTGGTTCCTCTTGGTTTGATAACCCAGATGAGCTTCCGAATAGAGAATATAATGAAAACACCCACACATGCTGGATTTTTTACTATTTCTCGATACTTCTGGTCGTCTGGGACTTCATCAGGAGTTGTTGCCCAAACCCGATCATTCTGAAAATTTGGTTTTCTGGAGACATAAACGAAGAATTCATCGCTGACAACCAAGTGAAGGAAATCGTCTTCCGTCCATTCCTCAAGATAATCACAAAACCATAGCAGATCTTCAATATTAAGATCACTCTTCCGTGGCTTAGCTATTTCATGCCAAGCACTCAAGCCTTGGCGAACTCGAAATTGATGCACAAGTTGCCGATTGACTATCTTACCACGACGGATAAGTATCTCTTTCGCTACCTCAGAGCAGCTCTTCTTTCGGCGCCGTGATGCAGCAAGCACAATGTCTTTCGATTCTTGAGATAATTTCTCCGGTCTTCCTCCTCGAAATTCTGTTTCACAATCTTCAGGATTCTTATTCCAATTCCTTTTGACAAAGTCTTCTGATCTTTTTAATCTCTCAGCCACCCAGTGTCGAATTATGAAAGTTGCACCAGCTTCCTTTGCTTCACGAAATGTGACAGCTCGAATGCGGTCAAGAACACCGCTTTTTCTCTGAATCGTTCAAAATAGATGATGCCATGGTTTTTGTGGGGAAAAAAATGGTAAGAATTAAAATCACAGGAATAGAATATAATGGTTTTTATTCAGATTTTAACGCTCTTTCAAGTGGTCTCACCGGTTTTTATCTTTCTCTTCTAGTTTTTCCTCTACGGGGGGGGGGGCAATCATTTCCTGACACCCCGTACATGAAAGATATTCACATACCAAATGGGTGATTCAGTATTCGCGGTATGGAAAACGTGAAGAGAATTAAGTTACTTTATGACGTCATAGTTATTCACATTATGTCATACGCACAGTATAAGTCATTATTAGAAAAGATGAATTACAGAAATACAGTAATGAATAAAGAAGTATAAATCGAAATTCTATCCAAAATTCGCTTAGGCGATTTTGGTTTCTTATGTAAAAATGAACATTCAAACATTAAAACCATACAAACATAAGTACTGCATGAAGACAATGAATCCATATAATGATGGTATAGGAATTGTTCATTGTTCATTTTTAAATATATATATATATATATATATATATATACATACATTTAACTGCAAACACGCAGTATAATTAACGTAAAGAACGACGCTTGTATAGGAGATATTCCGCGCAAGATGAGAGACAGAGAACGAAACAAATGAAAAAATGAGGTAACCACCCGGGAATCGAACCAGGGATCTTCCGATTGCCGGTCAGATATGATAACCACTACACCATGGGCCTCAATCATTCAAATGCCGTAATTCTTCTACATACGCGCAGAAACCAATGCCCCAAGGGGGCACCTCCCGCATGCCGTAACATTATATACATTTAACTGCAAACACGCAGTATAATTAACGTAAAGAACGACGCTTGTATAGGAGATATGCCGCGCAAGATGAGAGACAGAGAACGAAACAAATGAAAAAAAATGAGGTAACCACCCGGGAATCGAACCCTGGATCTTCCGATTGCCGGTCAGATATGATAACCACTACAGCATGGGCCTCACTCATTCAAATGCCGTAATTCTTGTACAGACGCGCAGAAACCAATGCCCAAAGGGGGCACCTCCCGCATGCCGTAACATTATATATATTTAACTGCAAACACGCAGTATAATTAACGTAAAGAACGACGCTAATACCCATATGGGTATTAGCCATAGGACAGGGAAAGTTTTATCTAAAAAGGAACAGTCTGCCATTAGAAATCATTCTGTTAAGTGTAAAGTTGATATTTCCGTTAATAACTTTAAAATTCTTAAATCATTAAAATGTCCGTCCTCTCTCCGTATTTATGAATCTTTGTGCATTAAATTTCTGAACTCCAGCTTAAATATTGATTCTAGCTGTTACCCCCTTTATATTAATTAGAATGCCTACCAACTAAATTTTTCTGTTTTTCCCCTTGACCCTGTCTCCTTTTCGCCTCAGTTGTTTGAGGATGTCAAGTGAGCATGGTATGTTTCGTGCACTTTTGCGTTTTTTCATTTAACTTTTTATTAGTGAAGTTTTTAACTAATTTGTTTGAATGTTTTTAGTTTTAAAGTTTTACTTTTATCATGTGTTATTTGTCATGTATATAATTTTTAATTTTTGTTTTTGGCTTATGCTTGTTTTACGCTTTTTAATTTTATTCTTTAAGTGGTTTTATTCTGTGCTATGAATTAGTTTGTTTTTGACATTCGTATATTTTTTTTTTTTTTTTGTCATGCATTAATTTTAGCTTTTTATTTTATTAGGCCTTGAAAATGGGTAGAGTTGCCCGAAACGTCGGCTGCAGCCAAATATAATGACTTTCTTGCTCTACGTCTTCGTTTTTATCCTAAATGTAAAATTACGTCTCCTTAGGAGGGATCCTATTTCATATGTATATATATATATATATATGTGTGTGTGTGTGTGTGTGTAAAAATGAATAATTCCTATATAATTCTTCGATGGATCCTTATATTCATTATCTTCATGCAGTACTTATGTTGTATGGTTTTTATGTTTGAATGTTCATTTTTACATGAGAAACCAAAATGCCTGAGTTTGGATAGAGTTTCGATTTGCGTTTTCTATTGTGCTATTCTATTATGGTTGTCTTGCATCTAACCCTCGTCCCTAAATTTTATTAAATCATGCATGCACATTGCATATAGCAGGATTGGAACCCTGGAACTCGTAGTTGTACTTCTTAGTCCTTAATACCACTCTTTGTCTCTAATTCGTTTCTTTTAAATCCTCCCAATAATGACTTACACTGTACGTATGACATAATTTGAATAACTATGACGTAATAAAGTAACTTAATTCCCTTCACGTTTTCCATACCTTGAATACTGAATCACGTATTTAGTATTTGGATATCTTTCGTATTCAATGTATGGTAAATTCTTTAATAATAATAAGAACTTCATTCTCTATAAGTGATTATTTATATGTTGTGTCCTGTCTGGTGTTATGTAGTATAAATATTATTATTCATTCATACATGCATGTCCTTTCTTGACCTTTATCTTTTGTTAATTTTATTAATTATTCATTCAGCTACCTATTGTCTACTGATGCCCTATCAACCTATCAGTCCATGTTTACTCGTGTCTATATTACGCACACAACCTATTGTGTTACGTACCGATATGTGTACAATAACACGGGTCTGCATGAAAATCGATTTCTTTATTTTGAGTTGTGATTCTGAAGCAGTTCGCTTCGCTGAATTAAAAAATGTCACCAGTTTTTTTCTATCACCCACAGTTTTAGTTATTAGCAAAACAATTTTGGGGCGTTTTGTAATTTTTTACCTTTTTTTATCTTTAATTAATTTCGTTTTTTCATATTTTTCAGGTAGATAATTGTAACATTACGTCTTTAAAATTTTAATAATGGCTTCTAGAGGATGTACCCATAGTCCAGACATATTTTGTTATATTTGTGGTCGGTATGTTGTTGTAAAACAAAGGACAAATGTAACGACCTTCATTAAGAGAGCTTATCATGCTTATTTTGGAATTAAATTAGGAGATCAAGGCAAAAGTTGGGCTCCACACAAGGTTTGTCTTACGCGTGTTGCTGCACTAAGGAATTGGAGCAAAGGTAAAAAGAAAAGTTTGCCATTTGGGATCCCTATGGTATGGCGCGAGCCTAGAAATCATACCGCCGACTGCTACTTCTGTTCTTGCAATGTTAAAGGTTATAATGCAAAGAATAAAGAGGGCCTTCAATACCCAAGTCTTCCATCTGCAATAAGGCCGGTACCCCATGGTCCAGAAGTTCCTATTCCCCGCCCACCCGAGAGTCTGGATCAATACAATTCAGATTCTGATTCAGCTCCAAATCCAGACAATGATGATGTTTATGAACAACCAACAGCTGACCGAGATCCTAAACCATTAACCCAAGCCGAACTAAATGACTTAGTCAGGGATTTGAATCTGCCTAAGGACTCTGCAGAACTTTTGGGGTCTAGTTTGCAGGAGAACAATTTATTGGCATCCGACACATACTTCGCTTGGTACAGAAATCGTGAGAAAGACTTCGTGCCTTTTTTCGAAGAAGATGGTAAATATATTTTGTTTCATTCAGTTATTTTTTTATTCTTTCATAAACAAGCAATATGCTTGACCAAGAGCTAGGAGCTATTTAAGTCTGCTTTAATTAGGTTTTACTCTATCACCTAAAGATTTCGTGCTACAAGGGGTGTTGTAATACCTCATCTGTCCCTAAATGTTAACCACCCATTGATGGGAGGAGAGAGAGTACTTTGCTGGGAACGGGACTGGTTGTTATATATATTTACCCTACATTATTATGTAAGCGTTACTGTAGTCTATAACAACAAAATTTATGGTTTAGCATGTGCAATCCAATGTTGGTCTCGATAAGATGGTTCACATTTGGGGATAAATGGGGGATTTATGACACACCCTGTAGTAAGAAAACCATACGTGATAGGGAAAAACTAACTATATTTTTGAGATCAGCGCACTCAAATTATATAGAATCACCAACTAGTCTGTAAAAATCGATCGACAATATTTCAAATATGTACTGGTGTAATTTGTGCATTCGTACATGTCCCCTGATGATCATGATTACGTACATAGTTACGTACATGTAAATACGTCCACATGTATCCGTTTACTTTTACTTTTATTTATTGAATTCCTCGCAAGACGGAAGTGTTCAAATTCTGCTAACCACAGCGGAAGCATGCACTTCTGAGATGAAAAACTCCGCTCGCTCTAATTCAAATTTACAAAACATTATCACGTGTGTTATGTTATATATATATATATATATATATATATATATATATATATATATTATATATATATAATATATATATACCGTATATGCCCATGTACTTTGTATTATATTTCTAACATCTTAATTGTCTGTTAATATGAAACACTGTAAAAACAAAACAACGCTATAGTTAACTGTTTAATTGTAATTAACTGTAATACTTTAATATAATGTAATTAATGTACTTTAATTAAACGATAATAATTTAATATAATGTAATTAATGTACTTAATGATGTAATGTACTTAATGACGTAGTGAATGTACTTTAATGGAATTGTAATTAACGATAATCAGTGAATATGAATTAATTGGTAATTATAATCATAATTGAAATAAACCAAAATTACACCGTACTCAGTGATGTACTTAGATTGTACTAAATGTCTGACACGACATTATGTCGCCATTTAAGAATGTAAAGTCGGCGATATTATTATTTTTTTATTATTATTTTTTCGTTGGGATAAATTTTGGAGTTGCTTCTTATTTTGCCAAGTAATTGGTGACTTATTCTTCTCAAAATTTCTTAATCATTTTTTTAGATTAAATGCATTCTCTCTTCGTTATAAAAGATGAAGTCATGTCTTGCCTTAAACTTTTAATTTTCATATGCATATCTTAATATAAGAATGCATAGTTCAATTTCCGTTTCTAATTAACTCGGCAGACCCAGAAAACATCAAATCTGAACATACGCTGTTTAAGATAGAAATATGGCTTTCTCTTCCTATATCCTGTTTATCTGTTTCACCATTGTCACAACAAAAAAAAATTACTTTATTTTTAACTGTTGTGCAAAAATAATACAGCCTCTTCAACATTTAATAATGATGATGTTAGTAGAATCGGGGTATATAAACCCCAATAATTCCTTCCATATTCATTCTGATATAGATTACGAGGCTGAGTATTACCTGTACACTTTAGCAGTAAATTACAGTAAAAGAAAGTCTTTATCTTCTCCTTTGAGCCTTGCTCTCTTCAGATAACTTAGTCATTAAAATCTCCCGATAGGTTACAAGAAGAATCGGGGGGAACTCTCAGAGAATTTAACAAGCCTCTCAGAATCCTCCGAGCCACTAAAGAAGAACTCGGAGAGTAGTAAAGAAGAAACTACTGCAAGTAACAGATCCGTTGCTGCCTCCTAACCAGAACCCCCGTCGACTTCGAACTAACCCAGGCCACAGACGGAGGGGTTAACATATATATATATATATATATATATACACACCATGAATTATTCGATGATATGTTTATTAAATAAACCACGTTTCATTTAATGTTTCATTTGTCTCCTTTGTGTGTGTGTGTGTGTGTGTGTGTGTGCAGAAAAAATTTCTAAGCCCCGCTCACTGTATGGTCAATCAAAGGGTCACGTGACTCCTGCTACTACCTGCGCATATCTCTACCCCTCTGGCAGACAGAATGTTATTTATTTAAGTGTTGGGAATATGAACAGAATCTTTGTGTTGGTTGAGAAGTGGGGGAAGGATGGTTATAAAATACCTGCAGATGTAGGTGCAAAAAGCGAGCAGGTTAGTGATACACCGTCATACGCTGTTATTTGTACGTTATGTGTAAAACGTGACCAGTCATACATTGATATACGTCTGATGTGGAAGGATGCAAAAGACAATAACGTTCTTATCCCCACGCGAAACCGTTTCATTCTCAAAAGAATGTTTGAAGTCGCCGGTTTCCGCAAACTAAACCCTATATTAGACGCGCGTGTTACCGATATGCTTTATTTTGATACGGTTCTCGAATACGCGTACACCGCTCTGCTCGACGGTTTCACCGAGTGTAGGGGGGGCGCAAGGTGAGAACGGACTGGAGCTGGATACGTATTGAAAAGGCTAAGACCGTGCGAAATATCACGAGCTTTGGTACAAAGCACTTGAACGGTACAGGGCTGAACTCATCTACACTTCCGTGAAGAACTACTTTTTTATATAAGGGTCATCTGCCGGCACGATTTAGAAGATTATTTTATTTGTCGTTATGCGCAGGGAAGAAGAATTCACGGTTGAAAACTCGGATCGAGCTTGGAAAGGAGTGTTTATAAACTTGAATTTACTAATGTTGTGGCAAACGATGACCTCTTTGTGCGTGCTTTTGAGTGTATTCTATCCGTGTTTAAAGAGAGTGATAACTTGCCGACCAATTGTAAAGTGGGCACAGAAATAGTGTTAAACAAGCTGAAATCCCTTTATATAGAATATAGATTTCCTCATAAGTTGAGTGGTGAAATAATGTTAAATCGTATTTATTGTGTAGTACAAAACAATGAGGATGTAACTGTGGATTCGATTACGTGTGAGTTTAGTATTTTATTGAAACGCTGTCGAACTTAAAAGGCTCGTATTTTTTTATGTATATATATTGGAATTCTTTTGCACTATTATTATTTTATATATGTGTATTTGGATTTCTTATATTATTATTTTTATTGTATATATATGACGCGTTCGGTGGAGAAGAGGCGAACGCAACATTTTCGAATTATGCCACAAAATGCAGTTAAAGTTTGTAAACTTTAAACCTTTGTATTTTTCCGGTTTATTGAAATGTTGTATGAATTTGAACACATATTTGAGTAAAATATTGTTGTGTAATATGTCGATATAATAAAACGCCAAGAAATTTTACAATATTATTTATTGATAGCTTCTGATGTTAACTGGTGTAATCCATTATTTGGTCCTCTTCGTCGAATGTTGTATTACATGCTTCAACTGTTTCAGTTTTTTCCAGTTCCTTTAACAATCTTGTATAATAGTTCACTGCAGTTGCAGGCATTAGGTCTGATAATTCTTTGAGATCTTTTATTTTTTCCTTAGTTATTGGCAGCAATTGGGAATACTTTGGTTGCAGTGTCTGCTGGGCTAGATTGAATAAACTGACACTGTAGGATTTTTTCCCTTTCTGCAGTCTGACGGGATGGCTATTATGTGGGGTTGTGCGGTATGCAGTAGATATTACGTAGCCTTCTTTGTGTTGAAAGTCAAATATTAACTTTCTTGCATCTGTAAATTTAGTAGTTGCTGATTTCCTAATGACAATGCACGTTTTTAGGACGTCAAAATCGAGAAAATCAGCCTGTTTCATTTCTACAACTAGGAAGCGCTGCGAAACGGCTGTAGTTATGGCCGTAACATAATCTTTTTTGGTGTAAATAATATTGCTGTAATTATTTTTTATTTGGCCAAATTGAGCATCACAGGGCATTGTCGAGTGACCAGAAAGTAGATAGATGTGTTCAATGTGAAGCAATGATGCGGAGTGAATTTCTCTGAGATACATTAAAACCTAAATTTTACCGTGAAAGAGTGCAGACTAACATCTAATTTTTTGCATAGGTAAAGCAAAGGTTTTAAAGGATAATTATACGACAAAAAACTCATTTTTCGAATTTTGTGGCGTTCGCCCCTTCTCCACCGAACGCGTCATATATTCCTCATTTAAACTGTGTATTTAGCTTTCTTATATTATTATTTTTTATTATATATATATATATATATATATATATATATATATATGATGAATAAAACCACGAAGGAAAGGAAGCACAGAATGGTGCTCAAGCGCTTTCGTCTAATGACATCCTCAGTGTTCCTGAGGATGTCATTAGACGAAAGCGCTTGAGCACCATTCTGTGTTTCCTTTCCTTCGTGGGTTTATTCATCATAAATATTTTCCACGTGTTACTTTCGTGAAATAATTTTCATATATATATATATATATATATTACTCGTTTAACCTGTGTATTTGGGTTTCTTATACTATTATTTTTGATAATATATTTATTTCCTATATATTTATTTTCGATTAAATAATTGGGATTCGTTTTGCGTGTAAATAAACAAAATAATGTATTGGTGTTTTATTTAATTCTTTTAGATAATTATGTGTAAACTTTTTGATGTGCCATCATTCCAGCCGCTGGTAGCTGGCGGCGCTACCAACTGGCTGGTTGTCACGCTCTCCTGGTTGAGTATCATTGAGCCATGGTAGTAGGAACATCTCTCCATGAATATATAAATAATTAAATATCTGGCAACCCCCTCAAAAACAGCTGAGGCTGGTTCATTATGCTTCTTGACACGACACGGCGAACATCTCTCGCCATTAATAAATAATTAAAATTAATTCGCTCTCTGGCAACCTCTCCAGAACTAAATATCTGGCAACCCCTTCTAAGTCAGCTGAGACTGGTTCATTATGCTTTGTGACTTGCCAGCGAGAACATCTCTTTCTCTCTCTCTCTCTCTTAGGTTAGGTTAGGTTAACGTTTACCTAGGTTAGGGTTTGTTAGATTTACCCCTTTGGGGAAGGTCATCCTCACAAAGCCCCTCCCCCCTTCATGCAGGGGTTAACCCCACCCCCTTGCTGCATAACCCCCCTACCCAACCCCCTACCCCTACCCCCACCTACCCTACCCCCCTTTGCAACATTGATTAACATGGCATTACAATTTGCAATAATCCCTTTTGAGGGCATACTACTAGTTAAGTGAGGGGGGGGGGAAGGTAACTTCAGTGCAGCATTTTCACGGAGGTTTTCCTTATTTTAGAATTTAAAAGATCAGTGTTTAGGAAGACCAAATGTTGCGAAAACAAAACTTTTATTCATACAATTTTTGTGAATTTTATCTTACTTTTTGTCTGTTGAATTCTCCATTTCTTATATTTCTTCTTCTTCTTTCTTTGTTATATCGACACTTATTCTTTAATTAATCCCTTTCAATTGTTTTGGGAAAATTATACTTTATCGTCCGTTGTTTTTCTTTTGTTCTGCAAATGAAAGAAACCCATTAATAATCACTGGTCAACAACAATTTTGTCACAAGGGTTTTGATGGATGTTCTAAGTGTACTTTTTCATGCTGAATCTAAATATGAAATCAGATTTTTTCTATCAGGCTTAGTTTACTTGTGACGCTATGTTCATTTTTTCCTCATTTAGCATGATCACCGGATAAAAAAATAATAACATATTATATATAATTAAGTATATAACAATATTATAATATAAAACATTATAAAAATAATAAATATAATAATATATTATATTAATTAATATAACTATAATAAAATATATTATTATTAATATATATGTTGTATTAATTTTTCTGTAAAATTAGTGCAATTTATTCCTTTGGGGAGAAAGTTCTGATAATGCTGGCAGGATAAATTTGGTCGGAGCAGCAGACTGTGCAGGTTGAAACATGTTTGTACCTGTTCAGACATGAGCCTAGTTTCTGTGTGTAGAGCAGCTCCAAGTCAGTCTGCTTGTAAATGTCACAGTGTTAACAGCTAGTGTCTGTTGCTTCTTGTTAATTTTACACCAGTGTTGTATTCATATAGATGTTTTGTAATGCCGCGGAACTGTCTGAATCATCCTAATTCCTTTTGTTATGTATGTGGTGATCTAACTTTAAAATCCCAGAAACGTAACTTTA
The DNA here is from genome assembly GCA_023014485.1 of Bathynomus jamesi. NCBI lineage: Eukaryota > Metazoa > Arthropoda > Malacostraca > Isopoda > Cirolanidae > Bathynomus > Bathynomus jamesi. The sequence continues at coordinate 322,928 of JAJOZX010001876.1, read as the reverse complement.
CACCATTAGTAAAAAAATGCTATGAACTTTATTTCGGATGTAAAGTAGGCGATCAGGACAAGAGTTGGGCCCCTCACATTTGTTGTGTGACATGTGTAAGACTACTTACAGGATGGCTAAACGGTTCACGTCACATGCCATTTGCTATTCCAATGATTTGGAGGGAACCCAAAGATCACACAACAGACTGCTATTTCTGCCTGGTAAATACAAAGGGGATCACTTCAAAAACAAAGAGCCTTATGAAATACCCTAATCTACCGTCTGCAATGAGACCAGTTCCCCACAGTGCTCAACTTCCATTACCAAATCCTCCTGAACATGTAAGTTTAAGTGATGAGGAATCAAACGTAGCTGTAGCATATCACGAGGAAAAAGATGAAGACATTTCTGATCCAACATTCCAGGCTACCTGTTCCTCCAATGAACCACATTTACTGTCACAAGGAGATCTAAATGACCTAGTTCGTGATTTGAAATTATCTAAGAAACAGGCTGAACTTTTAGGTTCAAGATTAAAGGGTTGGAATCTACTGCAACGTGACACTAAAGTTTGTTTTTTCCCCAGCCGCCATGATGAATTCAAAGAATGGTTCTCCCATGAAGATGGACTTGTGTTTTGTAAAGATGTTAATTCAGTCATGGGGGCTCTTGGTCATGAACATAACGTGGATGAGTGGCGATTGTTCATTGACTCCTCAAAAGTCAGCTTGAAAGCAGTCCTTCTTCACAACGGAAATAAATTTCCTTCTGTACCTATTGCACATGCTGCAAACATGAAAGAGTCATACGACAACATGAAGTTGCTTTTAGAAAAGTTTCAGTATCAGAAATATAAGTGGAATATCTGTGGAGATCTGAAGGTCATTGCACTTTTGCTAGGGTTGCAGCTAGGTTACACCAAGTACTGTTGTTTTTTATGTGAGTGGGACAGTAGGGACAAGCAAAACCACTACGTTAAGAAGGATTGGCCAAAACGCACCTCACTTGTTCCAGGCAAGAAAAATGTTGGGAATAGTTCACTTGTTGACCCTGAGAAAGTGTACCTTCCTCCTTTGCATATCAAGCTTGGACTTATGAAAAACTTTGTTAAAGCGATGGATAAAGCGCAAACAGGATTCACATACTTGAGAAATAAGTTTCCCCGGATCAGTGATGCCAAGATTAAAGAAGGCATTTTTGTAGGCCCTCAGATCAGAGAATTGTTAAGAGATGAGAGATTTGAAGGAGAGTTGAATGAAGTTGAGAAAGCTGCGTGGCAGAGTTTCAAAAGTGTCTGCACAAATTTTTTGGGAAATCACAAGGCCGAAAACTATCCTGAAATAGTAGGAGATCTTCTTAAGTCTTACCAAGCAATGGGGTGCAATATGTCATTAAAGGTTCATTTCTTGGACTCTCACTTGGACTTTTTTCCGGAAAACCTGGGTGCGGTAAGCGACGAACATGGTGAGCGTTTTCATCAGGATATTTCTGCCATGGAAAACCGTTACCAAGGCAAATGGAGCCCCAGTATGCTGGCTGACTATTGCTGGACTCTTAAGAGAGACATGCCTGCGGCAAAGCACAGCAGAAAATCAAAACAAGCTACTTTTTAAACTACAGGTATGTCTTTTCGATCATATTTTAATAAGTATGTAACTATATGGGTTTTTAAAAATTAAATTGCATGTCACACAAAAACCAGACCTGATAGAGAAATTTTACAAACTTATTTGGATTCAGCACAGAAAATACTATAAGAATAAGGTATTTTCATTCTTGGGACACGAAAAATGTTTTTTTTGTTGCCCAGTGTAATTTGTGTACATTATTCTTCAAAGTAATGTAGACATTTCACACGTTGGTGTGCAATGTCAAAACTACAAACTTCATGCGTTTGCCGTTGCTCTACCACCCAAATTGGAAACTGTACAGTTTTTAAATCCTAATGGACCGATTCGCCGCAAATTCTCTTGCGGTGAGGTTCAAACTCAACGGTCCGACGCAAACTGACTATTGTTAGTCAAACCTAGCAATCGTGAATCTGATATTACAATATCTGATCGCCTTGATATTCTATCGAAAAGTAGGTTAGGTTAAATTAGATTGTTAGTACATATTTTAAAGTATCGATTTTATAATCTCAGATCTGATGGTTAGAGGTTTGGTGAATCCAGTATCAATAGAAGACGTAATTTTTTGAATGGCATTGTTTACGCTCATGAACAACAAATCGTGAAATTACTGATATATTTGTGTGTGTGTGTGTGTGTGTGTTTGCACACACGTGTAGGCTACTGAGCACAAGTGAAACTGTGCATGATAATTGGCAGAAGTAGTGTGGCAATGTTTTGTGAAAACACTTTTGGTACTTCAGAAAATTAAAAAAATGTATAAAATGCCTGGAAACATTTATATTGTCCGAAAAAGCTATGTTGGTCCTGATTAAGTAAGGTTAGATTAATTAATTATTTTTTATGGATATATGAATTATAAAAAGATTTTAAAAACGTACTTCAGTTATGTGGAGATGCGCACATTGTGTGTGGGTGTGTGTGTTTACTCTTAGTTCCATGAAGAAACCATGTATACCTTTAAGATATGCGCACAGCCCACCACGATATGCATGCGTATATCGACAGTAGCCATGTTACCATAGATTCAGACTTTTTTTAAGTGTAAATCATTAAAGATCCTGAAGAAGGGGATATAATGAAAGTTAGGTTAGATCAGTAGGGTGTGTCAATTTGGGAGGTAAAAATTAATTTTTGCCAATTCCTTCACTGAGGGGTTTTATAAATATGTTTTTGGATGTGAAGAATTCAAATCTGCTATTATTTTTGTGATTGCTCAACACTTAGCTTGGTAAATCTACGTTTGATTAAAAAGCACATAAATTGCTCTCGGAAAACAACATTTATTAATTTTAGCTTCTCAAAATATCAGGTAATGCTATAAAATTTTAGTTTTCTGCATAAAACATATCCTAGTAATCATAAAACATATCCTTGTAATCATAAAACAACATTAGAAAGTAATGACATCAGTAAAAAAAAATATTTAAACAAGTTTCATCAAGTCTTGCTTTGATTCGTTCTTGGACATCAGCCGCCGACTTGCTTCTTGGCCTCTGATATAGCCCTCACGTTTCTCATGTGTATACACTCTGCCTGCTGCCTCTGTGACTTGTTTCACACACCTCTCTATTGACTGAGCATGACAGGGCCACTGTGGAACTTGCATAGGCTTGTCAAAGAACTTCTTTACTTCCGCTGTAGTCAGTTTACATGTCAAAGGAGGTTCAAATACCCCGTCAGACCAGTCTGTCAGCTCCAACACGGAAGAAGCACTGGGGTTGATGGAAGGTGTCTTCCTGGGACGTAGAGAAAGCCTAACTAGCCGCAGCTGAAACAAGATGTGGCGTGGGCCTTCCACCCAAGAGTGTTTTACTTTGATGTTGAACCAACAGGGGTAGTACACACCAACAATGTATTCCACTATCAGTCTTAAGTTGTTGAGTGTTTTGCCTTTAAGGCCATGTTTTGAAACCCATATGCGACAAAGCCTGTTTGCTGTTGTCAACCACCTTGAATGGCTCACTGGACCAATTTCAAGAAGGGCCAGATCTGTGGGAAGTTCTCCTGTCCTTATGGCCTGTGTGATCCTATACCCGTACGCTTGATCAGTAGAGAGATCTTTTACGACATTGTCACTCAGTGAAGTAAGAGGCTCTCCAATTGAGAGTTTGGTGAATGAGGGATCAATTTCAAGTTCGGTTGCAGTGTCTAGCATCTTGCCAATGTTACCTGTCCACTTGTTGTTAGACAAGGTCTTCCCATCCAGTGCTGTGATCAAGTGTCGCAGGGGTAACTCGTTAGTGTGGAGGGCACAAACCAACCAGATCAGCTTACGGCAAAGCTTGACCTCTACCCAATGCATGGAACCACCCTCCCAGCCAGTGTTAACATTTGTAGAATCACCTCCAATGGCCTGCAGGCTTTTATCAATGCCCTTCTTCTTCATGAAATCTACAAGATTATCAGCAATAACTTCAGCAGGTTTCTTTCTCGTTGAGCCTTTCTCAGGAGTGAAGTGGTAGAGATATCTTCCACCTGGCTCACTGCACACAGAATAATTCTCTTCTTTGATGATGCTGGGGAACTGACGATCTGAATTGTCTGCTTTCAGCATAACTTTAGTTGTATCTTGACGGCCGTCAAAGAAGATGCAGTCAATTTCACCCTTCTTACAAAGATCATCAAATTCCTGATCCAGGGATCTCATAACTTTTTCTTGGGCCCTCTTGACTTTATTGTGATCAACTACAAGTCTCTTGTCTTCTTCAGTGATCAAGCCAGCATCCATAAAGGCAGCAGTGGTGATGGCAACTGTGGCACGCAGGCCAACACCATATCTGATGCTATGCATAGCAACATTAGGTATTTCTAATGTGTTGTACTCTGGCTTTTTATTGGAAGTTGAAGACGTGCTTGGTATTTCTAATGTCACTTCATAACTTCCATCCTTTCCATCTTGATCATCAGCTATTTGTTCTTCATTTTCATCATCAGGGAAAATGATTTCATTTGATGGCATTGAAACATCCTGATTACTTGTCTGCTTATATTCAGCAAGCCTTCTTCTTTCGTCTTCTTGCCGCTTCTGCTTTTTGACTTGTCTGTTGTGCTCGGGTTGATCTGGCAAGCCAATCTGATGTGGTCCAATAGAACCAGACTATTGGACATACCTTTAATGAAGGCAAGTTCCTTCACAAGGATCTTCATCTCCCTAGGGCATGTACAGTTAATGTGTTTCGTTTTTGCAACCAGCATCTGCAAGGCAGCCAAATTCACAGCAGAGAACAATTTTACACTTGCAACTGAGGATGTCAAAAAGTTTGTCAAGTTTTGCAATGAAAGCCTCTTTGACATGTAGCTTTCCTCTCCCAAGAGATATGTTTTTGGCCTGCTCCCAGCTCTCTTGGATCTTGTTTAAGATTGTGACTCGTGAATTTACAACGGGGGCTACAAAAGAACTGTTTGCTCGTTCCCACTTTTCAAGCACTTTAGGGTAAATGTCCTTTGCAAGACTGGCTGCTGGGTAGTTTCTCACATCCTCACCACTTTGTTCTCTTAGCAGTAGCCCATATTTCAGAACGTCTCGCAGAGTTGGGAGTTCAGAGGGCAACAACTCTCTACCAGTTCCAATTAGGTTGCTCATATGTGTGAATGTCCCCAGTCTTGTCCTGCTTTTAGAAGCCATTGTAGGTCAATTCCCACTGGTTAGGATGGTAGCACTGACGGACAAGTAATCTTCAGCACACTGATGAATATGTTTCAACCTGTGAAATAAGCAAAAACAGCAGTGCATTATATATACAGCATATATAATTATTAATATAATAATTATTATATAATTCCACAAAAAAGTAAAAAAAGTCACTATTTTTATGTAGCTTCTTACCAAGCAAAACTAAATTATATTAAATTAACAAAAATATCTTTAGAATTCATAAGTCATGCTGCAACCTTTTAGCACCCCTCATATTTGGAATTTGAGAGTTGAAAAATTCGACATATCCTATTAGATCAGTGTTTCCCAAACAACTTTACTGTACACTGTACCCCATTTCAAAGAAACAATCACTACGCCACTCACACTCCCCAACCATACCTCACTTTCATATTAGGCCCTACTACAAACTAAGTACTCAAAATTCCTTTTACGTGACTAACAATTTAACAACACACCATAATAAAAACAATCGTGGAGTCAATTGTTGATTCCATTTCGGCATTCCTACCACCTAGGGTTGACCTGACTGAACCTAACGCAGTTCACCTCTGTCGGTTTAAATATATATATATATATATATATACATACAGGGTGTTTGAAAACTTTCTGTACAAATTGTAATGGGGGATAGGCAACACCAAGACAAACCCTTTTCGTCTATAAGTGTATGTCCGCTGACGTCACCATTCGGCGCGAGAGGGCGCCGCTGCAATTGGCTAAAAGGTGAAGTGGCTAGACTCGCGCTTGCCGCGGGCATTCTAAATCGGACGTAGTACGCGTAACATGGAGCGCTTCACGACTGCTGAGATGGCTGACATGCATATGGTGTATGGGGCTGCCAATGGAAACGGAAGAGCTGCTGTGAGGTTGTACCGAAAGCGCTTCCCAAACAGACGTGTGCCAAACCACCAAACGTTTGCGCATTTGCATCGGCGACTGCGAGAAACTGGAACATTCCATACAAACATGCATGACACTGGTCAGGAGAGAAACGTGCGCACTCCTGACATGGAAGAAGAAATCCTACGGCGATTTGAGGACACTCCAAGCGCAAGCACGCGAGGTGTTGCACGTATCCTCGGTGTGAACCACGACCTGGTCTGGAGAGTGTTGCACGAGCAGCAACTTGCCATGGACGATACCCGCCCAAACATTGACGGCGAACCGTTCTTGATGAGCATGCACCCGTGTAGCATGTGGATTTGCGTGCGCCCACACGTGAGAATTGTGCATGTTAAACACACCCTCACGTGTGAAACAGGCCTCATCTGAGAACAGCACATAAGCCGGAAAATTAGGCTGCACCGCTGTCTGCTGCAGAAACCAGCGTGCGAATTCCATACGAAGAGGGTAATCCCGAGGTTGTAATGCCTAGACTCTCTGACGATGAAACGGATGTAACTGCTGCTCGTGCAACACTCTCCGGACCGGGTCGTGGTTCGCGCCGAGGATACGTGCAACACCTCGCGTGCTTGCGCTTGGATTGTCCTCAAATCGCCGTAGGATTTCTTCTTCCATGTCAGGAGTGCGTACGTTTCTCTCCCGACCAGTGTCATGCATGTTTGCATGGAATGTTCCAGTTTCTCGCAGTCGCCGATGCAAATGCGCAAACGTTTGGTGGTTTGGCACACGTCTGTTTGGGAAGCGCTTTCGGTACAACCTCACAGCAGCTCTTCCGTTTCCATTGGCAGCCCCATACACCATATGCATGTCAGCCATCTCAGCAGTCGTGAAGCGCTCCATGTTACGCGTACTACGTCCGATTTAAGAATGCCCGCGGCAAGCGCGAGTCTAGCCCACTTCACCTTTTAGCCAATTGCAGCGGCGCCCTCTCGCGCCGAATGGTGACGTCAGCGGACATACACTTATAGACGAAAAGGGTTTGTCTTGGTGTTGCCTATCCCCCATTACAATTTGTACAGAAAGTTTTCAAACACTTTGTATATATATATATATATATATATATATATATATATATAACCTGTAAACTTTAATGCAAAATTCATCCCTCACCAGGATTCAAACCCGGGTCCCCTGACTCCAAGACACAGACAGTAACCAATCGCTGCATTATTCATTAATTTTTGCAATTTAATTTCGTTTAATCTACGTTCTTTGTACTCTTTTCTACTGTGTCCAAAATTATTTGGACAGATTCGTGTGTGTATATATATGAGGCCATTAGAATAGCACAGGCGTATCCCCTGGTTTCCCAATATCCCATTTTCGCGCAGTAACCAATCAGCACCCTGCATTCCGTGGGTGTGACGCGCCCCCACACGGGCTTGAGAGCAAAACCATTTACCATTAGGTGGGGCAATGTACTATCCGAATGTTTTGGCTCCTCTTGCGGGGTGAGATAAGGCTCCTTGCTCTTCCCTATATTGTTTAATGTGTATATTGACGGATTAATTGCTTCACTTGATGAGGCAACGGTGGGATGTTGTATAGATAACACAAGGATAAATAACTTAGTTTATGCCGATGATATGGTGTTAATAAATCCCTCTGTTAAAGGTCTGGATCGGCTACTAAAGGTCTGCGAAGTATATTCGCAGAAACATGATATTCTTTTTAATATTACAAAAACTAAGGTTATGCACTTTCATCCTAAAAGCTATAATCAGCCAGCTGACATTAGGTTTAAAATGAGAGGTGACGTAATTGAGGAAGTACAAGAGTTTAAGTATTTCGGTCAAACTATTACCAGCTCTTTGAGTGATGACTCGGATATAATAAAACAATCTCGAAGCCTTTCTGCTGAGGCGAATATGACAATAAAGAACTTTCGGTTCTGTACAAGTGAAGCTAAAGACACTCTCTTTCGTACTTTCTGCAGTAATATATACGGACAGCAACTCTGGGTGAATTATCAAAAAGGTTCTGGTAGAACCCTAAATTTGCTGTACAACAGGTCTTTTAGACTCATACATAAATTACCCCCGAGATGCTCAGCTTCGCAAATGTTTGCTACCCGCAATGTCCCGAGCTTCCCGGAGGTAACAAGACGTGCTCAATACAGCCTAATGCAAAGAATTAAAGAGTCAACCAACCCGATTATCCAAGCTATCCATGAGTCCTGCTGTTTATCCTCTAAGCCAGTGGTCGGGGAACAGGGGTAAATTACCCAAATGGGGTAAATTTAAAACTTTTGGGGGTAATGCGTGCGGTATGAGAGACACTTTGTGCTGATATTTTTTTCGTATATTTTTATTTTATTTTGTTACATAAATGTGGCGTTATTCTAAATTTTAGAATATTACGAATTTACGTCCTGATTACGTCCTCAAATATATTTTGGGGTAATACCCAAAAAAGTTCGCCGACCACTGCTCTAAGCTATGGACTTCCTGGTACGAAAACGTCTGTCTGTAGCTCCACTTAACTCTGACGTTACTGTATTATTTCTAATCAATTGTGTATATATTTTTATCCTTAGTATGTTAACTGTCATTGTATTGTATATACTGTGTTTATATATATATATATATATATATATTATATATATATATATATATATATAAATTGACGATTGGTAAGGTTAAATGGTAATATTTTCGTTAGTTTTAAGTTTTATTTGATTAGGTGTACGCGGACAAAGTTGCGGAACGCAAACTACACTAGGATAATGTAGGGGAACGTAAACTACACTAGGATAATGTAGGGGAACGTAAACTACACAGGCACCACAGGGGGACGTAAACTACACTTGCTTCAATATTGGTTAGGTTAGGTTACATTTCGCTATTTTTGCGACAAAAAAGAACATCACCAGTATTTCTCACATAAAAAATCGTTTGAAAACAAATTTTCTGACAAAAAACGACGATTGCGTCTTTATGTATTTTTACCCCAATATTAAGCAAAAAAAAAAACAAATTTAATGAGTCGTCTAAAAAATTTCGACCAAGAGACACTGAATTTCATATCTTATTTTGGTATTGTCACAATATATTAAAATGCAAAGTGTGGAAATAATTTAGACATTATTAAATAAAAATAAAACTTTGTCACAAACAAAAAATAATCACAATTATGCGCCACTTTGTTGTAATAATCATTCAAGAGGACCAGAAACTTGCGCAGTAATATTTAAGTTCTTTTATACCTATATACAGTATATCCTGTACATAAATACTGCATATAAAGAACATACTAACATACAGTACTGGCCAAATTATTAGGAATTTTTTAAAAATTTCATTTTTTGGTATAAAATGTTAAATTAAACCAATTTTAAACGTTGAAAAGTTATTTATTTCTACACAAGAATACATGGTCATTATTTAGCAATAGTTTAGTACTTAGTTTGACCCACCTTAGCTGCCATAATGGCTGCGACACGCTTCGGCATGCCATGAATCAATTTTTTGCATAATTCTTTAGTCGAACGAAGCGTGTTTGTTCGTCAGTTGTCGTTTGGTTGTCGTGCGATGCGGGTGTGTTTCTCTTTCTTTTACGTGTCATTGTAACTACCGTTTAATTTAAATAGTGTATTTACCCAATTTCGGCAATTATTTGTTACAGTTTTTAAGTGAATTTGAAAATGGGGCGAAAGAATGACTTGAGTCCACGGAAAATTGGGCAAATACAGGTTTTATTAACTTCTTCTACATTTAAACAAAAGGAAATCGCTGCCAAACTCCATGTTTCACCACAGTCAGTACTTCGTATTAAGAAAAAAATGGTATTTGGAGAAAATGTAGGCCCCAAAAGGGTTGGAAGATGCGGCAGAAAAAGGGTAACGACTCCAAGAACTGATAGACAGATTGCAATTTTGTCTCTTAGAAATAGAAGAGCTACTTGCAAAAACATTTCCAGTAGTCTAGCGGCTGATGGCATCAATATTAGTCGTAGAACAGTCAACAGGAGGCTTCTAACTGCCGGCTTCAAAGCCTACCGCCCAAGGAAGAAGCCCAGGCTCACTGAGGCTATGAAGAAGGCACGTTTTGCATGGGCAAAGGAACACATTAACTGGACTAGTGAGGATTGGGAACAGGTAAGAATAATATTTAACATTAAATAGAATGTTAATACAGTAAATACAGTATGCATAGAAGTGTATTTACAGTACGTGATAAAACTGCAGTAAAATATCTGTAAAGCAGCAAGTCATACTGTACTTCGTTTTAGCTGTACTTCATACGCTATGCACTGACTCTTTCACAGGGCTTTCTTTGATTGCAGGTGGTGTTCTCCGATGAGTCAACGATTGCCGTGCTTGACGATCGTGTTCAAAGTGTAAGAAGGAGGCCTGGAGAAGAATTTTTGCCTGAGTGTCTGATGAAAACGGTGAAATTTCCACAAAAGATCATGGTTTGGGGAGCAATTTCTGTGCATTGAACTAGTCGTTTGAGCATTGTTGAGGGAAATATGAACCAAGTCAAGTATATAGAAGTACTAAGAAGACGTCTACTGCCTCAAATAAGGGAATGGTATGGTAATAGACGTTGGATTTTTCAACAAGACTCAGCTCCATGCCACACGGCAAAGTCGGTTAAAAAATGGTGTCATGAAAATAGTGTTCGGTTGCTCCCATGGGCTGGAAATTCTCCAGACATGAACCCAATCGAAAGTTTATGGTGTATTTTAAAGGACGTAATCCATGAAACGCCGATAACAACAAAACACCAACTCATAGAGCGACTTATTCAAGTCTGGTTTCACTCTACATGTATTAAGGAATTATGCAAAAAATTGATTCATGGCATGCCGAAGCGTGTCGCAGCCCTTAAGGCAGCTAAGGGGGGTCAAACTAAGTACTAAACTATTGCTAAATAATGACCATGTATTCTTGTGTAGAAATAAATAACTTTTCAACGTTTAAAATTGGTTTAATTTAACATTTTATACCAAAAAATGAAATTTTTAAAAAATTCCTAATAATTTGGCCAGTACTGTACGTTCAGCCTCGAATAAAAATACGCAAGGTTTTATTGAATAATCTATCGTCTAGAACAGGGGTTCCCAAACCCGGGGTCGCGACCCCAAATAGAGTCGCAAGCTTCATCATAAAGGGTCGCAGAGAGCTCATGCGGTCGCTGGGGTCACCTGGGCCTTTACAACAGTCACAATTAATTTTTCTTAGGTTAGGAGTCAAGGGAGAACAAGAGAGTAGCAGTTGATGTCTAGTTAAGTCGGGACCATAAATTATGGTCAGGGGATTAACGCGGTCACTTTTCTTAGGGCAGGTCGTGGGAAAACAAGGGTGGGTCGTGTGAAGTCTGATTAGGTAGTGGATTTACATCAGTACCTGAAGTAAAACCACTCTGACCCCAGGCTTGACCTGATGACCTTTTAAAACAGGGGTCCCCAACCTTTTTGTGCCGAAGAGCACATTCAAGACTACCGGTAGTGCGGCGGGCACCATTTAATTTTTCAAGGCAAATTTATAGTTGGACTTAATAATGAACATAATACACAAAAAAAACATTTAATTCCTATGTAAAATAACATAATACACAAAAAAAAAATTTAATTCCTATGTAAAATAATGAACATAATACACAAAAAAAAACAAGGATGGGCTAACTAAGGATCTTAGAAAAATTATCAAAACGATAACTTAATTTATTTATAAAGAAATAATTATTTTCAAATAAATGAGCATCTGTTTCTGTAAGTAACTACTAAAATTTAATAAAATGTTAAGTATGTTACATATTTTAAATATTTAGTAACTAAATATTTAAAATATATAACATACTAACATTTTATTACAAATTTAAATAAAAACTTATCAATCGTAGTCAGTCAGTGGCGGGCACACACAAAAGGGTCGGCGGGCACCATGGTGCTCGCGGGCACAGGGTTGGGGATCCCTGCTTTAAAAGAACTCGGCTGTATTGAGAAATTCATTTCACTCTCTACTTCAAACGGACGAGGACTGCACTTGTAATCGAAATCGTTTCTTACTATCAAACATTTTCGTGTGTTATTTTCAGGTGTGTTTATTTACGACTTCATTATCCAGTGATATATTTGTTTTGTGATTCTTTCTGTTTTATTATCGCTGTGATAATTAGATTCTGATTGCGAGTTTTGTTTATAGTTATAATTACGACATTCGGATTTTGTTTTATACTGCGTCATTGATATTTACAACTTTGATACTTGTACAGACTGGTAATTACTGCTTTTTCAATTCAGTTTGTATTATCGTGTATAATCCCGTGTTTCATCATGTACTGATTTTATTACTTATGTGCATTTTTATTTAATATATAAGATATCTAATAGATAAGATTTAATAGGTTTAATAGAAAAGATATTTAATATGTAATATATGATATATATTATATACGAGGGACACTCAATATATCAGGTGAACCAAAAGTAGGTGGACAGTAGGTTGAATAGGGTTTGTGTTATATTATATTATAACTATGGTGTTATTATACGAATTCTGAAATCTATTGGGTTGAAAGCTTATCGTCCACGGCTAATTCATGGCTTATTGGAGGATGACCCAGACAGGCGACTGCAATTTAGTGAGATCATGCTGAACGAAATTGAAGGAAATCCAATAATTTTAGATAACATTGTGTGGACCAATGAGGCTTCTTTCAAATTATCAGGTCATGTTAACCGGCATAATTGTGTTTATTGGTATAGTGAGAACATGCATTTAACATTAGAGCAGCAACTAAACCAGCCTGGTGTCACTGTTTGGGGTGGTATTTCAAGTTCTGGTGTTTTAGGACCAATTTTTGTTGATGGAACAGTCACAGGTGATAAGTATCTCGAAATTCTAATGAATGAAGTTCTTCCACACTTACAACAACAGCCTAATTCACATGACCTCTATTTCCAACAAGATGGGGCCCCTCCACATTATTCAAGAGCAGTCCGTGAGTATCTTGATGAAACATTTCCCGAGAAATGGATCGGCCGAAGAGGTCAAATTGAATGGCCTGCACGTTCACCTGACTTTACCCCAATGGATTTTTTCTTTTGGGGAGTACTCAAGGACAAAGTTTATAGTCGAAAACCACGAAGTGTTGGTGATTTGAAAAATTACATCACAGATGCATTTCAAGAAATTAATGCACAAAGAAACTTGTGCAAAAATGTTTGTCGAAGTGTGAAAGGTAGACTTCAAAGCTGTGTAAATTGTGATGGACAGCAATTTGAGCACCTGCGTTGATAAAATTTTCAGTGCTTTTGTATTGTATTGGTATAAGTTAATTTTTTTTTTTATTTTGTATTATAGTATACAAAAAAATTAAATATAATTGTATATGTATTCTCAAAATAAACGTTATCATTTACTGTCCACCTACTTTTGGTTCACCCGGTTTTTCCCCACCTTTTTGTTTTCTTTCAAAGTTTTCTTGTAAGTTCCAGAAATTTTGTACACAAGTAGTTACATACCTGTTTTACAAGTTTTTATTTTTCCACATAGTCTCCATTCTTTTCTACGGCTTTCCTTCACCTCGAAACAAGGGCCTTTATTCCTTGCTGATAAAAGTCCGCTGGGTTCCGCTGGAGCCACCTCTTAACCTCCTCAACAACCTCATCGTCATTCTGAAACGTTCTTCCACGAATAGCATCCTTCATTGGCCCAAACAAATGGAAGTCTGAAGGTGCCAGATCCGGGTTGTATGGAGGGTAGGGTAACACAGTCAAACGCATTTTTGTGATGGCTTCTCTTGTTTGCAAACTGTTGTGCGGTCTTGCGTTATCGTACAAAAGAAGGACGTCTTCCAGTTTTGTCTCTGGTCGAACTCGCTTTATACGTCTCTGAAGACTCTGTAGGGTAGCAATATATGCCTCTGAGTTGATTGTGTATCCTTTCTTCATAATGTATACCAGAATCACCCCTTTCATGTCCTGCAGAGGGAATCATTTTCAACTTTTTTTTGCGTGGGGAGTCTGCGTGATGCCACTCCACGGATTGGCGTTTTGTTTCAGGTTCAAAGTGGTGTACCCAAGTCTCATCCCCAGTCACAATTCGTGAAAGGAAGTCATCCCCTTCTGTCTCGTATCGAGCCAACGACTCAGAAGCGATTTCTTTTCTTTGAGCTTTGTGATCTTCAGTCAGTTGGCGAGGAACAAATCATGAACACACTTTTGACTATCCCAGTTGCTGAATTATCGTATTCACACTTCCTTCACTAATTCCTAGCTCCAGTGATAGCTCCTTGTATGTGACGTGACGATTTGATCGAATGATGCTGTTAGCACGTTGCACAGTGTGAAATGTCACAGCCGATGCCGGGCGACCGCTGTGTGGCTCATCATCAAGGCTAGCTCTCCCTCTCTCCGATGATCTCACACGTTTAGACCAGCGTCCAACTGTGCTTCGATCAACAACAGCATCTCCGTAAACGTTTTGTAGACGTTTGTGAATATTTCCAACTGTTTCCTTCTCTGCGGTTAAAAACTCGATAACAGCTCTCTGTTTACGACGCACATCACTGTCAGACGCCATTTTCGAAATTGCGTTAACCATCGGTTTTATACAAGGATGTTTAAAAGCGGTTTTATACAAGGAAGGGAGGTTCAAACTTGAAAAATCCGGTTATATGAAGCGCAGAAAGTTCAAACGTACGGCCCAAAAGACATTTCAGCCCATGGCCTATTATTTAGCTGAGAGAAAAGGGTGGGGCAAAATATATTGAGTGCCACAAGTATAATATATATAGTCAATATATAAGAGAGGACCAGAAGCAAGCAAAAATGCTGATGGCTCTCACAAACGAGTTTATGCTGACACAGGAGATAACAGAAAATACAAGGAAAAATAACTGCCTAGACCTGGTATTCACAAATAACACGAACTTAATTGCGGATATAAAAATAACTCCAACTATTATCTCACACCACAATATAATCGAGTTATCAACAAATATGGCGATAACTTTAAAAGACAATACACATACGGAAGGGAAGGAAGAAGCAAATTTAGGTCTGTTAACTTAAACTCCAAGACCATAAATAGGGAAGAAATCAGGTCACACATGCCCAAATAGAGTGGCTCCAGAACAGTTTTCGAGAATAAAACAACTGAGGAAATGAGAATTTTGGAAAAATATGCTCCGAAAGCACAGCCAAAAGGAAATAAGAACTGGCTAGAGAGGCAAAAGAGAAGAATATTCCGCAAAAGAAAGAGAGTAGCGACGAGGTTAGCTAATTGCGGAGACAACAATGCCAGGAAAGTAATACAAGACTGGAGAGAATCGATTGGGAAATACAAACTCTGATAAAGGGCCATACAGAGAGGGAAGAGGAAAAGGCGGTAGAAGCAATAAAGGAAAATCCAAAATACTTCTACAATTATGCGAAAAGGAAAACAAGAACGTGCGCTCCTGTCGGGCCCTTGAGGAAAGGAAATAATGAACTAACAGACAATCTAAAAGAAATATCTGAAATATTGAGAGCCCAGTATAAATCGGTCTTCAGTACCCTAAAAAGTGACAAAGCGATACCTTACATAGATGTATTCTTCAAAAAGAAATTGCAAGGAGAATGTATAGTAGACTTTGATTTTACCCCAGAAGATGTAGCGAGAGCTATAGGACAACTCTTAATTAAAAACTGCAAAAATGAAATAGCTACACCCTCTACTGGATATGGAGAAGATCGAGCATCTTGAAAAGAGCAAACATTGTCTCTATATATACAGGAGGGGATAGATCTCAAGCAAAGAACTATAGACCAGTGTCCTTGACGTCCCACCTCACCAAAATATTTGAAAGAATAGTCAGAGAGAAAATCTATGACTTTTTGGAAACATTGGAAAGATTCAACAAAAATCAACACGGATTCCGATCAGGAAGATCATGCCAATCACAACTTATAGAGTATTATAACAATGTCCTAGATGCAATTGAAGGCAATGAAAACTATGATGTCATAAACATGGATTTTGCTAAAGCTTTCGACAAATGCGATCATGGGATAATAACACATAAAATGAAAAATATGGAAATAACAGGCAATGTGGGAAAATGGATCTACAACTTCCTCAGAAAACGATTACAGGTGGTCAAAATTCAAGGTGTATCATCATTAGAATCAGAAGTTCGCAGCTCAGTACCACAAGGTACAGTGCTGGACCCAATCCTGTTCATTATCATGCTAACAGACATAGACAGTGGAGTAAACATTAACAGTATAGTAACATCATTTGCGGACGATACAAAGATCAGCAGAAAAATCAGCGATGCAAACGAAGTAGAGGCTTTGCAGAGGGACACAAACAAAATATACAAATGGTCAGAAGACAACAATATGACATTTAACACCGAGAAATTTCAGTTCTTGAGATATGGGAGAAATGAGGAACTTGAAAAGACTGCATATTATGCGCCAGATAGACAAGAAATTCAGAGAAGCACGAAAGCGGTCGACTTGGGATAATAATGACCGATGATGCCAAATTCGAGACACAAAATCAGATAGCAATAAACAAAGCAAAAAGAGTCGCGGGACAGGTACTAAGAACGTTCAAAAGGAGGGACAAGACAGTAATGATTCCCCTGCTAAAAACACTGATTATACCAAAACTTGAATACTGCTCAGTTTTGACGTCCCCATATTAAAAGGAAGAAATTAATAAACTAGAAGAAACGCAGAGACATTTCACAGCCAAGATTGATGGCTGCAAAGAACTCAACTACTGGGAAAGACTACGTAAACTAAATCTGTACTCCCTGGAAAGAAGAAGAGAGAGGTATACCACAATCTACATATGGAAAATTATCGAAAAACTGGTGCCAAACCTCAAACTAAACCCAATTACCATCCAACCAACACTGGAAAATAGGAAAGGCAGAATGTATAGTGTTCCCAAATTAAAGGCCCGACAAGGGACCTCCTCAACTCTGAAGGAAAATAGCTTGGTTGTGAGGGGGCCAAGAACATTCAACCAGCTTCCAAAGGACCTCAGAAACATTACAGGGGTCAAAGTTGAAGTCTTCAAGAGAAGACTAGATGCCTGGCTCAGGACGGTACCAGATGAGCAACTCGCTCCTCCACCAAGCCAGGACTAGATGCGGGGCCACCAGCTTGACCTTCGTGTGAAGAAACTTATTTGGTCAATAAAACTATAGAAAAGAACACAGTCATGAAAATCTTGAGCTTCACATATAATTATTTTTTAGGACAGTCATGAAAATCTTGAGCTTCACATATAATTATTTTTTAGGACGACTTCAAACCGTTTGACCTAGAGCTGCCAAATTTGGCACGGGAACCTCTTATGGGATGAAGAATTAAGATAAATAATTTTAATCAAATTCAGCCTTTTGTCTTAAGCTTTATTTTATTTAAACTGGGGATCTAATGTGAAATTTATTCCGGACAACGCCGGGTACCTCAGCTAATGTGTATATATATATATATATATATATTGTCTACCTTAACAACTTGGGGTCGCACTGGACAGGTGATAGCACTGGATGGGGTCGCACTGCAAAAAGCTTGGGAACCCCTGAACTCTACGTATGTAGAATACAATTCACTTTTGAAACCGAGTCTGATACTTTTTACATTATTTGGATGTAGAAATGTATAGATCTACGCCACTTCAGTTCGTTCACTTTCCGATATAATACAAACTCATTTATTCCTTATGTTTCGAGCATTTAGGAGTAGTATGGGCGCAAAATGTTAGAGTGCAATGCAATTGCAAATGTTGATCAATGTTGGAAAGGAAATGTTGCAAGATGTTATGCAACAAGGGGAGGGGGAATGCTGCAAGAGGTTATGCAACAAAGGGGAAGAACTATAGTGGAGGAGTTACCCCTACGTTGCAATGAACTCCCCCAGCATGCTGGTGAGAACTTTTTGGGGAGAAGTTGGGACGACCTCACCCCCCAAAGTGGTATACCTAACCTAAGAGAGGGAGAGAGAGGAGAAAGAGAAAGTAGTGTTCGCTCGGCTCCTGCCAAGCGCATATTGAGAGTTCATCCGAGCGCTCGCTGTCTTATAAGGTCCTAATCAGCCAGTTGGCGTAGAAGCCAGTGCCTCCAGGCATTATCAGCCAGTTGGCACAGTGTATACATCGTTTGGACAAATGCACGTACACTCCCGACTATACGCCCATAAAATATTACACACACACACACAACTATATGAGCGATTATATGCGCCGGGTTCGAGACCCAGTGACGGTGCATCCTTCCACGGTTGGTAAATAAATGGGGACCATGGCTATGCTAGTGGTTGCTGGATTCCCCGTTAAGCTGTTGGTCTAAGGTGGCGTGTAAACATCCTTCCACGGTTGGTAGATAAATGGGAACCCAGGGTATCCTAGTGGTTAAGGGCTGCTGGATTCTCTATTAAACTGTATTGCAAGACTCACTCACGTTTGTCTGTTTGTTTACTTCCTCCCCCCTCTCTCTTTCTCTCTCTCTCTCTCATATATATATATATATATGTGTGTGTGTGTGTGTGTGTGTGTGTGTGTGTGTGTGTGTGTGTGTGTTTTTTTAAAGCTATTTTTCAGGTTTATGGCGATTTATTTTTCAGAGGAATTAGCCACAGATATCTAGAGATGGGTGTAAACTCCTTCATATATATATATATATATATATATATATATATATAATTTATGCCTGATTTCTGAATATACAGGGAGCGGAATAGGACGGTTTACCGAAAATAACGGAAGCACCTTGTGAAAAATAATATTTATCATTTACTACAGAAATTACTAATTAGTACAAAAAGCGCACACACCAATTATATAAACAGAAACTATTCCCTCCATCGTTTAAAAGGAAGAATAGTTTACACGCCGCCTATCATCACCGGGTCTCGAACCCAGGTGGAGAGCAACTCGCTCCTCCGCCAAACCATGCCTAGAGGCGGGGACACCAACTTGACCTTCATGTGAAGAGAGACACTAGCAATTACGAATTGTTCTTCATCACGTATTTTACAATCAGCGAAACTTATTATTTTACACACACACACACGTACGTACATCCGTTTGTATGCTTAGAAGGCAGCCATTTGATATAATTAAATAATAATGATATCGTTTACAACCAAAAGAAATAAATAAAAAACCACTACCTCATTCTATTTATTTAGACGAATTATTAGGCTCAATTTCACGAAATATATAGAAAATAAATATACAATCAAGCGATGGGACATGTATGATCAAAAAATTAAATAAAAAATAATGATAGCATAAGAAACAAGGACGTGGATATATATATAATCTAATAATACACAAAACGCTTGCGTATGTTCTTCAACATATTAGAACAGGAAAATATATATATATATATATATATATATATATATATATATATATATATATATATATATACAAACTCAGAATGGTCCCCTGAGAAACTTATATGTTAAACACAGACCGTGCATGGAAAAAGGAACTCTTCTGGGAAATTACATCCACTGTAGTTCGAATAAGTAATGATAAATGACAAACACTATAGTTTTTTCTTTTTCATGATGGAAAGCCCAACGTCGGCAATGGGTTACTCGCAAGGAGGCCCAAAAATATAGCTTCCCTCACCAGCTTTGGGACAGGATCTAGGGTTTACAGCTTACACCTAGCCTACTACAATCAGAACCTCAATATACGCAAGAAACTCTGCATTCACGTCGGATTCACGTTAGGCTTTCCATCATGAAAAACAAAAAACTATAGTGTTTGTCATTTATCATTACTTATTCGAACAATAGTGGATGAAATTTCCCAGAAGAGTACCTTGTTCCATGCACGGTCTGTGTTTAACATATAAGTTTCTCAGGGGACCATTCTAAGTTTGTGTACATTAAACAAACACAATAGTTACCCCTTTTTCTTTGATGTATTCAATCCGACGTGAATACAACGAGTTTCTTGCGTATATTGAGGTTCTGAATGTAATAGGCTAGGTGTAAGCTGTAAATCCTAGATCCTGTCCCAAAGCTGGATCCTATCTGCTTTGCAGATAGCTGGTGAGGGAAGCTATATTTTGGGGCCTCTTTGCGAGTAACTCAGCAACCACGTTGGGCTTTCCATCATGAAAAAGAAAAACTATAGTATTTATCATTACTTATTCGAACTATAGTGGATGTAATTTCCCAGAAGAGTTCCTTGTTCTATGCACGGTCTGTGTTTAACATATATACACACACATATATATACATACACACATATATATATATACACACACACACACACATATATATATATATATATATATATATATATATATATATATATATATATATATACACAATAATAATAAACAACGTTCTGAAAATTGCGGAATGAAAAGTCCTTGTCATGTTTGAATTAATAAGGTGATGCTAATGTGTGTGTGTATATATATATATATATGACTTACTTGACTTTTGTCCCATCTGGAGGTCTCCAGGTTGGGTCCCGTCTGATGCGTCGATACTTTTCCCACTCGCTCCTGTCTTTGGCCAGATCCACTCGCTCTCGCCAGCTTAACTCGCTGGTCTCTCTCTCCACCGTCCTCAACCATGTTGTTGTAGGTCGTCCTCTTGGTCGTGTTCCGTGAGTTCTTGCGTACAATAGTCTTCTTGGCAGCCTTCCTCCCTCCATACGTTCGACATGACCAAACCATCTTCTTTGTGTGTCATTGGTTCTCTCGACTATGGTGACATTCATATCTGTTATGTTTCTGACGTGTTCATTTGTTAATCTGTCATACCATCTTATGTTACTGATTCGTCTCAAACAGTACATTTCGAACGGAAGTAGCTTTTTCTTCTCTTTCTGTTTTAATACCCAACTCTCTGCCCCATAAACTGCTGTTGGTAATACTATTGCTTTGTATAGTCTCACTTTCAAACTTTGAGATATCTTTCTGTCTTTCCATATCTTCGAGAGTCTATTCATTGCTGCATGTCCAAGCTTCAATCTTTCTTGCACTGTACGATATGTGTCTCTATCTTGTGTAAACCAAACTCCTCGGTATTTGAACTCTTCAACCTGTTCTATTCTTCCTGTTATTAAATTCACCTCGACATCTTCTCTTGTTCGTCCGAATTTCATCACTTTTGTTTTATTTACATTTATTTTTAGATTGTACTTTATACACTCTACTTCCAATAGACTAGTCATTCGTTGTAGTTCATCTACGGTTTCGGTCATCAGCACAATGTCGTCTGCGTACCGGAGATTATTAATAGTTTCTCCTCCAAGTTTCGGACCCCCCTCGAAGTCGCCCAGTGCTTCGCTCATCACCATTTCTAAGAACAAGTTAAAGAGATGCGGTGACAGCGGGCATCCTTGGATAACTCCACTATCAGTCGAGAAACTCTCCGTCGTTATTGTTCCTTTTTTGACTGTAGCACTTGTGTTTCCATACACTCTTCCTATAGTGTCTACTATCGACTCCTCAAATCCATATTGTCTCAGTACTTGTATCATACCATTTCTCCATACCGAATCAAATGTTTGTTTGAAATCAATGAAAACACAATACAGGTCTTTACCATGTTCCCACATTTTCTCCAAAACTTGGCTGAAATTAAATATTTGGTCTGTAGTCCCTCTTCCCGGTCGAAATCCAGCTTGCTCTTCACCCAACACCCTCTCTTTTCTCATGTGCATTCTATTTTGTATCACTTTGACCAATACCTTATATGCATGTGGTAGTAGGCATATATACCCATGTTAAAGCTTTATTCATTAAAAAAATAAAATTTGAAACATCTGTTCTACCAACGAGGCTTTAGCGGCGACAGTTTGGCGGAAGCGATAGATAATATCGATTTTAAAATTCCAATAAATATACTTCTCTTAGCAGGAGTTTTATTTCTATTGTTTCGAGGTCATAAACTTTGGGGGTTAATGTCCCGCATCCATCACCCATCTCTGCTCATTTTCTATTTTAAATTATTTTACTGATTGTATCGTACGCGAACTCTGGATACCATAAGCTTTAATCCTACGAGAATTGTCGAGCCTTCACGAGTAATTGATTTTTAAAATTATCTTCCAGTTTCTAACAATTTATTTTTCAGAGGAAATAATAAATTTTACGAATCTATTTTAGATGGGGTACTATAAACCGATTTACAAATTTATTTTACAGCATCGTTAAGCCTCTCATATATAAGTGGTTGTTCCATTTTCCCTTCCCCCACCCATGTCATCGGTGCCCTAGAAAGCAAGATTTATTTCCAAGCAAAGCGCTTCTCTCTCTCTACGAATGGGTATATCTGACACGCCCCAGATTTCACGGGACAGCCAATCACAGTACAGTAAGCGGCGCATATGAATGGCCCAGGACCTCTGGTTGGTGGATGGCATCACTCACACATTTTGTCCCGCCCAAATTTCACCGATAACCAATAGGAAACTCGCGATTCGGGTATTGTGGGATGTTCACAATTACGACCCCGTCTATAAAAGGGGGCATTTTCAGCACAGGCTTCCAATTCAGTTGTTTTTATCGGCAAGTGCTATAGAAAAATCTTGCCATGAGTCAGTCACAGCAGTTCTACATCTCTCCGGATTGGTTGAAAACGGGGATGCCGCAGCGCTATCCACAATTCATCTTTTCGGAGCAGCTGAGCGCAATGAACTTCTCTCCACGAAGAAATTTGTGACAACGAGAAAGATTTTGACGCTAGTGACGTCATGGAGATGTACGTAATTAAATTAATTTGTGATTCGGACTATATACATCGTTTCACACATTGCAAGTGTTATAATTTTTAAAATTCGTAATAAGACGAAGTGAAAGAATATCTGCTTTGTGATTATAATTTGCTGGGCGTTTATCTCTCCCCACACACACATATATATATATCGGTCGTAATAGAACCTAACCTAGCATAGCCTAACCAGGACATAGCCTAACCTAACCTAGCCTAACCTAGACTAACCAAGCATAGCCTGACCGGGTGTAATATAACCTAGCATAGCCTAACCAGGTCATAATATAACCTAACCTAGCCTACCTAGCCTAACCTAACCTAGCCAGCATAGACAGACAGGGCGTAATATAACCTAACCTAGCATAGCCTAACCGGATCATAATAAAACCTAACCTAGCATGGCCTAACCAGATATAACATTACCTAACCTCGCGTATCCTAACCTAGCCTAACCTAACCTATTGATGGTGGACTCTTTCTCGTTTATAATTATTTAGTAATCTCATTTTTCCTTTTGTTCTGAGTTTTTCTTTTTTCTACAACGAAAAATTTACCCCGGACTCTTTCTCGTTTATAATAATATAACCTAACCTAGCCTAACCTAACCTAGCATAGCTTGACCGGGCGTAATATAACTTAACCTAGCATAGCCTAACCGGGTCATAATATAACCTAACCTAACATAGCCTAACCAGATATAATATAACCTAACCTAACGTATCCTAACCTAACCTGAACTAAATTACTAATCCGAAACTTGTATCCGTAGTCGATAGAGGTGTGATATTTACATATATGGTTGTATGTGTTAACAACGGGATCGTTACGGTACTAACCTAACCTAGCATAGCCTGACCGGGCGTATTATAACCTAACCTAGCATAGCCTAACCAGGACATGGCCTAACCTAACCTAACCTAGCATAGCCTGACCTGGCGTAATATAAACTAACCTAGCATAGCCTAACCGGGTAATAATATAACCTAACCTAGCATAGCCTAACCGGGTCATAATATAACCTAACCTAGCGTAGCATAACCTAACCTGAGCTAAATTAATAATCCGAAACTTGTATCCGTACTCGATAGAGGTGTGATATTCCGGATATAATATAACCTAACCTAACCTAGCCCAGAAGGTCAAACATTTCACCCCTCCCTAGACCTACGGTTTAACGGGGAATCCAACACCTCAGTGTTTTCTCTTATTGTAGCTCCCTCCCAATATATATATATTATATATGGTTGTATGTGTTAACCGGGATCGTTACGGGTGTGATATAACCTAACCTAACCTAGCCTAGCTGTACATAATATAGCGTAACCTAACTGGCTATAATATAACCTAACCTAACCTAGCCTAGCTGGACATAATATAGCCTAACCTAGCGTAACCTAACTGGCTATAATATAACCTAACCTAACCTAGCCTAGCTGGATATAATATAGCCTAACCTAGCAAAACCTAACTAGCTACATGTATAATATAACCTAACCTAACCTAACCTAGGTCAAACTTTTCACCCCATCCTAGACATACGGTTTAACGGGGATTCCAACACCCCAGCGTCCTAACCTAGCGTAGCCTAACAGGGCAAAATTAAACTTTACTTTAATTTAATTTAACTTTAAATGATTCAGAATGAACTAATCATGTTAATTTCTCCTTAAAGGACAGTTGCGGAACTTGATCGTGTCATAGCTACTTTTCGTTTCGATGAAAGGGGAATAAATGATTTGGAGGCTTTACCGCACAGCCAGCCCAGTGACATGAATACTGAGGTCGAGGTATTGGCTCACTTCCGGTCCAACGAACGCCAGGTCCTCGAAGAACTAATGTAAGTTTTTTTGTCTACTCCTCACATTTCATCGTAAATATTTCATTAGCAGATATCCTCAATTATAGCATAGTTTGCATTAGCAATGAGCTATGATTTCTGAACACAAATCGATTTATGAAAAAAATGGACTTTAATTAAAAAGAATCAGTATGAACTAATCATGTTAATTTCTCCTTAAAGGACCGATGCGGAGCTCGATCATGTTATAGCAACTTTTCGTGATAGCTTTGATGAAAGTGAAATAAATGATTTGGAGACTTTACCGCGCAGCCAGCCCAGGGGCCTGAATACAGGGGTCGAGGTATTGGCTCACATCCGGTCCAATGAATGCCAGGTCATCGAGGAAATAATGTAAGTTTTTTGGAGGTTAAGAACAAAACACATTGTATTTTCATTTAATTTATTAAATGGTAGAAAACATGTACAAAGCGGCTTACAGAACTAGCGTCCATTAAATAAGCCTTAATGGAGACATTTTACGGTTACAAATGTATATACACCTTTACACAATATAGTTACAAATATATATACACCTTTACACAATATAGTTACAAATATATATATATGCACCTTTACACAATACAATGAGTGCGAACATATGGGAACCTTTTTTATTTGTCTGCATACCGTTTTATCATTCATTTCAGTGTCGCACAAATCGAATAATTTTAAAAAAATTATAAATCTCTTCCCACGTGGCATGTGCAGGAGAAATGAAAGGCAATACAGGCCACACGTATTACTAAAATATCCTTGGAAGCGGTAAGGATTCCAGACAATTTCAGGGACATGTATCTTTTCGATAAATTGTACAACCACAGGGTCACTCCAGGGCTGAGTGCCGAGTGAATCAAAATAGTACATTATTTCCCTATTTTTAAAATAGATTGCAAACCAGTGAATCCCCTCACCCCCCCTCCCCAACAATGTCGGTGTTCACGATAATCCCGTACCAGTTTCTCGTAGTTGGCAATTTCAATATTTCATTCTTCGCAAACACGCTGATAAATTTGGAGCGTGTGATTCGGTCATTTTTCATTACTCTCTGGAGTGTATTCGCGTCCATTTTAAAAGTCTGTGACCACGTTCCTGAAACGGTCAACTTCTATTAGAGCCTGTGATTCGAGGTACACGAGTACACTAATAGGCGCGTCTATAGGGTTGTGGACTTAAGTGTGTATTTATACTAGCAGATAAGTCAGGGGTAATATCAAATGAGTAAAGGTTAAATTCTTCGACAAATTCTTTCTACGTTACCCCAAACCGAACTT
The DNA here is from genome assembly GCA_023014485.1 of Bathynomus jamesi. NCBI lineage: Eukaryota > Metazoa > Arthropoda > Malacostraca > Isopoda > Cirolanidae > Bathynomus > Bathynomus jamesi. The sequence continues at coordinate 296,939 of JAJOZX010001876.1, read as the reverse complement.
CGTCACAGGCACCGGCATTATGAGCCAGACTACTATAAGCTCTCGCGCAGAGAGGGAACACAGCGTCTGATGAGTGGTCCATATCCAGTCCATAGTCCCACCCAATGCAACACCATTTACGTATAGAGTTATATTTTTAAGGCCGAAATTCTCGAATTTAAAGGCGCTCTTTTTTTTATATTTTCCATTCGTTGAAGCGTGATCCTGCATTTCAATTAGTATCCTTTTAAGTAGAACTCCGAGGGCTACGTTTTCTAGCTGCTTCGAGGCCAACCCGGCGGGCACCGTGTATAGTTTGATCTGTACTCTGTTAATTGGGTATTTTACTGCTGCGTGTATTAAATTTTTTTCAATTTCTGCATATTTCGGGGAACTTAATTTCACTCGCCGTACCCGTAAATGTCTCCATGATGTGAATCACAACGGGTTTTGCGCCCGCTTCTTGATCAGGTCCCAAATTTATGCAGATCTCAGGAATCATGCGGTTGAGCTTTAGTTTCAGGTCGACGCCGTTCATAAGCAGTTTCTCCTGGAACGTGAAGGTCTGTATGATAGACGACCAAAACACTCGTATATCTTTTTTTTAGAATTTTAAAATTTATCCTTTATACTATTTTCATCTTTAATCTGATAATAGCCCTCAGCGGTTAAAAAGGTGTCCTTCGCTTCTTTTGAAAAGTTGACATTTTCCAGATAGGCTCGTAGGTGATAATAACCTGTTCATGCGAGATTTTAACCTGATTTAAATACACCTTCACACGGGTCTACACAACCCAATGAGGAAGTTGTGAGTTTTCGAAATAGGCAGACTCCTTTCTCACATTGCTACGGGGATTAATTCAACTGGTAGATACGTGAGAAAGGTAGGGACTAAAACTCACATTCTCACCCCTCGCGTAGATGTTACCTACCCATTGAAGCTCACGAGATTTAGGCGATTTTTTAGCCCAATCCGCGGCTTTCCATCTTCAACCTATTGCCGATCGCTAGCCTTAGGGGCCGCCCTAGGCACCGGGGAGATAGCTGCTCCAACGAGCCGAAGCGTTAGTTGCGCGATTGATGGAAAATTTTGGGCACAGTCATAGGCCCTATCCGCGCTACTTATAAGTCAACGCGTGGGTTATAGAGGGGTCTGCGGCTGGGCTGGGATCACCCCGGCCCTACCTTTTGATAGGTGCTGTTAGACACGGTCAAACTTCGATAGGTACCCGGGGGGAACCGAGAATTAATTGAACGGCTACAGTGGCTACTTTACGCGGCTACGAGCCCCATTCGCAAAATTCTCCAGGTTGTCCGGTACCCACGATTAGACTTATTGGCGATCCCTTGACTCCGGGAATCCAATACCGCCCGGAGATACGCGATCTCCGGCGGGCCTATCCATAGGCTAAAGGATAGGGGAGAAGTTTTCCCCCCGACTACTAGCCCGAAACTGGAAGCATAGGCTAACCGACGGGGTGCAATGGTCGGTCACGTGTCAAAACTTCAACTCCATCATCGGTAGGGGATGGGGGATCTCCTGAGCCCCGCACCCCTTCGTAAATTCCTTCGAAACCTATGCTGAGGGGGAGTAACCGGTCGTTCCCCGATAGGGACATATGTCCTATACCCGGGGAACTCACGTAATGTCAGTTTTACTCTTCACGACTGGCTGAATATGGAATGTAAAAAGTTGGTTTCAGGTTATGCAGAGTACTATCATCACAGTCCATTCCATCTGAATGGGCTATACGCACTTTACATGTACATGCAGCTCTGATCAAAAAAGTATGGGTCTGAGCTGGGTATCACGAATTCTATAGGGGCACTCGGCGAACTAATTGTGTTTAATGGGTTAATTGTAATAAAGTCGCTATGCTCAATAGAAACCTGAGTAGGGGGCATATCAAAGAGGGACAGTTCTGATTTACAACATTGTAAACTATACGGATGGATGAAACGCGCCATGACGAGTCAGAAATAGTACCACCTCTCTCGACAACTAGTAATCAGCCTATGATTCGTGAAAGTAGTGTCCTCAGCTTATATCAGTTAAAAAAATTATCAACTATAGGATTCATACGCTTAGAACACTTCTTTTCTGATGTCCTTTTACGTTTAGCGCCACGTGTTGGTAACCCCTTCTTCCTGACACCCCTCTTCTTCTTCTTTCCGCCACCACGCATTTTTCTCTTTGCATCTTTGATGATTTCGTCCCGTGTACGTTTTAAATGTTTTTTAGAGTTTATTTAGGTTTAGTTCCACTCATTATGTCTCCTACCGCGTTTAAACCTGATTGCAACGCCTTCCTCCCGAGGTAAATTTGAAAAAATGGTTCCAAACCCACTCCCACGCTGATATCTCACTCCTCGATAGACTGTGAAAGGAAAGGCCTTCGGGTCATTATAACTGAAGGCGACGAAAGTGTAACTTCACTGTTAAGTTCTCATCACCAAATGGGAAATTTTTTCCCTCAATCGTTCTTATATATATCGAGATATTGGTTAATAGATTAGTCGCAACATTCACATAATGGGGCTTGTCATATGTAATGCTCAAACTTTTCCCTCTATGGTTGGGGATGTATGCAATGCGCAGCAGGCGCGCCTGGGTGTCCCCAACAAATTGATACGCTACGATATTGCTGTAAATGTAGCACATGTCTGGGGATGGACAGCTTTCACCTAATTTCTCCATCTTCAACTGATACATTAAGCTGGACAAGTCATGTTGTGCCTCGTGAAAGGTATCTCTTTGGAGAGCTGCACTATATCGACCCTCAGTCACAATTATAAACAGCTCTTTATCTTTAATATTTCTACTAAGCGTTGATTTTACCTTCAACGTGCGTGCAGGCGTGTCTATGTTTACGACTTCAAAAAGTAAATCGTTTGCCGGTACGACGTTTCAAAGCTCTTGTTTAACACCGTCACAATGTCCATGGCTGTATCATAATGACCGATTCCTAGTGTCGCATTTGTTCTATAGTACTGTACCTCACCGAACAGGACTGATCGCATAATATTGTCTAAGGTTATGCCTAATTTTTCACACTCATCGACTCTTCTAAGAACCAGAAATATGATCTGATCATTCTCAATAGTTAAAAATTTGGTGGCTAACTGGAGTTCACATAAACCCACCTCATACGAATCACGCTCCAATTCAATGGGTCCGTGGAGTTCTGTCACAAAGTTGGCCAGGGTGTTGTTAGGATGTACAGACAGAGAAGAAGAGGAAGGGAGTGTGAAATGGAAGTGGTTAGGCGCCATGTTGCATACTATTTAAGTTCCATTATTGCAGCAGCTATTATATAGGTGTTGAAGCTTTCTGGGTAACCCAGCCATTTCACCAGGTACATTTTTCTCTTTCCTGAACCTTTGCTGCCTAAAATTTTTTCAATTTTAAATACACTTTTTCCTAAATTAAATGTCACTTTCTGCAACTCCTCGTAGTAAAGGCCTCCTGCGATTTCTTGTCCATTCAAATCTTCAACGTAATACATCATTATCTCGCCTTTAGGTCTCATAGCACGAACTTTAAAAATCTCACGTGTCCATCCTTGCTCAAATCCCTTCGCAAATTTATTTCCTGAACGTGATAGCCTTACATAATCATTGATTTTAAAATGTGTAGAGTGTGGTGGCGGTGCTCCATCTCTTCTCACCTCTGGGCGCGTACCTTTTTCTAAAACTTCGTTAGGTGTTGTGCCAATCGTACGGTGGTGTGAACGTTGCCTGACGACGCCAATGACCCCAGAATGTTCATATTCTGTATGTGGTTTTATGTGTCCCTTTATGGTACGTTGAACTCTTTCAGCTAAAGACGCCATATGTATAGTACTGCTATTGTAGTAACTGATATTAAACCCTGTCAAAATGTTCTGAAAAGCGCGGCCTATAAATTCTTTCCCCATATCCGTACAAAAATAGCCAGGAACTCTATCTTCTTTTAGCATCAACGTTTTGGTAGATTTAGCAACTGTTTCAGGCGATTTATTTTTCAAAGGAATTAGCCACAGATATCTAGAGAATACATCTATTATGAATAGAATGTAACGGTAGCCATCATTATACACTGAATATCTTTGCATGTCTGTTAAATCCGCTTGTCAAATAGGGTCAATCGAAGCCGCTGCTGTCTTGGCCGTTTTAAACCTTTCTCTCACCGGCTTATGAAGTGTATAAGCATCCTTCTCCCTCAAAAACCTCTCAACATCTTTCTTCCCTACTCCGTAAACACCTCTGTACAGTCTGTTAACGCCTCCATAGGAGGCGGGGTTAGAAATGTCATAATAGCGTTTTCTTAATATGTTAGCCATGTGCGTATTTTAGAGACACGTGGATAAGGTTGGCCGTTTGTTCTCTTCTTTCTCCTCTTCAGAGACGCTGCTGCTGGGGGCGATGGCGTACTCAGTTGTGACACATGCGAGACTTGATCCAAATCTTTTAACCTATTCAGATTACCTAGCAATGTTTTGGGGACATTTATTTGTTGTAGTTTTGCTTTAATATGCCTCCATCCTGCTGGTGAGGGTCTGTCCCACTTTCTCACCAGATCATGGACAATGTCAACGATATTGGATCCCTGTACCATTGTTTCTTCAACAATGACCTCGCTTGTATCGGCCCACTGTATGATGGAGTCCTCACTCAATGGATTATAAGACTTAAGCCTTTACTCCTCAATGTATGTGGAAGACTACTTTTTAATACACGTTCGATGTGTTGCGTTCCGTTATTCTTTGGTTAGTCATCTCTAACGTCGGGCCCAGGTCCTATGTCGCCATGCTCAGCGTTGCTCGCGCTGTGCCTAATAACCACGGGGAGCTCTGTCCGATTCTTATAATCTTCGTACTCATGAAGAAATTTATGCAAAGCCTCTTGGTACAAGATCCTTTTCTCATCAGGTGACTTTTCACTGTTTAATAGGGCTAGCAACTCGCTTTCCATTCTTTTAAGCCTGCTTCTACGGGGTTCTAGAACCGTGTCTGGAATCTTTGAACTTTGCAATGAAGTATACACCTCGTGCGGAATCACTACCACTTTCTTCATTATATTAATCTAGTCAGTAAAGGTCCCAAAACTGAAAATAAGATGGGGAGGAATGATCCCCCTCTTTGTACAATAATTCGCTTTTTCTTCCCCACAGTTTTACTTTTACGAGCGAGCGCACGTACCATGTTCTTGTAACGACGTAATCAAGCCTTCTGAGTGGGTTTCATTGGCACATTACATTTTATAACATTAAGACAGACTTCACAGATGCATTTTAAAAAGTCGGAATCGATATTTTTAACAAACATCTGTTGCAGTGCCCGGAGTAATCGTTAATAGATTTTTATTAATTCACGATATTTCTTCAGCCTATTTGTCATTCTGGAATATACACCGTTTCAGGATCGTTTGGGAATATATTCGTTCTTAGAAGCACCCTAAACATGTTTCGCGGGTGAAGGTCACACAGCAAATATCCATAACGCCGACTTGTGGCTTCTTTATAAACCCCCAAAAACTCCTTACGCTGATTCGAGAACATTTGATTGGCTAATACCCCAATTTGTGATACATCTCTACGTTGTGCGAATAAGACTAGACATTGTGTATTTAAGGACACATCGCGCATGTATCTATTTTTGAAAAATAGATTCTGATTGATGAAGAATACGCTTATGTTAAGATGGTGGGAGAATACTGTAAATGTCTCGGCATCATTCCACCTTTGTGGAACAAAATTTCCTCTTGATATTCGTTGAACACTGCCTAATACGTCGAATAGCCCCATATTACTTTATACACAAATTTTGAGAACATCTCCCCCTTATCTTTAATGATTTTAAGCATAAACACACTTTTACCACATCCTGTAGGGCCAGATATAATACATGTGGAGGGGCTTGTGAACCTGAATTTTTCTACAGATTCTATCTCTAACACGTCACACCTCTAAGTGGGTCATTTACAAAATATAAAAAAATTAAAGTGCTGCTCCTTATATTCTTGTTTTTCTTCTTCCGCAGAACCATGAATGACGACGATGTACAGCCCTCCATCATCGATATTACAGATGACTCCGATGACCGTGTAGCTACAGACTCCATCCCTGCTGACGAACCCTCACCAGCGATACTTGTAGCAGCCGGCAATCCAAAGCGGAAGCATGATGAAGAGCCCTCTACGTCAGGTATAAAGCGTGCCAGGATTGCGGTTGTTAGACCCCCAGTAATAGAGCCCCAACCCTCTACGTCTTACGACACAACCCCCACAATAGTACCTTCCTCAAATATACCCCCTTATTCCTGTTCAGTTCCGGGTACTTCCTCCACACCAGCAGCTTCTCATGCTGTGGAGGAAGGTATAACATTCGAGTTGGTGCGCACCGCTACCCCCACCCCTGCCCTGACTAGAAATCGGTACGTGGTCAGGGTTGACCCTGGATCCATGTATAGCAACGGTGTTGGACTGCGACGCGTAGTTGAACGTATTGTGGAGTTTGCCCTTCAGAACCGCGACGAACGTGAAGTCCGGACGAGGTTGTCCTTCAGGTTCGGTTCAGATGACGGGACGTAGATGATTTTTGGGTAGTAATACCGTTCAGACGCTTGGCAGCTGTAGACATAGAATATATCTTGGGCCGTATAATGCAGGCCTCTCAAAGTAGTACAGCCTTCAATATGGACAACTTCATGGTAGATATTGACAGAGTATTCCGGGTTGCGGGTCATAATGCCACACCTCTTCTCTTAATTTCAATTCTCAGGCTATTTACAGAAAGCATAAAAACGTCGATCGTGGTTGCGGCTTTATTGGAATAGTCTCAGCTCATATGTTCACTGTACTAAATACCACCGAGTATAATATCTGGCTACCTACGGTTGTGCAGCTTGCCCATAAACTGGCTTCAGATTGTAAGCTTGAGTTTGAGTGTAATATGGGTTCTGAAGAGCTGAGAAGGGTCGATCATCCATTTGGAATGGATGATCGTCGTAGGATTGTGTATGTTTTAAAAAGCTGTGTGAGAGATCGTACAAGACCTCTACTTATTTTAGGATTGTCAAGAACATCGTATCTCCCCATCCGTAATACAAGGCCTCTACGCCAGTTATGATAAAAGTCGAAAATATGGAAGGCATCATGATTTGTGTAAGGGATGTCTCGAGTTTGCGGATGATATAGTGAAACATTGCAAGGAGTGCTACATGGTATGTGAGCAGTGTATAAGCCCCAAATGTGAAATTCGTGTAGTTGAAACCGAGAAGAGGGAATGTAATGTGTGTAGACGTACATTTTTCAATGATAAATGCTTTGAGCTCCATAAATCAATTGGCACTTGCAGGAAAATGAGGATTTGTAAGTGCGGTATGTTTCACATGATGGATAATTGGGGGAATTTCAAACATAAATGCGATGAAATTCACTGTTCTACATGTCATGAAAAATATAAGTCGGATAAAATGAAGAATGTTCGTTATATGAAAGATGCTCAGCCTAAGAAAGCCCTTGTATAACCGTGTACTACGATATAGAAACATACACGAACGCTGAAACCAAAGAGGTTATTCCACATTTACTCGTAAGTCAGACTATCTGTGATGAGTGCTTGGAGATCGCGTGTGATGAGTGTCACAAATGTGGAAAACGGACAAACGTATTTAAACGATTGCACACGACAGCCCTGTGAAACTCTTTGTATCATACATTGTCAAATTAGCGAACAAGTTCGAAAAAATGAGTGTATATTCTTGCCCATAACAGGGCAAAATTTGACACACAGTTCCTTTATAAGGAGTTGCTTGAACACGAGTCGTCTGCGATATTTACAGGGACCCTTTGAAAAGAGGCAACAAACTAATACAAATGCAGATAAGAGGTAATGTTCAGTTTAAAGACACCCTGCTGTTCACACCTTGTAAATTAGCAAAGCTACCCAAGGTCATTGGCGTACCCGCTGAAGTTTCAAAAGGGTATTTCCCTTACACATTCCTCACTAGCGAAACTTTAAACTACATAGGACTACCCCCACCCAAACATTACTTTAACTACACCAACATGAGTGATAGTGAACGTGAAGATTTTGACCGCTGCTACAACACTTTTAACGAAGCTAGTCCATACAATATAGCTGATGAATGTGAACGTTATTGCGTGAATGATGTGCGCGTGCTTAGAGTATGTTTCCAGGCCTTTAGAAGGACGTACATAGCCCGTTTCAAATGCGATCCGCTGCAAGTCGCAACCACGATCGCCTCATTATGTTTTACGGTGTTCAAGAATAACTTCATGCCTAAAGACACCTTAGCCGTCATTCGCAGAAACAATCCCCGCAGTTATGGGCACAAGGCTATTTACTGGCTTATACATCTACAACAGACAGGGGTATACATAAAACACGCCCGCAACACTGGTGAAGTACCCATTAAGGTCAATGGTCGTGTTTTTTGGGTTGATGGACTAAGTGAGGATCCAACCACTGGTAAGAAGACTGTGTACTCATTTAACGGCTGATGGTGGCATGAATGCCCACGCCCTCAGTGTGCCGTCACAGGGGACCCCGATGAAAGATCCCCCGCCGACAGCCTCGCATGGACCCGTAACCGTGATCAATTTATAGGCTCCCAGTTCACTCACAAGATCGTGTGGGAGCATGAGTATGATGCACGGATGGAAACAGATGGAGTGTACCGTGAAGAAATAAGGGCCATCAAACGTTCAACGGTGTCGGACCCCCTCAAATGCGGTGACAGCCTGTTTGGAGGGCGTACAAATTCATTCAAGCTACACTTTCCGCCTACGGAGGGCGTGGAACTCCATTACTACGACTTCTGTTCTTTATACTCCTACGTGATGAAGAACACTCCTTACCCCATAGGTGTGCCTGAAAAACTGGTGGGTCCCCCCCATGCCAACCATCAAAGAGTTCTCAGCTAACTTGAGTGAGCGCTACTTTGGGCTCTCTTTCGAAGACGTGCTCCCACCTCGCGGTTTATGGATGCCGATCTTACCCGTCGTTATAGACCACAAGCTCATGGTTTCCCTGTGCGTGAAATGCGCAGAGGAGAACAACGGTTATTGTAACCATACAACCAACCAGCGTAAGATCAGAGGTGTATATACAAGCCCTGAGCTGGCCCTAGCCGTTCGCCATGGGTACAGAATATTGAAGATACATGAGGTGTGGAGGTTTCAGAAGCTACCCAACCTTTTCACGCCATATATAAACGCTTTTTTGAAGGATAAGGTAGAAGCATAGGGATATCCGCGAGGAGTTGAGACCGAAAATGAAAAAATGGCTTATATCCAGCGTTACCGTGTTCATGAAAGTATACAGCTTGACCGCTCCCAAATTGTTAAGAATCCTGGCAAGCGCTTTAGTGCAAAGTTGTGTCTAAACAGTCTTTGGGGGAAATTTGCACAGAATACTGGCAAGGGGAACGTTCATTTGGCACAAAGTTATAGTGAAGTCTGGGATTATGCCAACGCTCCCGATAAAGAGGTTATGGAGATCGTGAATGTAGGTAATACTTACATAATAAAATACAACATCACCGAACTGGCCACAGATACCTCACGGGTAACAAACATACCTGTAGCCAGCTTCACAACGGCCTACGCCCCCATCAAGCTTTGGGGATTACTGCATTCTCTTGGGCGGAGGGTGCTGTACGCTGACACAGAGAGCGTAATATTCACAGCGAGGGAGGGTGAATACATGCCAGCTATTGGGAATTCCTCGGAGAGTTAACTGACGAGATCAAGGATGAGTATGGTGATGGTGCATACGCTGACTCATTTGTATCAACAGGGTCAAAAACATATGGGGTACGGGTGAGGGTGGGGGAGGATATGAAATATATCGTGAAGGCTAAGGGTATCATGCTTAACCATGCGAACCGACGAGTCGTTATCTTTGACTCGTTGAAGGATGTAGTGTGCTTAGAAGATGAGGGCGACCAGCCACCCCATCTGACTGTGGGGACCCACAATTTTCGGGCGCAGAAACTAGGGGGCATGAAAGAACTTAGGGCACGAAGGTATGCCGTAACACCTATATATATATATATATATATATATATATATATATATATATATATGTGTGTGTGTGTGTGTGTGTGTATTGTTAACGATATGTTTATTTATTACGTATATTTGTAAATATATACCTTGAATAATTCGTTTATTAAATAAATCGTGCTTCAATTAGCGTTTCACTTTCTCCTTTGCTTGCGTGCGTGTGTACATTCCTAAACTCCGCCCACTGTAAGATCGGTCACGTGACTCCTGCTACTATTCGAGCATATCTCTATCCCTGCGTGCTCAGTTGACCTCTGCAAACCCTTGAGCTCAGACGTGTATTTTCTCGCGTAGACGAAAAATAGTAACGGATACCTTTAATATTGCGTGTTCAACGTTTATGAAGTGGTATTCGGCAAAGTGTGAAGATGTGGTGAATACTGAAAGACTCCCTATTCCGCCCTCCTTTGATACTTTTAAGGCTACATTGAACCGTGCGAAGGAACAAGAGGTACAAATACTCTACGGCTATTCTGGCGAGGGCATTGTAGGATTTTGTTGTACAAGCAATGTATTGAAGTATGTTGTAGACCTAACCTCTACAAAAGCTCACATATACCGTGAAGTAGAAGAAATAACACGTGCAGAAGGTAAGCAACGGTTATAGTTCGTGAGTCTTTTTGATGACTGGTATAACAAGCGATATTATGTCATGTTACATCATACCGAGTACGCGTACCCTACGGTTGAAAATGTAAATCTTGTCATCATGGAGAATCTTAAGTATTTTTACCACTATATTAATATACAGGGTGTCCCATAAGTCCGGCATCATAGGAGAAATTCATATTTTTCTATTTCTACAAACCATAATTCATATTTTTCTCTTTCTACAGGCCATAATGTCTGTGAGCAAGGAAGAACGAATCCAGAGAATTCTACTCATAGGAAATCGGAGTCAAAGAGAGGCCGCTGCTGAATTTAACAGACTGCATCCAGACCACGAGCCAATACCACAGAGTTGTGTTAGCAGACTTGTTGCAAAGTTTAAGGAAACAGGATCCATAGAAGATAAACCATGCAGTGGACCTTCAAGGAGGTCCACTGACGATGATACAGCGACTGCTATCCTGGCTCATTTTAACAGAAGTCCCAATAAGTCTCTTCGGCGATTGTCCGCCGAGACAGGAGTGTCGAAAAGTAGCATCCATCACATTCTTCAAGCTCACAAATGGCATCCATATAAACTTCAGCTCCTACAGAAATTAAGCGAAGATGATCCCGACCGGCGGATTGAATTTTGTGAATGGGCTACGGCACAATATGCTCGGGATGCCAATTTCCCGTCCACCATTCTGTTCAGTGACGAGGCTGTTTTTTATGGAAATGGTGAGGTAAATCGACAGAACACCCGCTACTGGTCTCAAAACAACCCTCACTGGTATACCTCTTCAAAGGAACAAGGTGCATCTCGGATGATGGTATGGTGTGGCATTTGGAAGGATCGCATCATAGGCCCCCTCTGTTTCGATGAACATGTCACTGGAGGCACCTACCTACGTATGCTCAAGGAAGAAGCATTTCCCAGTGTCTTAAACGAAGAAGGAAATTTCCCAACATGGTTCCAGCAAGACGGCGCTCCTGCACATTACAGCACCCAAGTAAGGGAATACCTGTACCAACAATTCCCTGGTCATTGGATAGGACGTCGAGGGCCTGTGGAATGGCCAGCTAGAAGCCCGGATCTCACGCCACTAGATTTTTATCTCTGGGGCCACTTGAAAGCTCTGGTATACGCAGAGAAAATTAGGAGTGTTGAACATTTGCGGCAGCGCATTATTGGGGCATGTAACACCATTACTCCTGACATCATTCACCTTGTGCTTGCTGACTTGGTATCACGTCCGAATTTGTGTAATGAAAATAATGGTGGACATATTGAGCACGTTCTGTAAATAAAAGCTTTTGTTTTGCCTTTTTTTATTATTTTTCATATGATGCCGGACTTATGGGACACCCTGTATATCATGACGAGGTTTGTAGTGAGGTTGTGGCTAAAGGCCTGTGCGAGTTTTTAACAGACTTTAGTGACGAATGTCGTCTGCTAAGCAAAAAGGGAAAATATGGGCATATGTTTCTCTCAAATAGTGCACCGGATTGTGAATAAGATGTTTAGTTCGTGAAAATGAATGAAAATGTCTGGTGCGCATTCTGGGGAGTGGGAGTGATAAAACATTAAAACCGGTATTGCTTCATGTAGTGGGAAAATTCTCTAAACGATTGCCCAGTATAATGGGGCACAAGGATTCACATGACTCTTTCATGTTGGAACAAACACGTACACGTTTCGCCCGTGTGACTCACTCCTCCACACCTGTTCAGTTTACACTTTACAAATGTTTTCAACTATTAGACTATCCCCTCGAAACAACTACTACTGTTTCAAGAGGGATGAACGTGTATGAACCTTTCATAAATTCTTATGAACACTGGGTAAACTTGCTTTTAGTTGGAGGCCAAGTCAATTTATTTAGAGGTTTAACTAACAACACTCAACGAGTCTCTTTCACATAAATTAACAATAAATAAAAAATGCAGACATTCAGGAAAAAAATAACAATAAATCTTATGTCTGAACTTTGTTCGTGTGTTTTCAAAAGTACAAATACGCATTATATATATTATATATATATATATATAAAAAAACTTATATATATATATATATATATATATATATATATATATATATATAAACTTATATATATATATATATATATATATATATATATATACACACCTTTGGTAAGCTTTTGGTTATCTTCCGCCCGAATTGTTCATTCTGACGAAGGTCAAGCTTTTCACTCCACCTTAGACCTACAGTTTAACGTGGGATCCGAACCACGCCCCATCAGCAGCCCAGCGTCTTAACCACTAGGCCACCTAGGTAGGGTACCCATTTATCTACCAACCACTTTCTTTATTGTGTTCCAATATATATATATATTGGAACACAATAAAGAAAGTGGTTGGTAGATAAATGGGTACCCTAGGTGGCCTAGTGGTTAAGACGCTGGGCTGCTGATGGGGCGTGGTTCGGACTACACAATTAACATGAAAGTTATAGAAGATAAATGTTTTTTACACGTGTTAAAATGATTTGGGTTCAGAGGTTTTATATATACTTGTGTGTGTGAGTGTGTATACAGAGTTGGGCACGTTACTTTCTATAAGTAACGGCGTTACCGCTACCGTTACATTGATAAAAAGTAACATCGTTACCACTTCAGTTACTTCTATGAAAAAGTAACGCGTTACCATTACCGCTACCGCTACAGTTACTTTTAAGAAAAGACTAAAAAGTAAAAAAGCTTTAATAATACCAAATTATACCCATATGACAAAAAAATCAAAACATAAACTCAAATAAAAAATGGCTTGCCCCCCAAAAAAATTGTGCTACTATATATCGTAGGTAGACCGCATACTGTAGTAACACCAAAAAAATAATCTTACAGATTTTTAGGGGTATGTTGTTCGATTTCAGGGAAACTAGTTTTTCAGAATTGGCATCTGATAGTAAGGTAGGTTGATTTTGGAACTGTGATCTTGAACTAGTCTAGATAGAAAGGTATTAATGTATAAAAAACGTTGCACTAACTCATATTTGTGAAAATGATTGTATTTTTTGAGGATTGTTAATTATTTTTAATCCGCAAAATTACCGAATTTTACGCGTAAAATCGCGCGCGCGGCATTCGTGCAATGTAAACAAACGAAATATCGGACCTTATTTCATCAAAATAATCAATTAAAATTCGGCTTTTTTAACAAAACGATGCTTGAAACTTATTGTAAATGCATTATAGATGTTTATTAGTGTATTATTTTGTATTTTTTAATGATATTTACCTATAAAATGTGTATTAAATTAAGTTATTTTATGATGCGTTCATTTAATTGTGTTTATTTTCAGATATTTCATAAAAATGGGTAAAAAACGGAAGTCTGCAGTGTTAACTCGAAGTGATAGTGCCAAAAAATTCAGTGGCCAGCCTTCCCCTTTGGATAAAACAGAGCCTCCTACCCTCCGCCAAGTTATTCAGTACAGTTATTTCCTCCAAAACAGCCACCCGGACTTGAAAGACTATGATATTGCTAAAATGATAGCAAAGGATATGATTGAGATCTGGCAGGCAGTGAACCCGCGGCTGCCCCTGTATGAGGAATATTATGTAGTGAAATTGGTGGATAAAGTGTGCTTCAAGAAAGCAAAAGAGATAAACGGGAAATCTCTTTCTACAGTCCAGGAGCAGAATCTGGAGGAAAAGCTGGATAAACTTTTTGACATTTCTGCTTGCACCTGTAAGCTACCTGTTCGTCCCTGTGATGACAATGCTGTGAAGTGCAAGAAAGAAAATTGTCAAACACAGCACATAATCTGCACTTGTCCTCCCAGTAAGAAGGTAATGCTATTATTTTTTAAACTTTTAACTGGCCTAACTTAGTGCGATTAGGTGCCTTTTAAATGGAAGGAAATTCAATGCTTGTAATTGAAAAATATCTGCATTTTCCTCCTGTAATCTTCCTCCCCCCCCCCTGGTAATAGAAATTAATAATCAATTTTTTTTCAGGATTTTATCTCTTATTTTAGATCCGCTATTTAATATACTTTAATATTTCAGGTTCCAGTAGAAGAGAGGGAATACTTGAGAGATCAGAGGGCCAAAATAGGACCCAAGGGCTCTTTCCAGCTGGGATCTGTGGATAAAGCTGCTGTGAAGAGAGACCAGAGGGCTGGAGCTGAAGCAGAAAGATTACAGAGCCAGATTCAACAGCAGCAGGAAGTGGATTTGGCCACTTTTGCCTCCACACCTTCACAAGATATTTCTTTTGAATCCAGCTCAGGAGAATCAGGAGAGATAATATATTTTTTTTCTTATATCTTATCCCATTTTTACTCAAATTTATCCCTACTTTTTGTCCCTATTTCCCCCCTTTTTTCCCCCCTTTTCGCTTTAGTAATTTATTCTTTTTTTCGCCCATTTTCGCCGACTTTTTACCTGAATTTTTACCCATTTTTCCCCCTATTTTCCCACTTTTTTCCCCCATTTTCGTTTAAGTAATTTATTCTTATTTCCGCCCATTTTCGTCGATTTTTACCCATATTTTTCCCTACTTTTCCCCCTATTTTCCCCCATTTTCGCTTTAGTAATTTATTTTTTATTTTCATTTCAGTCATCTGGTGGTGGAGCTGAAGAGTTCAAGCCAAGGAGGCACCCAAGTGGAGATTACAGCTTTTTGAAAACCCCCAGATATGCCATGGAACTGATCAGGGGTGATGTTTCTTCCAATCTTGGGGCAAGTCTTGCTAATGCCTTCCTCCTGGACTTACAAGCTATGGACCTGCTTAAGCCTGGCCTTGATGTGAAACAGATAATAGTTGATAAATCGAAAATGGACAGGGAAAAAGCTAGAATGAAAGTGAAAAGTGATGAAAAGCACAATGAGGGTCTTGAAAAGTTAGTCTGTATTGGGGTTGATGGGAAAGTTGACAAGGACACTTTGCCGTACAGAGAAGTTAAGGATGAAAATGGGGAGACTAAGCTGAAGAAAGGAAAGGGACAAGAGCACCATTTGACTTTCACAAAGGAGCCGGGAACTGAAAGTGGAACATATCTTACACACAGAGTCATCCCAATTAAAGGTGCGACTGGAGTTCTTCTTGGTGAAGAAGTTGCTAGTGTCTTGGAGGAGTTTAACAGTGTTCATACCCTGAAAGCTGTCCTCCTTGACCACACAAATACAAACACTGGCTGGGAAGGAGGCCTTGTAACAGCTCTGGAAAATAAAATTGAGCGGAAATTGCACACCATTGGTTGTTCACTCCATCAGAATGAGCTTCCTTTCAGAGCTGTTTTCAAGCATCTTGATGGCAGTACCAAAAGTCCCACTGCTTTCACTGGTCCGCTGGGAAAACTCTGTGAAATTGACTACCAAGATCTGCCACAAGTGGAATTCACCAAACTCAGTGGCCCCCTGGATGACATGGAATTTGCTGAGGAGACACTGAATGATCTCAGTAGCGACCAGAGGCTTCTTTTGGAGTATGTCCTTGGAATTTCCAGGGGCAAAGTCAACCCAAGATTTGCTGCCTGGAAAATTGGACCATTAAACCATGCAAAATGGTTGACTTTGGCAATTAGATTGATGCGTCTGTGGACCAGAGGTGCTTACCCTCCAGAACTACAGGATAAGCTTTACCAGGCCATCAAGTTCATTGTGGAAGTGTATGCAGTCAGTTGGTTTGAGATCAAAAGGGACAGCAAGTTCCACAATCAGCAGCTGTACATCTTCAACATGATCCAGAGGATCAAGCAGAGTCTCAAGAAATCCAGGGTGTTGCTTTCAAGAACCTGAAGTACAATGCTTTTGCCTTGCTGCCCGAGAATGTGCTGTACTCTATGATGAAGTCTGATGACTTGGAAGTGAGAGAAGCTGCTCTCAAGAAAATTCTGTCCATCAGGTAGCATTTATTAATTTAAAAAAATGTGAAAAAAAAATTTGATTATGGGGATTTATTTAATACAAAAAAGGCCCGAGTTCTATAAATCCCCATAATCGATTTTTTTTTCACATTTTCTTATCCCAATCCCCCCCCCCCCCCCTCTGATAATGGAAATAATCTTACCTTCTTTCTGTAAAAAAAATTCGATTATGGGGATTTATAGAACTCGGGTTTTTTTTTTAATTTAAGTTAAATTAAATCAGCAATTTTGAGACTAATAGGGATTAAATCTTAAACTGGAATAAAAAATAAATAAATTATTCTTTCAGAAGTGGGAAGCCAGCCAAGAAGAAGCTGAAGAAGATCACAGCCATCAACATTGAAGCTACCCACTGGTCAGAACTAATCAACCTTTCTCAAAGTGGCATCTGTGAACCTGCTCTCACAGAAGACTTTTCTGACCAGGAGCTTCAAGAAGCATTGCTGAATGGCATCAAGCTGGAGCTGCCTGATCTGCCTTCACATTCTCAGAGTGTTGAAAGGGCCGTGAAGCTGACATCTGAAGCTTCCCATACTGTTTATGGACTCGAATCAAGGCACAAACACATTCTGGCCAAAGCCCTAAGCCGCCAGATGAGGCCTTCCTTTGCTTCTAAGGGCTCTTACAGTGAAAATTATGATGATCTTGGGATCTAAATGTGTCTATTTGACTCTGTACATGTTTTTTTTACTTTTTTTCAATAAAATTATAACTTTTTTCAGGATTTTTTTTATGAAAATAGCATGATTTTTTCGGCCGAAAATTGCGAAAATGCGGTATTTTTCGGTACGATTTTTTGACGATTTTTGAAACGGTTTCCTCAAAAAACGGTTAAAGCTAGGGATCTGAAATTTTTTGTCAGTTATTATCATATTAAGCCCTGACTATCTCGACTAGGCCAAAGTCGATATCTAAAAAAATGCGGAAAATCAACCTACCTTAATCTGATAGTCCTCCTCGTTTGGAGGAGCTAACAGCTAATTAACAGCTAATAAATGATACTAGTCAAATGATCACTTTCACAGTAACGAGTAGCGAGTAACGATTGAAATCACTCTAAAAAGTAGTGCCGTTACCATTTTCGTTACATCACAAAAGAAACGGCGTTATCGCTATAGCTACTAAAAAAGTAATGCCGTAACAGTGACGTAACACCGTTACTCCCAACACTCTCTCTCTCTCTCTCTCTCTATATATATATATATATATATATATGTATATGTGTGTGTGTGTGTGTGTGTGTGTGTGTGTGTGTGTGTGTGTACCAACAGAATTTGAGGATATGGGGACATTCTATCGATCAAAATAATAGTAGAGAAATATACTACGCTTCCATGTCTAAGCTTGCACGTGACTTGTTCTTTTAGATTAGGACTGAGAGTAATTAACATTTGATTAGTCCTTACCGGGATCCAAAATAAACCGTTTCAAAATTTTGTCTTCGATTGGTTAACAATAATAATAAAATTATTAATAATAATAATAGAAATGTATGTGTGTTTAATTGATGTGAAAATAAACGAAAAAATATAAGTATAATTTTGTTCCCTTTCCAGATGATTTTTCGAGATATGGTAAAAAATTGGCAATAACCCTGAATATTAATAATAATAATAATAGTTTTATGTGTGTCATCGCTTAACCTCCTTCCCAACGGTAAGGGTCGTGTGACGAAGGGGACTTACAGTTTTACGTGGGATTCGAAACACGAGATCGACGTTTGACTTCAGAAGAATGGGTCGAGATGGTTCTTGAACTGAAATGATTTGCGACGCTACGATTTAATTATTAGTTTTATGCAGCCTAGTTGTGCATTAAATTACTGGTAGGCCAAAATCTGGTCCCGTTAAGTTAGGCCTAAGATCAGCTTTCCTTCAAGACTGTGTAGTCCTACTTTTTCAGAATGCCAACGAACAAGCAATTTAGAGTAAAACAATTTGTCATCAAGCGAACCTGAACATGATTCTTTGGGAAGTGAAGTTTGGTTAGTTTACAAAAACTATTTCGTAATAGGCTACTAGGCCTTCTTCTTTAAGTTACAACCGAACTACTAATTGCAAATTGATCAAAGTTTGTTCCATGAATTGCATTCTTTTATATTTTTCTTGGAAACTTAAAACAGGTTTGAACCCTTTCTTTCACTACCGTTATACGAAAAATTATAAATATATAGTTTTTGGAGTAGTATAGCCGCGAAAGGGTAGAGTGCAAGAATGTTGCAAGTTATTATGTAATGTTGCAAAGGGGGGTGGGGGTTGTTGCAACGAAGGGGGTTGTAAAAAAAAAAAAGAGTACTGGCCTTTGTTGCCAACCGGGGTTGCAAGGGGCATGCAACTTGGAGGCGGACTTCTCCCCCAAGCTATTCCCCCCAAAGGGCCAGAAAGGAGAGAAAGGAGGAGAGGTGTTCACCTGGCAGGAGCCAAGTGCATATTAAGACTTCAGCCGAGTAGGCGTTGTTTTATAGGCTCCTAATCAGCCAGTTGGCTGAGCCAAGGGGGGAGGGGTACACCTGAAGGAGAGAGAGAGAGAGAGAGAGACACCTGAAGGAGAGAGAGAGAGAGTAGTGGCCTTTGATTGCAAGGCATGCAACTTGGAGGCGGAGTTCTCCCCCGTTATTTTCGTTTACCTAACCTAAGAGGCCTCTAAGGGGTTTTCCCAAAGGGCCAGAAAGAGAAGGACCAGAGGTCCTTGCTCGGCTGGGAGCCGAGCTGGAATGACTCCGTCATCAGCTTCTCGGTCTTTTATAAACCTCTATTCTGGCTGAGTTGCCAGATAGCGCCATGTATTCAGTTGCTGAGTTGCCAGATCACGCCGTGTATTCAGTTGCTGAGTTGCCAGATCGCACGATGTATGCAGTTGCTGAGTTGCCAGATCATGCCATGTATTCGGGTGCTGAGTTGCCAGATCGCACCATGTATTCCAGATAGCGCCATGTATTCCAGATAACTAAAACCATATATTAATCATCCATTTAAATAGTGTACCACAATTGAATCCAATTAAATTCTGTTTATTAAATAAATAATTTTTACACACTTAATTTTTATTATAAATATTTGAACAACGAAACAATATGAAAATTTACGAAACAATTCAATTAAAAGTTGAAATTATCCAAAACACAATCCGCTATAACGGGGTCGGACGACATGAGAGATCTTCCTTCCAGACCGCTCTTGATGTATATATATATATATATATATATATATATATATATATATATATATAATAAACGAATAAACAACTCGTGCACACACACACACACACACACACACACACACACACACACACACACGAGGAAAAAGTAGAAACTAGGTCATTTCAAATCGTGTCCCTAGAGACCTCTTCGGCCGAGGGTTAATCTTTAGTCCAAGATATTCGAGCAAAAACACCTTTCACATCAATTCTTATTATCATTATTATTATTATTATTTCTACAATGAAAATATTTTATATTTACGCGTAACTTAGACCTACAGTTTAACGTGGAAACTGAATGCTTTTTTAAAAATATAATTAGGATATATTTCTTTATATCCTCGACCCTCCTCCCTCATTCCCCCAAACCCCCCCACCCATCTGTACTAGTATATATAATAAACTCAATCCCTGATAAGCCTCCCTTCACTCTCCTCTCTCTCTCGTCCCCCTTCACTCCAAATCTTAACTTTCACACACACACAAGCACACACACACACATACACACACACACACACACACACACACACACACATACACACACACACACACACCGGAAACCAATGCATTTTTCATCTCTCCGTGGAGCAGAACGAATCACACGTGCTCGCCTTGATGAATTTAATGTTAATGAAATCGTCAAGTAGAATATTATGGTCTATTACATCAATCACCTTACTCAAATCCACCGCCAATACCCTCAATTTAGTAATAATAACAACTATCTCTCATACACTATATACAGGGTGTCCCGTAAGTCTGGACCCATAGGGAAAAATAATAAAATTACAAAATAGTCCAATAATTTATTACATAATCTGTTCAAAGTGTCCGCCGTTGTGTCGCACACATAATTGAAGACACAATCTCCACTGCGACAGCACTTTCTGAATCACAGTCGCAGGAATTTCTTGACACGCCTCCACAATGCGTGCTTTAAGGTGGAAAATGTTCTGAAGTTTGACCTCATACACTTTTGCTTTCAAGTGGCCCCACAAATAAAAATCATAATAAAAAATAATAAAAAAATAATAATAATAAAATAATAATAATAACATAATAAAAAAATATATTATAAATCCCTATGGGTCCAGACTTACGGGACACCCTGTATATATATATATATATATATATATATATATATATATAAATGGACTTTCACCGAATTAAAACAAATCACTAAGCAGTTAAAAGATTTCGCTCTATTATCATATTCACAAATCTACACACACGCGCACACACACACACACACACGCCTGTATATATTATGAAAATCAGGAAAAATACCAAACGTATATTAATTCAAATGATAATAAACGTACATTATAAGAAATTAATAGTTATATTTTTAAGTCCGAAATTCTCGAATTTAAAGGCACTCTTTTTATATTTTCCATTCACCGAAGCATGGTCCGGCATGCCGATTAATATCCTTTTAGGAAGATTTCCCATATGTGTGTCTATTTTGTTTTGGTAAGCCTTTTAAAAACAAAAAATATTACGCGCTTTTCACCTTAAAGTGTCGATGACGGGGATGAAATAAAAGGTAGGACGCGAGCTACATTTGTCAAATTAGCTCAGACGAAATACACACAAATCTTTCAACCCTTATATATATATGAAATGAATGAATAAAAATGGAAAGGTATATTATTATCATTATTATTATTATCGTGCATTTTTCAAAATTAACACAGATTTTCGTCAGAGGAAGATATGATAAATAATTCAAAACGCACGTTCGCCCTCCCTCATAGTATCTCGTTTCGCCGAAATAAAATCAAAACAATCGATCGTATTCGCAAATCTACACACACACACACACACATCCCGGAAACCAATGCATTTTTTCATCTCCGTGGAGCAGAAAAAATATTACGCGCTTTTCACCTTAAAGTGAATTAAAGCAATTTTACGAAAAAGAATATGAATTTCAGAACTAAGTTAACATTTATACAAGGTTAGAAGCTTTATCAACTCCTAATTTATTTCTCAATGATAACCTATATTTTTAATATAATTAATTAATTTTCTTATCATAACTCAGCCGAGCAACGATGTTAAGCAACGTTGGAATCCAAAGGATACTTCCCTTACACTTTCCTCACCAGCGAGACTTTAAACTACGTAGGCCCACCACCCCCCAAACATTATTTTGACTGTATGGATGAACGTGAAGACTTTGATCGATACTACGACAGTCTTAATGAAAGTAACCCTTATAATATAGCTGATGAATGTGAGCGTTATTGCGTGAATGATGTGCGCGTGCTTAGAGTATGTTTCCATGCCTTTAGAAGAATGTACATAACCCGTTTCAAATGCGATCCACTGCAAGTCGCAACCACCATCGCATCATTATGTTTTATGGTGTTCAAGAATAACTTCATGCCTAAAGACACCTTAGCCATTATTCACCGAAACAACCCCCGCAGTTACGGACACAAGGCTATTTACTAATAAAATAAATGTATATCTTGATAAATTTAATGTTCATGAAGTCGCCTTGGCAATTTCCAGTTCCGAGAAAAAGATTCTCAAAGCCATTTCTCTCTTTGTGCATATATATTATTAAAAATGTTAATTGTTCTAAGACTATTTATAAAAGAAAATGGGATTTTGGCACAACTTGCATAATTATGTATTCTAAAACTTGCTTATTGTAATTTTAAATATGTTGTGAACGTTATACGCGTCACTATTAAATATCATTTATATTTTTTTTTACTTTCGATTTGATTTTGGATTATGTGTTTCAGCTTTGTAATTTGAATTTTTATTATTGAACAGTTTTAATTTTGTAGTTTAGATCTAGCTCTCCATGTTTATATATTTTTGTCATTTATACATTTTTAGCAGGAATTGAAATGGGGTAGAGTCCCCCGAAACAGCGGATGCTACCAAATATAATAACTTTTCTGCGCTACGTCAGCGTCTTTATCCTAAATATAAAGTTTAATACA
The DNA here is from genome assembly GCA_023014485.1 of Bathynomus jamesi. Taxonomy (NCBI): domain Eukaryota; kingdom Metazoa; phylum Arthropoda; class Malacostraca; order Isopoda; family Cirolanidae; genus Bathynomus; species Bathynomus jamesi. Next base: position 274,244 of record JAJOZX010001876.1, on the reverse strand, counting down.
GTTCTTAGTACCTCTTTCATTCAATTATTAATCTTATATGTTATAATGTTTCAGAACAATCATATGATCCCTTTCCAGATAAAAGCCTAGTCCAAACGTATTTGGTTTTAGAATTTATAAATCTTAAAAAGATGTAGGAAAACAAGAAACACAAAGGAGAAAATGAATTCATTTACATGCACAAATATACGTAATAATAATAATAATAATAATATCGTTAACAATAGACATATATACTATTCAAGTACTATGGGTCACAGGTGCCAGGTACTCTGAGACACTGTCATCAAATAACTTGTCCAGACAGCCTACTAACGGGGCCTACCTACCAAATTTCCACCAAAGGCGTCTCACAAAGTGTGTGGAACTACATTTGCATGCAAGTTAGAGGTATTAGTGACAGAATGGGGTTATCTGGCAAACTTTTTCCTGAAACTGTACTGTGCATGTTTAAAACAATATTTATTTCAGAAGTTTTGCGCAATGATTCCTCATTTCATGAAAGTAATATAAGTTACTCATTAATAAAACACTTGGTTTTGAATAATAAATATTACACCTTTTGGTTTAAAGAGAAAATATTTGTGAACAAAAAGGGTTAAGAACTACATGTTTAAGTTTAAACGTTATTGTAACCCCTCCTGGAAATCTCTTCAGAGATAATTATGTGACTCTTACATGGTAAATTGGTGTCAATTGTTACTCAATGAATTTTTTTTTTAGCTTCTATTATGATAATAGACTTAACAATTCAGTTAATCCAAATATATATGTATATATATATATATATATATATATATAAATTTATGAAACTGAAAACTTTTAGTATTTCTTATATAATTTAAATTGCTGACAATTAGAACAAAGAAAGAAATCAATAGTTTAACCATAAACTAAATAAAATAAACATTTAACTTGACTTTGTGCATATAACTAAACAAATATTAAAAATAAAAACCCTTCAATGTACAGTACAGCACTGAATAGAAAAATAAGCAAATGAAAAATGTATTGTTCTTTGGCCTTTAAGTTTATAGATATAGCCTCTAAATTTATTTCACATTTGCTATTTGTTAAAACATTTATACATAAATAGGTACAAGTTTAGAAGCTTTATCATCTCCTAATTTATTTCTTAATTTGGGGGGGTGCTACTGACAGGCACCTATAAAAGTCCTATAACAATTTATCATAAATTCAAGACCAAAAATTAATTACTTTAGATGTCACAAATACAATTTTAAGGTATGTATATAGTATAAGGGTTTTATCAGCTATCATGTATTTGTTTTGAAGTTGTAGCAGAGTTTGTTTTAACCCAGCTATTTTTATTTTTCTTGCTCTACTTTGCCCACAACAACAACCTTAAGGGTTTCAAATGTTCAATCAAGAGTTAAAGTTACATTTGCAGTTTTAAAACAGGTTTGTAATGGGTTTTATTGATAAATGATGAAATAGAGAAATCTTCAATTCCTTGTCGGTTCCTTATTCTTTACACTCAAGGCCTATCCTAACTAAAAACATGGTAAATTTTTAATTCAACCTGCGTCACAGGTTGAATAAAAAATTTATTACAGTAATTTAACTCGCTCAACATCATAAAATTAAACTCAGAACTTTAACACTAACAACAATTATGGAAGATTTCAACAAAAGGGCAAAAACCCAGACTAAAAAGCAAAAACACAGACCTTGGGGACTATGGCACCATCTCAAAACTACAAAAATTAACGAGAAAAAAATCAGCACGTAAAGGTGCCATCACCAAACTGTATAATGAGCACAAACTGAATGAACCTACAAAATATGATCTTGATACAACATTAAATTTGGTTAATATTCGTCTTTTAACCCTCTCACGCGCGGCTAAATCAGTACAATATATTGAATTGCCATTGAAAACTAAGAAAATATATATCTTATGTTGTGCAAATTTGTTGAAATGTACTTTTTTTAATAAAATATATTTCCTGTTTTGGCTATAATGTACTTTTTTCATAAAATATTTTTCCTGGTTGGGCTATTTTTCACTACTCTGCGATTTAATTAGCTGGTTGGGTTTTGTTCTGGCTATTTTTCAAATTGGATTCAGTTTAGTGATGTTTGTGATAGAATTATGACGTGCCACTCGTGTGATTTTGACCTGAGTCGTCATGTGTCCTAGATGAAGACAAAGGATTGGATGTTTTTATCAATTACGGCGTTATTCTTCATCCTTAACTTGTCCGAAATGTGACAGTGAGTGCCTAACACGAAAAGATCAGAAGATATTTAGGTGAAATAACCAATATCAGCCTGTTAGGTTAATTGAATGTACGGCTAGGTTAATTGAATGCCTGGTTAGGTCAACTATACACCCTTGATGAGCCAATAAAACATGTCTAGGGCCTACATTTCTGTTACTTTCCCCTTGGCATAGATCAAATGGCTACCATCCTCACCTACAAGGTAAGCGCAACAGCCATACACCTTTTCACTGGCATCGCCAAATACATGCAAGGTTTGAGGTGTATCTCTGTGTCCACAAACTCTGGGAATATTTATGTTTTGTAGTTTATTGAGATCTTTAGCTAACCTTTTCCAGCTATCTTGTTGTTTATTGGTTATAGGATCATCCCAGTCTACTTTCTGTTTCCAAAATTCTTGTAAAAGAGCCCTGAATCTGATAGTAGAAGGAAGGAGTAAACCCATAGGATCAAATATTTTTGAACTTTCGGATAAGATCTTTCTTTTTGTGTTAGCTGTTGTATCTAAGGTGTAGCCTTTTGTGCAGAGTGAGTCATGAACTTTAGAATCTGAGTTCAAACCCCAGATCATACCTAATGTTTTCACCCTGTTTGTTGGTTCTGTTAATCCTTTGTCTTCTGATTTTATTTTTGATTTAGTCTCTCATTATTTGTGATCCACTCTCTTAATTCAAAATTACCTTCTTTCATTATTTTATCTGCTTTTATGTAAACTTCATTTAATTCTGACTCTGTTTTGGTTGATCCTACAAGGTTATCTACATAGAAGTGATCTTTCAAGAACTGAACAGTTAAATCATTTTCATCGTACAAATTTAAGTGATGTTTGATGGTTAAGCCAGTAAACTAGGACTTGCATTTGCTCCAAACAAAACCACATTAAATTTAAATGTTTTAAACCCTTTATTTAAGTCATATGGATCATTAAACCACAAGATCTTAGTTGATCTTTGTCATAGTCATTTTTCAGATGAATTCTCAAAAAAGCTTTGCTTATATCACTTTGAACTGCATAGTCATCTAATCTAAATCTTAGAAGGATTTTTACAAGGTCTGAAATAAGATTAGGCCCCTCTATGAGACAGTCATCAAGCTATGCTTTTTGCCATCTTTAAGACTACAGTTATACACAACTCTAAGTTTTGTTGTGGGTGCATCCTTTCTATAGACTCCTGTGAGTAAGATAATGGCAGTTGTCTTTTTTAAAAGGGTGATCTTTAACCTCCTCAATGAAGCCTTTTTCTAACTGGTCCTTGAAAACATCATCATACATTTTAATTCTATTGTCATTTTTTAATCTTTTCATCAAATTATAGAGATGACCTTTAGCTACCTTTAGATTATCATTTAATTTTGGACTATTGATCTTCAAGGTAGTTCAATTGAATAATGGCCATTTTCATACATGATGGTATTTTCAAAATTTTCAACCATTAATTGATTTTCATCTGTATGATCACCATCTTGCACCCCCACTGACTCTAATAGCCAGAGCTGTTGTACACCTTTATCTAATTCTTCAGTTGTTAATGATTTATTTAATATTTCAGTATTTATGTCATTATTTGAGTTGTGTAAGACCTTGTCATAATAGGGCAAGTTTGTTAGTCATATATTTTTATTTTTCATTGTTATTTTATATTTATCTATGTCCCAGTGGAGCTATACCCCAGTGAGTATCTAGAGCCATCCCATCTCCTATTCTGACTATGCCCTTCTGAATTAAGTGAATATAATCGGCTCCAATTAACATTTGAACATTATCTATTGTATCATTTAAATTTCTATCTGCAATTTTATATTGCTTTTTAAGTTTGTATTACTTTTTTAAATTTGGTATTTTAAATTTTTGTTGACCAACTTGTTTAATGACTACTGCTTCTATGTTTGTTGTTTTATTCTCTGTGGGTATATCAAGCTCTAATTTGACTACTATATTTTTCTTTCTGTTCATTTTCTTTGATAAATGATGTTATACACAATTCTTGTTCATTTTTATGAGTTTGTAGGCCTAATTGATTAACTAATTGGGTTAACACATACAACAAACAGAATACAAAAATGAAATAGATTTTCTAACAATTGGTAAACAAATGAACAAAGTACCCTCTGTGGTAATAAACTTGAATCTTTACATTGACAAAGATGGCTTATTAAGATGTAAGGGTAGATTAAACAACTCCTATAAGATGGGTATATCAAGCTCTAAATTGACTGTACTATATTTTTCTTTCTGTCCATTTTCTTTGATAAATGATGTTATATACAATTCTTGTTCATTTTTATGAGTTTGTAGGCCTAATTGATTAACTAATGATTGATCTACAAATGTTTGTTGGGAACAAGAATCTATTAGACATCTTATAGGAGTTGCCCCACCTTTTTTATTTTTTAAATCCAAGGTTATTGTAGGTAGGAGCACACTAGAATCTTTATTAACATTATTTATTGATATATGTCCATTATTAAATGATAATCTAAAGGTAGCTAAAGGTCATCTCTATAATTTGATGAAAAGATTAAAAAATGACAATAGAATTAAAATGTATGATGATGTTTTCAAGGACCAGTTAGAAAAAGGCTTCATTGAGGAGGTTAAAGATCACCCTTTTAAAAAAGACAACTGCCATTATCTTACTCACACAGGAGTCTATAGAAAGGATGCACCCACAACAAAACTTAGAGTTGTGTATAACTGTAGTCTTAAAGATGGCAAAAAGCATAGCTTGAATGACTGTCTCATAGAGGGGCCTAATCTTATTTCAGACCTTGTAAAAATCCTTCTAAGATTTAGATTAGATGACTATGCAGTTCAAAGTGATATAAGCAAAGCTTTTTTGAGAATTCATCTGAAAAATGACTATGACAAAGATCAACTAAGATTCTTGTGGTTTAATGATCCATATGACTTAAATAAAGGGTTTAAAACATTTAAATTTAATGTGGTTTTGTTTGGAGCAAATGCAAGTCCTAGTTTACTGGCTTTAACCATCAAACATCACTTAAATTTGTACGATGAAAATGATTTAACTGTTCAGTTCTTGAAAGATCACTTCTATGTAGATAACCTTGTAGGATCAACCAAAACAGAGTCAGAATTAAATGAAGTTTACATAAAAGCAGATAAAATAATGAAAGAAGGTAATTTTGAATTAAGAGAGTGGATCACAAATAATGAGAGACTAAATCAAAAATAAAATCAGAAGACAAAGGATTAACAGAACCAACAAACAGGGTGAAAACATTAGGTATGATCTGGGGTTTGAACTCAGATTCTAAAGTTCATGACTCACTCTGCACAAAAGGCTACACCTTAGATACAACAGCTAACACAAAAAGAAAGATCTTATCCGAAAGTTCAAAAATATTTGATCCTATGGTTTACTCCTTCCTTCTACTATCAGATCAGGGCTCTTTTACAAGAATTTTGGAAACAGAAAGTAGACTGGGATGATCCTATAACCAATAAACAACAAGATAGCTGGAAAAGGTTAGCTAAAGATCTCAATAAACTACAAAACATAAATATTCCCAGAGTTTGTGGACACAGAGATACACCTCAAACCTTGCATGTATTTGGCGATGCCAGTGAAAAGGTGTATGGCTGTTGCGCTTACCTTGTAGGTGAGGATGGTAGCCATTTGATCTATGCCAAGGGGAAAGTAACAGAAATGTAGGCCCTAGACATGTTTTATTGGCTCATCAAGGGTGTATAGTTGAGCTAACCAGGCATTCAATTAACCTAGCCGTACATTCAATTAACCTAACAGGCTGATATTGGTTATTTCACCTAAATATCTTCTGATCTTTTCGTGTTAGGCACTCACTCTCACATTTCGGACAAGTTAAGGATGAAGAATAACGCCGTAATTGATAAAAACATCCAATCCTTTGTCTTCATCTAGGACACATGACGACTCAGGTCAAAATCACACGAGTGGCACGTCATAATTCTATCACAAACATCACTAAACTGAATCCAATTTGAAAAATAGCCAGAACAAAACCCAACCAGCTAATTAAATCGCAGAGTAGTGAAAAATAGCCCAACCAGGAAAAATATTTTATGAAAAAAGTACATTATAGCCAAAACAGGAAATATATTTTATTAAAAAAAGTACATTTCAACAAATTTGCACAACATAAGATATATATTTTCTTAGTCAGTTTTCAATGGCAATTCAATATATTGTACTGATTTAGCCGCGCGTGAGAGGGTTAAAAGACGAATATTAACCAAATTTAATGTTGTATCAAGATCATATTTTGTAGGTTCATTCAGTTTGTGCTCATTATACAGTTTGGTGATGGCACCTTTACGTGCTGATTTTTTCTCGTTAATTTTTGTACTTTTGAGATGGTGCCATAGTCCCCAAGGTCTGTGTTTTTGCTTTTTAGTCTGGGTTTTTGCCTTTTTGTTGAAATCTTCCATAATTGTTGTTAGTGTTAAAGTTCTGAGTTTAATTTTATGATGTTGAGCGAGTTAAATTACTGTAATAAATTTTTTATTCAACCTGTGACGCAGGTTGAATTAAAAATTTACCATGTTTTTAGTTAGGATAGGCCTTGAGTGTAAAGAATAAGGAACCGACAAGGAATTGAAGATTTCTCTATTTCATCATTTATCAATAAAAACCCATTACAAACCTGTTTTAAAACTGCAAATGTAACTTTAACTCTTGATTGAACATTTGAAACCCTTAAGGTTGTTGTTGTGGGCAAAGTAGAGCAAGAAAAATAAAAATAGCTGGGTTAAAACAAACTCTGCTACAACTTCAAAACAAATACATGATAGCTGATAAAACCCTTATACTATATACATACCTTAAAATTGTATTTGTGACATCTAAAGTAATTAATTTTTGGTCTTGAATTTATGATAAATTGTTATAGGACTTTTATAGGTGCCTGTCAGTAGCACCCCCCCAAATTAAGAAATAAATTAGGAGATGATAAAGCTTCTAAACTTGTACCTATTTATGTATAAATGTTTTAACAAATAGCAAATGTGAAATAAATTTAGAGGCTATATCTATAAACTTAAAGGCCAAAGAACAATACATTTTTCATTTGCTTATTTTTTATTCAGTGCTGTACTGTACATTGAAGGGTTTTTATTTTTAATATTTGTTTAGTTATATGCACAAAGTCAAGTTAAATGTTTATTTTATTTAGTTTATGGTTAAACTATTGATTTCTTTCTTTTTTCTAATTGTCAGCAATTTAAATTATATAAGAAATACTAAAAGTTTTCAGTTTCATAAATTTATATATATATATATATATATATATATATATATATTTGGATTAACTGAATTGTTAAGTCTATTATCATAATAGAAGCTAAAAAAAAAATTCATTGGAGTAACAATTGACACCAATTTACCATGTAAGAGTCACATAATTATCTCTGAAGAGATTTCCAGGAGGGGTTACAATAACGTTTAAACTTAAACATGTAGTTCTTAACCCTTTTTGTTCACAAATATTTTCTCTTTAAACCAAAAGGTGTAATATTTATTATTCAAAACCAAGTGTTTTATTAATGAGTAACTTATATTACTTTCATGAAATGAGGAATCATTGCGCAAAACTTCTGAAATAAATGTTAGTTTTAAACATGCACAGTACAGTTTCAGGAAAAAGTTTGCCAGATAACCCCATTCTGTCACTAATACCTCTAACTTGCATGCAAATGTAGTTCCACACACTTTGTGAGACGCCTTTGGTGGAAATTTGGTAGGTAGGCCCCGTTAGTAGGCTGTCTGGACAAGTTATTTGATGACAGTGTCTCAGAGTACCTGGCACCTGTGACCCATAGTACTTGAATAGTATATATGTCTATTGTTAACGATATTATTATTATTATTATTATTACGTATATTTGTGCATGTAAATGAATTCATTTTCTCCTTTGTGTTTCTTGTTTTCCTACATCTTTTTAAGATTTATAAATTCTAAAACCAAATACGTTTGGACTAGGCTTTTATCTGGAAAGGGATCATATGATTGTTCTGAAACATTATAACATATAAGATTAATAATTGAATGACAGAGGTACTAAGAACTGTATTAAACTTTATATTTAGGATAAAGACGATGACGTAGCGCAGAAAAGTTATTATATTTGGCAGCATCCGCTGTTTCGGGGGACTCTACCCCATTTCAATGCCTGCTAAAAATGTATAAATGACAAAAATATATAAACGTGGAGAGCTAGATCTAAAGTACAAAATTAAAACTGTTCAATAATAAAAATTCAAATTACAAAGCTGAAACACATAATCCAAAATCAAATCGAAAGTAAAAAAAAATATAAATGATATTTAATAGTGACGCGTATAACGTTCACAACATATTTAAAATTACAATAAGCAAGTTTTAGAATACATAATTATGCAAGTTGTGCCAAAATCCCATTTTCTTTTATAAATAGTCTTAGAACAATTAACATTTTTAATAATATATATGCACAAAGAGAGAAATGGCTTTGAGAATCTTTTTCTCGGAACTGGAAATTGCCAAGGCGACTTCATTAACATTAAATTTATCAAGATATACATTTATTTTATTAGTAAATAGCCTTGTGTCCGTAACTGCGGGGGTTGTTTCGGTGAATAATGGCTAAGGTGTCTTTAGGCATGAAGTTATTCTTGAACACCATAAAACATAATGATGCGATGGTGGTTGCGACTTGCAGTGGATCGCATTTGAAACGGGTTATGTACATTCTTCTAAAGGCATGGAAACATACTCTAAGCACGCGCACATCATTCACGCAATAACGCTCACATTCATCAGCTATATTATAAGGGTTACTTTCATTAAAACTGTCGTAGTATCGATCAAAGTCTTCACGTTCATCCATACAGTCAAAATAATGTTTGGGGGGTGGTGGGCCTACGTAGTTTAAAGTCTCGCTGGTGAGGAAAGTGTAAGGGAAGTATCCTTTGGATTCCAACGTTGCTTAACATCGTTGCTCGGCTGAGTTATGATAAAAAGAAAATTAATTAATTATATTAAAAATATAGGTTATCATTGAGAAATAAATTAGGAGTTGATAAAGCTTCTAACCTTGTATAAATGTTAACTTAGTTCTGAAATTCATATTCTTTTTCGTAAAATTGCTTTAATTCACTTTAAGGTGAAAAGCGCGTAATATTTTTTCTGCTCCACGGAGATGAAAAAATGCATTGGTTTCCGGGATGTGTGTGTGTGTGTGTGTGTGTGTGTAGATTTGCGAATACGATCGATTGTTTTGATTTTATTTCGGCGAAACGAGATACTATGAGGGAGGGCGAACGTGCGTTTTGAATTATTTATCATATCTTCCTCTGACGAAAATCTGTGTTAATTTTGAAAAATGCACGATAATAATAATAATGATAATAATATACCTTTCCATTTTTATTCATTCATTTCATATATATATAAGGGTTGAAAGATTTGTGTGTGTATTTCGTCTGAGCTAATTTGACAAATGTAGGCTCGCGTCCTACCTTTTATTTCATCCCCGTCATCGACACTTTAAGGTGAAAAGCGCGTAATATTTTTTGTTTTTAAAAGGCTTACCAAAACAAAATAGACACACATATGGGAAATCTTCCTAAAAGGATATTAATCGGCATGCCGGACCATGCTTCGGTGAATGGAAAATATAAAAAGAGTGCCTTTAAATTCGAGAATTTCGGACTTAAAAATATAACTATTAATTTCTTATAATATACGTTTATTATCATTTGAATTAATATACGTTTGGTATTTTTCCTGATTTTCATAATATATACAGGCGTGTGTGTGTGTGTGTGTGTGTGTGTGTGTGTGTGTGTGCGTGTGTGTAGATTTGTGAATATGATAATAGAGCGAAATCTTTTAACTGCTTAGTGATTTGTTTTAATTCGGTGAAAGTCAATTTATATATATATATATATATATAGTGTATGAGAGATAGTTGTTATTATTACTAAATTGAGGGTATTGGCGGTGGATTTGAGTAAGGTGATTGATGTAATAGACCATAATATTCTACTTGACGATTTCATTAACATTAAATTCATCAAGGCGAGCACGTGTGATTCGTTCTGCTCCACGGAGAGATGAAAAATGCATTGGTTTCCGGGGTGTGTGTGTGTGTGTGTGTGTGTGTGTGCTTGTGTGAAAGTTAAGATTTGGAGTGAAGGGGGACGAGAGAGAGAGAGAGGAGAGTGAAGGGAGGCTTATCAGGGATTGAGTTTATTATATATACAAGTACAGATGGGTGGGGGGTTTGGGGGAATGAGGGACGAGGGTCGAGGATATAAAGAAATATATCCTAATTATATTTTTAAAAAAGCATTCAGTTTCCATGCTAAACTGTGGGTCTAAGTTACGCGTAAATATAAAATATTTTCATTGTAGAAATAATAATAATAATAATGATAATAAGAATTGATGTGAAAGGTGTTTTTGCTCGAATATCTTGGACTAAAGATTAACCCTCGGCCGAAGAGGTCTCTAGGGACACGATTTGAAATGACCTAGTTTCTACTTTTTCCTCGTGTGTGTGTGTGTGTGTGTGTTTGTGTGTGTGTGTGTGCACGAGTTGTTTATTCGTTTATTATATATATATATATATATATATATATATATACATCAAGAGCGGTCTGGAAGGAAGATCTCTCATGTCGTCCGACCCCGTTATAGCGGATTGTGTTTTGGATAACTTCAACTTTTAATTGAATTGTTTCGTAAATTTTCATATTGTTTCGTTGTTCAAATATTTATAATAAAAATTAAGTGTGTGAAAATTATTTATTTAATAACAGAATTTAATTGGATTCAATTGTGGTACACTATTTAAATGGATGATATATATATGGTTTTTGTATCTGGATACATGGCGCTATCTGGAATACATGGTGCGATCTCTGGCAACTTAGCACCCGAACACATGGGCATGATCTGGCAACTCAGCAATGCATACAGGGTGCGATCTGGCAACTCAGCAACTGAATACACGGCGTGATCTGGCAACTCAGCAACTGAATACATGGCGCTATCTGGCAACTCAGCCAGAATAGAGGTTTATAAAAGACCGAGAAGCTGATGACGGAGTCATTCCAGCTCGGCTCCCAGCCGAGCAAGGACCTCTGGTCCTTCTCTTTCTGGCCCTTTGGGAAAACCCCTTAGAGGCCTCTTAGGTTAGGTAAACGAAAATAACTTGGGGGAGAACTCCGCCTCCAAGTTGCATGCCTTGCAATCAAAGGGCACTACTCTCTCTCTCTCTCTCTCTCTCTCTCTCCTTCAGGTACCCCTCCCCCTTGGCTCAGCCAACTGGCTGATTAGGAGCCTATAAAACAACGCCTACTCGGCCTACCTGGCTCCTGCCAGGTGAACACCTCTCCTCCTTTCTCTCCTTTCTGGCCCTTTGGGGGGAATAGCTTGGGGGAGAACTCCGCCTCCAAGTTGCATGCCCCTTGCAACCCCGGTTGGCAACAAAGGCCAGTACTCTTTTTTTTTTTTTGCAACACCCCCACTCACCCCCCTTTGCAACAACCCCCACCCCCTTTGCAACATTACATAATAACTTGCAACATTCTTGCACTCTACCCTTTTGCGGCTATACTACTTTTGGTTATAGTCTTTTTAAAAAATAAGCCATTTCTCCCAAAAAGACTTTGTTACAACATCATTTAGAGGAGTTTATAAAAATAAATAAATTACCAATGTTTAACTGGAAGGATTTCAAAATCTTTAAAAACCTTTCAAAGGCGATAGTATTCATTGAAACCGTCATCTCCATTAATGATACCCGTAATCATGATTGCTTTGATCGCGACCAAACACCATCTATTCGCCAATGATACCACGTCAAAACAATTAGCGATTGGGGCATGAAAGCGATCATTCGGAAAAGGATAGCAAAACCCAAGAAAAAAAGTCATCACTCGTGGGAAAAATTAAAGAAGGATCACTCTTTTTGTCTCATTTTTTGTCTTCCTAATTAATATATATATATATATATATATAACGTAAAGAACGACGCTTGTATAGGAGATATTCCGCGCAAGACGAGAAAGAGAAAACAACAAATGAAAAAATGAAGTACCACCTGGGAATCGAACCCGGGATCTTCCGATTGCCGGTCAGACGCGATAACCACTACACCATGGACTCCACTCTTCCAAATGCCGTAATTCCTCTACATACTCGCAGAAACCAATGCCCCTTGGGGCATTGGTTTCTGCGAGTATGTAGAGGAATTACGGCATTTGGAAGAGTGGAGTCCATGGTGTAGTGGTTATCGCGTCTGACCGGCAATCGGAAGATCCCGGGTTCGATTCCCAGGTGGTACTTCATTTTTTCATTTGTTGTTTTCTCTTTCTCGTCTTGCGCGGAATATCTCCTATACAAGCGTCGTTCTTTACGTTATTTATACTGCGTGTTCTTTGCAGTTGAATGTATATAATGTTACGGCAAGCGGGAGGTGCCCCCTTGGGGCATTGGTTTCTGCGAGTATGTAGAGGAATTACGGCATTTGGAAGAGTGGAGTCCATGGTGTAGTGGTTATCGCGTCTGACCGGCAATCGGAAGATCCCGGGTTCGATTCCCAGGTGGTACTTCATTTTTTCATTTGTTGTTTTCTCTTTCTCGTCTTGCGCGGAATATCTCCTATACAAGCGTCGTTCTTTACGTTATTTATACTGCGTGTTCTTTGCAGTTGAATGTATATATATATATATATATATATATCGGGTGGTCCGAAAAAAATAACGCATTTTTTAAAAATTAATATCTCAGTAACCCCCTTCCTTATCATGACAATTTTTATATGCAAGATACTTTCAAACTTCTTTTTTTGAATGCAAGAAACGGAATTCTGATATCTTTTATAGTTTTCTCGCAATTAACAAAAGTAACAACATGGGTCAAAAAAACAAAAATAGCAATATAATATCCGTTTTTTATACGATATCATTTTTATACGATATCATGCGATATTTTTGCAAGTTATTACAAAACTCTACAGGAATGAACATTATAGGGTGGAGCGAAAAATACGTTTTTTCTAGTATGAAGTTCTAATAGTGATTAAAAGTTGCATTTACTGGACGAAATATGCCTGCCAAAATATGAGTTCATTTCTTTAAAATTTTCAGCTGCCACCAGGGGGCTAAAGTTAACACAATTTTGTGTAAAAAGGAAAAAAATGCTTCTATTTTAGGTTTGTCAAACTATTATAAAATTTTATCTTAGAATTATCTAATAGTTTGATTAAGATTCTTAAATGATAGGAATTCGTTTTGTAAAAATGCCTTTTCATATGCTTAATATCTTCAGCTGCCACAAGAGAGCTGAAGTTAACACAATTTAGAGTAACTGAGTCATGTTGAGACTACACTGAATGTTGTGGGGGAGGGTTTGGGGAGGGTTGTGGGGAGGGTTTTGGTGTGAAGGAATTTCTTTCTGTGAGTCATTAGAACAGTGTGTTAACACTTGTCTTCTTAGGTAGTAGGCCTAGTCGCTCAGTTGATCGGAGAGTTTTTTAATATGATCGGAATATTATAAAACTTTATTTTAAAGTGATTTATATAGAGATAATATTGATTTTATTATAAAATGCTTGTTATAATGTATTATATAATTTTAGTTTATTTATATAATATTTATATATACTTATAAAATATATTATATATATATTATATAATATTTTGATGTTACAGGATATTTTGTGATTGTGAATTTTTCTTAAAAACATTATGGCATCAAATACTAAATATAAACATTTCACTAGAGAACATATGAAGTGTGCCATATTTGAAGTACCTTGTGAGATGAGTGATATGCAACTACCAACTTATAACTGCATTATGAAAGATTACCTGTTCACAAAACATTTAGTGAAGGAGCAGACGAATAACAAGGAGCCTTCATTTTCTGAAATAGCAGAGGCAGTTTCCAAAAAGGTAGAAAATATTTGGAAGAAGGCCTCTTTGCCAATAGTTTCACATACACGCGTTTTACAGATGATGCGAGTGTACCATGATAAATACAGGTCCTTATTAAAGCCATACAAGTCACGCAAGGATCAGCCTAAGTACAAAAATCAGCTTGAAGAATTTGAAAACTCTTCAAAATGCACTTTGTTTCACATCTGCACCTGCAAATGTAAAGAGTTTAGGAGATGCTCATGTGAAAAGAGTAAGAAAGTCCCTCCAAAAGAGCAGGATTTTTTAAATGACAAACGAACACGCAGAATAATGGTGATAGGAAGCATTGACATAGCACACACAAGACGATTACAAGCAAGAGAACATCGAAAGGAAATGGAAAAAGCACGTCTGGAATCCTCACAAACAACTAGTGCTGCTATAACCAATACGTCCAACTTACAAATCGAAACAGAGACAAGTGAACTTCAACAACTAGAAGAGATATCTGAAGATAATGAGGAAGATACAACCTCGACTCAATATGTAATATCAGAACAACAGATGCGTGAGCCACTGCCTTCATTAGCAATTACTTGTGATAGATTTAAAATGTCGGACAGAGCTGGGGCTGCTATTGCTTGTGCAGTATTGGCAGATCTTAAAATTGTTACTCCCGAAGACAAAGGGAATATTATAGACAGAAGTAAGCTAAGACGTGAAAGACAAAAACAGAGAAAGGAACTACAACAGATAGGAGAGCCAAAAACCATGCGGGGATTATACTTTGATGGCAGAAAGGATAAAACAATGATTCAAGTCCAGGAGAGTGATGGCTCTAACCACCAAAGAACCAAACGCGAAGAGCATATCAGCATAATATCTGAACCACACTCTCTGTACTTTGCACATGTGACACCTTCCAGTGGCAAAGCTAAATACATTTGCACAGCGCTAGTGAATTGCTTGAAAGAAAGGAATGTTGATATAGGGAACATCGTTGCAGTTGGCTGTGATTCGACAGTGGTTAACACTGGTAGTATTGGAGGCACAATAAGATTACTGGAAGAAGCCTTTAATAAGCCATTGCAGTGGCTGATATGCCTTTTACACCTTAATGAACTTCCATTGCGCCATCTGTTTCATCACTTGGATGGTACCACTACTGGACCAAGAGCATTTTCAGGAGAAATTGGCCGAGCACTTTCAGACTGTGAAAAGCTTCCCATAGTTAACTTCAAACCCATTGAAATTCAAGAGGACATGTGTGAAGTTGATGTAGATGACATAAGTACTGACCAGAAATACCTTCTTGAAATTCACAAGGCTACATCAAATGGAACATTCTCAAAGAGTCTTAGTCAGAAGAGTCCAGGCAATATATCACATTCAAGGTGGCTCACCACAGCAAACAGGACTCTGCGGTTATATGCAAGCACAGAGAATCCTTCAGGCAATTTACAAGAATTAGCTACTTTCATTGTTAGGGTATACGCACCAATGTGGTTTCAGATAAAGCGTAAACTATTATGCCAATATGGTGCTAAACATATGTGGCATATGATTGCAAGAAGCCGGTATCTCCGTGAAGAGCTTAGGAGAGTACATGAGTCAGTCATTCAGCGAAATGCATATTACGCAAATCAAGAAAACATTCTCATTGCAATGATAGCTGATGAAAGGGAGCATGTGCGTCAGTTGGGATTTAGGCGTATCATAAAAGCAAGGGCATGCATTCAAGAAACAGATGTTATCAGGTATTTTAAGGTGCCAGAAATAAATTTTTATGCCAAAGACTATACAGATCTCATTATGTGGCAAGATTTTCAGATAGCAGAACCACCGATAACCAAAGGAGTTTCTCTTGATGATATTGAATCATGCATCAAACATGGTACTACTCTTCATTCAGAATTATTTCAGTTTCCATGTCATACACAAGCCGTAGAGAGATGCGTCAAGCTCGTTACAGACGCTGCTGGATCAGTCTGCGGACCTACAAACAGAGACGGTTGGATTCGTGCTACGTTAGAATCAAGGAAAAAACAGCCAAAATTTGACACAAAAGCAAATTACTAAATAGTCTTCAGCAAGAACCCTTTCTAGAGGGAGGTTGGTTGGGGAAAGGGTGGTAACTCAGCTAAGGCACGAAATAACGTTTCTTAACTGTCTCAAGCCAGTATAAAGGAGGAGAGACATCCTAATTTATTACTGTTCCCTTTTTCAGGTAAATACAGAATCATACTTAATTGTCATTTTTAAGTTAACTTCAGCCCTCTTGTGGCAGCTGAAGGTATTAAGCATATGAAAAGGGATTTTTACAAAACGAATTCTTATCATTTAAGAATCTTAATCAAACTATTAGATAATTCTAAGATAAAATTTTATAATAGTTTGATAAACCTAAAATAGAAGCATTTTTTTCCTTTTTACCCAAAATTGTGTTAACTTTAGCCCCCTGGTGGCAGCTGAAAATATTAAACAAATGAACTCATATTTTGACAGATATATATCGTCTACTAAATGCAACTTTTAATCACTATTAGAACTTCATACTAGAAAAAAGGTATTTTTCGCTCCACCCTAAATTGAACAAGTCAAATTGTGGATATTTTTATTTTTTAACAATTCGTCAGTACCCTTAATGATGTTGTCAGAGGAAGATCGTATTCTCATTAAAAATTGTTACTGTGAAAAAGGATGGAAGACTGGAAGGTTATTGCAAGAGTTTCCCGGCAAAAAGTGGAAAAGGCGTGCAGTGGAAAGACTCTTAAAGAAGATTCGCGAATCGGGAAGTACTGCCAGAAAACCAGGAAGCGGTAGACCTAAAACAGCTTCGGTTCCAGAAAATGTGGATTACATCAACGATAAAATCTGCTCTCAAGAAGATAAACCAGGAAGTCATTTGTCACAAAGAACAATTGCTAAACATTTGAATATTGGAAAGACTTCTGTACACCGAATAATTAAAGCACAAAAACTAAAAGCCTTCAAAAGAATAGTATCTTCTAGAAAAAGTGATACTGTTAAGGATAAAAGAAAAACAAGGTGCAGAAAGTTACTTGATAATTTCTCTGTCGTTGATATTAAAAAGATAGTCTTCACGGATGAAAAAGATTTCACTCTAGAAATTCCGCGAAACCGTCAAAATGATGTTGTCTACGGGCGTGGTAAAAAGTGTGACATTTCAATAAACAGATTGTATCATGAAACGTCAAGATTCTCCAAAAAGGTTATATCATCTGCAGGGGTCTCTTGGAATGGCAAGACAGATGTTCATTTTATTGAAACTGAAAAGACAAAGGTGAATTCTGCAAATTACATTGAACTTTTAAGAACAAAATTGTTGCCGGATTGTCGTCGCCTGTATCAAGAAAATGATTTCATATTTCAACAAGATGGAGCACCGTCGCATACAAGCTACGCCACACAGTCGTTTCTGATTAGCAATACACCAAAATTAATAACGAAAAATGAGTGGCCACCACAAAGCCCAGATTGTAATCCTATGGACTACTCAATTTGGGAGTTACTAAAAGAGAAGGTTTACCGAGGTCGACGAGAAAAATTCACCGAATCAGAATTAAAAAGTAAAATACTTGAATCTTGGCAAGAAATTGGCATTAATGAAGTAAGAAGTATTATTTTTGTGTGGAAGAAAAGACTTAGATTAGTGTGTCAACAGAGTGGTGGTCCAATCGATCATTTACTGTAAATTAATTAGTTAAATTTCTGATTAAATTTTTCCTTTCTCATGATATTCGTTTTTTTGACCCATGTTGTTACTTTTGTTAATTGCGAGAAAACTATAAAAGATATCAGAATTCCGTTTCTTGCATTCAAAAAAAGAAGTTTGAAAATATCTTGCATATAAAAATTGTCATGATAAGGAAGGGGGTTACTGAGATATTAATTTTTAAAAAATGCGTCATTTTTTTCGGACCACCCGATATATATATATATATATATATATATATATATATATATATATATATATATATATATATATATATATATATATATATATATATATATATATATATATATATAGTATAGACCTTTAATGTTGCCAGGCAAGCACTGATATTAATTTTTTTTTTAAACAAAATTTACCTAATCAAACCCAAATTACAAAATAAATGCACTTACATATATCTGTTGAGTAATTCTGAGACATGTCTACATGGTGGGCTTTAATGGAAAAACTATACACGCCTCTAATAGTTTAAATTTAAGGGCCTTTTCCGAAATTTGGACTGTTTCCTATTTATTTTAAAATAAGATATTTAATGTAGATTTTTATACGCCGATTTCAAAAATGAAAGTCTATTTTTTGGAGAAATTATTATTTTAAAAGTTACACGGTGTTCTAGTTTACGTATATATATATTTTTTTCTACCCGCACGAAGGGTAGAAAAAAAAACTGAATGCCCGGTTAGGTCAACTGAATACCCTGTTAGGTTCAATGAATGCCCGGTTAGGTCAACTGTACGCCCTTGACGATTGTTAGGTTTAGTCGTGATATTTTCGTTAAAACTAACGAAAATATCACGACTAAACCTAACCAATCGTCAAGGGCGTACAGTTGACCTAACCGGGCATTCAATTAACCTAACCGGGCATTCAGTTATTTTTTCTACCCTTCATGCGGGTAGCAAAAATATATATACAATATACGTAAACTAGAACACCGTGTAACTTTTAAAATAATAATTTCTCCAAAAAAAGACTTACATTTTTTAAATCAGCTTAAAACTCTACATTAAATATCTTATTTAAAAAAAAATAGGAAACATTCCAAGTTTCGGAAAAAGCCCAAATTTAAAGTTTGCAACTGCATCCAGCGCCTGCACCCAGGCCTAAACACGACTGTAGTACAGAACCTAAATTATAAGTCCAGTATCAATACAAAATAATACGTTACAAATTTTCCTCGGTTTTGGCATGGAGGAGGGGGGTGCTTATTGGAGACGGGAAAATACCTACAACAACGAAATAAGACGTTAGGAAATGTATTTTGTCTTACCAAATTTTCAACTTGTGACACAGGCTAAAACCTATTAGAGAGACTCCTCTGATTTCATCAGCAGCTTTAATTAATTATAGATAGATAGATAGATAGAATAACCTTTATTAATAATAATAAAATAAATAAATTTTTTCAATGAATAATTGTGAAGCTCGAGTATTTATTTTATTTAATTTGGCCCTTAAGCTTTAGGCTTTACTGGGCTCTTATTAAAAATAAGCAGCTAGTTGTTATAAATTAATAATAATAAATAAATAAATAAGTAAATAAGTATTATTAATAGTTAAAACATGTATTACAATATTAAACAATATTAATGGACAATATTAAACAATATTAGTGGACATTAATCCTAGATTTTTGTTAATATGTCATTATTAATCGGGATTTCAACTTGGTTTTAAACAAATTTACATTCACAATATTTTTTATATCGGCATGCAAGTCATTCCATAGTTTCAGTCCAATGAAAATGGGTAGTTTTTGAGATGAAGACAATCTAAATTGAGGTATAACAAGCTTTGATCTACTTCTGGTCTGATACGAGTGGATTTCTTGATGAGTTACAAAATATCTATTTACCCATTGCAAATTAGTGATTTTGTTCTTACACTTGTAAATAAAAATAAAATGTGCCAGTTTGGTTATATCGTTCAGCTTTAGTAGGTTTAGCTCTTTAAATAATGCACTAGAGTGGTCAAGGAAATCAGCATCAGATAATAACCTTATTGCTCGTTTTTGGATGACAAAGATACCATTTAATGCATTGTTAGCGGAGTTTCCCCAAACAAGGGTACAGTATGTTATTAAGGAAGAACACGAGTATGATAAAAAGTCAATAAAACTTGTTTAGGGACTACATTTCTAAGTTTAAACATTATAGCAACGCTCCTTGAAATCTTTTTCGCGATATAATTTACATGATCACTCCATTGCAAATTCTTATCTAGCATTACACCAAGAAATTTTGTTACAGTACACTCCTTTATGGCGATTTCATTAACATTAAGTTCATCAAGATATACATTTCTTTTATTAGTAAACATCATGAAATTTGTTTTACTGGTATTTAGGAAGAGTTTATTGGTGGGCAACCATTTCATTACACTGATGAATTCTGAATGAAATATATTCTTAGCTGTATTAACATCTTTGCAAGAAAAAGAGACAGTTGTATCATCTGCAAACATTATGAAGTTCAGTATATCAGATGAACGTGGAAGGTCATTTATATATAATAAAAATAACAGTGGACCCACAACTGAGCCCTGTGGCACACCATGTTTGACAAACGCTTTAGTTGAGCAAACCTTATTCACTGATACAAAATGATATCTATTGGACAAATAACTTTTAAACCAATCACTGATTGCTCCTCTAAAGCCGTAACAATATAATTTATTAAGTACGTACACGTAGAATATTATGGTCTATTACATCAAACGCCTTACTCAAATCCATAAATATTGATATCATTATTTCTTTGTTCTCCTTAGCTATATTTACATTTTCCATAAGATTTAAAATAGCCATTTCCGTTGTTTTATTATTACGGAAGCCATATTGATTTGGAGATAATAAATTGTAGGATTCTAAATATCGCTGCATTCTACTTTCTACAATTTTTTCAGAAACTTTGCTGAACACAGATAATGAACACACCGGCCTGTAATTTGTTGCTTGTGTAGGATCCCCCGCTTTAAAAAGGGGTGTTATACTGTACAACCAGTTTTTAGCATTAATGGGAATATTCCTTTGGAAATACTTTGGTTGATAATTTTAGCCAAAGTTACAGATATCTTATCTTTAACAAGTTTCAATATAGGTACAGGAATGTTATGAATGTTGTTTTTTGTATTTTTTAATTTACCAATAATATTCTGGACCTCAGTAGAGGTAGCAGGAACAAAATAAAATGAATTTAGTGGGCTGGGTGGTATATATTCTAGAGGTGAGTGATCATTATTTATTAATTGTGAGCGAAGCTTATCCGCTATTGAAGTAAAATGTGCATTTAAAGAGTCTGCAATAGCAGTATCATCAGTAATTTCTTTATTATCAACATTTAATTTCTCTATTGAATTTTTCTTAATTTGTTTTCCGAGAAGATTGTTTATGGTTGTTTTTGGCCTCAGTTCTGTTTTAAAAAAGGCATGGGACTTTAATACTAACATCTATGTAATACTCATAGATCTTAAAAAAGCATTCGATACAGTGCTCAGAGGAAGAATATGGAGATGTTTGGAGGAGATTTATGGGGTAAGGGCTTTGAAAAGTTTGTATCAAGTTAGCGAATGCAAAGTAAGGACTGGACACAAAAATGATGAGTGGTTTGAAGTTGGAACAGGGGTGAAGAGCAGGGCAGTGTTATATCACCACTCCTGTTTATAGCCTACATGGACACAGTCATTGCAAGTTTCAAGCGACGTCATGAAATGAATAATAATAATGGAATAATGGCATATGCGGATGACATAGCATTCTGAACGACTGAGAGAGAAGATACCGGGTGTTTCAAAAGTCCCTCACTAATTTGATTTTCAATTTTCTTTGCAGCTAATCGACCAACGACGTTCATCTTGTGGTAAACTCTTATTCAGTAGTTGAGAATTGTTTTGAGTCTACATTTGAAGTTTTGCTCCGTTTTCTTCTGCTACCATGCTGACTCTAGAGCAGAGGTGTAAAATCGCTGCATGGCAGGAGGTTTTTCAATCTGTGGTCGAAGTGCAGCGACGATTCCGGGCAGTCTACGGACAGCATTATGCACCAGATAGGAACACCATCGTCGCCACCCACCGGAAGTTTATGGAGACCGGATCCGTAAAGGACAACCACGATCAGGAAGACCTCGAAGTGGGCGGAGTGAGGAGAATGTCGAAACTGTCCGTGAGGCGTTTACTCAGAGTCAAGAAAAGTCCATTCGGCGAGCTGCTGCGGAACTGAACATCAGCGCGACATCTATCCAACGGATTTTGCGGCGTGGTCTCAAGCTGTATCCGTACAAGATCCAGGTGGTTCAGAAGCTGGAACCTCAAGACTACGATTGCCGGGTGGAGATGTGTGAGACACTGCTGCATCACTACGAAAGAGACCCATCGATCCTGGAGCACATGTGGTTCAGCGACGAAGCTCTCTTCCACCTTTCTGGTCGCGTCAATCGGCACAACACCCGCATCTGGGGAACTCACAATCCTGCGGAGATCCGTGAACATGAAAGGGACACGCCGAAATTGGTCGTCTGGTGTGCCATCTCCTCAGCTGGGCTGATTGGTCCGTTCTTCTTCCGGATCAAGATGGAAATTCCGTGAACGTCAACGGAGACAATTACCTTCGTATGCTTCAGGAGTTCTGCATCCCCCAACTGTCAGCTGTAGCTGACATGCAAGAAGTCATTTTCCAGCAAGACGGTGCCCCTGCTCATTACTCGCGTGAGGTTCGCTCATTTCAGAATAAGCAGTTCCCGGATCGGTAGATTGGTCGTCGTGGTCCCATCGAATGGGCTGCTCGCTCGCCTGATCTTACCCCATGCGACTTCTTTTTGTGGGGCTACATTAAGAGCAAAGTGTACGCCATCAAGCCGCGAGTCCTCCCCACACTAGAAGAACGGATCAGGAATGCGTGTGCTTCTGTTACTCCCGAAATGTTGTCCAATGTCGGCCAAGAATGCGTAAAACGGTGGCTCGCTTGTTTGGAAAAAGATGGTGCCCACGTTGAGGTGTACCAGTGACTTTCCAGTAGACTTATGAAGCCAAGTTTGATGCCACCAAAATTCTCATGAATCGTAGACTCAGCAACCAAATTGTCATTTGGTTCCTCTTGTAATTGCTATTTTAATAAAATTTTAAAAATAATGAGGGACTTTTGAAACACCCTATAGAACAAGCTTTAATTGATTGGAATGAATGTTTGAAGGAGGGAGGTATGGAAATGAATATAGAAAAGACAGAAATATTAAGTGTATGTCGAAGAGAAGAAGGAGAATTTGGAGGTCAAATAGGAGATAAGGAAATAAGAAATGTTGAAAAACTTAAATATTTAGGGAATATGTTTACTAAAGAAAGTGGTAATATGTAAGAAATAACTGAAAGAATTGCAAAGTTTAGTAAAAATATCGGAATGTTATACCCGCTACTGAGAGATGAACATATGCCTCTTGGGACTAAGAAAATAATCTTCGGAACAGTTTTAACAGCAATACTGATTTATGAGTCGGAACACTGGAAAATGCGCATGGCGGATCGAAGTAGAATTCAGGCGGCAGAAATGAGACCGCTGAGGACTATTCTGAGAAAGACGCGAAGAGATAGAATAAGAAATGAAGAAATAAGAGCCAATGTGAGAGTAACGCCGATTTTGAGAAAAATCGACGCTGCCAAATTGAGATGGTTGGGCCACTTGGAGAGAATGGAGGAGGGAAGAACTGCAAGGAGGTGCTGGGAGTGGAGACCGGGGAATGGCAGAAGACCGCGAGGGAGATCGAGAAGGAGATGGAGGGACGAAGTGGAAGAGAGCTTGCGAAGATACGACTTGCCCAGCATGCAAGAGCTCGAGGAAACGGGAGTGCTGCCGGACAGGGCGGAGTGGCGAAGGAGACTGGCTCCACTGACAGGCTAACTAGCCTACCTGGGAGCTGAAGTATGAAGCATGAAGTATGAAGTTTCATTTAGATTAAAATTTTATTAATATGCTACGTAATTATCTAAAATTAGTTAAACTAGCTAAAGTGTGCCCTACGAGCCCATTTGGCCTTCTGCCTCAGTAATTGGGATGCCTGCGACCCCACAATTACTGGGGAGTCAATTATTCGGTGAATAAAACTATAGAAAAGAACGCAGCCATGAAAATCTTCAGCTTCACAAATCTTGATGCAATAGGTTTGGATGTGAAGCTTAAGATTTTCATTGCTGCGTTCTTTTCTAGTTAAAATGGACCCTTCGGGCCCATTTAGCTAGACCTACGGTGCTGTGGCCTTCGGCCCCCGAATTTCTCGGGGGCCAATTGTTAAGCTTCACAAAAGTTTCTCGTGAACGTAAAATAAATATTAAGCTTTCACTGCCTTAATAATTTCTTTTCAAAATCTTCGATATCCGATTTCAACTTTTGAAATAATTTTTTTGACAGACTCTGCCGCAAATATCATATAAGTTATTATAGATATAATATATGCTATTATATTAAAGGTATTATATTAAAGGTAGAGTGTGGACGTGCAATTTAAAGCTCTGATTAAATGTGATTAAAAAGGGACTAACTGAATTTACTGTGATCTGTTGTGGATTTTAAGCTAGATTTCTGACATCTAGAAAATTGTGGATTCTGCATTCTGGCAAAGCAGTGTCTCCGGTATCTAGAAGATTTGTGAACACTACTGATACTGAAAACAACAATGGCAAAAAACATTAAGACAGGATGCATGGGGACAGTAAATAAAGAGAGCCTGCCGTAAGTGCAAAGGGAAGAATAGTTAAATTAGCTGAAAAAGCAAAAGGATACAGTAAAACAGAAATAAAATTAATGGGAAACTTGATTAGAGGAGGAGACAAAACAGTAGATGATAGTTTTATATCGATGATAGATATAGGCCAGGGCATAAAGAATGGGTCAGACAGCCAATTACCAGAAGAGGAAATAAGTGAATTGATTAATATAAGCTTACATAATGGGGAAAACAAGTTTTGGACCGCAACACAGATAACAAGTTGTAATGATGACAATTGGGAAAAAGAAGAAGGCTGTCAGATCTGTGGTGGAAAAATCCTAGGGAAAAGTGTTGCATGTGATAAATGCAAAAGATGGTCATGCTGGAATTGCCATAATCTTAATAAAACAAAAATAAAGTCAATTCAGAGCAATGAATCAATAGAGGGCTTATTTTGGTTTTGTAAAAGTTGCGTGAGACATGTCAAAGATTGGATACAGAGAGATGAGAGAAACTTAGAACAACAGGGTGGGGAAGAAAAGGAGAGAGACACAATAATAAAACTGAAGGAACAGGAACTTGAGGAATCAAGGAAGGAATACGAGTGGTATAAAGAAAAAGATGAAAAATGTAGGGGAGAACTAGTAGATTATCAGGCAAAAGCAAAGGAAATAAGTAAAGCCAAAGATAATGAGCTAAGAAAAATACAAGCAGAAGCAGGAAAGTATAAGGCTGAGTTAGAAAATGAAATAATGGAAAGAATGGATGGAAAGAGAACAATTAATAATCTAAATGAGATGGTAGAACAGTTAAAGGGAACTAATAGAGAATTACTGGATGTTGTTGTTGCTGTTGGTTAGCCAATCAGCCCACCCTGATCGAGCAAACCGGCGGCACGCAGGTAACCGATCGCCCTCTCCGGAGTGGACCAGAGGTTCAGCGCACTAGTGATGTTGTGTTGTGTTCTATGTTATGCTACAGCGGTACAGTCTGTCATAATGTGTTCAATTGTTTGTGGTGTGTCCTGGCACAGGTGGCAGGTGTCGTCTGAGGAGTTGTCTAGTCTGTGTTTATATGTCTGTAAGTTAGGGTGATGTTCACATCGGAATCGTGCTAAGTTAACTTGATCCGATCTGCTCAGGCTGGTCCCTGACCTGTCAATGGGTGGCGGCTTCGCACCTAGGACTGCATTCGGACCGAGTCGTGTCAGTGCTTTGTGGGTTAGTGTGTGTGTGTGTTTTCTGTACTGTGTGATGTCTGTGGGGCGTGGTATGGAATGGAGTATTTGGTTATAATGTCTCTCTGGTGTTACCTTAATGGTGCGAGGTGTCGGTGCGTGATTGTACATGTAGTGGCAAGGGTGTTGTGGGTTAGTTGTCGCTGCTGCCATGAATTGTGTTCCCCTCATGTCTAAATGTTCCCTAACTTTCAGTATTTTTGTTTCTGTGTGCAGGTGTTCTATTGGTGTTGTTTGATTGCATCCTGTAATGATACGAAGTGCGTTGTTTTGTATTGTCTGTAAGATGTTTATGTGTGTTTGAGATAATGGGTGCCCAGCATGGGCTAGCACAGTCCATAACTGATTAAATATATTGTTTGTACATAAGTGATGTTGTTTCCTGTTGGTGTCCAAAGTTTGTGCCTGTTAGTACCCTAAGCGTGTTAAGTCTTGACGTACATTTGTTTTTAATGTCCCGAATGTGGTTTGCAAAAGATAATGTCTTGTATGTGACCCCAAGTATTTTGGTCTTGTGAGTGTGTGGAATGTTGGTGTTGTTTAGTGTAAGCTGTGGATTTATCTGGTGTTCTTTTGTGTTGCTTGTAAGCAAGGTGATGGTTGATTTTGTGGGCGCTACTTTGAGTCTATTGTGTGTGAGCCAGTCTTGTATACTGTTTATGTATGTTTGTAGGTTATTTGTAGCGGTGTTGTGGGTGGATGCAGGGGCGTACCTAAAGTATTTGGCACCCGGGGCGGATCCTTCCTTTGGCACCCCCCATAAATAATTTTAAAATTTAAACACACAGAAAAATATATTATGTTTGCAAGTAGATTTTTAAACAGTACAGTACTGTCATAAGCAAATTGGAAATAAGAAAAATGCAGGACATTAAAAATTCAGTGAACAGATAATACTGCATTTTATTTTATACAAAAAACACAGGAAATCCAGTCTCAACGCTCAGCCTATTCTTCAAAGGTAAATAGAGAGGATTCACAGTCTCTGCTTTCGAGCCTTAATTTCTGCAAATTGATCAATGACCTCATCAAAATTCACCTTCTTTGCATATTCATGTTCAAATGAAAGTAAAGCCAAATTTGTCAATCTTGTCTGACTCATGGTCGAGCGAAAGAAATTTTTTATCAATTTCAATTTGGAAAAACTTCTTTCACATGAAGCAAAAGACACACAGACAGTCAAAAAGAATCTCAAACACAGTGACAAGCTTGGCAAAGATTCACAAAAATCCCATTTCACAATAAACTCCAGAAACTGCAATGCTGTCCATTTCTTTGCCTCTTCAAACCTGATTTTGGCAGCTTCCAAATGCCTCCGAAGTCGTTCAATTTCCACACTGATATCTTCATCAGAGAATTCATCGAAAATCTGAGTCAAATTTGGAATATACTTCCGAAGTTATTCTTCTGTTGCAACAACCAAAGTGTTTGGCTGAATAACAACTAAGATTGACAGAATCTGATCCATTGCCTTAGAACGAATCTCCAATTCTTGATGAAAGCGATCAAGACATTCAAACATAGCCCTTTTTACTTCCTCTGGCATTGTGAGACCAGCATCCTTTGCCATCTCTCCTGACATCCTTTTTCGGAGCTTTACTTTACTCTCCCTCTTCTCTCCATAGAAATGTCCATTTCCTCACACTCTGTAGTTGCATAATGAATGGCCCTCTCCACAATTTCATTGCGCTGATCTTCAAGAAACAGTTTTAGAGCTTGGAGCTTCACAATGCACTTTTCAAGGCTGATTCCAACTGTTTGCAAATACTTTTGTGTGAGATTAATTTCTTCCAGGACTTCAGACCAGAGAGAAAGGTAACTCAAAAAAGAGAAATCACATACAGCAGACAGCAAAAGCTGAGCTGATCCTCTTGTGTCCACATTTTCTTTGGGATCGCGACGATGCATTTATAAACACTTAAACATCACTATGATACCACATTGTCAAAAATTACTGGACACTGGTATAAGTACCATGATATTGTTATAAACACCAGCACTTTATGATTTATTATAATTATTTAATGAAACATACCTCATGTATGTGGAGTCACAGTATCAAGTGAACAAGACTTGAAATGTCAGTTGCAGCCAGGGCCGGCTCAAGGTACCGGCAACTCGGGCAGTTGCCCGGGGCGCCACGTGCTAAGGGGCGCCACGTCATGTGTTTGGGATCTTCCAAATACAAAGCGAAAAATCTAAAAATAAATAAATAAAATAAAATGAAATAAAAGTCAAATGTGAAAATTTCCTGATGTGGAGTAAAATTTTCAGGGATTATAACATTATATTAGCCAATAGCATTAGAGACTACCAGTAAAGCTAAGGTCAGTTTGGCCCGACATGGGATGACATGTCACATGGGTTGATGTGGCCGCGTAGGTGAGCGTTGAGCACAAATTACATACGCCTGGCAGCGCTGCCATCCTATGATATCTCATCAGTGTTGCCACTTTGTGGAATTTTTACATTTTTTTGTGGATTTACCTCAGACAAAAGTGGCAACACTGTATCTCATATTTTCATACATGGTTCCATTTTGAGAATGTTTAGTTGTACTTTGAGTGAATATCGTTAATTGTAATAAACTCTCTATTCCTACATTTGTAGTTTTTCCTCATTGTGAACAAATTTTAAAATTATACTTGTAAGGGCGCCGAAGTTCAGCTTGCACGGGGCGCCAGCAACCCTAGGGCCGTTTCTGTATGGAATAGCATCGGCTCCGGGTATTTTTCAGAGGACAATGGCCCAAGTTCTAGGTCACATTCCAGGGGTACTTTGCTTTCTAGATGATGTCCTCATTTCAGGTTCGTCTAAAAAAGAACACCTAACTAGATTAACCACGGTTCTAAAAAGACTCCGGGATGTCGGACTTAAGCTAAAGAGAGAAAAGTGTTCATGGGTCACTAACGAGGTTTCATATTTAGGGTTCCGCATAGATGCCTCAGGCATTCATCCAACGGTGGATAAACTAGAAGCAATAGAAAATGCACCACCTCCACAAAACATCACACAGTTACAAGCTTATTTAGGTCTCCTAAACTTTTATAGGAAATTTTTGCCTAATGCATCAACTTTCCTTGATCCCCTAAATAAGCTATTACGATCTGGGGAACAGTGGAGATGGGAGAAAACTCAAAAGGAAGCATTTGAGGCTTCCAAGGACGTACTACTAAAGTCCACTCTCCTAGTGCATTATGATCCTAAACTTCCTCTCGTAGTTTCAGCAGACAGCAGTTCTTATGGAAATGGGGCAGTGTTATCTCACCACATTGATGGTGTAGATAGGCCTATCTGTTTTGCTTCTAGAACACTAACTGAGACTGAAAAACGATATGCACAAGTGGAACGTGAAGCATTAGCCTTAGTATTTGCAGTAAAAAAATTTCATTTCTATATATGGGGTCATGAATTTAAACTAATTACTGACCATAAGCCTCTTTTAGGTTTATTTTCACCTAATAAAAATATTCCAGTTATGGCCTCAGGTAGGATTCAACGATGGGCACTGATTCTACAAGCCTATAAATTTGACTTAGTACATCGGTCAGGTAAACTTCTAGGTACGGCTGATGCGCTAAGTAGGTTGCCCTTAGAAAATCCAAATGATTGTGTACCTATACTTACAGAATGGGTTCACTTGGTGGAGTTTTTGGAATCCACTCCAGTATCTGCGGTACAAATAGAGCAGTGGACAAAATCAGACCCTATTCTGTCTAGGGTCATCCATTTCTGCTCAGTTGGTTGGCCTACTAAGGTTGAGAGTGAATTACAGCCTTTTTATCAACGTCAGTCTGGCCTCTCGATTCAAAATGGCTGTCTCTTATGGGGCCACAGAGTGATTATTCCAAACGAAGGCAGGTCGAATTTAGTGAAGGAACTTCACGCTGAACACATGGGCGCAACAAAAATGAAAGAGCTGGCAAGAGCTTATTTCTGGTGGCCTGGTTTAGATGGAGAACTCGAATCATTGGTTCGTTCCTGTCAAAGCTGCCTAGAGAACAGAGATCTCCCAAGGAAAAGTCCACTTCATCCTTGGGAATGGCCTACTATACCGTGGCATAGGATCCATGTTGACTATGCAGGTCCTATAAATAATACTTATTTCCTAGTCATTGTGGACGCCTACTCTAACTCTTTGACCACCATCGGGATAATAGGTCCCAATCGGACTTACTTCTGGTAGTCAAAGGGCTAAGTGGGTGGAAATTTTTCCAACCACTTCCATGACTTCGGGTGTTACTATTCGCTTACTCCGTTCGGTTTTCGCTCGATGGGGTTTACCTGTAGTCCTGGTTTCCGACAATGGTACTTGTTTTACCAGTGAGGAATTTCGTTCCTTCGTCCACCTAAATGGCATTAGACATGTCTGGTCTAGTGTTTTCCACCCGTCTACTAACGGTCTCGCGGAAAACATGGTCCGTACTTTCAAGTCGGCCTTGCGTCATTCTCGTGGGGAGGAAATGCAAGTGGTGTTGGATAAATTTTTGTTTAAATATCGAATAACACCTCACACCACGACGTGGGTGTCTCCCTCTAAACTTATGATTGGCCGGGGAATTCGTTCAGTTTTCGATTTGTTACGTCCAAACGAAACGTTACAACATCGAGTTTTACGCCATCAAGAAAAACAGAAGTTGTGCCACGACACTAAAAGAGGGAGAGTTATAGAAGCGCAACCTAATGATCCAGTTATGATTCGCAACTATGGGGCTGGACCAAAATGGGTTCCTGCAACTGTGCAGGAGAGAACGGGCCCTGTTTCCTTCAAGTGCCAACTAGAAGATGGTCGTTCTATTAAACGCCATCAGGACCAGATATGGGAACGTGAATTGCAGAAGGACCAGAGTCTTCCGGAAGAGAGAACTGATCCTCCGGAAAATGGTTCAACTCTCCCGCCTATACAGGTTGCACCTAATCCTACTACATCAACCCCGCTCCGCAGGTCGTCTAGGGTCCCTCATCCCCCTGACAGACTAAACTTGTAGGGGAGGAGTGAGGTGACGTGTGTGTATATATATGTATATAGTCTAAAACAGTGGTTCCCAACCTGGGGTCCCCGGACCCCTGGGGGTCAGCGAAGGTAGTACTGGGGGTCCGTGAGCTTTCAATATTTAGAGAGGCTCCAATGGAAATCGTACATTTACCCACGATAAGGGCGCTCAGACTAAAATTTCAAGTTTCCTTGCTCTTGGCTAGAATTATTAATACTTTTTTAATATGCTGTATTTTAATTGCATACTCTCTTATATGTCTTTTATTTGATAGTGAAAAATGAGAAAACGAGTTAATTATTAGTTAATAAAAACAGTTTGTTTGGTAGACGGAATCTTTCAAAAACATGGGGTCCGTGAGAAAAAAATAAAAATAAAAGGGGTCCTTTGTGGTGAAAAGGTTGGGAACCACTGGTCTAAAAGTCACTAAAGGGGAAATATCACTAACTCTAAGCTGAATGGCAAGAGCAAGTCATAAACGAACCAACGCGGCTGTTCGTATTGTTTTGGGCTAGCCTAGAGATGTTTTTTCCTATCTGACCTAATCGTTGGTGCTGAGTGTAATTAGGTGGTGTTTCTAAGGTGACAAATGGGGTAGGAAGTTGTCCGTACTTAAGTATAGTTAGGGGTAATGTCTATAGCTTCTAAATTGGTAATGTAAGAGAGAGTTAGGTAGGCTGTTTGTGGGACACAGGAATCTAATGGTAGGCTCCCAAAGGAATATCTAATACAACGCACCGGTAAGTGCTTTTGATTGTTTGCTAGAACCTAAGTAACCTAACTGGGGTGTCTACCCCACGCTATCACAAAAGCTAACACACATAACTTATGTTCAGAGGAATTTTCATGGTCATGCTTCCAGTCATCAAATCCTTCCTTACCAATTTTAATGGTTCCACCAAATAACTGACATGGAACGCAGAAAATTGAACCTGTGCTCTCCGAATACATTAAATATGTTCTCTTCACCTTCTCTCTGTTGACAAGCTCTATTTCAAATAAGGTTTTACAAAAATATCCGAATCGTTCACCAAAACGTCTCTTTGATTGAGAAAAGTTCATGTTTTCTAGGTCCTGATTTATGCCATGTTCTGACACATAATGACGTGTAGCATCATTAACTTCCCATAATGCTGGGTCTTGTCCAATGGAAGTATTGCTGGAGGTAGTTGTGATGCTACCTACATCACAAAACTTAGTATAGGGTAGGCAGGATTCATGAACTTCTCTTCTAGATAATCTAAAATTACTAGGACCTTCATTAACATTTTGATCTTCTTGGAAACTCCTAATCTCGGTACATTCTAATTCTTTTAAAAGAACATCAATTTTCGCAGTTTTGTCAATGACATCTCACTGTTTTTCAGCTTTCTCCAGAGCTCTCTTCTTGTACTTCGAGACGCTTAGTCTTTTCCTCCCATCACTCATCTGAAAAAACAAATACATCTGAAAATAATTAAAAATATAAATAATATATTTTAAAGTAGAAATAGTCTCTTCCGTTTGGGGGCTAGCAGCGAATTTTAATAAAAATCGGTATACTAATGTAGTTTTGGTCACTGATTTCAAAAATAGCTTTCTTTTTTTGGAGAAATGAAAAACAAACATGTTAGAGCACTTTAAATAATTAATATGTGTTTTAACTAGCTTAAACTAGTTACCGAGGATTGTGTTAAATTTAGCCAGAGTCACAAACTGTTACTGTTTATGAAAAAGTGCTCTAAATGTGGGAAAGTGTGTTCCTTTGATAAAAATACCCAGTTCTTTCGTTGCCAAACGCGTCGGTCAAACGGTAAAAAGGGCAACTTTACGAAGAATATGGTTTTTTAAGGATCCCTGCAGATCTGTAAAATTAGCAAAAAAAATCAAGAATTAATGCCCAGTTAGGTCAATTGAATGCCCGGTTAGGTCATTTGAATGCAGTTTAGGTCAATTGAATGCCCGGTTAGGTCAACTGTACGCCCTTGACGATTGGTTAGGTTAAGTCATGATATTTTCGTTAAAAACACATTAATTATTTAAAGTGCTGTAACATGTTTGTCTTTTCATTTCTCCAAAAAAAAAGAAAGTTATTTTTGAAATCAGTGACCAAAACTACATTAGTATACCGATTTTCATTAAAATTCGCTGCTAGCCCCCAAACGGAAACGATCCGAGAAATATATTATTAAAATTAATAAAATATATTATAATTATATATTTAAAAAAGATAGTTCAGCCAAGCTGAGTAGGTCTCTAACAGCTAAATATATATCGGTAGTTAACATAAGAAATTCAAAATTGTCTTAAAAACTGCCTTCTTCTTACCTTGTATAAATACCATTACTGTACTAAACGGAGATAAACACAATCTTGTCTTTAAATTTTAAATGTTGTCCAGTTTCAAAGTTCAAAGTACGTCGGATATGACGTTATCCTTTAAAGGTATTTTCAGTATGTCGCTTCCTCGCAACAACAAGGAAATTTATACCGTTTAATTAATCTGACTGACGTCCACGGTTCTTCTTTTCAACTTTACTTTATCTGACTGCGAGTTACGATAAAACAATTTATTCCCTCGCTCAATGGCGTATCCTCTCTCTCTCAGTCCGTTGAGAGACGGGGATGTTTTCTTGGAAGGATATAAATTACGAGTTTTCCTTTTGTAGCCTTTATTTCCAAGGGTTGGAAACACCTTAAAAAAGTACTAGATTTCTTTACACTACAGAGTAATTAGAGAATCAGAACCTTAACACAACACTTGCTTAGAGAGTAGTAAAACGGTATAAACTTCCTTGTTGTTGCGAGGAAGCGACATACTGAGAATACCTTTAAAGGATAACGTCATATCCGACAATGGCAGACCTGTGCCAGGATTCAAAGAAGAAATCATTCACCCGCCATTTTGCGACACTATCGCCGAGGAGCCAGGATTTGAAAACCTGTGTTCGGGCAGAACCCCGCTACAAGGACGTCAACACTTGTTTAGAAGAGATGACGACAACGACAATTATTATTGGGCACGCGGAGAGGAATTTTACGAATTTAATTTCTCTTGGAACTTCTATGCGACGCATAGCATAGACGTAAATTCCCACAACGAAGAGGGAGAAGATTTTGAAAGACTTTAATCGTCAACGAAAAACGTTCCTCAAGAAAAAGGATTGAGAAATTACGGAAGTCGAACGCATCTGACTCTGTCTCCGCAACGTACAGAGGAAAGAAAACGAAAGAAAACGAAAACAGACGTTCTCTCAAGACGAGACGGAGAAAAACGAAAACAAACGTGCTTTCAAGACGGAATAAAAGGAAATAAAGAAATCTTGGTCACTGGAGTAAAACTGTTTTTGAAGGGTAAGATTAACATTAATAAAAGGAAATAAATAAATAAATACGTGAAAAAAAAAAGTTTAACGCATTGGTTTGAAAAGATTTTTTTTATTATTTTTCTTTGGTGTACGGAGATTTGTGTTTCGCATGCAGTATTTTTCATATATATAAATATACAAATATATTACAGTATTTTTATTGGTTGTAAACAGTTCACTGTTCGTTTGAGTTAAAAAAAACGATTTTTTGTCTGTCTGTGTTTACATTCAATTGAATTCAATTTCACTGTTCGTTGTGATTGTAAACCGATTTTTTTTTCTTTTGCAGTATTCTGTGCATATATATATATATATGTGCGTCTGTGTGTGTGTATGCATATATATATATATATCTATATGTGTATATGTATGGATAGGTGAACTATATTTATTGTTTGTAAACAATTTAAATTTTCATTGGTGAGTTAAAAACAATTTTTGTTTGTTTGTCGGTGTTTACAATGAAGTTAATTAAATTTTTCTTTCTTTTTTGGTTATTTTTTTGTGGCAAGAGGGAAAAATTGACAGTTTTGTTTTTATAGCATGCAGTAATTGGGTATTTAAATATATAAGGATTTATATATTTTATTGTTTGTAGCGAAACGATTTCTGCAAAGTACATGGTAAATTTATGGAATTTGAGAAAAAAAAATTTTTAAAGTGAATATTTAAATTTTTAATTGAAATTGTCCCACATTGGGTTAACAGAAACGGAATTTTGATTTGAGTTTCATTTATTGACTCTTGGGAAATTTTTTTTTTTACCTAATTTGTATATATATAGTTCGTGCGTGTGTTTGTTTGTTTGATTCGTTAACGCGCGAATTCGGCGCATCTCGGCGGTTACATTTTGGTAAAAGGAGTTCTTTTTTTCCCACGCTTTTTCGCGTTCCGTGCGCGAACTTTTACTTTCATTTTTTCGATTAATGAGGAAACGCATATAGATTTGTCGTCGGGTCTTTTGTTTTTCTCATTCGTTGCATCAGTCCCGTCCCGTTCCTTACAGTTATTCAGTAGAACCCAGTTCGCACCGTCGTTTTTTTTCTTCTCTTCGCGTATATCGTTCTATGAGACGCGGACGAGGGCACGGAGAACGGCAACGATACGGCAACTCCGGCGAGGACACGGAGAGCAACGATACAGCAACTCCACCCTCGACTCCTGAAACTTCGTCTCCGTTGGACCAGACCGATCCAAACATGCAACGTGGTGAAGATGATCAGGCCTCCACGGCATCCCGCCCCACTTTTAATCTCAACCGGGTTACAAATGTCCCTTCGGCGGTTCCGATCTTCCAGGGTACCATAAATGGGGTTAGGACTGGACCCACCCCACGAGAATGGATCACGAACCTCGAGACATACTTCCAGAACGAGTCGATTAGTACCGACCAGGAGCGACTCAGCGAATCGAAGCGATTCCTCCATCCCTCGGAGGGGAACGCCCTTAAATCGGTGCAAACGTCCCAAGGGCTTTGCGATGCGACCACCTGGACTCAGTTTCGGGCCAATTTTTTGGCTTTTTACCGGGAATGCCAGGACTCGCAGCCCCTGGAGACAATAAATAATCTTTTTCGACTCAGGTGGAACCCCGATTCGGGTGAAGACTTCATAGACTTTATAAATCGAACCAACGAAGGGGTGCAAATGTTTACAAAAGTGTCCCGGGATGCATGGGGGTACCGGGTACCACTAGAAATGCAACGCGTACTCACCCTGAGTGTTTGGTACGCAAATATGGGAGCTCCTCAGCGAGCGAAACTGCAAGAGGTATGCGACGTCACGACCTCAGAAACTGCCATTGACCAGCTAAACAAGGTCAGGAAAGTGTTCCCTTCTTTGGCAGGGCCTCCCCACCAGTCGAAGGCAGAGGCGAAAGTAGAGGGGATCCAAACGGTGCGGGACCCTTTTTCGCTCCCAGAGGATCACAGCAACCCCAGGCAAGGCAGCAGGACACGCCGCCCACGTGTTACAATTGTGAGAAGTCGGGGCATTTTGCGAGGCGGTGCAGGAGCGTCCCGTACTGTGGGATCTGTGGCAAGCAGGGACACCGACGAGGGGAGCGGGAATCATGTAAGAATGCGCTACAGAAAAAACAGTCAGGCCCCACGAACCGTCAGCAGTCAGCCCGATCTAAAGGGTCGTCCACGAGCCAGCAACAACGGCCGCAGTTTAGGGACGACCAACCCCAACGATCAGCACGGAGTAAGTTCCTAACCAGAGTCGGGAATAAGCGGGTCTACCTAGTGGAGTGCGAGAACCCCGAAGAGGAAGCAAGGGTTGCTACCGCCCAGCTCTCGCTCGCCACTTCGACTGAAGGGGAGGATGTACTAGACCCACTGGAAATGGATCCCGGATTCGACCCTTTTTTAGAACAGCATTTTGGGAAGCGGGGTTGACCCCCCCCCAGAACGGTCACGCGATTGTGACTATGTAAATAGTAGAGAATTAGATGGTAAGTTTTCGTTCGTACGAAGTATTAGGACTAAGGAAACAAATGGTGAGGGCTCCTGGCCTTTGCCATTATACCCTTCATCCACATTGGATGATCCTTCTTTGCCTGTTCGGCACATCCGAGCCACGAACAAGGACCTGCTTGTTGATATCACAGTTTCTGGGAAGTCTGGGAACGTACTGCTAGACACCGGAAGCCAAGCAACTCTCATTAAACTGCCCAGTTTGGAGCGGTTTTGCGGGAAACGTCAATAAACCGCAAACAATTGGGGATAAGGCCTGCCCACGTTACCCTGCGAGGAGTTACTGGCAACCGTATCCCTTCATTGGGAGTTGTTAAGTTACCAATGTGCCTCGGATCCACGTGTTTCGAGATTTCAGGCATCATTGTGCCGGGAGCGACCAAGTTTCCGGCCGATATTTTGCTGGGAATGGATTTCTTGGCGTCCAGCGCATGGAATGTGATCGGATTCCAGCACGTCGAATTTGGGAATAGGTTATATCCTATTTATAGCTCACGTGGTCGTCCCACGAGTCCGGGCGTCTTTAAATTAGATGCCAGTTCGGTGAATTACGGTCCCGAGGATCGTATGTCGTTTCGGCAGCTATGTGCCGCCGCCCAGTTTCTACAGGGACCCCCTGTGGAAGACGTAAGGGGTAGGAGCCCCAGACCGGAGAAGGGTGCAATGTGTATAAAGGCTTTTTCTTTTGCGACGAAGGACTTGCCACTATCAAATTAGTGGAAGAAGTCCATACGTTCGTGGGGAGGCAGCCCTGCCCCCAGAACAGCTCGGCTAGATGATGTCGATTGGTATGAGCATCTTTTCCCCCTTGTGTCGAAAGACGTTTCATTGGAGAAATTAGTACATGAGGTCCACGCGTTCGTTGGAAAGAGCTCATGTGCTCGCGACCGGTTCTAACGAAGCAGAACCAACGCGCAGACCCACGTGGGTTAGCGAGGCTTTGGCCTTTCACCACTAGGACCGTCCCTCTCGCACTTGTGGAAAAGTGTCCAGAGGTTCATTGCACGGGCAACCATGTCCTCGAAGTCCCCAAGGGGCTCAGAAACATAAGGATGACCCGAGAGACTTGGTTCTAGCGGACAACGTGTCTTCTGGTTCCAAACGAAAAGTTCTATCTTGTGAAATTTCGGAGGACTCTTGTCGGAGCAAGAGACCCTCTCTGAGTGTGAAGACGGTAACGATTCCACCTAGTTCCTTGGTACACACTCGACGCGTAAAAAGGAAGTCCCAATCCTTCGCAACTGCCGGACCTGATTTCGTCGGTACCATCGAACTCGATCCGAATTTTGCCATTGGTGATGTTCCTGAGGATCCAGACGCGTCACTATCATCGACACAGGCCGATGATGCGTCAGAAACCATAACCAACATGGCCGTCGAGCTTGGATCGGATTTCGTACGAGATACGGAAGACCATCCTACCGAGTATAGTCATAATGCTTGTGCCTTCGCTCTGACGCAGACTCCGATTTTGACACTTTTTCCGAGATCTCCGACAGCGCGAATTTTTCAGACCAGGAGCAATTCCTTTTGTCGTCTAGAGATCCAGTCGTTATTCAACCGTTTGAGAGAGTTTGTTTTGCCGCTCGGGTCGCGTCCCGGCAAGGAAACCCTCTTCCGGACGGAACCAATCTAGTCACTGAAAAAAACTGTCCACGAGCAACTTGCTTGTGGCACAAACGCTGGGAATTTGCCGAAATTCTGAGCTTCCAGTACTTTGCTTCAACCGAGGAATGAAACCGATCAGGTTGGAAACAGGCCAACGGATTGGAGAAGCCTTACTGGCGTATGAGGAAATTCTCGACCCCGGCCACGTCCAGATAGATATTCGCAAAATTTTTGATTCAGCGGAGCTGCCTACGGACGAGCTCCACGCGAATATCGGGAAATCTTAGACCAGCGGATCGAACAAAATTCTCCAGATTCCCCCTTGTTTCGAAACTCTAAACTG
Organism: Bathynomus jamesi; assembly: GCA_023014485.1. Classification (NCBI taxonomy): domain Eukaryota; kingdom Metazoa; phylum Arthropoda; class Malacostraca; order Isopoda; family Cirolanidae; genus Bathynomus; species Bathynomus jamesi. Next base: position 235,635 of record JAJOZX010001876.1, on the reverse strand, counting down.
TACCATCACTTTTAGGATTTTTAGTCGCTAATCGGGACGTGATTGCGCTCAAAGGTGATCCCTTAGGACGAACCAAATTAGCTCCTTTCCACATTAAATTAGAACCTCATACTCGGCCGGTATACGTTCCGCCGTATCGCATCCCTCATTCGCAACAAGCCATCGTTGAACATGTGCAGGAGATGCTTGAGCAAGACCTAATAAGACCCTCAACAAGCCCTTGGTCTGCCCCTATGATTTTGATCACCAAAAAGGATAACACTTTCCGTCCATGTATAGACTATCGTCGATTAAACGCGATAACTATTCCTGATCGATTCCCTATACCCAACATGCAAGACGTGATCCAAAATGTTGGAGGATCTAAATACTTCACTACCTTGGACCTTGCCTCAGGTTACTGGCAACTGGAGGTTAGCCCAGAATCCCAGCCCTACACAGCCTTTACGACACTCGCGGCCACTACGAATGGAAAGTTTTGCCGTTTGGGTGCAAGAACGGGCCTGCGTGTTTTTCGAGACTGATGGACATCGTTTTAACGGGAATTCTCGGCTTAGAAGTCCTTGTTTACCTCGATGACCTGATAGTCTTCAGCGAGACGAAGGAAGATCATTTGCGGCGTCTCCAAAACGTTTTCGATCGACTTCGGAAGGCAATCTGAAGCTCAAGCTCTCGAAATGTAACTTCTTCCAGACTTCACTTGTATATTTGGGGTACTTACTTTCTCCGGATGGAATCCGTCCTGACCCCGCTAAAGTTCGAACCCTGAAGAACCGCCCTGTTCCCCGTAACACGGATGAAGTAAGATCTTTTATTGGATTCTGTGGGTTCTACAGGAACATGATTCCTGATTTCTCCAAAATCGCTACTCCCCTCACCAATCTATTCAAAAAGAATGTGGGGTTCGAATGGACAAAAACGCAACAGGTCGCTTTCGAGACCCTTCGGGACAAACTGCTCGCAGAGCCCATCCTCCAGTTCCCGAACTATTCCAAACCCTTCATTCTAGCGACTGATGCCTCACAGTATGGTCTAGGCGCTGTCCTGCTTCAAGAAGTAAATGGTGTCGAATTGCCCATAGCTTATGCTAGTCGTTTGTTGTCAAAGCCTGAATACAACTATTCAGTCACCGAAAAGGAGGCCCTTGGAGTAGTATGGGGTCTGAAGTTCAAGAACATGATCTACGGGTACGACATCACCGTCAAGACTGACCATCAGCCCTTGACTTCTCTATTCAAGAACAAGCTCCTGGAGGAACGTCTCAGCCGATGGGCACTATCAGTCCAAACGTTTTCTCCTTGTATAGTCTACCATCCAGGAAAATCGCACGTCCTGTCGGACTATCTATCCCGACTCCGGGCGGATTCTGAGGCCGAAATACGCCGGACGCAAGTTCTACCCATCATGGAGGAACAATTACTTCGCCTTGCCCAGGTCAGAAATGCCTACACCGGGAAATTGCTCATGGAACTGAGTGGAACGGCAACACCGTCGAGTCCGTCCTCTTCTCACCACGGTCGTAAAGGACAGCATTTTGTATTACAGAGACTCTCAAGGGAAGGACGTCATTGAGGTCCCAGCCGAGCTCGTTGGCGTTGCTCTGCGATTATGCCACGGCTCTCCAGTTTCGGTCCATTTTGGTCCAGAACGCACGCAAAAGCGAGTCCAGGAGAGGTTCCAGTTCCCAAGTTTGACAAAAAGGGTTTCAGACTATTGCAGCGTCTGCCCGTCCTGCTTAGAGCACAAAAGTCCACTAAACCAAACAGCCCACATGCACCAATATCCCATACCTATCATACCCTGGGATCGGGTCAGCATGGACATGATTGGACCTTTACCAAAGACCGCCTCGGGAAACACACGGATCTTGGTGTTCACAGATCATTTCTCGCGTTACAACGAGCTGGTAGCTATTCCCGATCGGACGGCGGAAGTAGTTGCAAAGGCTCTTTTACGTCGAGTTATAAGGAATCATAACACCCCTTCTGTGCTTATCTCGGATCAAGCTCCGGAGTTTTGTTCGAAACTCCTGAATACCCTGTGTAAATTATGCTGGATCAAAAACACCCACATTACAGCCTACCACCCTCAGGCGAAAGGGCTCGTCGAACAACAAAATGGCAAAATCATCTCCTATTTGAAACATGTCGTCGACGCAGACGGTAAAAATTGGGACGAGTGCCTCCCGCTGGCACAATTTGCCATTAACAACGCGTATAATCGTACTCTGGGAGATACCCCCACTTCATATTGTACCACTACGATAAACGTCTTCCTTTTGATTTTGGTGAAGCCCAAGACTCTATAGAAGGACTACCAACCCCAAACCAGATGGATGAGTATAACCGCATACTCACAAATCGGGCTCGGGAAATCTTCAAGTTAGCTAGACAACACCTCGAAATGTTCATAGACCAGATGCAAGCGGAGCAACATCGCCGTTTCCCCAGACAGCGGTCTGTGATGGTTGGCCAACGTTGCTACCTTTTTGACAAAAATCGCAAGCCCCCTCACGCTCCCAAGAAATTTTATCGTAGATGGGATGGTCCGTGTCGCGTCATGCAGGATCTACAGCAGAATAAGTACGAGGTGACGCACCTCCATACCGGGAAAAGTGAGGTCATTCACAAGGACCTCATCAAGATCGTTCCCGAAGCGGAGTTCCCACCTCCTCGGATGCCAAACCCAAGGGAGGGGCATTCTCCAGAACCGCCCCCAAATGGGAATCTCGAAGACACTATCGATCTGTATGACTAATACTACTCTAGCTGCATATCACCAGCGAAACACCCTGCGAGTGTACGGACTGAGAATCACCCGCCTAGAGAGACCAGAGAAGACTCAGTCAGTTCTCTGAATGTGGAGCTTCCTTCCGCTCCTCATGCCGAGATCCTCGTGCCACCAGCTGTTCGGGATTCAGAAGTGGAACCGAGGACTCTTTCTCCTCCTTTTCCGACAGCGGACCAGAACGCCTTCTCCGCCGTCACTAAGGGATGACGAGGGCATGGACCCTACCTATCGGCTTCAGTTATGTAGGCCTCCTCCTCCGCCAGGGGAAACCCGTCTCAAGGGACGAGCACCCCCTCTTCCTGGCCTAGCAAGTGGCATGGCCTCCCTTACCCCTGCCGAAAAGGGCAGCGACCAACCGCGACACACTTACAACCTAAGGCCACTCGCGCGCTCTCAAAAGGAACCGAATACACGAAACTAAGAACAGTAATCATAACGTCGGTTTACCCCATGTACAAACTGTTTCCTTTACCGCACTTCCAGTTCAAGTGCTACCACCACACGCACTCCATATACCCGTTTAGGCGGTACCCGTACATTCATGCCCCACGTACAAATTTATTGAACTACGCTTGAAACGTGGAATGATTGATGTCGGAGGCAATGAGCCCCCAACGCGTACATCCAAAACCTCGAGCAATGTCCACACGTAACCCTTTAATGGCACAAACCCTTGAAATTTTATACCTTCCAAGCTATTGAGTCGAGTCAATTCCAAAGTTCTAAAAAAGTTCTCAAAAACGACAATATAACCTTGCAGAATTCGTATCAATTTCACTTAAGTACTTTTTCCAATAGCTCATTGAAATTCATTTCTCTTAATTTTCGTTCTTAAAGTTTGATAAAAACCGCGTATGGCTTAAAAGTGTATGCACACGGTGAACTTAGATCAGTGTTAAAAAGTGGACCTAAAGAAATCAGACTCCAAGTGCTCAAGGACACACAAGTGACGGTTAACTATAAATGTTCATTAGTGCATAAGTATTAATTTTAATGTAAAATTTAACTAATAAATATAGTGGACTAAGTACTAAGTAGATGTATTTTGTTAACTATTTCTTTTGCCTTTATGTAACATTATCTCCAACTACTTCTTCAAAAATATATTTGTCTTTATAAAACCCTACATCCAACTACTTTGTTTGAGAGGATTTTTCAAACTATCGCCCGAGTACCAACTCTGGGAGGGGAGCCATGTGGAACAGTGTTTCCACAAGAAAATAAATTTATGTTAAAATTTAAGGATATCATTCTGTTTGTATAAATTAAAGTATTAATCCTTTAAAAGATATTATTCTGTTCATATAAATTAAAACATGAATCCGTTAAATTCGAAATTTTGTATAAATCGTCATACCCCGCGAATTCTCTGCATCCTTCCTTTAACCAAACGAAAAGTACAGTGTTGCCACGTCTAGAATCTTAAACAGAAATTCCTAAATTCTAAATGTTCTTTTGACTATTATAAACCACAATTATATAAATTCTTCTGCTAAAAAGAGTTAAGTGTTGAACCACCATTATACAAATTCTTGACTAATATCAGTGTTATAATAGGACTTTGTGATTTAATAATCTTTTGTAAACGTGGCAACAAGTCAACCAAACTGGGTTCTCGTTCGTTTTACTACTCTCTAAGCAAGTGTTGTGTTACGGTTCTGATTCTCTAATTACTCTGTAGTGTAAAGAAATCTAGTATTTTTTAGGTGTTTCCAACCCTTGGAAATAAAGGCTACAAAAGGAAAACTCGTAATTTATATCCTTCCAAGAAAACATCCCCGTCTCTCAACGGACTGAGAGAGGATACGCTATTGAGCGAAGGAATAAATTGTTTTTATCGTAACTCGCAGTCAGATAAAGTAAAGTTGAAAAGAAGAACCGTGGACGTCAGTCAGATTAATTAAACGGTATAAACTTCCTTGTTGTTGCGAGGAAGCGACATACTGAAAATACCCTTAAAAGATAACGTCATATCCGATATATATATATATATATATACACAAAATATCTGTCTGATGTGTGAGACTGTTGTTCCCCCTGCAGCTAAAAAGTGCCTTTTTTCGTACTCAACAGGGAATGTTTGTTTGTTTGTTTCGAAAGACCGTGATGCCAGGAACCCCAGCGGTAAAAATTTATCCTTTCTTGTTTGTTTTTGTTTGTTTTTGTCTGTTTATGTTTGTTTTTGTCTCATGAAAGACCATGACGGAAGGCGAGGATGAATCCTTTTTAATTTTTAAATTTTTTTTTAAATTTTAATATTTTTTTCCTCATGAAAAGCCATGAAGGACAACTTATAAAGGAAGGTGGGGGACCGTCATGAAGGACGGTGAAGGATCCTCATGAAGGAAGGTGAGGGGGGGAAATTTTCAAATTGATCTAATTTCCTCTCCCCAAATGCCATCATACTACTACTGACTTGATTGGAGATTTAGTCCTATTTGTCTTAGTCACCTAATTTACCAATTTATTCGGTAAATATTATACTCCAACGTATACTGTATTTTGTGATTTTTCTTTATTTACCAATTTCTTCAATGAATTATATATATATATATATATATATATATATATATATATATATATATATTGTAGTGTATAATTATCTTGTGGTTTGTTTTGTTTATTATTTGGCGTGTATTTAGTTGTAGGTTAGGTATGAAGTTGGGAGTTAAGTTCAAGGATATGTCATAATTTTGGACTGGAATTATATAAATATGAAATGCTTCATAAATTTCAAATTTAAGTTGCTTTCAACCTATTTACGACACTTTGCGTATCATCAACAGAGTTACGTCAGTCAACGTAGCCATTTATACTGTACGTATTATTTGTTAATAATTGTAAATTTAAGAAGTATCTTACTTTGCTTATAATTTAAAACGTGTTTACATCTTGATTGAGATTGTTTCAACTCATACTGATTGGAGTTTATCATTGTTATTAAGATCACTATACGATTTACTGTGGGCGAAGTTGTGGGCATTGCCACACATGATACCGTCAACGCGAATGGGATATGCCGACACAAGTAAATGAGACATAAATGTGGAAATAATTTCGACATTATTAAAGAGAAATAAAACCTTGTCACAAACAAATAATAAAACAATTATGCGCCACTCTGTAGTGATAATCATTCACGAGGACCAGAAACTTGCACAGTAATATTTACGTTTTTATACCTATATCTATATTGAACATATATATATATATATATATATATATATATATATATATATATATATATATATATATATAATATATTATACAAAGGACATACCAACATACGCTTAGCTTCGAATAAAAATATACAAGGTTTTGTTGAATAATCTGTCGTCTAGGATACAATTCACTTTTGTAACCGAGTCTGCTGCTTTGTTACAATATTTGAATTTAGAAATGGATAGATCAACGCCACTTCACTTAGTACTCGTCACGTTACGATATAATACAGTGATTCATTTAACTCATTTAATTCGGTTAAAAGTTCTCTCAGGAATATTCTTCATTCGAGCATTTAGGATTTGTGATCCGTGTTAGTTAAACAATGAAACAAGGACACTTTACAAACTTTTTCAACTATCTATTAGAAGAGGGATGAACGTGTATGAACCTTTCATAAATATTTATGAACATTGGGTAAACTTGCCTTCGATTGGGGGCACCTCAATTTATTCATGGGTTTAACTAACACGCAAAGAGTCTCTTTTACATAAATTAATAAAAAATAAAAAATTCGGACATTCAGAAAGAAAATTAACTGAATAAATCTTATGTCTCAACTTGTTAGTGTTTAATTCAAAAGCGCAAATAAGTACTGTGTGTGTATATATAGGCAAAGTCCAGTGCATTATCTTATCAATTAACTTTAAGATTATTGAAGATGAATATTTTTTACTCGTGTGAAAAGTGATTTGGCTTCGAAGGTTTTATATATATATTTATGGGATGAATTTCACAATTAAACACTTGAAATGAATGAATGATGCAAACCCACAAGGAAAAAGAAAAACCATTCCAAGGCCGATTCGATCGGATGTACGCAATGTAACTCAGTTTAAGGGGTTCCAAAAAACCTTATCCCCCCCCCCCCCCATTTGCAGCTTACATGTTTACTTATATCGAAATAGTTTTTAGTGATTATAAAAATATATAAAATTCTTTATGTTTTGCAGGTATTAAAATTACTCTAGCTGATAAAGTGATGATATAGTGGCTTCTCAATTAATTGGTGATTCGGAGAGGCAACGTGATAGATCGCATACGAGCAATAACATTTCGGGAAGCTCGTGATGCTGGAGCCACCTTTATAACACGTTCATGGGTTGCCAAAAAGTTGCGAAGAAGTGAGGACTTCGTCAAAAGAAATTGGAATAAATCTTTGGATGAATGTGAAATGGATACAACCAAATCTGGGCGCCCAAATTTGCAACTCTCTCAGGAAACAAAGGACATCATTGAAAGCGGTACGCGTAAGCAGAAAAACAGCTGTGCTAAACTTTCTAGAGAGATCGAAGTGTTGAGAGGAAAGATCGTTAGTGGTGAGATCATTCGACTGTACCGTCATAGGCAAGGTTTAAAGCATTGACATGAACTTCCAAAGCCAAGAAAAACTCAACTTAACATCGATGACAGAATGTGGTTTGCCCATTATCTTGAAGATTGGGATGTGGATGAGTTCATGCATTTAGCTGTCTCCGATGAATTTTTTGTTTACGTAACACGTCGGCCTAACTACCAAAATGATCGAGTGTGGGCCACAACACCAGATGAAATCGATGACAATGAACATTATCGCGAATTATTAAAAAACCCAGACTGTGTTGGTGTGTTTGTTTTGTTCACTGCAAAGAAGCTCATGTGGGTGCTGAAGCCAAATGGTCAGAGTTGGGATGGACAGTATTTTCGTGATATTATTCTATCCCAGCATGTCATTCCTTTTCTAAGAAACCCAAACAATGTTAGGGATGTCGATCAGGTCACACTTCTGCACGATAAGGCCCCCTGCTTTAAGGCATTAGCCACTCAACAGTTGTTGCGGAACCAGTTGCCGAACAGCAAATAATTCCAACGCATTGTTTAACCATATGTATAGATGTAATCATAGCATCAAGTTGGATAGTTCTAAAGAGCTTTTTAAAAACAGAGATATAATTGAAAGAAATATTCTAGAATGTGCATTTATCCATTTTAAGAACAATTTCAATAACAGTGCGGGAATGTATAAAATTGACAATATCTTGTTAAAATTCCTTTTGCCTCTCATTAACGCTTATTAAGTATGTGCTAATTGTTTTGGTTTCCGCCACGTTGTATATATTTATGGGCATCTTGCCTTCTCTCTTCATTCCCTGACGACGTGTAGCTCTGAATACACGAAAGGCCTTGGAATCGTTTTTCTTTTTCCTTGTGGGTTTGCATATATATATATATATATATATATATATATATATATATATATATATATATATATATATATTAGGTCCCTGCGAATCACAGTATGTATGTGGTGTGTGTGTGTGTGTCTTTTTACTTACAGAATTTGAGGGTATTTAACATGCCCCTTGTAAAAAAGTAAGTATGAGGACATTCTATCCATCGAAATAATAGTAGAGAAATGTACTACGCTTCCATGTCTAATCTTGCACATGACTGGTTCTTTTATATTATGATTTACAATAATTAACTTTTGATTGTCCTTATCGGGATCAAAAATAGAAACTGTTTCAAAATATTGCCTTCGGTTGGTTGTAATAATAATGATGATGTATCAATAAATAAAAACTTTGAGCGGAGGAACAAATATCATTTTCCCTCAGTCGCTTGTTATGATTGGCTGTCTCGCGTAAAGTGGGTGGAGCTAATGTGTCTCGCTCAGTCGCCCGTTAGGGTCGGATCTATCAAGATGAGCGGTGTTAAAGATCACAAAGTGATTACAAGCCATACCCGTAGGGTACGTAGCCGAAAGCACGGCTTGTAATAATAATAAAATTAATAATAATAATTCACTGGTCAACAAGTTTTTGTCACAGAGGTATTTTTACTTGAACTATATGCAATTTTTTACGTTGATTACGGAAATGAAAACATAATTTTTGTATCACCCGCAGTTTTAGAGTGACACACGAATTTACATTAGTTAGGATTTGAGTTAGAATAGGAAGGGCGCGGGGTCTGCCCCTTGCTCCTCCTCTGCTTATAAGTTGCTGCACGCACGCACTGTTGACTTTCATTTGGCAGTAAGACAAGCGTAAATCATCTGTAGCTACAATTTAGGTGAGTTCAATATGCATTTTCTACTTTGATATTGCTATTACGTCTATAAATTAGTCCAAATTTCATTTTCGATTTACTCAATATTGGTTGGTGATAGACAAATTTTGGTCATTTTTGAACGCAGCGGTAAAAAACCTATACGATCAACCTATTTTTGTTCATGTGACAAAAGAAAAATAGCTTTTTGTCATCCAGTGTAACAGAACTGGGTTTAATGGATGTGAAAATAAACGAAAAAATACAAATATAATTTTGAACCCTTTCCAGATAATTTTTTGAGATATGGTAAAAATTTGCAATAATCCTGAATATTAATAATAATAACAGTCTTATGTTTGTCATCGCTTAACCTCCTTCCCAACGGTAAGATTCGTGTGACCGAGGGGACTTACAGTTTCACGTGAGATCCGAAACATGGGATCGACGACTGAGTTCAGAAGAATGGGTCGAGATGGTTCTTGAACTGAAATGATTTGAAAAGTAGGACTACAAGGTCTGGAAGGAAAGCTGGTCTCAGCCCTAAATCAACAGGACCAGATTTTGGTCTAGCAGTAATTTGCCCATTTGCGAATAGAAGCGTAACTAGGCTGCATAAAACTGATAATTAAACCTTAGTGTCGCGAGTCATTTCAGTTCAACAACCATCCCGACCCATTCTTCTGAACTCAAACGTCGATCCCGTGTTTCGAATCCCACGTGAAGTTGAAGGTCTTCTCCGTCAGACGACATGACCTTTGCCGTTACGAAGAAGGTTAAATAAACCCAAATATCAAAGAACCTCGAACAAACCCTAACCTAGACTAACATAGGTCAACCGAACATTAACGATAACGTAACCAGTAACGAAGCATAAATTTGACAATAGGGAACTGGTCACAATTTGCGTTCCTTGGCCGAAATGAGTGTACACTAACGTTAAGCTGAAGCCCAGGTTGAAAATTTAGCATCTGAAGCCCTCTTTTAGGCTCTATTATTACGTCGACAAAATTACATAGTTTAAGAACTATTTGGTTTCATTTAGTAAGTTGAAATATGATGTATAGGTCTAATTACCTAAAATTGTATACACATGATGACTGTTTACTGGATCTATATAGGGTATCTAGAGGTTATTTCACTGACGGTTTGCCTTTTACTTGATATCGTAAAAGTTTACATACTAATTGTTCATATTTTTGCCTCATCTTTGCAGAGCCAGGGCCGCCGAGAGCTGCCACGTGCCCCGGGGAAAGATTGGTATATGCCCCTCCCTCCCTGTTTATTCAATATTTTATTATGAATGTTTTTTGTGTACATGACAAGGAAACTGATTATATGTCCAAGTCACTATTCAAAATATACAGTATGAATAAACAACTCAGAGGAAAATGACCATTTTATTTTTTGAATCAATTATATCAATTCTATCACCATACATTTACAAATGCAGTACCAGTCCATGCAGCAAGACAATTGTTTACTGCAAGATTTTCATAATTAGAAGCGTACTGTCTTTGCCTCCTCTCTCGCAAAGTGGTAAATGATTCTGATGAAATTTAAAGTACGGGCTAACTGTCTTTCAATTACAATGGTTTCGAGATCTGTCAGTCGGTGTTGGGCATTGGTGGACCGCAGATAATATTTTATCTGTTTCATTTGACTATGATAATCTCTATAATATGTATGTTCATTAATTATATTTCCTCTCTGTTATTTAATCAATTGCTTTATTAATATTTTTAGATTTTATCCTCACTCTTTCCGGGCCCCCTAGAGGTCCGGGCCCCGGGGATTTATCCCGGCTTCCCCGCCCTCTCGGCGGCCTTGCAGATAGCTCATTATTTACGAGAAGATACTTTTTCTTTTGTAAAAAGAGATCAACTCCCAAAATTGATTTTGGGGCTACTTCAATACTTCATCCTTCTCTCTAACTTCCTTAAAATCAGTATCTCTGTGTGTGTGTGTGTGTGTGTGTGTGTGTGTGTGTGTGTGTGCGTGCGCGCACGTGTATATGTGTTTAAAACTGAAGTTCAAACTGAGTCGGCTCCTCGTCTTCACGAATTTCTAGCGAAGAATACAAACGTTTAATGCGAACCTTATTTAATTAATTTTTCTGGGTTATTTCGGGATGTGTGGTGGTCATGCGGCAACATCACTTTCCTCTTGACGAACTGCTTAACCGACGTTGGGAACGTTCAGTAGTTGGATGGGTCGCCCTCCTCTCATGTAAAACTGTAGGTCTCCTCTTTGACATGACCTTTGCCGTTAGGGACAAGGTTAAACGATGCCAAACATATTATTATTATTATTATTATTATTACTAGTACAGTTCCCGCCGCTTCGCTGACGGTTAGACAGGCTAAACTACAAAAAAAGAACCCAGCCGTGAAAATTTTGAGCTTCATATTGTGTCAACATTTCTGAATCTGGTATCTCCAAAAACCTCCTCACCCCCATTCATACAACTTGGGGGCTAACCCCCTCCCCCATTACCCCCACCCATCCCCATTACCCCACCCATCCCAGATTACCCCCACCCCCACCCTTCCCCCATTGCTAAACTACACAGAAAAGAACACAGTCATGAAAATCTTGAGCCTCACATTGCCGCCCGTAATACAATTTCTGAATTTTTTTTACAATTTCTGAATTTTTTTCTCAATTTCTGAAAGTGTGACGGACAGACAGACAGACGGACAGACGGACGGACAGCTCTCTTATTATATTATATAGATTATAACCGACTTAAGGCAAAATTTGGAAGGTTTTTATTTTCGATCTTGATAATGACTAATCAAAAGTTAGTTATAAGTGATAATTTAAAAAGAGTGGTTCCCAACCTTTTTTGTATGGTTACCCAAAACCCAATTCTGATCCATCTCCATTACCCCAATCATTAGATATTATTTTTTACAACTTCTGGATCGCTTGTCAGTATCCCACAAAATAGTTGTCAATACACCAGTGGAGTAATTTACCCTTAGATTGGGAAGCACTGATCTAAAAGAACGATTCGTATGCAAGAATAGATATGGAAACGTAGTATGTGCGACTGCCCCTAGGGCCACTAGAAAGGGGATGCTAAAAGGAGGGAGCGGTATCACGAAATATTGTAGGGTGCATTCCATTCTTGGTTAAAAGGTGATGCATTGAATCTTGTAAAAGTGTTAGCCGTAATAATATTTTTTACATACAGATAATAAATCAGTCGATTGTGAATATGATTCTTGTACTGGAAATGAAATTGCTGCTGTGTAATGTGATCCTTGTGTTACAAATTACTGCCATTATTTATAATATAGGTTGATAATATATTTATTAAGATGGAAGAACAGTGGTTATTCTGCACTGAGCCATAATGGTAATTTCGACTGTATTTAATTTAGCATTATTTTTTCCACTATATACTGTAATATATCCGTTCCTACCTTTCAACATCTTTAGTTTCATTTTTAATAAACATTGTTTCTTTGCTGCCTTTCTATGTAAATATACTGGAGTCATAATATAGTCAGTGTATTTTTGCAATGTGTTAATTTATATCTAACTTATGGAACTAAACTAAGTTTATCTTACTTCAGTGAATACTATAACAGCATAACTTGTTACATTTTTGTTACATTTATTTACTGTTATAATGATAACAATGCATTGAAAAAGTTTCCCAAGCTTCTGACTGTTAATTCTTTGTTTCCGTCCAAGCCTTGTCTCGAATGTACTTTCTGACCAACTTGCCCAAATGATTTCTTGGAAGAGATTCTACGAAAGTTACTCCCCCGCGAAGCCACATTTGTGGGGGAGCATTTTTCTCGACGAAGGCAATGAGCTCTATTTCTTCAACGGGTACATTACAGATGACGAAAGCCTTCGGTTCCTCTTCTCCCGTTTTCACATTAGGGATTCCCACAACCCCAACATCAAGTACGGAATCGTGTTTTTTCAACACTTGTTCGATCTTTGTCGGGGAGACCTGCGTGTCAAGATAAAAAATATAGTTACAACACGTTCTATACACGCAGTGGATCACAACTGAACCAACTAAATGATTGCCTCATTCTCTTCCTTCAAGAAACTAACGCTTCACCGATGTATCGTTTCACAATTATGTCACGCCAACCTGAATAAAGCAAATGAATAAAGTGTAAAACGAGTGACACACAGGTATCAAGTCATTAAAGTCTCCATACCTTTTCCCCATTGACGGTAATCATATCTTTGCGTCGTTCGATGATTCGAATGTAGTTGTTTTCTTCAAAATATCCAACGTCCCCTGTTCGAAACCAGTTGTCAACATCGATTGCTTCCTCTGTTGCGATACGATTATTCAGGTATCTCTCCATTAACTTGTAAAAAGAAATTTATGAAATTCAATAATGCACCGGCAATAAGATACTACCGGGTGTTCAGAAATTATGCAACTCATATATATATATATATATATATATATATATATCGTAAAGAACGACGCTTGTATAGGAGATATTCCGCGCAAGACGAGAGAGAGAGAACGAAACAAATGAAAAAATGAGGTAACCACCCGGGAATCGAACCCGGGATCTTCCGATTGCCGGTCAGATGCGATACCATTACACCATGGGCCTCACTCTTCCAAATGCCGTAATTCTTCTACATACTCGCAGAAACCAATGCCCCAAGGGGGCACCTCCCGCATGCCGTAACATTATATACATTCAACTGCAAAGAACACGCAGTATAAATAACGTAAAGAACGACGCTTGTATAGGAGATATTCCGCGCAAGACGAGAGAGAGAGAACGAAACAAATGAAAAAATGCCCCCTTGGGGCATTGGTTTCTGCGAGTATGTAGAAGAATTACGGCATTTGGAAGAGTGAGGCCCATGGTGTAATGGTATCGCATCTGACCGGCAATCGGAAGATCCCGGGTTCGATTCCCGGGTGGTTACCTCATTTTTTCATTTGTTTCGTTCTCTCTCTCTCGTCTTGCGCGGAATATCTCCTATACAAGCGTCGTTCTTTACGTTATTTATACTGCGTGTTCTTTGCAGTTGAATGTGTGTGTATATATATATATATATATACATAAATCTCCGAAAGTTAAAAGAATAAAACACTAAAAGCCGCGAAGTTGGTACTTGTCGGTTATCTTCCCCCACCAATTTTGACAGAATATTTTCGTTAAAACTAACGAAAATATCACGACTTAACCTAACCAATTATCAAGGGCGTACAGTTGATCTATTAGTAAATAGTAAATACTATTCCAGAAACAAACAGTTATAATTAATAATAGACGAACTGTACGCCCTTGATAATTGGTTAGGTTAAGTCGTGATATTTTCGTTAGTTTTAACGAAAATATTCTGTCAAAATTGGTTGGGGGGAAATAACCTTCAAGTACCGCGAAGTTTTTCGAGAGAATCTTTCTTCATCATTCAGGCGGTGAACAGAAACTAAAAGTAAGGGTTAAAAAAAAAGAAGTTATGGGACTAGTATGTTTCATGACTGCTCTCGATTTTCCTACGAAATTGCAAACAAGGGCAGTCGATGACCCTGATTTTGTTTCTGCAATCGGTTTTCTTGAGAAATGATAAGGAAAAATGTTATTGGATATTGAATAAATTTATTTACTGAAACGACGCAATACATTCCAACATCTTTTTGAATAAGTCCGAGCCATAGCCACTTCAAATTAATACAAACATCACTCATTGTTCTGCCAAAAAATGACAAGAATTAGTGCGATATCTTGCAAAAAACAATAGTATAAGAAACTCGATTAGGTCAGGTTAGGTTAGGTTAGGTTAGGTCAGGTCAGGTTAGGTCAGGTTAGGTTAGGTTTCTCAAGAAACCCGATTGCAGAAACAAAATCAGGGTCATCGACTGCCCTTGTTTGCAATTTCGTAGGAAAATCGAGAGCAGTCCATGAAACATATTAGGTCCGAAGTTATTTCGACACGAACCTTATTAAAGATTTCAGCATATCAAGTCTGAAAGTCTGAAGAGTGTTTATATGATCATCAGAAATATTCCCTGTTAAAAACGAGAGGTTCTTGGAGAGCTATTTCACCAAACCATAGTTAAAGCTACAAATATTGAAAATGATAGGTCGTACCGAAATGTTAGGTTTGTGAACTTTAGGTAGTTCATAAAAATAAGGCAACTTGGGAGAATAGGTAGAAAAGTGCTTGTCAAGCTGTGGAAAGTCCTTAAGTATAAGTTTGAGGTCTGTTAAAATTCCGTCAGTAAATTTGAAAGGGATTAAAATTTAATTTATCATAATTAGTATCAGCTGATATAAGTGCCATAGCTTTTTTTAATATAATTGTCCTTATTCATGCCAAATATATTGTTAACTTTATCTTATTTTGTGATGATAAGGTTATTGTTACGTTTAGTATAAAGTAGAGCAGTGCAGAGTAACTTTGGAATGTGTAGACCCCGATTTGGATTGTTTAACAGTTCACATAGAATAAAGTCCTTCAAACGGGATAAATCGTCACAAGAAAGCTTAAAACGTGAACTAAACTTCTCGAACGAGATGATAAAATCAGAAGCCGATTCCTTTTAATTTTGGAGCATTTGAATTGTTTATATATATATAAAAAATATGCCTGTATTACGTTAGTTTCCGAACGCCCGTGAATATATTTTTTCCACTGAATAAGATTGTATCAAATTTTCAGCACAATGAACAGTGAAAGTGTAAAGCGTTTTGGTTCAGTAAAGATGTAAATGTTTTTAGTAGTTGTGCAATAGTTTTATGGTTTATTTGCGTTTATTACAGCTCTTCCGCTATTAAATTGTGTGAGAGCATTATGTCAACAGCATGAAGCCAGCCACATTTATCTCTTATCTTAAAGTAAAATCACTTAAAGTAAACCTTTAATCATCATTGATTACCCCGACACTCTGGATGTACATTTCTCCAGGTCTGTTAGGTTCCAGAATCGGTTTTCCGGTATCTATGTCCACAAACCGAGCTCTGGTATTTGAGATAAGATTTGCAGTTATGCCAGGACGTCCTTCCTTCACTGGAGCAATCAAAACTATACCCATTTCCGTTGCGCCATACACTGTTGCGAGCAAAGTCATTCAATATTTAGTTCACTTTCATATAAGAATGAAGATATGAAAGTTATTCATGTCGTTTGTATGTTATATGAAACATTTTCACTACCTACTGGTTCATAAATTTTGATGCAAATATTGATCACGATGTTTAGAATTAAATTTCAAGAATATTTGGATTCTGAATAATAGTTTTACTTTTAACACAAGTTTTTAAGCTTTTATATGCCATCAGTTCCTACTTACTGTCATGCATGATCAATTTGTTGCCAAGTTTTTCGTTTAGTTTCTTGAAAGCGTCGGGATTATGAGGACTTCCTACATTCTCAATAAATCTGAGAGTGTGAAAAGCATTTCCAAGATCACCCATTTTGTTGAGCGCTTCAATATGGCAGGAATTCAGAGTGAGTACTTGTGGCTGAATTAAGAAATATAATGGAGTTACGCGATACACTTTGTAAAACAACTTTATTAGTCTTTTAAGAGGAAAAAACAAGAAAGACATATCATCTATTCTGATCTATTTCCATGTTGAGTAATTTCAAACCTTGAATTTTTCCATAACAGGCAAAATATGTAAAAAATTTTGGTGGTTAAAATTAACAACTCTAGAACCTTTCGTGGCCGCTGCAACTGAATAATATTGCAGTCCGAAAGCGTGGGCAAAATGGAGATTTGCAATTATAGTTTCTTGTTTGAACTCTGAAAAAATATATATATATTAAACAAAATTCCTTAACCAGTAAATATATTACAAATAAAGAAATTCGGAGTTAAGCTTTAGATGAAATTTTTAATTGTATCAATGAGAAAGAGTAACTTGAAATGTTGGTCGTTCATTTATTTCTTAAGTTATTTTCTGTAAGAGAAGTTACCAACTTAATCATTTATTTTTACTGCCCTGAACGAATACAGAGAGGAAGGCTTGAGGGAATTCCTCAGTATTTTTTATTCCATGACATCAACAGTCAACACCAAAATTGTAATGCATTACTATTTATAATCTATAGTCGTAAAAATTTATTTAAAATTATGCTTTTTTCTATTCTAAAAGACAAAGTAAAATCTACAGAATTAATACAATAAATATTTGCTAACAACAAAAATCG
The DNA here is from genome assembly GCA_023014485.1 of Bathynomus jamesi. Lineage (NCBI taxonomy): Eukaryota > Metazoa > Arthropoda > Malacostraca > Isopoda > Cirolanidae > Bathynomus > Bathynomus jamesi. The sequence continues at coordinate 218,430 of JAJOZX010001876.1, read as the reverse complement.
TCATATTTAAAGCCCGAACACGGCCTCTGTAGTGCTTTAATTCCAAGATAACTGACATGTAACCACATACTTGCCCGTTTATATAACCCGTTTTTCCTGTTAATCCAATTCCGGGACATAAGGTGCCCGGGTCAGGGACCCAACCGAACTCCGGGTAAAAAACTGCATTTCTTAGACTGTCCAAATTAAAACAGGAAGCGTGCAACCCTATTTATTGTTACCTACCAAGTGTATCTGTCATGATGTTTCTGATGATCCTACTTTTTGCGTGTACAAACTAAAGCTATTATGTTATGAAATTACTAATCCGGTTTGTAACTATCACAATTACGCATGAACAAATCTCATTACCATCAGCTGATCTCAGAGGAAAAACGTCCTCTTGCGTATAACAAGCAACGTTGTTGATTAGAGCTTTGTGCGAAATCACAATCCCTTTTGGTTTTCCAGTCGTTCCACTTGAGAAAGTTAATAATGCCAAGGATTCGGGATCAACCTTTGACAGAAACAAATTTACGTGGTTAAAAGCAAAAGTTAAAGAGAACGGACGCTCTTCAGGATTCTCGTGAATCGGTGACTGTAATCATCGAAGATGAAAGTTCATTTCAGAGCATAAAATAATCCTTAATTCAGTCATTTACTCTTACCTTCTTGGCAGTTTCCACATCCAAAGCCTCGTTCTCTGAGGAAAAAACTTTGAACAAATCCTCCCCACCAGAATGTTTGGCGCCCTCACTCCTGACGAATACTTTAAGTTTTTCCTCCAACTTCTCGATTAAATCTTTGAGAGTTTCAAACACGGAACAATCGATCACGAGGACCTTTGCTTTAATTTCCGTTAGAAAAGAAAATATGAGTTCTGTTCCAAGAGAAAATGAAGGTAAATTAAATTGAATGAAAGCCGTCATTCCGCATACATTGCAAAGATGCAGATACGAAAATTACAACAAATTTTTACTCGGAGTTAATTGTAAAATAGTGTGTGTGTGTGTGTGTGTGTGTGTGTGTGTGTCCAGTCATATAGTTTGGAAAAGCTACAGACACATACAAACACATCCTCATATGTACACATCCGGGACACCAATAACGTGAATCCTCAGGACTCTGTAACTGTCACCCATTCTCTCCCTTTTATTTATCACTAACCTTTTAAGTCGCATGTTCTGCCCAATCTATTCCTATGCTGATTATTCCACCCTTCACTTCTTTACCCACTTCACAAAGCGTCCCTTCTAGTCTGTGTGTATCATAAAAAACTCAGGGGACCATTCTGAGTTCATTCCCATATATATACTTTAAAAGAAAACACATTACACAATTTTATATTTTAGAAGTACAAATCATCAAATTTTATTTCCATTTTCGCCATGACTTCTCTCCACGGTAGTAAACATCAAATTATTATCCTTAAGTTTCTGTAAACCAGTAATTGCAATTGTCTTTTTATCTCATTCCTATTATGTCTACAGGGTGTCCCGTAAGTCTGGACCCATAGGGAAAAATAATAAAATTACAAAATAGTCCAAAAATTTATTTATAATATATTTTTTTATTATTTTTATTATTATTTTTATTATTTTTTTATTATGATCTTACTCCGCTGGAGTTTTATTTGTGGGGCCACTTGAAAGCCAAAGTGTACGAGGTCAAACTTCAGAACATTTTCCACCTTAAAGCACGCATTGTGGAGGCGTGTCAAGAAATTTCTGCGACTGTGTTTCAGAAAGTGCTGTCGCAGTGGAGATTGCGTCTTCAACTATGTGTGCGGACACTTTGAACAGATTATGTAATAAATTTTTGGACTATTTTGTAATTTTATTATTTTTCCCTATGGGTCCAGACTTACGGGACACCCTGTATAAATAAAATTTACGCAGTATCCATTTCATAAGAGAATCAACACCTAAGATCTGAAAGAATAATGTTAGCTTCTTGGCTTATTTCAAATCGGATAAGTTTACCAGCAGTATATAATACACACACACACACACACATACGAGTGTGTGTGTGTATATATATATATATATAATGTTAATAACCGTACCACCAATTTAAAATACGGTATCGAGCTCCGCAGCAGATTATTTACATATTTACTGAGGCGTCCTACCGCCATGTTTTATCCATGACAAATATATAGTTCATGTATCGCAGAGAAATACACAATAAAAGGGGAAAACATAGAGAACGATGAACGACGATACGTGTAAAAGATTAGTTAACCTGGTTGAAGCACACCTGAAGGCTATAAATACGTACATTGCTTAAACTAATCTAGGACTGCATCATCATTAGATTTTCACATTATCTATTTGTTTGTTATTTCTCTTCCTCGTGTGCAGAACACTCCTCTATACTTACGTCGTTTCTATACGTTAATATACTGCGCGGTCATTGCAGTTAAATGTGTGTGTATATATATATATATATATATATATATATATATATATATATACGTGTACAGGGTGTCCCGTAAGTCTGGACCCATAGGGAAAAATAATAAAATTACAAAATAGTCCAAAAATTTATTTATAATATATTTTTTCATTATTTTTATTATTATTTTTATTATTTTTTTATTATGATCTTACTCCGCTGGAGTTTTATTTGTGGGGCCACTTGAAAGCCAAAGTGTACGAGGTCAAACTTCAGAACATTTTCCACCTTAAAGCACGCATTGTGGAGGCGTGTCAAGAAATTTCTGCGACTGTGATTCAGAAAGTGCTGTCGCAGTGGAGATTGCGTCTTCAACTATGTGTGTGACACAACGGCGGACACTTTGAACAGATTATGTAATAAATTTTTGGACTATTTTGTAATTTTATTATTTTTCCCTATGGGTCCAGACTTACGGGACACCCTGTATATATATATATATATATATATATATATATATAATTAATAAAGATTTTGCCAATCTTGATGTCTAAAAACATTTTGATTGCAGAAATGTAGGATGCAGTCAGAAGGACGTACAGTTGACCTAACCGGGCATTCAGTTGACCTAACCGGGCATTCAATTGACCGGAGGCAACTCGCAAGTAGATAGATTACAGCACTACATTATCATATGCTCACACTACAACAATAATATTCAGACTAAACTAGGTGTAAGCAGGCAACAAATAAACATTAATAACAACAAAAATTACTGTTTTTCGCGAGTTCGTATGGAGAAGCTGGCACTATTCCTGCAAACAAACGCCAATAAAATGTTAAATATTTATTTCCGCAAAAAATGAGTTGCATATTTAGAATCAGCATAAAAAACTGTACTAGTGATAAAATTTTCAAAAACATTTGACACAGTCCAAATTTTTAATAAGATCCAAAAAATCTTACCTAAATTTATCAGTTTTGATTTAAAATGGTACAGATATACCGATGATATGACACAATTCTTAGATCCATTTTATTATGTGCTCTACTTAAAGCAGCGAAAACAATGCACTTTTAAAGGTAAATTTCGTGAACTAAATTATTGATTATTGTTTCAAAGGTTTGTAGCCAAACTTCTAAAAGCTACAGCTACAAAGAAGTTTCTGAAGGAAGTCTTCGTTGGGCCAAGGAACTTCAAAAATACTTCTATGAAGGAACTCCTCCGATGGTTGCCATTGTGTCTCCAAATATCACTGAATACCCATTGTTGTTTTATGGGGCTGCAGCTGTGGGGGCACCCGTGTGTCCCATCAGGAATGATTTTAATCCAGGTGAGACATAGGCAAGACAAATAGCACTGTTTAACAATGATTTTGTTTCAGGAAAAGTTTTGTCATTATTATAGAGTTTTTAACGCTGATTACAAAAATGGTCTTATCAATTTCCTGTCAGTATAATTTTTGAGAAATTTCCATTTTTTTTGTTTTGGAAAAAATATTCAATTTTTGTAGTAAAAGCTGTTCATTTATTTTATTATCTCGCAACTCTGACCACGTGTGATGTTTGTCTTATTATGTCGTGTGTGTTGCTACTGTTATAGTATGTGTGATGTTAATATTTTTTAATATTTTGTATAATATTTAATTAATTATATCCAATATACAATATTATACATATTATATACAATAATTGTATAATATTTTTTAAGATTTCATGGAAACTATACGTCATACGCCAAAATGAATAACATTTTCGGAATCAGCAGCGTCGACTTCATATAGACCAGCTTTGTTTGTTGCTGAGACAGAATAAAAGTAAAAATTTGTTGTTCAGTGGAATTAAACGCATTCATCGTAGGATAGGATCACGTTCATCATACCTGTGACCATTTGGTTAAGTTAAGTTTGGGAGGTTCTATTGCTACTTACTTTTGCAGAAATGCAAGTATTTGCCGCCTGTCTTTTTTTTTTAAGCGTATTAACAACAATCCACTTTACAAGATGACAAACCACGATTAAAAGCGTAAACCACAAGAATACCCAAATCATGATTAGTTGATTTTCGACATACAAAATAAGTCGGTGCTTTAAGATGCATAAGTAATATTAGAAAAAGTCTTCTTTATTTATTTTTTTCTGCAGGAAGGAGAGGCCAAGACCGAATGCTCACAAAAACGCCCCCTCATAGAAGAAAAGCGAGCCGAAATCAAGGTCTAAAGTTTTCGAGATATCTGGGTACTCTGCGTTTGAAGGATTGGAGATCATAGACGGGGGTAAAGATGAGTTGAGGAAGGTTGTTTCAGAGTTGATCAGTTGAGTAGATAAAAGATTGAGAATGCAAATTAACCCTTATGTGGACAGAAAAGGAATGAGAACGTGTTGAAAGTCTTGTGCTGTAGAGGAAGTTAGAAACTTCAGTTAGAGATTTCAGAAGAGCAAAGGCCGTTATAATAGCGATAATAAAGAGAGAGTGAGGTAACATTGCAGCGAAGAGAGAGGGATTGTAGACAGCTGGTATGAGGCGGGGATTTGATGAGACGAAAAGCCTTTGATTCCAGCCGGTTAAGTAGAGGTGTGTGGGTTGAGCCACTCCACACATGATAAGCGTACTCTATACAGGCTTACAGTGGCGGACGAGACCCCTGTACAGAGACAACAACTGACTGGAGGTACAGCACATCTAACCACTTAAAAGCTATTTTGGAAAGATAGTATGTGATCTTTTCAGGAAAGATCACGAGAAAAGGAATCACGAAAAGTGTTAAGAGACGAAGAAGGATTGAGTTGTGTACTGTTGAAAGTAAATGGATGGTCGTGTGGATGGTTATGGCGTGTAGATAGATGAAAAAACTGAGTTTCTGAGGCATTTGAAAGCCACAAAGTTTTCTCTGCCATAATCAGAGATCGTAGAAAGATCAGAGATCAGGTACACCAAAGCCGTCTCACGAGAAGCATGGAGCGACTGTTAGAAGCAGGGCCGGATTAAGAGTTTCGTAGGCCCTGGGCACTTTTCTATCGTAGGCCCCTAAATTTGCCGATGCACCGTCTATTTATGTGCCTTATTTTAACTTAGATCCAAGTTGTACCCTTGTAAATGTGCTTGTTCTCTTAACAATTTAGGTAACTAAATTAATTATAAACATAACGTAAACATAAACATCGCGCCAGCTCTGTGCGTGCTGCCACCTGTGGATAACACAGCAACTAATGGGTTTGTTGACACAGGCTGAGAGGCTACGAAGTAAGTGGCTCCATAATTTGAGGTTAGTCTGAGTGTTTTATTACGGTTTTTGCATGTTATATCTAACAAATATATTCGGTTATTCATTATGAAAATGAACTTAAAGTGGAGTGTATTTATTCCTTTGTGATTTTTATTAGATCTTGGTTTCAGGCCAGTCAGGTGTGGCGGGTCAAACTTTAAAGAATTTTTTCATCTATTCTGTTGGCCTATAAAACTTCATAGGCCATACCACAGTGAAAATACATATTTCCCAAACTTCGTAGGCTCTAAAACCTTCGTAGGCTCTGGGCACAGCCCACTGTGCCTCCTTGACAATCCGACTATGGCTAGAAGGGACGCTTTGTGAAGTGGGTGAAGAAGTGAAGGGTGGAATAATCAGCATAGGAATAGATTGGGCAGAACATGCGACTTAAAAGGTTATTGATAAATAAAAGGGAGAGAATGGGTGACAGTTACAGAGTCCTGAGGATTCACGTTATTGGTGTCCCGGATGTGTACATATGAGGATGTGTTTGTATGTGTCTGTAGCTTTTCCAAACTATATGACTGGACACACACACACACACACACACACACACACACACACACACACACACTATTTTACAATTAACTCCGAGTAAATATTTGTTGTAATTTTCGTATCTGCATCTTTGCAATGTATGCGGAATGACGGCTTTCATTCAATTTAATTTACCTTCATTTTCTCTTGGAACAGAACTCATATTTTCTTTTCTAACGGAAATTAAAGCAAAGGTCCTCGTGATCGATTGTTCCGTGTTTGAAACTCTCAAAGATTTAATCGAGAAGTTGGAGGAAAAACTTAAAGTATTCGTCAGGAGTGAGGGCGCCAAACATTCTGGTGGGGAGGATTTGTTCAAAGTTTTTTCCTCAGAGAACGAGGCTTTGGATGTGGAAACTGCCAAGAAGGTAAGAGTAAATGACTGAATTAAGGATTATTTTATGCTCTGAAATGAACTTTCATCTTCGATGATTACAGTCACCGATTCACGAGAATCCTGAAGAGCGTCCGTTCTCTTTAACTTTTGCTTTTAACCACGTAAATTTGTTTCTGTCAAAGGTTGATCCCGAATCCTTGGCATTATTAACTTTCTCAAGTGGAACGACTGGAAAACCAAAAGGGATTGTGATTTCGCACAAAGCTCTAATCAACAACGTTGCTTGTTATACGCAAGAGGACGTTTTTCCTCTGAGATCAGCTGATGGTAATGAGATTTGTTCATGCGTAATTGTGATAGTTACAAACCGGATTAGTAATTTCATAACATAATAGCTTTAGTTTGTACACGCAAAAAGTAGGATCATCAGAAACATCATGACAGATACACTTGGTAGGTAACTATAAATAGGGTTGCACGCTTCCTGTTTTAATTTGGACAGTCTAAGAATTGCAGTTTTTTACCCGGAGTTCGGTTGGGTCCCTGACCCGGGCACCTTATGTCCCGGAATTGGATTAACAGGAAAAACGGGTTATATAAACGGGCAAGTATGTGGTTACATGTCAGTTATCTTGGAATTAAAGCACTACAGAGGCCGTGTTCGGGCTTTAAATATGACGATTTTTGTTGTTAGCAAATATTTATTGTATTAATTCTGTAGATTTTACTTTGTGTCTTTTAGAATAGAAAAAAGCATAATTTTAAATAAACTTTTACGACTATAGATTATAAATAGTAATGCATTACAATTTTGGTGTTGACTGTTGATGTCATGGAATAAAAAATACTGAGGAATTCCCTCAAGCCTTCCTCTCTGTATTCGTTCAGGGCAGTAAAAATAAATGATTAAGTTGGTAACTTCTCTTACAGAAAATAACTTAAGAAATAAATGAACGACCAACATTTCAAGTTACTCTTTCTCATTGATACAATTAAAAATTTCATCTAAAGCTTAACTCCGAATTTCTTTATTTGTAATATATTTACTGGTTAAGGAATTTTGTTTAATATATATATATTTTTTCAGAGTTCAAACAAGAAACTATAATTGCAAATCTCCATTTTGCCCACGCTTTCGGACTGCAATATTATTCAGTTGCAGCGGCCACGAAAGGTTCTAGAGTTGTTAATTTTAACCACCAAAATTTTTTACATATTTTGCCTGTTATGGAAAAATTCAAGGTTTGAAATTACTCAACATGGAAATAGATCAGAATAGATGATATGTCTTTCTTGTTTTTTCCTCTTAAAAGACTAATAAAGTTGTTTTACAAAGTGTATCGCGTAACTCCATTATATTTCTTAATTCAGCCACAAGTACTCACCCTGAATTCCTGCCATATTGAAGCGCTCAACAAAATGGGTGATCTTGGAAATGCTTTTCACACTCTCAGATTTATTGAGAATGTAGGAAGTCCTCATAATCCCGACGCTTTCAAGAAACTAAACGAAAAACTTGGCAACAAATTGATCATGCATGACAGTAAGTAGGAACTGATGGCATATAAAAGCTTAAAAACTTGTGTTAAAAGTAAAACTATTATTCAGAATCCAAATATTCTTGAAAATTTAATTCTAAACATCGTGATCAATATTTGCATCAAAATTTATGAACCAGTAGGTAGTGAAAATGTTTCATATAACATACAAACGACATGAATAACTTTCATATCTTCATTCTTATATGAAAGTGAACTAAATATTGAATGACTTTGCTCGCAACAGTGTATGGCGCAACGGAAATGGGTATAGTTTTGATTGCTCCAGTGAAGGAAGGACGTCCTGGCATGACTGCAAATCTTATCTCAAATACCAGAGCTCGGTTTGTGGACATAGATATCGGAAAACCGATTCTGGAACCTAACAGACATAGAGAAATGTACATCCAGAGTGTCGGGGTAATCAATGATGATTAAAGGTTTACTTTAAGTGATTTTACTTTAAGATAAGAGATAAATGTGGCTGGCTTCATGCTGTTGACATAATGCTCTCACACAATTTAATAGCGGAAGAGCTGTAATAAATGCAAATAAACCATAAAACTATTGCACAACTACTAAAAACATTTACATCTTTACTGAACCAAAACGCTTTACACTTTCACTGTTCATTGTGCTGAAAATTTGATACAATCTTATTCAGTGGAAAAAATATATTCACGGGCGTTCGGAAACTAACGTAATACAGGCATATTTTTTTATATATATATAAACAATTCAAATGCTCCAAAATTAAAAGGAATCGGCTTCTGATTTTATCATCTCGTTCGAGAAGTTTAGTTCACGTTTTAAGCTTTCTTGTGACGATTTATCCCGTTTGAAGGACTTTATTCTATGTGAACTGTTAAACAATCCAAATCGGGGTCTACACATTCCAAAGTTACTCTGCACTGCTCTACTTTATACTAAACGTAACAATAACCTTATCATCACAAAATAAGATAAAGTTAACAATATATTTGGCATGAATAAGGACAATTATATTAAAAAAAGCTATGGCACTTATATCAGCTGATACTAATTATGATAAATTAAATTTTAATCCCTTTCAAATTTACTGACGGAATTTTAACAGACCTCAAACTTTTACTTAAGGACTTTCCACAGCTTGACAAGCACTTTTCTACCTATTCTCCCAAGTTGCCTTATTTTTATGAACTACCTAAAGTTCACAAACCTAACATTTCGGTACGACCTATCATTTTCAATATTTGTAGCTTTAACTATGGTTTGGTGAAATAGCTCTCCAAGAACCTCTCGTTTTTACCAGGGAATATTTCTGATGATCATATAAACACTCTTCAGACTTTCAAGATAAAATAAGAAGTATCAGTTTAGTGAATAAGAAAATGGCCTGCATTGATATGCTGAAACCTTTAATAAGGTTCGTGTCGAAATATCTTCGGACCTAATATGTTTCATGGACTGCTCTCGATTTTCCTACGAAATTGCAAACAAGGGCAGTCGATGACCCTGATTTTGTTTCTGCAATCGGGTTTCTTGAGAACCCTGACCTAACCTGACCTGACCTAACCTGACCTAACCTGACCTAATCGAGTTTCTTATACTATTGTTTTTTGCAAGATATCGCACAAATTCTTGTCATTTTTTGGCAGAACACTGAGTGATGTTTGTATTAATTTGAAGTGGCTATGGCTCGGACTTATTCAAAAAGATGTTGGAGTGTATTGCGTCGTTTCAGTAAATAAATTTATTCAATATCCAATAACATTTTTCTTTATCATTTCTCAAGAAAACCGATTGCAGAAACAAAATCAGGGTCATCGACTGCCCTTGTTTGCAATTTCGTAGGAAAATCGAGAGCAGTCCATGAAACAAACTAGTCCCATAACTTCTTTTTTTTTAACCCTTACTTTTAGTTTCTGTTCACCGCCTGAATGATGAAGAAAGATTCTCTCGAAAAACTTCGCGGTACTTGAAAGTTATTTCCCCCCAACCAATTTTGACAGAATATTTTCGTTAAAACTAACGAAAATATCACGACTTAACCTAACCAGTTATCAAGGGCGTACAGTTCGTCTATTATTAATTATAACAGTGTTTGTTTCTGGAATAGTATTTACTATTTACTAATAGATCAACTGTACGCCCTTGATAATTGGTTAGGTTAAGTCGTGATATTTTCGTTAGTTTTAACGAAAATATTCTGTCAAAATTGGTGGGGGGAAGATAACCGACAAGTACCAACTTCGCGGCTTTTAGTGTTTTATTCTTTTAACTTTCGGAGATTTATGTATATATATATATATATATATATATATATATATATATAAAAAGTGAACAATGAACAATTCCTACACCATCATTATATGAATTCATTGTCCATTTTTACATAAGAAACCAAAAATCACATAAGCGAGTTTTGGATAGAATTTCGATTTGTAATAATGACTTATGCACTATGACGTCATAAAATAACTTTATTCTTTTTACGTTTCCCACTCTGTCTCTAATTTGTTCTTGTAAATCTTCCTAATAATGATTTGTACTTTACGTAAAAATTCAATAACTATGACGTCACATTTTCCCTTCATCATATATCTAGTATCCAATGTATGAAAATTCTTTAACATCATGCTAAGGACGAAACACTCTATAGAAGTCATTATTTATATGTTATGAGTATAAACATTATTATTCAACCATACTCATTCTTACATTCATGTTCTTTCTTGACTGCTATCCTTTATTAATTTTATTACTTATTCATTCATCTACCTATTGTCTACTTATGCCCTATCAACTTATCAGTCTATGTTTACTCGTGTCAATCATGAAATGCAAAACTTTCGCAGTTCGTTCGAGAACGCAAAAAAACGTTCTCGTATTATTTTTTTCATTTTTATTTTTAATTATATGACCTCCCGAGATCAACTAAAAAATGCTGAGGTTAAGTGATCGAAATTCCGCTCATCACAGCAGAATTCGAACGCTCAAAGTTAAAAAGTCTCCTTTCCCTCTGATTCGAATTTATAACATTATCATGCGTTATGTTATATTATGTGTGTTATGTGCCCATGTACTTTGTATTATATTTCTAACATCTTAATTGTCTATTAATATGAAACTGTAAAAACAAGACAAAGTTACAGTAACTGTTTAATTGTAATTAACTGTAATACTTTAAATTAACAATAACTTGTAATGTACTTTAATGAAACTGTAATTAAATGTAATGATTTAATTTATAATGTAAGAATGTACTTTAATAGAAGTGTAATTAAACAATGAGTGAATATGAATTAATTGGTAATTGTAATCCATAATTGTAATCGTAATTGTAATGAACCAAAATTAATACGTATACAGTCATGTACTCAAATTGTACTTGTGTGTACTATTACGAAATGATATCGCCGTCAAAAAATGTAGACTCGGCGAAAAAATACAAATTAGTTTTTGTTATTTTATTTTTTAATTTGAAATTTGCAATCTTTTAAAACATCTGATCATGTGTTTAAAAAGGGGGGAAATTTAACCTTCAACTGTTCTCCCCCAAACATTTAAGTTATATTATACGTATATTTGTAAAAATACAGCACTTCAGATTACCACTTCATTTAAGGCACTTCTCCATTAGACTTCATATTAGCACCTCATTAGGAGGGGGCAGAGGCCCCTTGCCTTCTTAATATTTTTAGATTCCGGCCTGAGCCATGGTCGAAAGAGGTCGAACCTCTACCCTTGTAAATTCAGAGAACTAACTGTACATTTTTAGAAGTAAACTAAATGTAAGAGAAAGTTTTTATCTTTTCCTTCGAGCCGTGCTCTCTTCAGGAACTCAGTCAAGTCGACAAGTTATAAAAGAAAAGTCGATAATTTTAGTATAAGAGAAAGGATCAGAGAATCATTGAAAGAAAAGAATTAACAGAGTGGCGACCACCATTTAAGGCGACCGAAAAGAATTATAGAAAAGTATAAAGAAGAAACATCCATTGCTTGCCTCCTAACTAGAACCCCCGTCGAATCCGAACCGACTCAGGGCCATAGACGGAGGGGTTAACATATATATATATATATATATATATATATATATATATGCCATGAGTTGCATAATTTCTGAACAACCGGTAGTATCTTATTGCCGGTGCATTATTGAATTTCATAAATTTCTTTTTACAAGTTAATGGAGAGATTCCTGAATAATCGTATCGCAACAGAGGAAGCAATCGATGTTGACAACTGGTTTCGAACAGGGGACGTTGGATATTTTGAAGAAAACAACTACATTCGAATCATCGAACGACGCAAAGATATGATTACCGTCAATGGGGAAAAGGTATGAAGACTTTAATGACCTTGATACCTGTGTGTCACCCATTTTACACTTTATTCATTTGCTTTATTCAGGTTGGCGTGGCATAATTGTGAAACTATACATTGGTGAAGCGTTAGTCTCTTGAAGGAAGAGAATGAGGCAATCATTTAGTTGGTTCAGTTGTGATCTACTGCGTGTATAGAACGTGTTGTAAAGTCCAATGTTCCCTCTAATTTTTTTTAGTCCGTGTGCGCAAGAAATTTTCGTTGTGCATACATTTAGATTCATGGTGAAAAATTTAGCAAATTTTTCTGAGCGCTATTATCTTCAAAATGAAATATATAAATATTAAATACTTAATAAATATTATTTCCATAAGGTGATAGCTTGATCATTATGGTACTATTAAATGGATATTAAAAAACTGTTTACAATATTATATATTCTTAAAAAAGAAAAAAAAATTCCATTCTAAAAATATGAATAAAATAAAAAATAGTAAAATAAAATTCAACAAAATAAAGAAATAAAATAAAAATAATATTACCGTAAATTGCGGCGTATAAGTCGACCTGGCGTATAAGTCGACCTCAAAATTTTCAGCTTAAAATTCTGGTTACTCTGGTATACTCGCCGTATAAGTCGACCCCCAAACAAAAGCTAGGCTAGATTTGGAATGTGGATACAGCCTATAGCGAAAGCGTATACTGAACAAACCAATAAGGTAATTTACTAGGCCACCGAGGCCTAATGCTCTTGCTGGCATCGACTCATTACCCATACACCAACCTGACAACAATCTAGGTAGAGCCAGAGCCCAGCGTGTCTTCTTGTCTAGTTTACCCCTTGTCTAGTTTACTCCTATGGAACCCCGAGCAAAAAGGATGAAATATGACGTTAGTTTCAAGCTGAAAGTTGTTGCGTTTGCAAACTCTTCAAACAACTGTGCTGCAGCGAGGAAGTATGGAGTTAATGAAAAGCTGGTGCGTGATTGGAAGAAAAATGAAGCCTCCCTGAAGAAGACGCCTAAGAAAAAATGTACTTTAAGAACCGGCATCTGTCACTGGCCTGAACTGGAAATTTACTTAGAAGGTTGGATCAACAAAAACCGTCAAAATGGCTATACAGTTACCCGAACTAGCAGACGTACTCAAGCACTTAAGTGGGCAAGAACACACCCGGATCAAAACAAAGATTTTAAAGCAACTGCGAACTGGTGTGGTCGCTTCATGAAGAGGAAGGGTTTGGTGTTGCGGCAGAAAACTAAAATTGCACAAAAACTCCCTGCAGACCTCGAAGACAAAATTATAAATTTCCATACATACGTTATTGGACTGAGGAAGCAACACGACTGTCCACAATGTCAGATTGGTAATATGGATGAAACACCTTGTTTTTTCGATATGCTTAGCAATGAAACTGTTGACTCCAAAGGCAAAAAAAATATTCTGATAAAAAGTACAGGTCACGAGAAGACGAAGTTCACTGTTGTATTAAGCTGCCTCGCAGACGGAACTAAGTTAAAACCAATGGTTATTTTTAAACGAAAAACAATGCCAAATATAAAGTTCCCTCCAGGGGTTTTTGCCCATGTCCATGAGAAGGGGTGGATGGACGAAGCTGGAGTACATTTATGGATTGACAATGTGTGGAGTAGGCGGCCTGGTGGATTACGCAAGGAAAGGGGCTTGTTGGTATGGGACATGTTCAGAAGCCATTTAACAGATAATGTCAAGAAGCATCTACAAAGAAACAATACTGTAACTGCAGTAATACCAGAAGGGTTAACGTCTGTGATTTATTGTGTGTACAATCAATAAACTGTCATTATGTATCGTTAACTATCATTACCCCTGTAGTGTCTTGTTTAAATAGGCTTGTTTACCACTCTGTGGTAGAGGCAGGGCCGCCGCTTCCATTAGGCGAGGTTAGTAAATGCTAAGGGCGCCAAAGATCTGGGGTGCGCCAGCGCCTCCCGCCCTGTGCACGTCTGATAGTATTATGTAAGAACAACATGAAAAAAATAATGAAGGAATGAGAAGCATAGACAAATGATGAAAGGTTGTACGACGTATGTACACCAGTTTAGCTTGACTGATATTTACATAATTAACTTATTCATCTTATTGGGTCATTATAGAACTTTCACTATCACGACCTTTAACCCTTTAGGGACGGGAGTCGTAAATAAGCGATTTAAAAATGTTGCGCGCACAGACGGGAGTCGTCAATAAGCGACTCGGCTTATTTATGGCTTAATATGAGTTCCGGGAGTCGTCAATAAGCGAATAACTGTTTTTATGTGACATATGCCCTTCTTGCTTGGAAAAAACCAGTAGATATGTCCTTTTTGCACGCATATTTTAGCACTTTTGAGCGTTCTGATTTGTTACTACATATGCCTCGCTTTACTCGCTGTTTTGATTGGTCATGACACTTTCTTGAACTGTGAAATGATTTTATAATTTTATAATAAATGTATGTATTAGCAAATTAAAATAGATCAGTGTAAGGCAAATAGTTTCTTCAATACGGTACCTTGATTACTTTGTGGGCAAACCCAATCGTGAAGTGGGAGGCGGGTGGGGGCGCCAGCTGCAGTCCTGCTAAGGGCGCCAAATAGGCTGGCGCCGGACCTGGGTAGAGGTTCACTTTTTATACCCGGCGTATAGGTCGACCCTAAGTTTTGGAGAGATTTTTTCATGCTTAAAAAGTCGACTTATACGCCGCAATTTACGGTAATTGAAAATAACTGTTTTAGTTATCATTTCTCAAAACAATTTTTGGCATTTAGCAATTTAAAATAGGCTATCAAGATTAATACATGATTTTATGCATTCACAAAATAGGAATAAAATAAAAAATAATTTTATTTTTTATGAATTATGAGATAATTACTATTCATTGTTATGCAAAAATAAGAGAGAGAAGGTTTATATTCAATACGTTAATGTATAAAAGAAAAAAAATGCAAATACATAGAGTAAAAAAAATCCGTATTGCGTAATTGCACAGACGTCGGCGAAGTCGGGCGGAAGGGTTAATACTTAAAAGAGCGACTATAGAGTATGTTGATGCAAATGGTCAGACCTTGTGTAACGGTATATTTTTTAAATTACTTCATTTACTGTCGTGACTCATGATACGCTTGAGTCTGTGCGCATTTTATTTTGCTGTGTGCGCGGGTTTCACAACGCGTGTGTGCGCGCACACGCGCACACCTTAGCGGGAACATTAGTTGTAACTATACAGTATTTTTTATCTTGACACGCAGGTCTCCCCGACAAAGATCGAACAAGTGTTGAAAAAACACGATTCCGTACTTGATGTTGGGGTTGTGGGAATCCCTAATGTGAAAACGGGAGAAGAGGAACCGAAGGCTTTCGTCATCTGTAATGTACCCGTTGAAGAAATAGAGCTCATTGCCTTCGTCGAGAAAAATGCTCCCCCACAAATGTGGCTTCGCGGGGGAGTAACTTTCGTAGAATCTCTTCCAAGAAATCATTTGGGCAAGTTGGTCAGAAAGTACATTCGAGACAAGGCTTGGACGGAAACAAAGAATTAACAGTCAGAAGCTTGGGAAACTTTTTCAATGCATTGTTATCATTATAACAGTAAATAAATGTAAAAAGTTATGCTGTTATAGTATTCACTGAAGTAAGATAAACTTAGTTTAGTTCCATAAGTTAGATATAAATTAAGTTAATTAACACATTGCAAAAATACACTGACTATATTATGACTACAGTATATTTACATAGAAAGGCAGCAAAGAAACAATGTTTATTAAAAATGAAACTAAAGATGTTGAAAGGTAGGAACGAATATATTATGCAGTGGAAAAAATAATGCTAAATTAAGGGATGGGACACGAAATGGCTAGAATAGACGTTAACGTTGTCACTGACGACGAAGCAATAAATGGAGCAAACATATTGTGAGAGAATGCAATCGAGAATAGCTGAAAAGTTGCTTCACATCATCCAACAAAATTATTAAATACAGTCGAAATTACCATTATGGCTCAGTGCAGAATAACCACTGTTCTTCCATCTTAATAAATATATTATCAACCTATATTATAAATAATGGCAGTAATTTGTAACACAAGGATCACATTACACAGCAGCAATTTCATTTCCAGTACAAGAATCATATTCACAATCGACTGATTTATTATCTGTATGTAAAAAATATTATTACGGCTAACACTTTTACAAGATTCAATGCATCACCTTTTAACCAAGAATGGAATGCACCCTACAATATTTCGTGATACCGCTCCCTCCTTTTAGCATCCCCTTTCTAGTGGCCCTAGGGACAGTCGCACATACTACGTTTCCGTATCTATTCTTGCATACGAATCGTTCTTTTAGATCAGTGCTTCCCAATCTAAGGGTAAATTACTCCACTGGTGTATTGACAACTATTTTGTGGGATACTGACAAGCGATCCAGAAGTTGTAAAAAATAATATCTAATGATTGGGGTAATGGAGATGGATCAGAATTGGGTTTTGGGTAACCATACAAAAAAGGTTGGGAACCACTCTCTTTAAATTATCACTTATAACTAACTTTTGATTAGTCATTATCAAGATCGAAAATAAAAACCTTCCAAATTTTGCCTTAAGTCGGTTATAATCTATATAATATAATAAGAGCTGTCCGTCCGTCTGTCCGTCTGTCTGTCTGTCCGTCACACTTTCAGAAATTGAGAAAAAAATTCAGAAATTGTAAAAAAAATTCAGAAATTGTATTACGGGCGGCAATGTGAAGCTCAAGATTTTCATGACCGTGTTCTTTTCTGTAGTTTAGCAATGGGGGAAGGGTGGGGGTGGGGGTAATCTGGGATGGGTGGGGTAATGGGGATGGGTGGGGGTAATGGGGGAGGGGGTTAGCCCCCAAGTTGTATGAATGGGGGTGAGGAGGTTTTGGGAGATACCAGATTCAGAAATGTTGACACAATATGAAGCTCAAAATTTTCACGGCTGGGTTCTTTTTTTGTAGTTTAGCCTGTCTAACCGTCAGCGAAGCGGCGGGAACTGTACTAGTAATAATAATAATAATAATATGTTTGGCATCGTTTAACCTTGTCCCTAACGGCAAAGGTCATGTCAAAGAGGAGACCTACAGTTTTACATGAGAGGAGGGCGACCCATCCAACTACTGAACGTTCCCAACGTCGGTTAAGCAGTTCGTCAAGAGGAAAGTGATGTTGCCGCATGACCACCACACATCCCGAAATAACCCAGAAAAATTAATTAAATAAGGTTCGCATTAAACGTTTGTATTCTTCGCTAGAAATTCGTGAAGACGAGGAGCCGACTCAGTTTGAACTTCAGTTTTAAACACATATACACGTGCGCGCACGCACACACACACACACACACACACACACACACACACAGAGATACTGATTTTAAGGAAGTTAGAGAGAAGGATGAAGTATTGAAGTAGCCCCAAAATCAATTTTGGGAGTTGATCTCTTTTTACAAAAGAAAAAGTATCTTCTCGTAAATAATGAGCTATCTGCAAGGCCGCCGAGAGGGCGGGGAAGCCGGGATAAATCCCCGGGGCCCGGACCTCTAGGGGGCCCGGAAAGAGTGAGGATAAAATCTAAAAATATTAATAAAGCAATTGATTAAATAACAGAGAGGAAATATAATTAATGAACATACATATTATAGAGATTATCATAGTCAAATGAAACAGATAAAATATTATCTGCGGTCCACCAATGCCCAACACCGACTGACAGATCTCGAAACCATTGTAATTGAAAGACAGTTAGCCCGTACTTTAAATTTCATCAGAATCATTTACCACTTTGCGAGAGAGGAGGCAAAGACAGTACGCTTCTAATTATGAAAATCTTGCAGTAAACAATTGTCTTGCCTGCATGGACTGGTACTGCATTTGTAAATGTATGGTGATAGAATTGATATAATTGATTCAAAAAATAAAATGGTCATTTTCCTCTGAGTTGTTTATTCATACTGTATATTTTGAATAGTGACTTGGACATATAATCAGTTTCCTTGTCATGTACACAAAAAACATTCATAATAAAATATTGAATAAACAGGGAGGGAGGGGCATATACCAATCTTTCCCCGGGGCACGTGGCAGCTCTCGGCGGCCCTGGCTCTGCAAAGATGAGGCAAAAATATGAACAATTAGTATGTAAACTTTTACGATATCAAGTAAAAGGCAAACCGTCAGTGAAATAACCTCTAGATACCCTATATAGATCCAGTAAACAGTCATCATGTGTATACAATTTTAGGTAATTAGACCTATACATCATATTTCAACTTACTAAATGAAACCAAATAGTTCTTAAACTATGTAATTTTGTCGACGTAATAATAGAGCCTAAAAGAGGGCTTCAGATGCTAAATTTTCAACCTGGGCTTCAGCTTAACGTTAGTGTACACTCATTTCGGCCAAGGAACGCAAATTGTGACCAGTTCCCTATTGTCAAATTTATGCTTCGTTACTGGTTACGTTATCGTTAATGTTCGGTTGACCTATGTTAGTCTAGGTTAGGGTTTGTTCGAGGTTCTTTGATATTTGGGTTTATTTAACCTTCTTCGTAACGGCAAAGGTCATGTCGTCTGACGGAGAAGACCTTCAACTTCACGTGGGATTCGAAACACGGGATCGACGTTTGAGTTCAGAAGAATGGGTCGGGATGGTTGTTGAACTGAAATGACTCGCGACACTAAGGTTTAATTATCAGTTTTATGCAGCCTAGTTACGCTTCTATTCGCAAATGGGCAAATTACTGCTAGACCAAAATCTGGTCCTGTTGATTTAGGGCTGAGACCAGCTTTCCTTCCAGACCTTGTAGTCCTACTTTTCAAATCATTTCAGTTCAAGAACCATCTCGACCCATTCTTCTGAACTCAGTCGTCGATCCCATGTTTCGGATCTCACGTGAAACTGTAAGTCCCCTCGGTCACACGAATCTTACCGTTGGGAAGGAGGTTAAGCGATGACAAACATAAGACTGTTATTATTATTAATATTCAGGATTATTGCAAATTTTTACCATATCTCAAAAAATTATCTGGAAAGGGTTCAAAATTATATTTGTATTTTTTCGTTTATTTTCACATCCATTAAACCCAGTTCTGTTACACTGGATGACAAAAAGCTATTTTTCTTTTGTCACATGAACAAAAATAGGTTGATCGTATAGGTTTTTTACCGCTGCGTTCAAAAATGACCAAAATTTGTCTATCACCAACCAATATTGAGTAAATCGAAAATGAAATTTGGACTAATTTATAGACGTAATAGCAATATCAAAGTAGAAAATGCATATTGAACTCACCTAAATTGTAGCTACAGATGATTTACGCTTGTCTTACTACCAAATGAAAGTCAACAGTGCGTGCGTGCAGCAACTTATCAGCAGAGGAGGAGCAAGGGGCAGACCCCGCGCCCTTCCTATTCTAACTCAAATCCTAACTAATGTAAATTCGTGTGTCACTCTAAAACTGCGGGTGATACAAAAATTATGTTTTCATTTCCGTAATCAACGTAAAAAATTGCATATAGTTCAAGTAAAAATACCTCTGTGACAAAAACTTTGTTGACCAGTGAATTATTATTATTAATTTTATTATTATTACAAGCCGTGCTTTCGGCTACGTACCCTACGGGTATGGCTTGTAATCACTTTGTGATCTTTAACACCGCTCATCTTGATAGATCCGACCCTAACGGGCGACTGAGCGAGACACATTAGCTCCACCCACTTTACGCGAGACAGCCAATCATAACAAGCGACTGAGGGAAAATGATATTTGTTCCTCCGCTCAAAGTTTTTATTTATTGATACATCATCATTATTATTACAACCAACCGAAGGCAATATTTTGAAACAGTTTCTATTTTTGATCCCGATAAGGACAATCAAAAGTTAATTATTGTAAATCATAATATAAAAGAACCAGTCATGTGCAAGATTAGACATGGAAGCGTCGATGGATAGAATGTCCTCTTACTTACTTTTTACAAGGGGCATGTTAAATACCCTCAAATTCTTTAAGTAAAAAGACCACACACACACACACACACACACATACTGTGATTCGCAGGGACCTAATATGTGTGTATATATATATATATATATATATATATAATATATATATATAGTCATGCGGTTTGCTTCCACAAAGCTTCAATTTAATATTTAGGAGAAATCCAATGACAAGGAGGAATGTAAATGCCATGAAAAGTCTTCTTTAATGCGCAACGTTTCGAGCAATACGCTCATCATCAGGTTAGATAATAACAATATGAAATTACAATCAATAAATAAATTTGAACAAGACAAAATAATTTCTATAAAACCTATTCATTAAAAGCAAATTTTAAAAAGACTAAAAGAAGAGGGTTAAATTCAAAGTTATAAAAATTTACATATAAAATTACAAGAATTTTAAAAAGCTATTTTTAAATTACATATAGTAAATTTGAAATTAGTACACTGGAATAATTAACACTAATACAATGGAATAATTAACACTACGAACCTTTCAATGCTGGTTCCGAGGCACGAGTAATTTAAAACAAAACAAAACAGGAAACAAGCTATGGGTTGGGCGGTTGGAGAGTTATAAGTTAGGGGAGGGGGGAGGGGGGATTATAAAAAATTTAGAGGGACAGCTGAGGAACCCGTCAATAAAGTCATTTTAAGGTTGGAAGACCAAGTTAATAGATTTTTGTCACGATTAAAGTCTTTAAAGATAATAAAAAACGATACTTACTCTCAGTTGTTCGTATCTGGTTCTGATCTTGCTCAATTATACTGTTTGCCTAAAATCCATAAAGTTGGAACACCTCTCCGTCCTATTTTAGCTTCGTATAACTTACCTACCTTTCAATTGGCAAAATTTGTTGTTGGTCTCCTGTCACCTTTTGCGAAAAATGCTTATACTATAAATAACTCTTATGGATTTCAAAAAGATCTTCTTAGTGAGAATTTCGATTCAAAAAAGTTTTTTGTCAGTTTTGATGTAAAGTCGCTTTTCACGAATGTACCTGTATCAGAAACTATTGCCATTATTTTAGATAGAGTTTTTAGCTCTGATGATAGTTTTCATGGTTTTTCATGGTCTTATTTTAAGGAACTTTTAGAATTGGTTTTTAAGCAATGTTATTTTACTTTCAATAATAAGGTTTACCAACAAATTGATGGTGATGGGATGGGATCACCCGTCGGACCTTTATCAGCTGACTTTTTTATGACTCATTTAGAAAGTGTAATTTTTAGACAATCTCCCACCCATTGTAAACCAATTTTCTATCGACGCTTCGTTGATGACTCGATAGCTGTTTTTGATAATGCTGTACAAGCGCAACAATTTTTTAACTTCTTAAATTCTCTGCACCCCAATATAACTTATACAATGGAAACTGAGAAAATGGCTCCCTTCCCTTTTTAGATCTTTTAATTTCGAAAAAAGGTGATTCTATTACTACATCAGTTTACAGGAAACCCACTTTTACTGGTTTGGGCATGAATTTCTTTAGTTTTACTGATTTTAACTATAAGATGTCGTGTATAAAAACTCTCTTGTTCAGAGGATATAATTTGACCTCTAGTTTTACCTTACTAAACGATGAATTTAATAATTTAAGATCATATTTACCAATATAGTTTTCCTGTCAATATGTAGATAAACTAATAAGATCTTTCTTAAATAATGTTATAGCCCTCAACTTCCCTGTATTTCAGTGCCTAAACATATAAAATATTTCCTGTACCTGAAATGGGTCCCATGAATAAAGAATTTAAACTTAAATTTACAAAGTTGTTAAGAAAATTTTTTATCATACTGATTTTCGCATTAATTTATTAACAAAATGTCTTTAGGTAGCTTTTTCTCAGCGAAGGATCGAACTCCTGATTCGTTGCGTAGCGGTGTTGTATATTTATTTACCTGCCCAAGGTGTCTCCTTGGTACTTATATTGGCAGCACCGTGCGCTCCCTCAGGGCTAGATTTTTATTCGCATATGGGAATAAGTTGCCGAACAGGTAAAATTTTAAATAAAAAGAAGCCTCTAGTATTCGGGAACATAGTATAAAATGTAAAACTGATGTCACTTTAGATAATTTTAAAATTCTCGGTTGTAATTCTTGTCCTAACTCACTTAGAATTTTGGAATCTCTTTATATTAAAACATTGACCCCTTCTCTAAAACATGGATTCCTCAGCTGTCCTTCTAAATTTTTTATAATCCCCCCTCCCCAACTCCCCTCCCCCCTCCCCCTCCCCAATTTTTTATAATCCCCCCTCCCCCCTCCCCAATTTTTTATAATCCCCCCTCCCCCCTCCCCATTTTTTTATAATCCCCCTCCCCTAACTTATAACTCTCCAACCGCCCAACCCATAGCTTGTTTCCGTTTGTTTTGTTGTTTTAAATTACTCGTGCCTCGGAACCAGCATTGAAAGGTTCGTAGTGTTAATTATTCCATTGTATTAGTGTTAATTATTCCAGTGTACTAATTTCAAATTTACTATATGTAATTTAAAAATAGCTTTTTAAAATTCTTGTAATTTTATATGTAAATTTTTATAACTTTGAATTTAACCCTCTTCTTTTAGTCTTTTTAAAATTTGCTTTTAATGAATAGGTTTTATAGAAATTATTTTGTCTTGTTCACATGTATTTATTGATTCTAATTTCATATTGTTATTATCTAGCCTGATGATGAGCGTATTGCTCGAAACGTTGCGCATTAAAGAAGACTTTTCATGGCATTTACATTCCTCCTTGTCATTGGATTTCTCTTAAATATTATATATATATATATATATATATATATATATATATATATATATATATATATATATATATGATGCAAACGCTCGGTGCGCTTTTGCATTTGAACGAATGAAATTCACAATTTCTAGAACACATTTCATAACACTGTCATACCTAAAGTACTTGCTTACCAAATGACCACGGTGAATGATACAGTGAATAAAGAGACACACAGGATACTTGGGATCACGTGTCAAGAGCCCAACTAGGCCTACATTTTGTCCTACCACAGCTGGTGCTCCATCTGTTGCAACACTGACAAGTTTATTCAATGGTACTTGAGCATTTGATAATGCCTCATCAAGTGCGTTCTTTATGTCAACCCCTCTGGTGGTTTCTCTTAGGGTCATTAAGTCCAAGAGTTCTTCTTTCACATTTCCATCGCCAGTAACATAACGAACAAATATCGCAAGTTGAGGGTTATCTTTAATATCTGTGGATTCATCGAGGGCCAAACTGAATGCAACAGAATTCTTCAAATCACTCTGCAACGAGCATGTAATTTCAGCACTGATCTGGGAAATACGTCTCTGTAGTGTGGCGAGAAATAGAAATACTTGCTATTTGTTCTCGAAGCCTTGTGTTATCTGGAGCGAGAATTGCAGTAACATCGGCAATATTCTTCTTCACAAATTCTCCACTACTGTAGGGAAGTTGAGCACGAGCAATATTCCATGCCATAACAAAACTAGCTTCAGTAGTTAAGTCAGCTGTCTTACACAAGGATGAAAGTACAGTTTGTTGAGCAACTAGGCTAAATTTCAACATTGTTAACTTAGTCTTCCGCAATTCTGATTTGGGAGGAAATTCTGTAATAAAATTTTTATGGTTAGTTTCATGATGACGCTTTAAGTTACTGGCTTTAAAGTGATTGAGTGCCAAGTGGCAGATAAGACACACAGGCTTCCCACCCTTAACAGTAAAGGCAAAGCTCTCCTCCTACTCCTGTTTAAAAACTCTATTTTCTTCTTCATATTTCCGTTTCTTACACTTTGTCTGCTCAGTCATTTTAATCAACTAAGGGGTTGTATAACTTTCACTTGTATAGCTGAGAAAAATAGCCACTATTTGATCTAAGAAGCCAATTTTAAAACACACTCACTCGTTACTACACGCGGCCCGCAGGGTAGCTCGAGGGGTATTGGACACTGGTGAGTGGCGATTGGTATTAATTACGTAATTATCCCGCTTAGTGCCTGTCGCGCAAAAGAAATTGTCGTACGCATGCCGCATTTTATTGTCAATTCAATTTTTCCTTGGTTTTTTTTCATAGTTTTTTTTTATGTGAAAAAAAAATTATATTTGTATTATGAATTTTGTATTTTATGATAAATACAATAAAAACCAAAATTGTCTCGCGAGCCCCAGTTAACAACCTCGAGAGCCGCATGCGGCTCATGAGCCGGGGTTTGGCCATCGTTGATTAATATACCTTTCCTTGGACTGGAAAGAGCTAATTACTATGCAGAAGGAGAATGAGAAACTGCAAGGTATCTGGAAAAGGGTGACGGAAAATGCAGATACCAGTTATGGAGTGAAGGATGGTGTACTGATCAAGAACTATGATAAAAAAGACTTAACCCAGATAGTGGTGCCCACCAAGCTGCAGAAGAAAGTCATGGAGTTAGGACATGATAATTTGTTGGCAGGACATATTGGAGTTGGTAAAACCATTAACAGAATCACACAGTATTTTGTTTGGCCTGGCATGAATACAGATATTCGGAACTTCATTAAAAGCTTTGAGATATGTCAAAGGGTGCACACCAAGGAGGAGTTCCGGGCACCGTTAATACCACTTTCTGTGATATCTACTCCATTTAAGAGGGTAG
Source organism: Bathynomus jamesi (assembly GCA_023014485.1). Classification (NCBI taxonomy): domain Eukaryota; kingdom Metazoa; phylum Arthropoda; class Malacostraca; order Isopoda; family Cirolanidae; genus Bathynomus; species Bathynomus jamesi. Next base: position 193,398 of record JAJOZX010001876.1, on the reverse strand, counting down.
GCATTAATATAACTGGACCATTGACACCTTCAACACCTTCAGTAAAATGGAATCAGTATGTATTGGTCATGATTGACTGTGCCACCAAATATCCGGAGGCAGTGGCAATGAGGAACATAATTGCAATGGATGTGGCCGAGACACTCATTCAGATGTTCTCACGGTTGGGATACCCTGAAGAGGCTTTACATGATCATGGTACAAATTTTATGAGTGCCACCATGCAGGCATTCTACATGATTACAAATATAAGATCCATCAAAACTACCCCGTATCACTGACACACGAATGAACTCCTTGTAAAATTTAATGGTACACTGAAAATGATGATAAAAAAGTTGTCAAGTGAGGACCCCAAGGAGTGGGATAGGATGATTCAACCACTTCTCTTTGCATACAGAGAAGTCTCTCATGAGTCAACAAGTTTCTCGCCTTTTGAATTGCTCTTTGGTCATCAGGTGAGGGGTCCTTTCTATTTATTGAACAATTCATGACTACTCCAGCAAGGAGAAGAGAACAGTGCTACAAGTCATGTCCTGGATATGAGATATAAGGTAAAGCGGTGTCTAGAGGAGGCCAAAGTGCGACAAACCAAGGCAAAGAGGTGTCAGAAACGTATATACTATATTTCTTTATTCTTGCTCTGTGGCTTCTGTGTGGCATCACCCTCTCGCTTTTCCATGTCTCTTGTTGCAACTTCACACATTCTTTCCTCTCTCTGAACAGACTCTGATGCTTCCTTTTGAACCCATGGAAACACTGTCCCCTCTACTTTTTCCAGGATTACACCCCACTGCAAATGTAACTATCCCTGAGTAGAAGTCACACTGTAGGTCTACCTTTGTCACATCCGCCTCCACCTCCAGGATTACACCCCACTGCAAATGTAACTATCCCTGAGTAGAAGTCACACTGTAGGTCTACCTTTGTCACATCCGCCTCCACCTGAGTACCAGCAATCCCCTTTATAACTTCTCTCTTGCCTGTAAGAGCATCAGCTGTGATAAGGTCTGCTCGCATAGCCACTGTATCACAGCCTGTGTCTCGCAACACCACCACTGTCCTACCATTCAATTTCCCTTCCACCAATGGGAAACTATTATTTGACTTCACTGTGCCTGCTACACAAACTTTAGCCTCCACTTCCTCCTCCTGCATCTCCATCTCTGCCACCATTGCTACTCTGCTATTCTCGTCTTTCATTTGTTGTTGCTGGTCTGACTGTTGCGTCCCTGTACCATTCTCCTTACAATGTATGGCTATGTGACCCACCCTATCACAGACTTCCCCTGTGGATTCTCCCTTTTCTGCTTCACCCCTTGGGGTTTTCCCTTAACAAAGGCCTTTCTGCTACCTTCACCTACTGCATGTGCACTCAAATACATTTGTGCCACATTGGCTACCTCTTACACAGACATTTTGTAAATTTTATGTACAGGGTGTCCCAGAAGTCTGGACCCATAGGGAAAATAGATATTATATTTTTAAAGTGAAACAAACGCATTTCTAATATCAGTTTTGTATATTTCAGGAAAAAATACCCTGATCGTTCAGTATACCAATCAAGAGAAGGTTGAACTAGTATTGCTATATGTTTCCGGAAAAAGCCAGGAGGCATGTTCGTGAAATAACTGCCGTGCCTCCCTCTGGAACCCTTGTACTTAGTTTCCAGATAAATTAGTTTTCTTTTATTGGGCAACCAACAATTGAAACGGATTGTTCTACTTGCGGATACTCCAGAGAAGCCTCCACTGCTCTTGACTCTGGATCTTTGTCCTTGTGCCAGCTTGCAATTTTTCTCAGCACCCACTAAGAACTTTTCCTGTCTGGCTAGTGTTCATTTGTCTATAGCTAGGCCCCTCTGTCCTTTACACCCATTCAAGCTAGCGTTACTAGCAAACCGACGAGCTGTTCAGTGCCTCCATTGATTTTTACCTTTAAATAAAATTATATAAATATCTATGCCCTGAAACAGTTGCCCCACCGTATTCTTACATAATATCCAAATCTTGCCCTACACACAGTATCGATATCTTTGACTTACAACAGCATGAGTATTTATCTGATCTCAGCCTATATGTCCATTTACATTCTACTCTTGGCCTTAGCCAATATGAGAAATTTGGCAGTAGTAGTGGTAGTAGTAGTATACCAACTTCAACAGATTATAGGGACTCCAAATCTCATGCAAAACGAGTGATACCCATGTCCCTTTAGTCATGCCATTTATCCAGAAGGGGACTCAACAAGCTTGCAATTTGTAATATAGTTTGGAGAGTAATGCCTATCGGGTCATCTCTGCCAAATTTCTCAATTTGGACCTCAACCCACATTCTGTTTTTACTTAGGTCCTAATCTCTCAAACAGTGTTTGCCCTTCCTCTGTTGGACTAGTATCTACTTATTTATTAACAACATTTATTGCCTACTTCCTACTTCAGAGATTCAATTAGTTTGATACAATCATAATCGTTTAGACTACCAAGCTTTACCATTTGTCTGGCCCACATCGGGTTTCACAAGAACCATATTGCCCTAGGTTATGTGGCAACTTTACAATAATCAGTTGTTCCCACGTGACCAATTCTGGCCAATCAGGAGCTTTGTAACAGATACAGGGAGCTGGTCTCTGTGAAGCTCGATATGTCCCCTATATCTTAACTGACATCTGTTGTTATAGGTAAACTTGTCTTTACCAAGGTCATCTGCTAGATAACTCGCATCTATTTTTTCTTACACTCTAATCAATTTAAAGCTCGCCTTATGATGTGCCCAAACAACATTTCCAACTTAGCGACACAACACTCAATCCTATGGTAGAATGAAGGAATTTTTTTTGTTTATTTTGTGTCATACCCCGTATCCATCTTGCCATACACCACAATTCATGCTAAAATTCACCAGATCCACTTCCATACACACCGCACCAATTTTGACATGCTACAGAAGTAAATTCACGGTTCGTTGTTCATAACCGTAGCCAATAACACTTAAATACGTCGTCGATTTAGGAGACATTCGAGTATGCTCATCGGATCTACGAGATCATAACACAGACACTTTAAAATACTAACAATAGCTTAACCTAAACTAACTTAATCTAAATCACAATATACTTTTCGACAGAATGCCGAATCGATCATATGTCGCAATCCCAGACTCAGGTTCGGCTAATAATTATCGTCAACAAATTTTAACAACTTTCCTATATCTAACATAAAAATGGTATTTTAGATAATTTTTATATGCTGATTTCTAAAATAAAAATTTTCCATCATGTCCAGATTTTTAGTTATGACGTCATCATAAAAAAAAAATATATATATATATATATGGGAATGAACTCAGAATGGTTCCCTGAGTTTTTTATGATACACACAGACTGTGCATGGAACAAGGAACTCTTCTGGGATAATTAAATCCACTATAGTCCGAATAAGTAATGGTAAATGACAAATACCATAGTTTTTCTTTTTCATGATGCAAGCCCGACGTGGGCAACGGGTCTCTCGCAAAGAGGTCCCATAAATATAGCTTCCCTCACCAGTATCTGCAAAGCAGATCCAGCTTTGGGACATGGATCTAGGGTTTAAAGCAGCCTAGCCCCACTACATTTAGAACCTCAACGAGTCTTTTACTTATATTGAGGTTCTAAATGTAGTGGGGCTAGGCTGCTTTAAACCCTAGATCCATGTCCCAAAGCTGGATCCTGTCTGCTTTGCAGATAGCTGGTGAGGGAAGCTATATTTATGGGACCTCTTTGCGAGAGACCCGTTGCCCACGTCGGGCTTGCATCATGAAAAAGAAAAACTATGGTATTTGTCATTTACCATTACTTATTCGGACTATAGTGGATTTAATTATCCCAGAAGAGTTCCTTGTTCCATGCACAGTCTGTGTGTATCATATATATATATATATATATATATATATATATATATATATATATATACAAACCTATATGCAAAACCTATATGCAAAGCTTTACATATGTCTACGTTAAATTGCATCTGCCACTTATCCGTCCACTCCATAATCCTATTTACATCGTCTTGGAGCCTATTTCCATCGTCCTCGTTAACAACTTTACCACCTATTTTAGTATCGTCCGCGAATTTTGACACGTTACTAGTCAACCCTACATCTATGTCGTTAATGTAGATTACGAATAGCAATGGGCCTAACACTGAACCCTGTGGGACACCGCTACCTACATCCAACCACCCCGATTCACTACCATTAACAACGACCCTCTGTCTCCACCGTGCGCTTTAACCTTCGCAATTAATCTTCTATGCGGAACTGTATCGAACGTCTTTTTACAATCTAAATAAATAACGTCAGCCGCTTTATGGCTATCGTATTCGCGCACTATTTCGTTATAAAATTCTAACAAATTAGTTAAAAATCGAAAATCGTAAAAATCGACCCTAAATATTAATTTTTTTCCTTTCGGATGGCCAAAATCGAGTTCCCCGGCACGAATTACATCAGAATAGACCATTCACCAACTTTTTTTGCGATCGGGGGGTAGGGGGTAGGGTCTTAAATCCAGTGCTGACTCATAGCACCGGATATAAGAACTAATATTACATTATTTTTGTTTTGTTCTCTCCAGATTCCTATTTAGGTACCTAGAATGTTAAAAGTTTGTATTAAAATATGTTATTTAATTTTAAAATATCAGTAATAAATAAAATATAGTTAAAATCTTATTAAATTAAATTATGGCTACTAGAAAAAGAAGTCACAATGCAACCTTCGGATATCCAGCAAAATTTTCATCTGCCATGATGCCATCAAAAGCTGATGTTGTAAGGCACTTCCATTTTATTGTTAGAGAGGAAGAATCTAAAGCACAGGGTAAAATAAGTAAAAATGATTGCTATAAAGTATATATACAGGGCGTTCATAAAAGATCTGAACGATTTGATTCGTTACTATTTTTCATACTAAATAAGATATAAAGCATGAAGTATGTGTAACCGATAGAGCAAGTAATAAAGAACTACAAATCAGGATCATGGATGCAACAGCGATGGTCGATGCTGGCATGCTTGAACGCACATGGCGAGAAATTGAATATCGATTGGATGTTGTACGGGCGATCAATGGCGCACATGTTGAAGTTTATTAAATATGTTTGTAAAACTTTTAGCTGTGCGGAGTCACATGGACAAACTTGTTTCTTTGTATGTTATTGGATTATCACATTAAGAAAGATTGAAATCGTTCACATCTTTTATGAACACTCTGTGTAATGTAGCATATTAATAAGGGTTTCCCTGAACTGACTGCAAAAAGCTAATGAGAATTTTTCCACGAATTCTTTACTTTCAAAGACAAATCATACTACATTTATATATGAACTATACAACCATATTACAACTAAATTTATTACTAAACAAAGAAGCAGGCACGTGCACAGGGGGGGGGGGACTTGGGGTGCTTGAGCCCCTGCCCTTTTTCTTCTTCATATCAAAAGTGCCCTTTTAGTCAAAATTCATAAATATATTGATTCGACATAAATTTGAATTAATTAGTTATATTTTTATTTAGTTACTGCTACTTCAACAGATTTTCAAAACTGGAATTACTTTAAATAGCCCACAGTATATTTCTATAAATCTTTAATTTATAGTTTCATATTATTCCATATTTAAATGTATATACAGCAGAATACTAATTTATATGATGAGCAAGCTAAAAGTCAATATAAGTAAAATTGAATAATAATTGTAAATACACTCCAATATTTCAATATCTTCATATCTTTTGAAAATCTTGCAATAAAAACATGCCTTTTTACAACAAATTTTCATTTATTTTCTTTAATCAGCTTTATATACAAAAATAATGCATTGAATTTAATGGAATTTAAGAATATTTACCACATACAATTTTAAAATTTTTCTTTGTGTGTGTATACATATATATAGCCTATATGGCATTGCGGATTTCATTTTTAAAAATGTTAGGGGAGTGCCCTTTTTTCAACTGAGCCCCTGCCCTTCTGAAAGTCTGTGCACGTCACTGCAAAGAAGCGACTAACTCAACTTTTGGTGGAAAAATGGTAGCATGTTGGTTGACTTCTTTTTGTATCACATTTCACTTTCTTTCTGAATAAACCAACAGGAGTCTCCCATCATTACTGGGTCTCATCTGCCTTGATAACGTGGTTTCATTGTAGAAATAGCGTGATGGAAAAATATAAATGATAACGTCATAGCTAAAAATCTAGACGTGAAGAAAAATTTTGAGCTTCATTTTTAAAATCATCGTATCAAAATTAATTAAAATCACATATTTCAGTATCAGATACAAAAAACCTTGTTGACATATTTGCGGCGGATTTGTCCTTTCGAATTTAGAAACTGTAAAGTTTCCAGTGTGGGTGGTGAGACAATGGCAATAGCATGAAGTATGTACAATTTTGACATTGTCACACCAACGTGTGAAATGTCTACATACTTTAAAGAATAATGTACACAAATTATTAATGGGTTTCTTTTATTTGCAGAACAAAAGAAAAACAACAGAAGATAAAGTGTAATTTTCCAAAAACAATTGGAAGGGATTAATTAAAGAATAAGTGTCGATATAACAAAGAAAGAAGAAGAAGAAATATAAGAAATGGAGCATTCAACAGACAAAAAGTAAGATAAAATTCACAAAAATTGTATGAATAAAAGTTTTGTTTCCGCAACATTTGGTCTTCCTAAACACTGATCTTCTAAATTCTAAAATAAGGAAAACATCCGTGAAAATGCTGCACTGAAGTTACCCTTCTCCACTTAACTAAAGTAATTACATAAATTATATCATGCGTTCTAGTCCGTAATCTCATTTATTTATTTATTTATTTATTTTTTAAAGGAAAAGATATTCAGCCTCTGGTCTAGTCAAAGCTAGCTACCTACTCTAACTTTCGTTTTATGCAGAAGGAGGGTGCCCGAGGGCGAGCACTCGCAAAAATGTCTCCCATGAAAGGCGAAGGAGAGACCCAAAACCAAGGTTCATATGTTTTCGAGATGTCTGAACACTGTGTTTGAAAAATTGGAGGTCATAGACAGGGGGAAAGATGGATTGAGGAAGGTTGTTCCAGAGTTGACAGGTTGAGTAGATAAAAGATTGAGAATACCGATGAATGAATTATGAATAAATAATGTTTCAAATTACAACACAATCTACTCTGTTGTATATGAATAAGATGCTGAGGAATACAACTTGACACGTCCTTTCTATAAAAAGTTATAGTAGAAAATGATAACTGCATAATAACTTGGCACGCACTATATATTATATACGAGTATAACCTTGCTTTCGGATAATTCCCGGAAGCATGGAAATCCCTGCTTGTAATACCCGGTCGGTCTCTACCAGAATTAGCAACGGGCTGCCTCCCTCCAGCCTGTAGGGGAGTGGGATCAGACCCCCTTGAGGAACTACCGCCATTACCTGATACTGCTGATAAAGCTGAAATGCAGAGGGCTCTGCATTCAAGGACCCAAGATTAAGCTGAGGTACAGAGGGCTCTGCAGTATGTGCAGTGGCGGATTTCATTGAGGCACTTGAGGCTGAAGCCTCAGGCCCCATGCTTGAGGGGAACCCCCAATCAAAGTGGATCCAGTCAAGTGAGGTTGACTGTGTTAATTTCAATGGAGTTTATTTCTGTGTTAATATGCCAGATATTGCCAGTAGCCCTTGATTATTATTTTGCAAGCTTCATTATTAATCTGAAATTTTATCTTTATAAATATTTTGTTTATATTTAATTTTTTGAACTGAAACATTTGTAAAAAGAAGTGTCTCACTATGTCATTTTTTTTTAAAGTCTGTGCTGTAGAATCTCAAATTCACGCACCTTTTCAAAGCTGAAGCTGATAAAGGATGGAGCTAGAGCAAAAATGAAACAAGAACGGCTGAATATGCTCTCACCGATGTACCGTGTGATTACAAATGATTTTCCCGATTTTAAACATTTATTGTGAAAAACTAACAAAGCTACAGCGAAAAACAAGATATACAAATAAAAAATATTTCAGGGACTTTTTATTTGTAATATTGAACACGTCAGAGATAGTCCTAAAGTTAACGTGTTTTGTGCTCTTACTACTAAGAAAGTGTACAGTCGATTCTTCTTTGCTGAACAAACAATTAACGGTATCATTTACCGCGATATGCTACACCTGTGGCTGGTGCCCCAGCTGCTAGAGGACAAAGCTTATGTGTGGTTTCAGCAGGATAGTGCGCCACCCCATTTCCACAATGAGGTTATAACATTCCTGAATGAGCAATTGCCTGATTGTTGGATCGGGCGTGAGGGGGCCCATTCCTTGGCCGGCTTGTTCGCCTAATCTAACCCTCCTTGACTTCTTCCTCTGGGGCTATGTCAAAAATGAAGCTTTTGTTCCACCACTGGCAACGACTTTGGAACATTTGAAAGAAAGGATACGCGAGGCTGTTAGAAAAGTTCAATATGATATGCTACAAAATGTATGGAGGAAAACAGAATACCATTTTGATGTTGCAGAGCGACAAAAGGAGCTCATTTTGAACTTCAATAGCTTGTAAATAAAACTTGTTGAGTTCTTTATTTGTATATCTTGCTTTTCGCTGTAGCTTTGCTAGTTTTTTCATAATAAATGTTTAAAATCGGGAAGATCATTTGTAATCACCCGAATCAGGCGAGTTTGTCTGAAACAATTCGTCTAAAATACAATTTGTCTAAATCAATTTGTCTAAAACAATTTGTCTAAAATAGTTTGTCTAAAATCAATTAGTTTAATAACAATTTGTGTAAAATACAATTTGTCTAAAAATAATTTGTCTAAAATACAATTTGTCTAAACAAACAATTTAATATAATATGGCATACAAATTGTTGCCTGATGTACAATGCTATTTATTACTTGCCACGCCCCATCTTAAAAGGTTACCTCTTGTGCGGAATAGTACATCGAAATCAGTTATCCCGGAACCCATAACCCGGTTAAGTTAGGTTAGGTTAGGTATATTATATTATGAAATAAAATCAACCCATTTTCAATCTTTTCATCCTCACTCCAAATTTATCAAGCAGACAAATGCATTTCTAGTTATCTTCAGTTATTAGTCAAATTGTATTTTAGACAAATTATTTTTAGACAAACTATTTTAGACAAACTATTTCGATGTACTATTCCGCACAAGAGGTAACCTTTTAAGATGGGGCGTGGCAAGTAATAAATAGCATTGTACAGTGCTTACAAGAAGTCTCGCGCCTCTGTCTCGTCCCAAGTTAGTCTGTTAGGTATAAAATGGGCGGTCCTTATGGCAGCGGAGGTGTGTTCGGATTGGTGCACATAATTGCTCTAACCCCATCAATGACGTCCACATTACACTGGGCAACACGTATTTTATTGAATGATATCTGACACTTGATTCTAGGTAATTTGGGTGCGCTGAATACGAATTTCAACTCGGTTTGGCTCTATCAGGTCCTGATTCTTGTCGACAGCCTATGTGCCATTTTCCAGATTTTTCAAATTATGACTAAAAAATTAAGTCATGTGTTAAATTTTTTTTTCAAGTTTCATGAATACAAGCAGTTCAAACTACAGTAAAATTACATTATAACGATAGAAATGACAAAATAAAAAAACAAACAGATATGAAGCTTTCACTGTGGCAAAAATTTTCTTTTGTAAGACTTTCTAGCGTATTTGGTTGTTGATGGCAGGTCTCTTTTCAAGCACCAGCAGTAATCAGCCATCATGTGGGAATCCCAGCGGCCTTGGTACCGTTCCTCCATAATTTTTATATCTTGGTGGAATCTCTCCCCTTGTTCGTCACTTACATCACCTAAATTACTTGGAAATTGGTCAAGATGGCTATTCAAAAAATGCATTTTTATGCTCATATTGCAACCTAACTCTTTGTAGTCCCTTAAAAGTTTTTTTACGATTTCTTCTTAGTTATCTGCCCTATAATTGCCTAAAAAGTTTTCTATCAAGTCCACGAATGAGAACCAGCCATTTTTTTCGCGTTCATTCATGACATTAGGAAAATTGCTGTCTTTAATCATTGTTCTTATTTGTGGACCGTCGAAAATTCCCGCCTTGATTTTTTCATAACTTAAACTTGGAAATTTTGAAGTTATGTATTTGAAACACTCGCCGTTCGTATCTAAAGCTTTTACATATTGTTTAATGAGGCCTAGTTTTATATGCAGAGGAGGAAATATGATTTATCTCTGCTCACTAAAGGTGGATTAATTACGTTTTTTCTCCGACAGTAAGTGATGTTCGTGCTAGCCAGATTTGTTTGAAATAATGTTCTTCCTTGGCTCTGCTGTCCCATAAGCAAAGGAAGCAGGGATATTTAGTATACCCTCCTTGTTGTCCTAGCAGAAAATTAACCATTTTTAAGTCAACCATATGATCCACTCGTGCTCCCTATATTTGATAAGATTTAAAACCTTTTCTATATGTTCATACTTTTCTTTTAATTTTGTTGAGTGCCCAATCGGTATCGAGCCGTATAGATTGCCATTATGCAACAACACACACTTAAGACTTCTTTCGAACTGTCTAAAAACAAGACGCCAATCATTTGCATCGTAAGACTCAACCCCCATCTTCTTTAACAAACCAACTATGTCGCAGCAATATACTAAACTATCCTCTGTTCTAAAATATTTAACAAGTTCTTCTTCTCTTTTTCTGTAAAATGAAATGTATGTGTTTGAAGTAAGCAAGTTTTTCTCTTTAAGTCTTGAAGCTAAAATTTCCGCAGCCTTTTTTGGCAAATTTAGATCCCTTACAAGATCATTCAACTCGGCCTGGTTAAACTTTTGCGGATCGTTTTGACTTTCAATACGCTGGGGTCAAAAATCGGTGTCTGACTCCTCAAGTGCATAACAATATTTTCAGGAACATCTTCAACTAATTCTTGAGTTGGCAGACCCTTAAATTTTGGAATGGGGATCTCATTTGAATGTAGCACAGGTCGTATCGCGGTGTCGAAATTTGGGTACTCGATACAATGTTTATTTTTCTTAGTGAAGCCCGAAGTCTTGACAAAGCAAGGTAGCAATCGGTCTCGTGGTTAGTAGGCTCTCGCCACACCTGATATGGAAAAAAATTGTAAAGCGTTAACAAAAGTGACGAGAGACTTGTTTTTATGAATTTTATCAAAAGTTATCACCCAAACATTTAACATTTCTATGTGTTTCAACCTTATGCAATATTTGAGATTCTTATAAACATTTTCTGTAAATTTTTTGTTTATGTACCTAAGTTACAATTACATTTAGGTAAGTTACAGTATACTAGTGATTAAATTACGTAGTTTTATGAAATCATAAACTTACCATCGGAACTCCAAAAGGTATTTTTGAATCCGAACCCTTCGTCCAATGTCGCAGTCTTTCAATGCATATAGTGCAGGTTTTATGTGGAGCCCACGATTTATCTTGGTCCCCCATTTTATGCCAAAATAAGCTAAGTAAGCTCTTTTTACGAAGTCAGTTATATTTGCTCGTTGATGTGGAAGTGTAAAATTTCCACATATATAACAGAAGGAATCAGGTTGTTTTTGCATTTGAACTTTCTAGTGCTTGATGACATATCGCTTGATTGTTCTGCCAATTTGTAAAGGTATTTAAAGCCCTTAATTCATATAAATTTAAGAAAATCTGAAATATAAACACAAAAATTAGTTTAAATAGGTACTTATTATGAAATAGGTACTTACAATCTATGAAATTAAACTAGAAACACGGATGAGTAGGTACAATATAAATTACGTCTAATTAATCAACTATATTAAATCACGATGACAAAATTACTCACTAAATCATATGCCAATTCAAAATTATGTTAATGCCCAAACTTAATTAACTAACTCAACTGACTGACTGACTGACTGACTGATTGAATTGACTGATTAACTCTGGAAACGAGTAGCTTTTATGTATTTTAGTTGTCCCTCTAGAATACTCTACAGAGAACAGGAACGCTCGAGAAAATTTTAGAATTCTATGATATTTTTAGCTTAATTTACTAATATTAAAATGGGTTAAAAATGACAAAATTTAAAATATTTTTAGGGTGTTACATATAAAAATATACATAATACAACAATACCATAACAATAGGTACAAATACCTAGATAAAAACCTAGTTGCATAATGTGTAACTGCAAAAAGACTTAGCGAGTATTGAGAAAAAAACCTTTTTATGAATACGACGAGAGGAGGGGTGTTGAGCAAAATCAGGACCTGATAGAGCAAAACCGAGTAAACATTCGTGCTCAGCGCACCCAACTTACCTAGAACTAACTGTCAAATCTAATTCAATAGACAAAAAGTTGAAATTTGTTCCCCAGTGTTATCATTGTGTTGATCACTCTATCTATTTATATATAGAGACATACTGTATATAGATATATATAGAGTATGCAGGGGATAACGTGTCTCAGTCCCAGCTATGGTAGTTGTCTTACAATTAACAGTCCCACCTGCAAGTTACGTTAACTCCACATAACCTACCCTGGACTAAAATAACATACGTGAAGCCCTTACCCAAAAACCATTTAAAAGGTGTGATTTAAAAGCGCGCTCGCTCTCTCTCTCTCTCTCTCTCTCTCTCTGATCACACCGCATCCCATCAAAGGTCTTCAGCAGAGACATCGGCAATGTATCCATATAACGTCAATAATAACCGAAACTTGAGAAAATAATTATACTCTCTGCCTTCCGCTCTACTCCAAATCCTTTTCTCTTGGTGACCTCCTAATACAAACTAATCTATCATATTTTGCGACTTTTTAACTCTGGTAGGATTCAATTCCATTCCTATAGTGTAAGAGATACTTAAATTCATGTGTGTATTATGCCATATGATGTGCGTAATAAATAATCATTTTTAAATAGTTGGAGCGTTCAAGGTCATCTGTCATAATCTATAGACTACCCCTCAAGCCCACTCTCAACACTTAGATTTCCCTAAGACACAGGCGTCTTCAAGTAACATGAGTGCGTAGAGATCTAAGGTGTTTGAAGGAAGTGGAATGAGGATCGAGGTAAGCGTTGCTATGTCGAAGGAAACGAGGTTGGGTGGGGAATTACGAAGGGAGGAGGAAATGCTAAACACAAACTCAAATATTTATTTTAATGCCCTAGACCTAGAAAGACAAAGAGCAAAATACTTAAACTAACAATGAATTGACAGAAACAGAAGAGTCTGGTCTTAGACGCACTGATAGGTTTAACTTATGTGGCTAGAGGCCCGCCACTCAGAATTACCACTACTACCTAAGTCTAATAAGGTATTACTATGACAGAGTAGTCATGAGTAGTTATGGAAATAAATATGATTATACTGTTGATGGCTGACTATATTCAGTTGGGATATAAAACTATTGCTGCAATCTTGGATCCTTGGCTTTTAAGACGAATTTTTATGCATATGTTCAACAAAATAGGAAATTGGCTGATTATTATTACCATTCGAGGGTTGGTACCCTTCAACAACCGAAATCAATTTCAGAAGGGGTGCATGGTATCCTCATTTCCTTATAGTCCCAGCACCTTCACATAAGCCATTTACACAAAGATGGAAAGGCGTCTGTGCACACGAGACGACCCAGGCAATGGGGGAGCAACGGTGACATTGCATGAATATGGTGTGCCAACAAGAGAAATATCAAGACGACTAGACGTCATCGAAGCACTGTGAACGGTGAAATTCATCGGTATGAAGCAAAAACTCAATCGCTACTTTGCCGAGGTCTGGTCCTCCGCGGTCAACATCTCAAGAGGAAGATGCTGCGATTGTTAATCATGCCAGAGAGCATCCGTTTGTTCCAGCGACGCATATTTACAGACACCTGAACCTTCGTTGTAGCGCAAAATACAGTGAATAACAGACTTCACGAGGCAGGGTATTTTTCTCGCCGTCCAGCTATAAAAACCTGCATTGACGATGAGCATAAAGAGGCGCGGATGGGATTTGCCTTGCAATACTTGCCGCAGGAGGAAGAATTCTGGAGAAAAGTTGTGTATTGTGACGAAAAAACATTTCAACAGATAGTCATGGTTCCCTGCATTGTTGGAGGCAGCGCGGAAAACGCTATGAAGAAGGAAATGTTTTCCCGAGCAAATGTAGTGGTCACATCAATCTCGGTGTGTGGGGCTGGATGTCGCTATGGTGTCGGAGAATTGACTCAAGTAGATGGACGCTTTACGGACAGCAATATTGCCAGATACTGGAAGGGTGCTGCTACCCAGTGTCGTGCGTATCTGGTTCCAGCACCGGAACCATTTTACTTAATGGAAGATAACAGTACCATTCATAGGAGTAACGTTGTGAGAGCTGGTACGAAGATCACCAGAGATTATTAATCTAATTCTGCCACACGTTCTCCTGATTGAATCCGATTGAAAACCTTTGGGCAATAATGATTAGCGAATGGGAGCAACGCAATGAAAGAACATTTGAAGCACTTTTAGCTCACACGAGGAATAGTTGGGAGAGCTACGCCGAACACCAAACATTCCCTACAATCTGGCCTCTTCTATGCTGCAACGATTGCAAGAAATTATTGATGCTGGAGGAAGCTATACGAAATACTGATGTTAAAGCCATGACGTAAATGTGTATCGAATATATATTTATGTTAATACAGAATTTATTATATTTTTATGTTGACATCTATAAAAGTATATATTGTGACCATGAAAAGAACTTTACTTATCTTAGTTAGAATCTTTTCTTGCAATGTCTACGCTCGTGGAGATGATAATATATGCATTGTTGAAACAAACATATGAGAGGTAATAGTTTCAAGAAAAAAATAAAAACTGGCAACATCGAGGTCATCACATATTTATGGGAATTGTCATATGATATGCTACCAATAAACTTATATATATTCATATACAGTATACTATATTACGTAATAATTACGATGAACAAATCAAATGCAAATTTCTCTGATTCACGGCCCACCAGTCTTGCTTTAGATTAATGACTTCATAAGATGGACTAGGTTTTAACATAGTTCGTTTAATAGGTTACCACTTAAAACAATGGATAAACTATCTATTAGTGAGACGACCGTGACTTCCTCGAAATGCGAGCGCAGTGCAGAGGTTCAATGAGAATTTGGTCATTAGATTTTCACGTAAGATAATATCACAAACAACAATATTGACAACAATTCCAACAATTACTTAATATCAATAATTGCATTTGAGCAAATAATTTAGACCTGCGTCAAAATAACTTAGGTATCATGCATGATTTGGGATATTTGCCGAATAGTCGTTCTCTATAGTCTACAGTATATATTGAGACGGTATAATGTAATGCCTAGCTAATATTATGATGACTAGGATGCTCCATAACCATCCCAACATCCGAAACTTGCTCCATTCTGCTTCTCTAATCATTGTATTTTAAACACTAAAATGTAGCAGAAGTGACGTACAATGGACATCATTGATTTTGTTTAGAGCAGTTATGTGCACCAATCCGAACACACCTCCGCTGCCATAAGGACCGCCCATTTATACCTAACAGACTAGCTTGGGACGAGACAGAAGCGTGAGACTTCTTGTAAGCACTGTACATCAGGCAACAATTTGTATGCCATATTATATTAAATTGTTTGTTTAGACAAATTGTATTTTAGACAAATTATTTTTAGACAAATTGTATTTTAGACAAATTGTTATTAGACAAATTGATTTTAGACAAACTATTTTAGACAAATTGTTTTAGACAAATTGATTTAGACAAATTGTATTTTAGACGAATTGTTTGAGACAAATTCTCCTAGACGCGTAATCACCCGGTACATAGAAAGTGACATTTTGCGGGAACTGAGTTTCAATGATATAATTCGAGATTTCGCAAGCCAGAAAGCTCGAAAGGCAAACTTCTTTCATTAAATATGACAGAGTACACAAACTGACAAATTCCCTGTTTTATTTTACTCTTTATAGGCCTAAAGTAAAGTTTGTTTAATAGTTTTGTTTTAGGAAACGGCAAAATATACCGCGTTAAGGTTCTTTTATGTTTGTTTCTCAATTAGCCTAAGCACCGTACATGTAATTCGTGTAGGCCCTAAATGTACTACGTACTGTACGTGTATTGTTAATAAAAATCTATAGAAAAGGTCCCCCAAAATAAAATTAGCCTCAGGCCCCAAGTACAGTTAATTCGCCGCTGATTATATGGTTCCAGCATTAGGCTGACGTGTAGATGGTTCTGTATTCATGGATCCAGGATTAAGCTGAGTTAAGGAGGAATCTTCATTAAAAAATCCAGGATGAAGCTGAGTTGAAGAGGGTCCTGCATTAGGGCGGGTCGTACTCAGGTGACAACATGAATCTGAAGGAAATCCTACCATCAGGGGTGTCTAAATTATGTGTTTTTACATGGGGAATTCAAATATGAGCTTATTTTTTGGATAGGATAACTCTAACCTACATCATTTTGTATTTCTAAATTGCCAATTTTACCCTTTTGATCCCCTTTATAATATATTAAAAGATATAAGGTAAATCATTTATATTGACAAGGCCAAATCAACTTTACATATATTTATTAATAGGTGAACTGCATGTATATCACTGGATATAATTACAAAGATCATTCTCCTGACATCTTGAACTTTGCCAGGTTGCACAAATCCTGCTTTGACTAGACTTGGACATCAGCTTCCTGCTGGCTCCTGAGCCCTGATCCCTCCATCCTCTTTTCCTGTGAGAAGTACTTAGCAGAAGCCTCAGTCACCATTTAACAACCTCTCAATGCTTTGTGTGTGGCAAGGCCAGTTGCGCACCTCCATGGGGGTGTTGATGAAGTTTGTCACCTCTGAGGTGCTTAGAGAGCAGGTGAGAGGTGGCTCTGACACACCTTCTGACCAGCTGATCAAAGTCACCGATACTGGAAGCATCACAATTGATGTCAGGTGTCCTTCTGCTCCTAACAGAGGAGTCCCCAGCTGAGTGTCCGGGTCCCCCTCTCCCTGATGGCCAGGATTCTCCACCCCTTCAATCCTCTCCTTCTGATCCTCAGAGCAGAGTAGTGTTGGAGGATGACTTCACTGTGGGCATACCAAGCAGATCTCTCACAGTTGGCATCACAATATCCAGCACCTCCTTTCTCTGGGACTTGAGGCAGTCCAGCTGAAAGAGGATGTGCCTCGGCCCTTCGATCCAGGAGTGCTTGACCTTCACGTTGAACCAACATAGGTAATACACCAATGATGAATTCCACAATGAATGCAGAATCTTCAGGTTCTTTCCTTTAAGTCCGTGCTTTGACACCCAGAGCCTGAGAAGTCTGTTCGCTGTGGTGAGCCAGCGGCTGTGGTTTACTGGTCCTAGCTCTAACAGAGCCAGCCCTGCAGGAAGTACTCCATCCCTGACTGCACAGACAATTTTATAGCCATAGTATTGATCAGTTGAGAGATCTTGAATGACCTTGTCAGGAAGCTTGATCAGTGGAGGGCCAACAGGGATTCGAGTGAAGTTTGGATTGATATCAAAGTCTGTAGCAGAATCAAGGAGCTTTCCTATTGGCCCGGATAATTTTTTGTCTGACAGAGTAGGGCCATCAAGGTCAACAATGAGATGGCGCAGGGGAAGTTCAACAGTGTGCAGGTTGCACACCAACCAGACCAGCTTTCTCCCCAGGTGCAGCTCCAGCTTCCGCATTACTCCAGCTTTCACACCAGTGTTGACATTTGTTGAGTCTCCTCCAATGGCCAACAAGGTCTTATCATAACCCCTCTCTTTCAGCCAGGCAAACAGGACCTTAGCAATCTTCTCCGCATGTGACTCCTCTTTAGTTGCTTTCTCTGGGTAAAGTGGAACAGATAGTAGCTGCCAGGCTCACTAACACACTATAGTGTTCTTCCTTGATCTTTGCGGGAAAAGATTGGTCACTGCCCTCAGCTTCCATCATCACATTGGTCAGGTCAATCCGCCCATCAAAGAGGATGCAAGAGATCCCCCCCTCCTCCCTGCACTTCTTCTCGAACTGTTCCCCCAGCTCTCTCATCAACTTCTCCTGTGCTCTCTTGACCTTGCTCTTATCAATCACTTTACTTGTATTGTCTTCTGTGATGATTCCTGCGTCAATCAGAGCTGCTGTTGCTATCGCTGCAGTTGGCCTCAGCCCTATGCCATACCTTACACTAGCAAGGGCAATGTTTTGAATCTCATCATAGTTTTTCTGTACCTTTGCCGAAGCTGTTGGCTCAGGGTCAGTTTGAGGGAAGAGCTCAACTTCAGGAACAAACTCATCTTCATCACCACTTCTCTCCAATTCCAGATCCTCATCACCATCTGCCAAAAATCTCTTAACATCCTTCCTGGCTGCTTTCTCTGCTACTGCAGCACTTTCCTCCTTGCTCCTTCTCCTTTTCTCTGCCTTCCTTTCCATCCACTGCCTTTTCAATGTCCTCACCTGTCTCTTGTGCTCTGGTAGATCAGGACCCCCTATTTGGTGGGGTCCCTTACTTCCAACCTTCTCTTTCTGTCCCTTGATGTAGGCAAGATCTTTCACAGGAATCTTTTTCTCTCTGCTGCAGGAACAGTTAATGTGGGCTTGAATAACACAGCCCTCACAGCCTCCCCCCTCACAACTGGTAATCTGACACTTGCAAGTCAAAATATCAAAGAACTTGTCTAACTTGACAATGAACCTCTCTTTGGCATCAAGTTTGCCCTTCCCAAGAGAAAACTTCACTGCCTGATTCCAGACCTCCTTGAGCTTGGACATGATGGTCACTTTTTCATTGATAACAGGTGGCTTGAAAAGAGCATTAGCTTTGCTCCACTGACAAATCAGACCAGGGTAGATGTCACTCACCAGCTTGTCCACTGGGTAGTTCCTCCTGTCATCTTCACTTTGCTTCCTCAAGTAGATGCCATACCTCAGGATATCCCTCACAGTTGGCAGTTCAGACACCAACAGCTCCTAGCCAGTGCCAACAAGATTACTCAGATGAGAACTTGATTTCGTCCTTGTTCTGACTTGAGCCATTTTCTTAATGAGTTCACACTGAAATAAAAACAATAATACAACAGTTAAGTATCCACTACAGACAGGCATTAACTCTTTTCAGCGCAAAATTCTTGGTTAAAAAAAGAGCTGAAATGGGCAAGAACAAATTTATCTGCAAATGCTAAACACATTATGCTTTTTTGGTTTCAAAATGTTATAAAATGCTAATTTATCTGTTGTCTGTAATGCAAATAATTTGTTCATGTACTCTAAAAAAACTAAAGAAACACATCCTAAAAATATTCTTTAGAACATTGAAATAGGCCTCATACTGCTCAGTTGTACTAAAAATGAACCACCTAATTTTAGCTCAAATCAAAGTTGTTAATTAAATTTTGCTCAATGTATCACTATAATATGCGTAGAAATAGTTTTTTCTAAAATATAACAGAATAATACTCACATGTGAACAGTAACAAAAAAAATATCAGTAGATAATCACTAAATCTATCCCCTCACTGCAAGCCGAGGTGGTAAAATAGCTTCATAAATCATGAGTCACTTCAAATATTTCACAAAACGTTTTAGAATGTTCTGAAACGTTACATTCTAGCCTCTGAGAAAGGTGGCTCAGAAAATGGCCTTATGCGCGCCAGAAAACCGTCAAAATATTTCATATACCAAACTGTATGATAATTACAATTAAGTGGAATGGCACACCTTTTTATTTGAGTATTTAAATATTATTATTATTATATGAATTACATTATGTGTTTATATGAATTAGTTAGAACAATGCTCTATGAGAGATAACGTGAGCAGCCATGATAGAAAACGTGAGAAGACATATTCTGGGGTAACTACAATAGTAAAATAATCAACAATTTAATAATAATCAACTGCAAAATGATGTAGGTTAGGGTTATCAGAATTAAATATTTTCTTCAGAATTGTGTTCTATACACCAAAATATGTCATTTGAACACCCCTCTCCATTGATTTTAAAAAAATGCATAGTATGACCCGCTCTAGTCCTGCATTCATGCACCCAAGATTAGACTGTGCCCTGCCCCTCACAAATCTGTGACCATTCAGAAGTGAAGTGAATTCCTCTTGCAGAACTCCACCTCTGAATGGGGTGTGTCCAGGTGTTGTCAAAAGATGGTGAGAAAGCCCCTGTACCCTTACCCTACCATGCTCTGATGGGACTGTCTCAGAGTTAGGATTTGACAATGTAGGGGGGAAGACCTCCCATTTTCTATGGCCTCCACCTGGGAAGCAGTAACAAAACATACCTCTACCGAGCCACTGCAGATTGCAGCACTTTTCAGGAGGACCACCTTTTCTTGCACCTTCCTGATTGCTGCAAGAAGTGAACAAACATTCATAATGTCCATTGTTACCGGCGTTAGATTAGCCAAATTCTGTGCTTCAAACACTGGGTTATAAGTATTCCTCTGCGGAAACAGTCTAATGATGACATTGCTACTTTGAGCAATCTTTTCAGGGTCCTATCTTTTAATTTATCTGCCACTTTCGTTATGAGCATGTAAATCAAACATAAATTTCTTAGAACATTCAATTTTCAATTCACTGTCAAAATCTACACATAGCTTAGTAATAGTCAAAGGATTGAGGTAGTCAATCTTGTTGGCAATAAAGCATAGTAGCACGCCCACCACTGCACCATTACGATTATCGGCATTTCCCGACATGCTTGGCTGGCGCTCCTACGGACGCCACTTGCCATATTTTCAGTGCGGGAGTAAAAAAATCTAACTAAATTTATCAGTTTTGATTTAAAATGGTACAGATATACTGATGATATGGCTCCATAATTCTTAGATCCATTTCATTATGTGCTCTACTTAAAGCAGCGAAAACAATGCACTTTTAAAGGTAAATTTCGTGAACTAAATTATTGATTATATAATTATTGTTTCAAAAGTTTGTAGCCAAACTTCTAAAAGCTACAGCTACAAAGAAGTTTCTGAAGGAAGTCTTCGTTGGGCCAAGGAACTTCAAAAAGACTTCTATGAAGGAACTCCTCCGATGGTTGCCATTGTGTCTCCAAATATCATTGAATACCCATTGTTGTTTTATGGGGCTGCAGCTGTGGGGGCACCCGTGTGTCCCATCAGGAATGATTTTAATCCAGGTGAGACATAGGCAAGACAAATAACACTGTTCAACAATGATTTTGCTTCAGGAAAAGTTTTATATCATTATTATAGAGTTTTCAACGCTGATTACAAAAATTGTCTTATAAGTTTCCTATCACGTATAGTTTTTGAGAAATTTCCGTTTTATTGTTTTGGAAAAATATTCAATTTTTGTAGTAAAAGCTGTTCATTTATTTTATTATCTCGCAACTCTGACCACATGTGATGTTTGTCTTATTATGTCATGTGTGTTGCTAGTTATAGTATGTGTGATGTTAATATTTTTTAATATTTTGTATAATATTTAATTAATTATATCCAATATACAATATTATACCTATTATATACGATAATTGTATAATATTTTTTAAAATTTCATGGAAACTATACGTGATACGCCAAAATGAATAACATTTTCGGAGTCAGCAGCGTCGACTTCATACAGACCAGCTTTGTTTGTTCCTGAGACAGAATAAGAGTAAAAATTTGTTGTTCAGTGGAATTAAACGTATTCATCGTAGGATAGGATCACGTTCATCATACCTGTGACCATTTGGTTAAGTTAAGTTTGGGAGGTTCTATTGCTACTTACTTTTTCAGAAATGCAAGTATTTGCCGCATGTCTTTTTTTTTTAAGCGTATTAACAACAATCCACTTTACAAGATGACAAACTACGATTAAAAGCGTAAACTACAAGAATAACCAAATCATGATTAGTTGATCTTCGACATACAAAATAAGTCGAAGTGCTTTAAGATGCATAAGTAATATTAGAAAAATTCTTCTTTATTTTTTTCTGCAGGAAGGAGAGGCCAAGACCGAATGTTCACAAAAACGCCCCCTCATAGAAGAAAAGCGAGCCGAAATCAAGGCCTAAAGTTTTCGAGATATCTGGGTACTCTGCGTTTGAAGGATTGGAGGTCATAGACGGGGGTAAAGATGAATTGAGGAAGGTTGTTTCAGAGTTGATCAGTTGAGTAGATAAAAGATTGAGAATGCAAATTAACCCTTGTCTGGCCAGAAAAGGAATGAGAACGTGTTGAAAGTCTTGTACTGTAGAGGAAGTTAGAAACTTCAGTTAGAGATTTCAGAAGAGCAAAGGCCGTTATAATAGCGATAATAAAGAGAGAGTGATGTAACATTGCAGCGAAGAGAGAGGGATTGTAGACAGCAAGTATGAGGCGGGGATTTGATGAGACGGAAAGCCTTTGATTCCACCCGGTCAAGTAGAGGTGTGTGGGTCGAGCCACTCCACACATGATAAGCGTACTCTATACAGGCTAACAGGGGCGGACGAGACCCCTGTACAGAGACAACAACTGACTGGAGGTACAGCACATCTAACCACTTAAAAGCTATTTTGGAAAGGTAGTCTGTGATCTTTCCAGGAAAGATCACGAGAAAAGGAATCACGAAAAGTGTTAAGAGACGAAGAAGGATTGAGTTGTATACTGTTGAAAGTAAATGGATAGTCGTGTGGATGGTTATGGCGTGTAGATAGATGAAAAAACTGAGTTTCTGAGGCATTGAAAGCCACAAGGTTTTCTCTACCATAATCAGAGATCGTAGAAAGATCAAAGATCAGGTACACCATAGCCGTCTCACGCGAAGCATGGAGCGACTGTTAGAAGCAGGGCCGGATTAAGAGTTTCGTAGGCCCTGGGCACTTTTCTATTGTAGGCCCCTAAATTTGCCGATGCACCGTCTATTTATGTGCCTTATTTTAACTTAGACCCAAGTTGTTCCCTTGTGAACGTGCTTGTTTTCTTAGCAATATAGGTAACTAAATTAATGATAAAACATAACATAAACATCGCGCCAGCTCTGTGCGTGCTGCCACCTGCGGATAACACAGCAACTAATGGGTTTGTTGACACAGGCTGAGAGGCTACGAAGTAAGTGGCTCCATAATTTGAGGTTAGTCTGACTGTTTTATTACGGTTTTTGCATGTTATATCTAACAAATATATTCGGTTATTCATTATGAAAATGAACTTAAAGTGGAATTTATTTATTCCTTTGTGATTATTTATTCCTTTGTGATATTTTTATTTGATCTTGGTTTCAGACCAGTCAGGTGTGGCGGGTGTCTGAGCACTAAGCAAATAGATACTAAATTAACGTCTCTAATCACTTAGTCTTATGTCTATAATCTATTTCTTTCTTGTCAAACTTTATAGAATTTTTTAATTTATCTGTTGGCCTATAAAACTTCATAGGCTATACCACAGTGAAAATACATATTTCCCAAATTTCGTAGGCTCTAAAACCTTCGTAGACCCTGGGCACAGCCCACTGTGCCCCTTGATAACACTAGGCAACAAATTTCAACTTTTTTTTTGTTACAGACACGTGAACTACTGATTCCTACTAAAGCGCTGATGCTGATTTCAGATCTGATATCAAAATTTCTCTATCACGTCCAGATTTTGTGTAACCGAAAACCTCTATTTTTCATTTTTTTTCTCACCCGCTTCTATTACGAAAGCCGTCTAAGCTACTTTTCCGTGCCACGTTTTATGTTAAGCATACTTAAATAATTAGTGAACAGGGATGTCTTTCCTCCTTTATTCTGGCTTAAGACAGACAGCGGAATTCCGCTGGCGGAGTTACCACCCCTGCGCCCAACCATCCACCCAAAGCGCGTTAGTATTTTGTTGTTACTACTGAAAGGCAAATTCCTGTTCTTAAGTGAAACTTTGGTGTGTCCTCTTCCTTTGTCGCTTGTAGGATGACGAGCTCTCCTTCTGCAGGAACCAACAATAATCTCCCATCATATTTGGGTTGAAATTACCTTGGTATCTGTTTTCCATAACTGAGATCTGTTGGTGGAAGCGCTCACCATGCTCGTCACTTACAGCCCCAAGGTTGGCCGGGAAGAAGTCAAGATGAGAATGTAAAAAATGAATTTTCAAAGACATTCTGCATCCCATTATTTCATAAGATTTAAGCATGTTTTCTACGAGTTTACGGTGGTTTTAAGCTTTGTGGTTTCCAAGAAAATTTTTAACAACTTCAACGAAAGATGTCCATGCTCCTAGTTCATTCTCATTTAGGTTAGATGGAAACGATGAGTCGTGGATGACACTGCGGATCTGTGGTCCAGTGAAAACTCCAGCTTCTAGCTTAGCATCTGTCAATATTCCTTTGAATTTATCCTTTA
The DNA here is from genome assembly GCA_023014485.1 of Bathynomus jamesi. Taxonomy (NCBI): domain Eukaryota; kingdom Metazoa; phylum Arthropoda; class Malacostraca; order Isopoda; family Cirolanidae; genus Bathynomus; species Bathynomus jamesi. The sequence continues at coordinate 169,069 of JAJOZX010001876.1, read as the reverse complement.
AATATTGGAAACCACTACCTTGATGATCCATACCCTTCACGAAATTTTTCATAAGGCCAAGTTTAATGTGAAGTGGTGGAAGATGTACTTTCTGAGGGTCAATAAGTGCTGGGTGTTTCACATTGTATTTACCAACAACATGTTCAGTTCTAGATGGCCAATCATGTTTTTTGTAGTGGTTCTTGTCATCTCTGCTGTTCCATAGACACAAAAAGCACATATGCTTTGTGTAGCCCAACTGTAACCCAAGAAGTAATGATACAACTTTAAGGTCGCCACAAATATTCCATGTGTGGTCCTTATATTTGATGAGTCTTAGCAGCATTTTCATCGATTCATAAGTCTCATTAAGGCCAGTGGCATGTGCTACAGGTATTGAAGGTTTTTCATTGCCGTTGTGCAGTAATACAGCTTTAAGGCTAGCTTTACTAGAGTCAATGAACAGTCTCCATTCTTTTGGATCATAGCGACAGCCAATCCCTTGCATCAGACCACTGATATCGTGGCAGAAACAAACGTTTTCTTCCTGTAAGTAAAATGATGAAAACTGCAAATGGCGATGGCGGAAATGGGAAACTTTGGTGTTTGGTTGGAGAAGATTAAATTCTTGAAGTCTTGAACCAAGCAACTCTGCCTTTTCTTTTGGTAATTCCAAATCGCGCACTAAGTCATTTAACTCCGCTTGACTTAACAAATGTGGGGAAATATTTGCATCTGGAACATATATGCCATCTTTCCCTGTTTCTATATCACTAGCAGAATCTTCAGATGAACTGCTGTCTGTTATCGTTGCTGGTGGAACTGGTGGTGGATTTGTTTCATCATGTGGTACTGGTTTCATTGCTGATTCGCAGTTTGGGTACGTGATCTTTGATTTGTTTTTCTTTGTGAAACCAGCAATCTTTGTCAAACAAAAATAACAATCATTGAAGTGATTTTTCGGCTCACGCCAAACCATGGGGACTGAGAACGGCATAGCTTTTCTTTTACCATTCATCCAAGCTATTAACATTGCATTGCACTGTGCACAGCAAATATGTGGTGCCCAGTCCCTCTGTTGGTCTCCTAACTTAGTCAAAATAACACTTGTAGGCAAGTTTAATCTTTGTTGTTATGTTTCTACGTTGTGGCTTAGGTGTATATTGTCCACAGACAAAGCAGAAGTTGTCTGGGTGATTTACACAAGCACGTCTATTTGATGCCATTTTGAATTACATACAATATCTGAAAAAACGTAGAAAGTAATTATTACGATGTGCAAAATAAAAAGAAATACACACCGTAGTACAAAACAAATGCTATAAAAACAACTCGGGATAAATTTTATTTATCAAAATTGTTCGAATTTGTATATAGTTGGCAAAAAAAATTGTTTTAACCTTGAAAAGCAAGTTTCATATTACTGGCATTAAGCCGATTAAAACCAAAATCTGGACGTGGTAGAAAATTTTACTAAAAGTGATTTGCATTTTACACAAAATCTAGACGTGATAGAAAAAATCTAATTATAGATTTGAAATCAGCATACCGAAATTAGCTAGGAGCACCTATTTGGTCTTCTGTAACAAAATCTTTGTTGCCGGCTGTGGCTAGAAGGGACGCTTTGTGAAGTGGGTGGAGAAGTGAAGGGTGGAATAATCAGCATAGGAATAGATTAGGCAGAAAATGCGACTTAAAAGGTTATTGATAAATAAAAGAGAGAGAGAGAATAGATGACAGGACAGAGCCCTGAGGATTCACGTTATTGGTGTTTCGGATGTGTGTATACGGGTATGTGTTTGTATGTGTCTGGAGCTTTTCCAAACTATATGACTGCATACACACACACACATTTCCTATTTTACAATTAACTCCGAGTAAAACTTTGTTGTAATTTTCGTATCTGCATCTTTGCAATGTATGCAGAATGACGGCTTTCATTCAATTTAATTTACCTTCATTTTCTCTTGCAACAAAGCTCATATTTTCTTTTCTAACAGAAATTAAAGCAAATGTTCTCGTGATCGATTCTTCCGTGTTTAAAACTGTCAAAGATTTAATCGAGAAGTTGGAGGAAAACTTAAGGTATTCGTCAGGAGTGAAGGCGCCAAACATTCTTTTGGGGAGGATTTGTTCATAGTTCTTTCCTTAGAGAACGAGGCTTTGGATGTGGAAACTGCCGAGAAGGTAAGATTAAATGTCTGAATTAAGGATTATTTTATGCTCTGAAATGAACTTTCATCTTCGATGATTACAGTTACCGACTCACGAGAATCCTGAAGATGCATCCATTCTCTTTAGAAGTGCTTCTAACCATGTAAATTTGTTTCTGTCAAAGGTTGATCCCGAATCCCTGGCATTATTAAGTTTCTCAAGCGAAACGACTGGCAAACCAAAAGGGATTGTGATTTCATACAAGGCTCTAATGAACAACATTGCTTGTTATACGCAAGAGGACGTTTTTTCCTCTGAGATCAGGCGATGTAATGTTCAAGCGTAATTGTGATAGTTACAAAACGGAATAGTAATTTCCTAACATAATAACTTTAGTTTTTACACGTAAATAGGCGGATCACCAGAAACATCATGGCAGATACACTTGACAGCAGTGATGTAGAACTCGAGACCTTTTTTTCTGGTCTTGGTCTCGGGTGCTTAGGTCTCAGTCTCGGCCATGGTGGTATCGACTACATCACTGCTGAGTATGTTGATGCTCCTCAAGTGCAACGAACACTTATCTTGTTTTAAGTAGGCAGTTAACTGCTGAAAAATGTCAAACAATGAATTTGTGAATAAATTGTGAGTAAATTTTGCAACTGTCACTGGATAACCTCTTTAGAATCTTTATTCCTGAATGTGAAATACAGAGCTCAGGGGCCGTTCGAGTATTACGTGGCACTTTTTGGGGAGAATTTTAACCCCCTTTCCCGTTTGTAACGCTTTGTCACAGTGTGAAGCACCTCTCCTAACTTCAATATGTAACATCTGGTCATACCCTCTCTGACTTTTAATTAGGATTGGGGTCAGGGTCCTTCAATACGCTTTTCGGCACCTAGGCCTAATCAATGCCGAAAATTTATGTGTTGGTAACAACACTCAACAATTGCTTCTTCACCAAAGAGTTAAAATGGTAGATATCAGGTAAAACAAGATATTTACAATTCTTAGGAACATCATACAATGGGACAAGGTTGGGGGATATTGTTGAGTGTTGTTAGGAAAATTTATTTTCACACTGATTTTAAGGCAAAATTTGGAAAGTTTTTATTTTCGATCCTGATAATGACTAATCAAAAGTTAGTTATAAGTGATAATCTAAAAAGAGTGGTTCCCAACCTTTGTTGTATGGTTACCCAAAACCCAATTCTGATCCATCTCCATTACCCCAATCATTAGATATTATTTTTTACAACTGGATCAGTAGTATGGGTGCAAAAGGTTAGAGTGCAAGAATGTTGCAATGCTGCAAGAGAGAATGATCAATGTTGCAAAGGGGTGGGGTATGCAATGAAGGGGGTGGGGGAATGCTGTAGATGCAACAAGGGGTCATGAAACTTGGAGGCGGCGTTATCCCCGAAGAGAAAGACAGGAGAAGGAGAGAAAGGAAGAGAGGTGTTCAGCCCACCCGCCGTCCTCTTATAGACTCCTAATCAGCCAGTTGGCTTAGAAGGCGTAAATGGCTTCTTCAGGTTGAGTTGCCAGATACCACTTTTTATTTTAATTGTTCAGGTATACGTTATTAGGGTGAGTTGATAGATACCACCATTTATTTTATTTCACACGAGTTGTCATATAATGTTTTTAATTATTAAAAGCATGATTGACTTTCTCCTTAAATTTATTCAACAATAGAGTTAATTACTAAAACGAAACCCAAAAGAAAATACAACCAAAAGAATGAAATAAAACAACATTAAATCATTCTGTTTATTGTAAATATATAGAAAATAAATATACATTGGAATGATCAAAAATAATAATAATAGTATAATAAATATGGCAGTACCCGAAAAACAAAGTTATATTAAACAATTAAACATATTGAAAATAATAATATACGAAACGTATAATGAAAAGGGTATTAGTACAGGAAATAGTAAATATATAGAAAATAAATATACATTGGAATCATCAAAAATAATGATAATAGTATAAGAAATATAGCATTACCCAAAAAATATAGTTATATTAAACAATTAAAAATATTGAAAATAATAATATACGAAACGTATAATGAAAAGGATATTAGTATAGGAAATTATATATATATATATATATATATATATATATATATATATATATATATATCAGTGGCGATTTCTTAATGAATGCAACGCATGCAATGCATGCGAATATGTTCTCTTTTCAGATCTAAGTAAGGATTATAATTGACAAAAATAATTTTCAGAAACTAAAAATAGGCTAAGGCTTCAATCACGCATGTACTGGCTATTGGGCGGTGTAAACAAAATTATGTCTTATTTCATTAGACAATTAAGAACATTTTTCTGTACACAGATCGAAATACTTGTAGCTAAAGCATTCACTAATTCAGTCTGGGTACAGAAAAATGTTCTTAATTGTCTAGTGAAATAAGACATGATTTTGTTTACACCGCCTTTGCCTTGGGCAATTTTTTAAGGAGACTTCTCACTATCCATAAGATTTTTTTTTGAGCCTCAAAGGCAATATGTTTTAAAATATGCTTAGAAAATTTACTTAATATTTTTACTAAAAATAATTAAAAAGCTTTTTGTTCTGATTTTTTTTAATTAATGAAAATAATACGGCATGCATTCAGTTTTATAGGTGCATTCACCAAAAAGTAACATCTGGCAATTCTGACAAGGCTTCTTTCCAGTACCACAGCCGCAAGCACCCACTTGTGTTCGGTGTTCCCTTTTGTGCTTTAGTTATTTTGGATAATCAGTTAAATAAATTATAGCATTGTAGTGCCCATAATGACTGACGATGTGTTTAATCAATTGAAGACTAGAAGATTTTACTCACTCTCTTTTGATGAGAAAAAGCGCATATTGAATAATGGCAGACCGATTCCACATTTGAATTTAAGCAAAGAAAATAAAGGCTTCACTAGGAAATTTAATCCTAAGCTGTATGATGATGTTCCCTGGTTATGTGGAAATATTTCAAATAACAAATTGTACTGTTGGTCGTGTTTTCTATTTTCAAGAGATAACTCTGTGTGGAATTCTGTTAGTCGTGGATACGACGATTTAAACAATTTACATACTGCAATTTCTCGCCATGAAAAATCTCTTGCTCACATAAATGCATTTGTTGATCTTAAAACATTTGGAAAGTCAGAAAGAATTGATTTAATACTCGACAAGCAGAAATCAGTTGCCATTTCCAGACATAACGAAGAAGTTAATAAGAATCGAGAAATTTTGAAACGTTTGATTAGGATAACATGTTTTTTAGGTATGCAAGAATTAGCATTTCGCGGTCACAATGAAGAAGAAAACGCTGACAATAGGGGTAACTATATTGAATTGGTATTTTGTATGGGAGAATTCGATGAAAAGCTTCAAAACCATTTAAAAACTGCGACTGTTTTTAAGGGAACATCATCTGCTATTCAGAATGACATAATTCAATCTATTAGTGCAGTTATGTTAGAACAAATAAAACGTGAGCTTATCGACTGCATGTATGTGGCGATTTTATTAGATGAAACATCTGATGTCAGCTGTTTTTCTCAACTCTCTACTGTTGTTCGTTATGTTAATAAACATGGAGAGATTTGTGAACGATTTATAAAATTCAATGACGTCAGCAATGATAGAAGTGCAGGAGCGATTTCTGATTTATCTATAAGGCAACTAGGTGAACTGGGCTGTTTGAAAAAATTAGTTGCTCAAACCTACGACGGTGCTGCTGTTATGGGGAGCGATCTTAATGGAGTACAAACAAAGATTAGAGAAACTGTACCAGAGGCTATTTTTCTTCACTGCTACGCCCATAAACTTAACCTTGTTTTATCCCAAGCTGTCGCTGAAATTTCCGAATGTAATAATTTTTTTTCAGTATTAGGAAGTTTGTCATCATTTTTCAGCAGTTCAACTAAGCGAACTTCAATGCTTGACAAAGTTGTTGGAAAGCGTTTCCCTAAACTGGCTCCAACGCGGTGGAACTATTCATCTCGTCTAGTTGAAAGAGTTAAGGAAAATAAAGAAGATATAATAGATCTTTTAAAAAGCATTCTTGAAAACCCAAAGAAATTTGATGAAAAAACAAAAAATAGTGCACGCTGATTGCTTGCTGGTATCGATACTTTCGATTTTAATTTTTTATTAGAAGTATTTTCTTCAATTTTTCCTTTTACTGAATATCTATTTAATGTGCTGCAAACAAAATCTATGGATATTGTGTATAGCTCAATCACCGTTGAAAGCACTATGAAAAGAATCAAACAAATAAGGGATACAAAATTTGCAGATATGTGGGACTTGATAACAGAAAGATGTGGTGAACCTGTATGTAAAAGGAAACAGAGTCTTTCTCCACAAGAGAAGTATAGTCAACTATTTCATGAAATATTCGATAATATACTTCTTCAAATGAAAGAGCGTTTCAGTTCAATGGAAAAATTGGAATTCATTGAGCTTTTAGATTGCAAAAAATTTGAGTTCTATGATGTTACTTTCCCAGAGAGAGCTTTTGAATCTTTGAAAAGAAGCTACAATTCATTTTTTGTTTCCTCGTCTCCGTTCTGAATTGTGTGTTTTATATTCGCACAAATCTTTTGCCAAAAAGAATGTTGCTGAGCTCCTAAAATATTTACTGGAAAGCGAAATGCACAAAGGTCTTAAGGAAATATATAAATTGACGAATTTGATTCTAACTATACCGATATCGACAGCAAGTGTTGAGCGATCATTTTCTGCGCTTAAAAGAATTAAAAGTTATTTACGGAGTTCCCAAAGTGAAGAAAGGCTATCTAATCTTGCCTTAATTTCAATTGAAAAAAATTTCCTCAAGAAGCTTATGGAGAATCGAGAGTACTTTTACAATTTGGTCATCGAAGAATTTTGCAGGAAAACTAGGAGAGCAGAATTTCAATTCAAATAATGCTTCACAATTATTTAAGGTAAATTTTAAATTTGTATCTTTTTCTTTAGATCAATTCGGTAACTACTATATATAAATATGTCTAATTTTTTGTTCGCATATTTAAGCCTAACATTAAATGAACTTTCCTTCAAAGAGGTCCCCAAAAGTTTGTAAAACACCTTTAACTTGCTAAGTTCTATGTAAACAATATGCAAAGTTTGAGAAAGAGGGTTAGGCGGATGTTTTTCTTCCATTCCATAACATTGCATGCCTGAACAAAAATGTCACGAGTCGCCACTGATATATATATATATATACACACAACTAAATAATTAAATACATACACTTTATCTTCTACAGCCCAAAATAAGAAATCGTATAACCATCAATATAGCAGAAATGTATATACACAATTATGTTAAATATACAAGTACATTTCACTTTTTTTAAAAATACTAAACTCGAACTTAAAGAGTCTACAATTACGTCATTATTGCTCTGCATTACGCAGTATACGCGGTTTAATAATATTTCAACGCTTAAAATATAGGGAAATCTGTACTCTATATAAAGGGCCTTCATATCGTTCAGTACTATTTTTGTGCCCACTTTACAACCGGTTGGTAAGTTATCTTTAAACACGGCTAGAATACAATCAAAAGCACGCACAAAGAGTTCATCGTTAGCCACATTATTAAACACAAGTTTATAAACACGCCTTTCCAATCGAGGGTTTATTTCTACCGACGCGAGCTTTTCAATCGTGAACTCATCTTCACTCAACATAGCAGCAATTGAAATAATCTTCTAAGTCGTTACGACAGTTGCTCGTTATATAAAGAAATAGTTCTTCAGGGTGAACGGTGTAGGTGAGCTCAGCCCTGCACCGATCAAGTGCTTTGTACCAAAGTTCATGATATTTCAAAGAGTCTAAACTTTTTAAATAATCCTCCAGCTCGAGACCATTCTCATCTTCTTCAGTCCTACACTCGGTAAACCCATCGAGCAGAGCGGTGTATGCGTATTCAAGTACTGTATCAAAATAAAGCATATCCGTAACACGCACGTCTAATATAGGTTTCAGCTTGCGGAATCCAACGATTTCAAACATTCTGTCGAGGATGAAACGGTTTCGCGTAGAAACAAGAGCGTTATTATCAGAAGCATTCTTCCACATCAACCATATATCAATGCATGGCCGATCGTTATTTATACACAACGTACATACAACAGCGTATGAGGGGGTGTCACTAATCTGCTCTCTTCTTGTACCTACACCTGTAGGAATTTTATAACGATCTTCACCCCACTTCTCAACTATCACGAAGATTCTATTCATCTCCTCGACACTTAAATAAACAACATTCCGGTTGTTTGTCTACAATCCGTTTCCAGTACATAGTTAACGATACCGGATTTACGCCTGAACACGCGCAACGACTTCGTCACGGACACATCGTACACGGCGTTGAGAATGCTGCTCAAAGGAAGTTCCATCATATTCGAGGAGCGCACGTCCACTCGGTTCAAGCTCTGAGATAACTATGAGGCACATGCAACGCGACGGTTCGACGGGAGGAGTGAGTCACACCATAATCTAATGAAACGTGTACAGCGCTGATCCAACATGAATCGTTGTATCCCATTATATTGGGCAGGTGTTTTTTTCCGATACAAGAATTAATTTCGGTTTTAATGTTTTATCACTCCCACTTCCCTGAATACGCACCAGGCATTTTCCTTCAGGGTAATTTTCACGAACAAAACACATTTTATAACGGTTTTATTGTTTTGCCACTCACCATTTCCACAAACTAAACGTCTTCACACTCCAGCGCACTCTTTGAGAGGAACATATGCCCATATTTTTCCTTTTTGTTTAACAAGCGATACTCGTCTCTAAATTCTGTTAAAAACTCACGCAGGGCATTAGCCACAACCTTACTACAAACCTCGTGATGATATATATTAATATAGTGATAAAAATACTTAAGATTCTCCATGATGACGAGATTTACATTCTCAGTCGCAGGGTACGAGTAATCGGTATGGTGTAACATGACATAATATCGCTTGTCATACTACCCATCAATAAGACTCATTATCCATATCCGTTGCTTCTCTTCTGCACGCGTTGTTTCTTTTACTTCACGGTATATGTGAGCCTTTATAAAGCGTAGATTCTATAACATACTTCAATACATCGTCTGTGCTACGAAAGCCTACAATGCTCTCACCAGAATAGCCATAGAGTATTTGTACATCTTGCTCCTTCGCACGATTCAATGTAGTCTTAAAAGAGGCAAAGGAGGGGGCAATAGGGAGTTTTTCAGTATCCACCACATCTTGACACTTTGCAGAATACCATTTCATAAACGTTGAACAAGCAATATTAAAGGTAGCCACTACTATTTTCCGTCTACGCGGGAGAATACACGTCTGATACCCAGGGCTTACTGCAAACAACTGACCGCGCAGGGAAGCCCAGGTAGTAGCATGACTCACGTTGCTGGTCTTACAGTGGGCGGAGCTTAGAACTTTCACCTGTACACACACACACACACACACACACACACACACACAAAGGAGAATTTGAAACGCTAATTGAAACATGATTTATTTAATAAACGAAATATTCAAGATATATATATTTACAAATACGTGTAATAAATTAGTTAGCAATAGACACATCAAAGATTATTTTCAAGACATATATATATATCAGTGATGTAGGTCTCGAGATCGGTCTCGGTCTCGAGACCGATCTCGAGACCCAATTTGCAGATCTCGATCTCGATCTCGGTCTCCGCTATTTAGATCTCGGTCTCGATCTCGGTCTCGACAGACGCGGTCTCGGTTTTTCTCCCCGAGACCTTTCGAGACCTCTCGAGACTGTATTGAAAAATACATGTTATTGGCATACTCATGATGGTGGCTTGGTTGAACAGACACAATTCAGAATGTTTATGAAAGTTTGTAAAAGTAAGGGACTCTAGGTATTCACTAATCAGTCACCCTGTTTTGAGTTGCCACGTTTGTCTTGCGGGGGGGGTGTGGGTCTGGATTTTTTTAGGTTAGCGCTACAACACCCCCCCCCTCCCCCGTCAGATTAATTAAGAGTAACCACCAGGCACTGCAAGCAGTTAATCGACAAGCTGACCGAAGGAATTATTCGTCGCTTTATTAAAGGGGTATTCGTCACATGCAAGATGGCTGAAAAGGACGGTGCTGATGAAGTCCCTTGCCATTTGCCAATAGCATCTATCCAATTGCAACATTACTTGACCCACAGTTTGGTCTGCAGTGGGTGGACATTGAAGTACGAGCTGAAAAAGATATTAAAGTAGAACTTAAATAGGAAATAAAAGGTATGTTATAATTTCATAATAAATTTTGAAAATTATCACAGAATTCATTATACCGATATATTTTTTATCATTAAAATTCATTATAGATCTCTTTGGGCTGAGTGGATTTTGAATTAATGTCATATATATATATTATTTAGACCTTATGCTAATTGCCATGCCTCTGTTTATAGTACCGATATGTCAATTTATTTTTCATAGAAATGGTGTTGGAAAAATGCTATACAGGAAACTCAAGCACGAAGAATGAGCAGATACAGAGAGACAGCGCTCATTCTCACAGCAGCGATGACGAAATAAAACAGAGTCAAACCAAAGTTCCGAGACTAATGGCAAAATATCAAAGCTATCGGTCCAAGCAGAAGAACGTTGAAACTGGGAAGATTTTGAACCGCAGGGAACAGTTGCGGCGGTACCTTTTAGAGATCGATGAATCTCATATTTTAGACAACTGCTCTCCAATAAAGTTTTGGCACCATAAAAGGGATAAATTCCCATCACTGGCCAATATTGCCATGACTGTTTTAACAGTGCCTGCCTCTCGTGCTCCAACTAAGCGTGTATTTAGCCATGGAGGCATAATAATGAGGCCCCACAGAAGTCGAACTTCAGCAGATCTTCTGAGCATGCTGATGTTCCTTAAGTGTAATGAGCACCTATCATGCTTTAAATAAATGCACAAGTCAAACTGGGTAGTGGGTACGTTCATTAAACCTTCTGTAACAGATATAAAAGAAGTAAATAAATATAAAGTACGTGTATATATATATATTCATTTGTTAATTTATAGGCTACAGGTTTTGCATTCAACACACTACATCTGAGAAAGTAGTTATTAGTTTATTAATATACTTAACATAGTCTAATTTCCATAGTAGTGTAAAACAAATTGAAAGGGCATGAGCTTGGTCTCGATCTCGATCTCGGTCTCGAATTTTAAGGGTCTCGATCTCGGAAGGTAGATCTCGATCTCGAACCTTTGATCTCGGTCTCGATCTTGGTCTCACAGGATCAGGTCTCGGTCTCGGTCTCAGTCTCGGACTTGGTGGTCTCGACTACATCACTGATATATATTTACAAATACGTGTGATAAATAAGTTAACAATAGGCACATCAAAGGTTATGGTATCCAAAGGGTACGGTATCATAGGTACCAGGTAACTGGTAACGTTTCCTATAGGTGTTACGCATACCTTTGTACCCCTAAGTTCCTTCACGCACCGCACCTTCTGCGCCCGAAAATTGTGGGGGCCTACAGTTAGTTGGGGAGGCCGATCGCCCTCAACATCATCCAAACACACTAGATCCTTCAACGATTCAAAGTTAACGACCGCCGATTCGCATGGTTGAGCGTGATACCCTTTGCCTTCACGATATATTTCATATCCTCACCCACCCTCACCCGTACCCTATAAGTTTTTGGTCCTGTTGAGAAAAAGAGTCGGCGTATGCATGTCTCCATACTCATCCTTGATCTCATCAGTCAACTCACCGAGGAATTCACCAATAGGAGGCATGTATTCACCCTCTCTCTGTGAATATCACACTATCTGTATCAGCGTACAATACCCTCCGCCCAAGAGAATGCAATAACCCCCAAAGTTTTATGCGGCGTAGGCCGTTGTGAAGCTGGCTACAGGTATGTTTGTAACCCGTGAGTATCTGTGGCCAATTCGGTATTGTTGTACTTTATTATGTAAGTATTACCTACATTCATGATCTCCATGACCTCTTTATCGGGAGCATTGGCATAATCCCAGACTTCACTATAACTTTGTGCCAAATGAACGTTCCCTTTGCCGGTATTCTGTGCAAATTTTCCCCAAAGACTGTTTAGACACAACTTTGCACTAAACGCTTGCCAGGGTTCTTTACAATTTGGGACGGTCAAGCTGTATACCTTCACGGTCACGGTAACGTTGAATATAGGCCGATTTTTCATCTTCGGTATCAACTCCTCGCGGATACCTGATGCTTCGACCTTATCTTTCAAAAAAGCGTTTATATATGGTGTGAAAAGGTTGGGTAGCTTCTGAAACCTCCACACCTCATGTATCTTCAATATGCTGTAGCCATGGCGAACAGCTAGATCCAGCTCTGGACTTGTATATACACCTCTAATCTTACGCTGGTGGTTGTATGGTCAAATCACCATTGTTCTCTTCTGCGCACTTCACGCACAAGGGAAACATGAGCTTGTGATCGATAACGACGGGTAAGATCGGCATCCATAAATCGAGGGGGAGTACGTCTACGAAAGAAAGGCCGAAATAGTACCCGTTCAAATTTCTTGAGAACTCGTTGATGGAGGGTAGGTCAGGTCCCACCAGTTTCTCAGGCGCACCTACGGGGTACGGATTGTTCTTCATCACGTAGGGGTATAACAGAATCGTAGTAATGGAGTTTCACACCCTCCGTAGGCGGAAAGTATAGCTTGAAGGGATTTGTACGCCCTGAACAAGCTATCACCGAGATCCAGCACCATTGAACGCTTGATCGTGTTTATTTCTTCACGGTACTGTCCGTCTGCCTCCATCCGTGCATCATACTCATGTTCCCACAAGACTTTTTGAGTGAACTGAGATCCTACAAATTAATCGCGGGTGCGGGTCCACGCAAGACAGTCGGCAGGAGGTCTACCATGGATATCTCCTGCGATTCCACACTCAGGACGGGGACATCCGTGCCACCAGCAACCGTTAAAGGAGTACACAGTCTTCTCACCAGTGGCACGGTTTTCACTTAGTCCATCAACCCAAAAAACACGACCATTAACCTTAATGGGGACTTCACCCGTGTTGCGGGCATGCTTTATGTATAACATGTCTGCCATTGTAGGTGTATGAGCCAGTAAATAGCCTTGTGCCCATAACTGCGGGGATTGTTTCTTTGAATAATGGCTAAGGTGTCTTTAGGCATGAAGTTATTCTTGAACACCGTAAAACATAATGAGGCGATGGTGGTTGCGACTTGCAACGGATCGCATTTGAAACGACCTATGTACATCCTTCTAAAGGCCTGGAAACATACTCTAAGTACGCGCACATCATTCACGCAATAACGCTCACATTCATCAGCTATACTATAAGGACTAGATTCATTAAAACTGTTGTAGTATCGGTCAAAATCTTCACGTTCATCTGTACTCATACATTCATAATTAAAGTATTGTTTGGGTGGAGGTAGACCTACGTAATTTAAAGTTTCGCTAGTGAGGAATGTGTAAGTAAAATATCCTTGTGAAACTTCAGCTGCTACGCCCATCACCTTGGGTAGCTTTGCTAATTTACAAGGTGTGAATAATAAAGTGTCTTTAAATTGTACATTGCCTCTTATCTGCATCTGTATTAGCTTGTTGCCTCTTTTCAAGGGGTCACCTGTAAATATCTCAGGACTCGTACTCAAGCAACTCCTTATAAAGGAACTGTGTGCAAATTTTGCCCCGTTATGGGCGAGAATATACACAGTCATTTTTTTGAACTTGTCCGCTAGCTTGACAATATAGGACACAAAGAATTTTACAGGGCTGTCGTAGGCACTCGTTTTAAAAACGTTTGTACGTTTACCGCATTTGTGCACTCGTCACACTCGATCTCCATACACTCATCACAGATAGTCTGGCTTACAAGTAAATGTGGAATAACCTCTTTGGTTTCTGCGTTCGTATGTTTCTATATCGTAGTACACAGTTATACAAGGGTTATTTTTAGGCTTAGCATCTTTCATAACATACATGCTTTACTTCCGCCTTATATTTCTCATGGCATGTAGGACAGTGAATTTCATAACATTTATGCTTGAAGTTCCCCCAATTATCCATTGTGTGAAACATACCACACTCACAGATTCTCATTTTCCTGCACGTGCCAATTGATTTATGGAGCTCAAAACAGTTATTATTGAAAAATGTGCGTCTACACACATCACAGTCCCTCTTCTCAGCTTCAACTACACGGCTTTCACATTTGGAGCTTTTACACTGTTCACATACCATGTGGCAATCTTTACAATGTTTCACGATATCATCCGCAAACTCGATACATCCCTTACACAAATCATGATGTCGTCCATATTTTCGACTTTTGTCATAACTCGCGTAAAGGTCCCTTATATTACGGATGGGGAGATACGTTGTCCCTGACAGTCCTAAAATAAGTAGGGGCCTTGTACGATCTCTCACACTGCTTTTAAAAACATACACAGTTCTACGACGATCATCCATCCAAATAACTATACGAACATTCATTTCCTGTTCTACCATTCTCAGTTCTTCAGGACCCATAGCACAGTCAAACTCAAGTTTACAGTCTACAGCTAGTTTACGGGCACGCTCCACTACCGTAGGCAACCAAATTTTTTGGGTCCGTGTATTTAGTACAGTAAACATACGTGCTAAGACCACTGCTATAAAGCCGCAACCACGATCGACGTTTATATGCCGTCTAAAAATAGCCTGAGAATTGAAGTTAAGAGTATAAGGTGTGGCGCTATGACCCGCAACACGGTATACACGGTCAATATTTACCGTGAAGTTGTCCATATTGAAGGCTATACTACTTTGAGAGGCCTGCATTATACGGCCTAATATATACTCTATATCTTCAGCTGCCAAACGTCTGAAGGGTATTACTACCCAAAAATCATCTACATCTCCGTCATCTGACCCGAATCCAAAAGACAGCATCGTCCTGACTTCACGTTCGTCGCGGTTCTGAAGGGCAAACTCTACAATACGCTCAACTATGCCGTAGTCCATGTTCAACGCCATTGCTATACAGGATCTAGGATCGACCCTGACTATATACCGATTTCTAGTCAAGACTGGGTGGGGGCAACGGTGCACCAACTCGAATGTTATGCCATCCTCAACAAGCGAGAAGCTGCTGCGGAGGATGTACAAGAATTTGAACAGGATAAGGGGATATATTTTTATTTGAGGAAGTACTATTGTGGGGATTGCGTCGTAAGACGTAGAGGGTTGGGGCTCTACTACTGGTGGTCTAACAACCGGCGCAATCCTAGCACGTTTTATACCTGACGTGGAGGGCTCTTCATCATGTCTCCGCTTTGAACGTGCTACAGGTATCGCTGGTGAGGATTCGTCGGGGGGAGGATTCTGTGATCACAACTACACTGTCGTCGGGGTCATCTGTAATGTCGATGATGGGGTGCTGTACCTCATCGTCATTCACGGTTCTGTGGAAGAAGAAAAAATATAAGGAGCACACTCAAATATTTGTAATATTTTGTAAATGACCCACTTAGGAGTGTGACGTGTTAGAAATGGACTCTGTAGAAAAATTCAGGTTCAGGAGCTCATCCACATGTACTATATCTGGACCTACAGGATGTGGTAAAACTGTGTTTATGCTTAAAATCATTTAAGAAAGGGAGAGATGTTCTCAAAATTTGTGCATAAAGTTATATGGTGCTATTCGACGTATCAATCAGTGTTCAACGAGTACCAAGATGATATTTTGTTCCACAAACGTGTATATGATGTTAATTCGTCAAAGGAAAATGAACATACAGTCATTGTAATTGACGATCTCATGTTGGAGATGGAAAACGTTTGCCGAGACATTTACAGTATTCTCCCACCATCTTAACATAAGCGTGTTCTTCATCAATCAGAATCTATTTTTCAAAAATAGTACATGCGCGACGTGTCGTTAAATACACAATATCTAGTCTTATTCGCGCAACGTAGAGATGTATCACAAATTGGGGTATTAGCCAATCAAATGTTCCCGAATCAGCGTAAGGAGTTTTTGGAAGTTTATAAAGGAGATACAAGCACGCTTTACGGATATTTGCTTTGCGACCTTCATCCGCGAAACACGTTTAGGGTGCTTCTAAGAACGAATATATTTCCAAACGAGCCTGAAACGGTGTATATTCCAGAATGACAAAGAGGCTAAAGAAATACAGTGAATTAATAAAAATCTATCATCGACTGCCCCGGTCAATGCAGCAGATGTTTATTAAAAATATCGACTCCGACTTTTTAAAATGCATCTGTGAAATCTGTCTTAACGTTATAAATTGCAATGTATCAATGAAACCACCTCAGAAGGCTCGCCTACGCCGTTACAAGAACATAATACGTGCACTCGCTCGTAAAAGTCAAACTGTAGGGAAGAAAAAACGAATTATTGTACAAACAGGAGGGTCATTCTCTCCATCTTATTTTCAGTTTTGGGTCCTTTACTGACTAGATAATATAATGAAGAAAGTGGTAGTGATTCCACACGATGTGTATGCTTCACTGCAAAGGAATCCAGACACGGATCTAGATCCCCGTAAAAGCAGACTTAAAAGAATGGAAAGCGAATTGCTAGCCCGATTAAACAGTGAAAAAACACCTGATGAGAAAAGAATCTTATACCAAGAAGCTCTGCAGAAATTTCTTCACGAGTACGAAAATTATAAGAACCCGACAGAGATTCCTGTGGTTATTAGGCACAGCACAGGGAACGATGGACATGGTGACATAGGTCCTGTACCCGACCGACGATACAGCTGACCAACCAAAGATTAAGGGGTCGGCCACACAGAACATCGAGCATGTATTAAAAAGCACCCTCCCACATACATTGAGGAATAAAGGTTTAAGTCTTTATAATCTATTGAATGAGGACCCAGCCATACAATGGACCGATACAGGTCGAGATCATTGTGGAAGGAGTAAAGGTACAGGGATCGAATATCGTAGACATTGTCCATGATCTGGTGAGAAAGTGGGATAGGCCCTCACCATCAGGATGGAAGCATATTAAAGCAAGACTACAACAAATAAATGTCCCCAAAACATTGATAGGAAATCTGAACAGGTTAAAAGACTTGGAACATGCGACGCACGTGACACAATTGAAGACGCCATCACCCCGGCGGTAACATCTTTGAAGAGGAGAAAGAAGAGGTTAAACAACGGTCAACCCTACCCACGTGCCTCTAAAATACGCAAATGGCTAACGTATTAAGAAGATATTATGACATTTCTAACCCAGCCTCCTACGGGGCGTAGATAGACTGTACAGAAGTGTTTACGGAGTAGGAAAAAAAGATGTTGAGAGATTTTTGCGGGAGCAGGACGCTTATACGCTTCATAAGCCTGAGAAAAAGGTTTAAAACAGCCAAGACAACGGCTGCCTCGATTGATTCTATTTGGCAAGCAGATTTAACAGACATGCAAAGATATTCTGTGTATAACGATGGTTACCGTTACATTCTATTCATAATAGATGTATTCTCTAGATATCTGTGGCTAATTCCTCTGAAAAATAAATCACCTGAAACAGTTGCTAAAGCCACCAAAACGCTAATGTTAAAAGAAAACAGGGTTCCTGGCTATTTTTGTACGGATATGGGAAGGAATTTATAGGCCGTGCTTTTCAGAACATGTTGACAGAGTTTAATATCAGCTATTACACTACCAATTCTATACATAAGGCTTTAGCTGAAAGAGTTCAACGTACCATAAAGGAACGCATGCATCGCTATTTTACACATAAAAACACATCAGATTTCTAGACATTCTGGAATCATTGGCCTCATCCTACAACCGCTCACGCCATCGCACGATTGGGACAACACCTAACGAAGTTTTAGAAAGAAGTCCGCGTCCGAGAAGAGATGGATCACCAACACCACCGCACTGCGTGTTTCAAAATCAATGATTATGTAAGGCTGTCGCGTTTGGGAAATAAATTTGCAAAGGGTTTTGAGCAAGGATGGACACGTGAGATTTTTAAAGTTAGGGCTATGAGACCGAAAGGTGAGATAATGATGCATTACGTTGAAGATTTGAATGGGGAAGAAATCTCAGGAGGCTTTTACCGCGAGGAATTGCAGAAAGTGACATTTAATTTAGGAAAAAATGTGTTTAAAATTGAGAAAATTTTAGGAAGCAAAGGTTCAGGACAGAGAAAAATGTACCTGGTGAAATGGCTAAGGTACCCAGAAAGCTTCAACACCTATATAAAAGCTGATGCAATAATGAAGCTTAAATAGTATGCAACATGGCTCCTAACCATTTCTACGTCACACTCCCGTCCTCCTCGTCCCTGTCTGTACACCCTAACAACACACCAGCCAACTTTGTAACAGAGCTCCACGGACCCATTGAATTGGGTCTTGATTCATATGAGGTGGGGATATGTGAACTCCACTTAACCACCAAATTTTTAACTCTTGAAAAGGCACAGGTCATATTTATGATCCTTAGAAGCACTGATTAATGCGAAAAATTAGGCATAATCTTAGACAATACTGTCCGCTCAACCCTGTGCGGTGAGGGACGGTTCTATAGCATAAATGTTTCGCTAATAATCGGGCATTATGATACATCCATGGATATTGTGGGGGGTTTAAACAAGAGTCTTGAAAATTCGTACCTGACAAACGATTTACTTTTTGAAATCGTAAACATAGACACGCCCGCATGCACATTGAGGTTAAAATCAACGCTTAGTAAAAATATTAGAGATAAAGAGCTGTTCACAATTGCGACTGAGGGCCGATATAGCGCAGCCTTCCAAAGAGAGACATTTCATGAGGCACAACGTGACTTGTCCAGCTTAATGTTTCAACTGAAGATGGAGAAATTTGCTGAAAGATCTCAGTCCCCAGACATGTGCTATATTTACAGTAATATAGTGGAGCACCAGGCACGCCTGCTGCATTGCCCACATCTCCAACCATACAGGGAGGTGTTTCAGTATTACATATGACAGACCCCATTATGTGAATGTCGCAACTAATTTAATAACCAATATCTCAATATATATAAGAACGATTGAGCGTGAAAACTTCCCATTCGGTAACGGGAGCTTAACCGTGAAGCTACACTTTCGACGCACTAAGTTATAATGGATAGAAAGCCTTTCTCCGTCTATCGAGGGGTGAGATACCAGCGCGGTAGTGGACTTGGGTCCATTTTTTCATCCATACTACGTACGGCTGTTCCTTTGCTGAAGAGGGGTGCCAGATACCTCGGAAGGAAAGCGCTACAATCACGTCTTAACACCGCAGAAGACATATTGGCTGGGGCTAAACTTAAAGAAGCTCTAAAAAAACATTTAAAACGTACACGGGACGAAATCATCAAAGATGCAAAGAGAAAAATGCGTGGTGGTGGGAAGAAGAAGAAGGCTGTCCGGAAGAAGGGATCACGTGGCATTAAACGTGAAAGGATATCAAAAAAGAAGTGCTGTAAGCGAATGAAGCCTATGGTTGACCACTTTTTTGACTGATATAAGCTAAGGACTTCGAAATTTATTTTTTATATATATATTATATATATATATATATATATATATAGAGAGAGAGAGAGAGAGAGAGAGAGAGAGAGAGAGAGAGAGAGAGAGAGAGAGAGAGAGAGGAATGACAAAAGAAAATACGGACCTCCAATAAACCTTAGCCCCCCCGCCCATGGCCTAAACCATTAGAGGTACAGTAAAACTAAACATACCTTACAAAAGAGAATTTAATCCTGCATTGGCTTCCAAGACAGCCTGAATTCGCTTTGGGTAGCTTGCCAAAAGTGACGTAAATAGATCTTGATCGTTACGCAAATTTGCTAAAACAGTTTCAATGTGTTGCGTCATTGTATCCTTCGAAAGTCGATTTGCTGCAGGTTCTTGAAACAAGAGACATTCAACCTTGTCCTTTATAACTGATCCAATATGTTCACAGACGTTCAGGTCAGGAGAATTTCCTGGCCATTCTTCATTTCCAAAGAAATCGCTCTCATGGTTCCGCAACAACTGTTGAGTGGCTAATGCTTTAAAGCAGGGGGCCTTATCGTGCAGAAGTGTGACCTGATCGACATCTATAACATTGTTTGGGTTTCTTAGAAAAGGAATGACATGCTAGGATAGAATAATATCACGAAAATACTGTCCATCCCAACTCTGACCATTTGGCTTCAGCACCCACATGAGCTTCTTTGCAGTGAACAAAAACACACCAACATAGTCTGGACTTTTTAATAATTCGCGATAATGTTCATTGTCATCGATTTCATCTGGTGTTGTGGCCCACACTCGATCATGTTGTTAGTTAGGCCGACGTGTTACGTAAACAAAAAATTCATCGGAGACAGCTAAATGCATGAAATCATCCACATCCCAATCTTCAAGATAATGGGCAAACCACATTCTGTCATCGATGTTAAGTTGAGTTTTTCTTGGCTTTGGAAGTTCATGCCAAGGCTTTAAACCTTGCCTATAACGGTACAGTCGAATGATCTCACCACTAACGATCTTTCCTCTCAACACTTCGATCTCTCTAGAAAGTTTAGCACAGCTGTTTTTCCGCTTACGCATACTGCTTTCAGTGATGTCCTTTGTTTCCTGAGAGAGTGGAAAATTTGGGCGCCCAGATTTGGTTGTATCCATTTCACATTCATCCAAAGTTTTATTCCAATTTCTTTTGACGAAGTCCTCACTTCTTCGCAACCTTTTGGCAACCCATAAACGTGTTATAAAGGTGGCTCCAGCATCACGAGCTTCCCGAAATGTTATTGCTCGTATGCGATCTATCACACGTTGCCTCTCCAAATCACCAATTAATTGAGAAGCCATTATATTATCACTTTATCAGCTAGAGTAATTTTAATACCTGCAATAAATAAAGAATTTTATATATTTTTATAATCACTAAAAACTATTTCGATATAAGTAAACATGTAAGCTGCAAATGGGGGGGCTAATGTTTTTTGGAACCCCTTAGACAGGGCGATGTTTAAATAATTAACTCTTTTACTTTTTATTGATTACCTTATATATATATATATATATATATATATATAAGGTAAGGAGAAAGTTGTTCAATTGTGTGTGTGTGTGTGTGTGTGTGTGTGTGTGTGTGTGTGTGTGTGTATATTTCGTCTGAACTATTATTTTGACGATTGTACGTTCCGTATTATATTTTTTGTGCAGTAGAAGACAAATTCTATTTATTTACAATAATAAATAAACATATTGAATTTTTTATTGTCGATATTGGTGATTATTTCTCTTAAAAGAGAAAGTACGTTTGCTTTGGTAACGAATTAAAATAAATGGTGGTATCTAGCAACTCACCCTAATAATGTATACCTGGACAATTAAAATAAAAAATGGTATCTGGCAACTCAACCTTCCTCTATATAAGACCTGCTTGGCTTCGGACCAGTGTTGCCATTTCTACAGATTTATCTGTGCATCTACAGATTTTATGCTGTTTCAGATTTTCAGATTTTTCCCCCAAAATGGGCGAAATCTACAGATTTCTAAAATTTATGATTTTTTTATGCTTCTTTTCAGATTTTCCTTCAAAATGGGCAAAATTTGCCGATTTCTAAGACTGAGGTTTTTTTACTAACCACTACGGACTACACTGGATATTACATAATATTACTGAGTTTCTCAATGAGAACCAACAAATTATTTTCGTGCGCCACCTGTCAGTAGAGAGTGGAAACATAACATAAACACGCCACACTCAGCTGACTGTGCGTCGGTTCTTACTAAGTCAACAGCAAAACACACTGCTAAAGAAAGCAAAGGGTGGAATCTACAGTACAGATAAATAGCCCTGTTGTTGTCAATGATACTGTTCACTCCATAGTTCCAGTACAGCACAAAATTATGTATTCTATTGAATTCCTTTTTCCATTTTGTATATATGCCTCCTTATTTTGTTGCTGTATACTTGTTCTTTCTATTTGCTGCTTTTTGTCTAGATCATTCTTAAACTGGCCTATAGACGTAGCTTGAATAGTATTCTGGTTTAAAATATTCAGTTTATCTATCTTTCATTCACTAAATTTTGTTTAATTGACCATTTTTCTATTTCTGTTTGGAATTATGAATATTATTGTATATGTTACTTACAAAAATAAACTTTAAAATCAAATGGTAGTTTACAGATTTTGTCTACAGATATTTTTATTGAAACTACAGATTTCTACAGATATTTTGACACCAATCTTCAGATTTTCATTATTTTTGGATGGCAACGCTGTTCGGGACCTTCATAATGCTTCGGACTCCAGTTTAATAAAGATCTCTCTCCTTCCTTCTTAGGTTAAGACTTAGGTTAGGTTTCCCTTTGGGGAGTTAGGACAGCCCAACTTCTCCCCAAAAGCCCTCCTCCGTCTATCCTTTCTCTTTCTCTCTTAGGTTAAGGCAACCCCTTTGGGGGGAGGTCATCCTTCCTTCTCCCCTCGAAGATCCCTCCCCTCTCTCCCCTTCAGGGCATACCACCTCCACCCTTCAATGCATACCCCACCCCCCTTCACTGCATACCCCCACCCGCTTCATTGCATACCCCCACCCCCTTTGCAACATACCCCCACCCACCCATTTGCAACATTAATCATTATCTCTTGCAGCATTGCAACATTCTTGCACTCTAACGTTTTGCACCCATACTACTGGATCGCTTGTCAGTATCCCACAAAATAGTTGTCAATACGCCAGTGGAGTAATTTACCCCTAGATTGGGAAGCACTGATCTAAAAGGACGAGTCGTATGCAAGAATAGATACGGAAACGTAGTATGTGCGACTGCCCCTGGGGCCACTAGAAAGGGGATGCTAAAAGGAGGGAGCGGTATCACGAAATATTGTAGGGTGCATTCCATTCTTGGTTAAAAGGTGATGCATTGAATCTTGTAAAAGTGTTAGCCGTAATAATATTTTTTACATACAGATAATAAATCAGTCGATTGTGAATATGATTCTTGTACTGGAAATGAAATTGCTGCTGTGTAATGTGATCCTTGTGTTACAAATTACTGCCATTATTTATAATATAGGTTGATAATATATTTATTAAGATGGAAGAACAGTGGTTATTCTGCACTGAGCCATAATGGTAATTTCGACTGTATTTAATTTAGCATTATTTTTTCCACTATATAATATATCCGTTCCTACCTTTCAACATCTTTAGTTTCATTTTTAATAAACATTGTTTCTTTGCTGCCTTTCTATGTAAATATACTGCAGTCATAATATAGTCAGTGTATTTTTGCAATGTGTTAATTTATATCTAACTTATGGAACTAAACTAAGTTTATCTTACTTCAGTGAATACTATAACAGCATAACTTGTCACATTTTTGTTACATTTATTTACTGTTATAATGATAACAATGCATTGAAAAAGTTTCCCAAGCTTCTGACTGTTAATTCTTTGTCTCCGTCCAAGCCTTGTCTCGAATGTACTTTCTGACCAACTTGCCCAAATGATTTCTTGGAAGAGATTCTACGAAAGTTACTCCCCCGCGAAACCACATTTGTGGGGGAGCATTTTTCTCGACGAAGGCAATGAGCTCTATTTCTTCAACGGGTACATTACAGATGACGAAAGCCTTCGGTTCCTCTTCTCCCGTTTTCACATTAGGGATTCCCACAACCCCAACATCAAGTACGGAATCGTGTTTTTTCAACACTTGTTCGATCTTTGTCGGGGAGACCTGCGTGTCAAGATAAAAAATATAGTTTCAACACGTTCTATACACGCAGTGGATCACAACTGAACCAACTAAATGATTGCCTCATTCTCTTCCTTCAAGAAACTAACGCTTCACCAATGTATCGTTTCACAATTATGTCACGCCAACCTGAATAAAGCAAATGAATAAAGTGTAAAACGAGTGACACACAGGTATCAAGGTCATTAAAGTCTCCATACCTTTTCCCCATTGACGGTAATCATATCTTTGCATCGTTCGATGATTCGAATGTAGTTGTTTTCTTCAAAATATCCAACGTCCCCTGTTCGAAACCAGTTGTCAACATCGATTGCTTCCTCTGTTGCGATACGATTATTCAGGTACCCCTCCATTAACTTGAAAAAAAGGAATTTATGAAATTGAATAATGCACCGGCAATAAGATACTACCGGGTGTTCAGAAATTATGCAACTCATGGCGTATATATATATATATATATAAATCTCCGAAAGTTAAAAGAATAAAACACTAAAAGCCGCTAAGTTTTTCGAGAGAATCTTTCTTCATCATTCAGGCGGTGAACAGAAACTAAAAGTAAAGGTAAAAAAAAAAGAAGTTATTTCGACACGAACCTTATTAAAGGTTTCAGCATATCAATGCTGACCATTTTCTTATTCACTAAAGTGATATTTCTTATTTTATCTTGAGTCTGAAGAGTGTTTATATGATCATCAGAAATATTCCCTGGTAAAAACGAGAGGTTCTTGGAGAGCTATTTCACCAAACCATAGTTAAAGCTACAAATATTGAAAATGATAGGTCGTACCGAAATGTTAGGTTTGTGAACTTTAGGTAGTTCATAAAAATAAGGCAACTTGGGAGAATAGGTAGAAAAGTGCTTGTCAAGCTGTGAAAACTCCTTAAGTAAAAGTTTGAGGTCTGTTAAAATTCCGTCAGTAAATTTGAAGGGGATTAAAATTTAATTTATCACAATTAGCATCAGCTAATATAAGCGCCATAGCTTTTTTTAATATAATTGTCCTTATTCATGCCAAATATATTGTTAACTTTATCTTATTTTGTGATGATAAGGTTATTGTTACGTTTAATATAAAGTAGAGCAGTGCAGAGTAACTTTGGAATGTGTAGACCCCGATTTGGATTGTTTAACAGTTCACATAGAATAAAGTCCTTCAAACGGGATAAATCGTCACAAGAAAGCTTAAAACGTGAACTAAACTTCTCGAACGAAATGATAAAATCAGAAGCCGATTCCTTTTAATTTGGGGGCATTTGAATTGTTTATATATATAAAAAAAAATATGCCTGTATTACGTTAGTTTCCGAACGCCCGTGAATATATTTTTTCCACTGAATAAGATTGTATCAAATTTTCAGCACAATGAACAGCGAAAGTGTAAAGTGTTTTGGTTCAGTAAAGCCGTAAATGTTTTTAGTAGTTGTGCAACAGTTTTATGGTTTATTTGCGTTTATTACAGCTCTTCTGCTATTAAATTGTGTGATAGCATTATGTCAACAGCATGAAGCCAGCCACATTTATCTTTTATCTTAAAGTAAAGTCACTTAAAGTAAACCTTTAATCATCATTGATTACCCTGGCACTCTGGATGTACACTTCTCCAGGTCTGTTGGATTCCAGAATCGGTTTTCCGGTGTCTATGTCCACAAACCGAGCTCTGGTATTTGAGATAAGATTTGCAGTCATGTCAGGACGTCCTTTCTTCACTGGAGTAACCAAAACTGTACCCATTTCCGTTGCGCCATACACTGTTGCGAGCAAAGTCATTCAATATTTAGTTCACTTTCATATAAGAATGAAGATATGAAAGTTATTCATGTCGTTTGTATGTTATATGAAAAAACTTCACTACCTACTGGTTCATAAATTTTGATGCACATATTGATCACTGTAATGGATGGGGAGTCGCGTACGGTAGAAGCGTCGAGTAGCCTTCTTGGCGCGTATGGCCTCCATGCACCCTGGGGTTCACCCGTTGGGTGCCGGGATAGGCGGAGGGTCATGGTATGTTAGTGCACGCAACCGCTACAACGACTGATTCGAAGTATGTGATGCACTCGTAGGAGGATGGGAAGTTGGCAGTCGTAAGGGTTGTTAGATGTATTGTCGTGGAAGCGGCACCAGTTAACTTTGGCAATAATCCATTTTTCCGATGCACGAACGGTTTGGTCGTGCCAATTTAGCGTGAGTTGAACCGGGAAATGGTCACTACCATAGTCCTCTTGAAGGATTTGCCATGTGAAATCTAGGAGGGCATCGGTCGAGACGAATGACAGGTCTGTACAGGATGGGGGTGCAAGTGGTAGCATGGTAGAATGTAGGAGAGCCATCATTGAAGCACTCGAAGGAGAGCTCGGTCATGATAGTAATCAGGGTCGGGGCTATATAGATGGTGTGTGTGTGTCTCCCGACAAGGGGTGGCGACTATTAAAATCGCCCAGTAATAGAAAGGGCCTAGGGAGTTGTTTTACCACCTCCATCAGGTCATCGCGGGAGACTTGAGTGTGGGGAGAGAGGTATATTAAAGAGACGGTGTACTGTCTATCCAGGGAAAGCCGGGTAGCAATCACCTCTAACGGAGATCGGATAGAGATTGTGGAAGGGGACTGCGTGGTGTAAGAGAATGGTAGCCCCCGACTTCGAGTGCAGGTAGGAGACGAGGTGGTGATATAGGAATATCCAGTAGGTCATGGCATGGGCCTGGTTCCCAGGATTAGCTCCTGGAGACAGACACACACCGGACGGGAAGAGGCAATCAAGGAATTAAGACCTTCGTAGTTCACAAATATTCCTCTGCAGTTCCAGTGTACTATTGTAGTTTTCGGGGGTCCATTATTCGATGATGGGGGATGGGTAAAGGTGTAGGTGCTTGGGGGTTGGGGTGTGAAGGGAGATCTGGGGTTCGCGAAGGCGAAGGCTGGGTCAGGGGCAGGGCCGCCGAGAGGGCGGGGAAGTCGGGTTAAATCCCCTGGGCCCGGACCTCTAGGGGGCCCGGAAAGAGGGGAAATAAAATCTAAAAATATTAATAAAGCAATTGATTAAATAACAGAGAGGAAATATAATTAATGAACATACATTTTATGGAGATTATCATACTCTCTGTTTTGAATAGTGACTTGGACATATAATCAGTTTGCTTGTTATGTACACAAAAAACATTCATAATAAAATACTGAGTAAACAGGGGGGCCCATATACCAATCCTTCCCCGGAGCCCGTGGCAGCTCTCGCCGGCCCTGGTCAGGGGCATGGCTGGCTATCTGCTGTTCAACAGAAAAGGAGTCGGTCGGCCAGTCGACCTCAGCGGAGATTGTGGGGTCGAGTCGGCAGAGCGAGACCGGAGGCGTGGATCACAGCAGCTAGGTGTGAATGCCGCTGTTAGAGTGGGTAATGCTGTTTTTAGTCTTGTATAGCCTGGATTTATCTGTGGAGTGGTTTAGTGTTGTTATGAATTCCCTAAATGTTTCTGTTTTTTTCTTTGAGTTTGTTGTTTATTTCTGTGTTGAGCTGTTGTATATGCTGTTTTATGGCTTCTATGTGTGGTGTTTGTGTGTTATGTTTGAGGTTGTTACGTTGCCTTATGAGGTGGGCTATTTCTCTAGTGTAATTTGGGTTGTATTTCCTAATGTTGCCCTTGGGTATGTATTTGTTTGCATTATTGATGATCTGATTAAATGTCTTGAGTGTTGTATTGATGTTTATGATGGGTGGGCTGTTTAATGTGATGAATTGTTCCTCAGTCTGTATTTTGAACTGTTCCCAATCGGCTTTCTTGTAATTTCTGTAAGTGTGCCTAAGGCTGTTGGGGCAGATTGTAGAACGTGTTGTAATGACGATGACACCTGAGGTGAACTATCTGGTGGGATGTAAATGTTGATTAGTGTGGTGTTGTTTTGCGCGTGTCTTCTTTAGAGAAGACGATAGAAGAAACAGAAGATGAGGCTTTAGTGATTATGGGAGATTTCAACGGGCATAAAAGGTTATTAGGACATCAAAAATTGAACACTAATGGAAAGTCAATGTTGGAATGGATGAACACTTATAATTTAATTCTACTGAATTGTGATAATAGATGTATAGGAACATACACATGGAGTAAAGACAAACAAAGAAGTGTAATTGACTATGTTTTAGTAAATAGAATAATGTATAACTATTACAAAAACACGATGATAGATGAGAGAGAGGAAATTTTTTATTTCGGACCACCACTTGATACACGTAAAATTTGAAATCGAGTGTGAAACATATAATTTTGAAAGAAACGGCAAATGGGAGACAAAGGAGTACTACAAGACAGATGAACAATCACTAAAACTGTATGTTGAAGAAGTAGAAAACAAAATAAAAAGTAGAAATGTAACAAAAATAGAAGATATGAATAACATAATCATAATAATTGAATCAGCAGAGAAGACTTTAAAAAAGGTCTACAGGAGGAAGGTAATTGGGGAGAATAATCAAATAAAGGAGCCACCTTCGATGAATATTACCATCAGAAATGAAATAAAGAAAAGAAAAAGATTAAATAGACAAAAGAGAAATGCAAAAACAGAACAGGAACGAAATAGAATTCACACAATGTACAGTTGCCCGCATATGTAATGTTCCTCGCTTCACAGATGGCTCCGTACCTATGGCAACGCCGCAGTGTTAGTCAAGGTATCTCAACTGGAGGAAGGTGGGGTGGAGGAGAGACAACCGAATCCAACAACATATAACACAGATATATATACGTATATCTAAAGGACAATTGAATGTGCAGTCATTGACACTAAAGATAAACAATTATTATGATCGTGAACATCGTTGAACTCCATGTAGTTTACAAATCTTATACAGTAATAAGGTTCCATTATGATTACTGCAAATCTACAGGGGTTGGACAAAATAATAGAAACACGCATTTTCGGTGCTGTATTTTCTGATATCATTAATGGCGTTATGTACTTTATTAACTGCATATAATATTGAGAACATCTTCTATTTTAATATGTTCATATTGGTTTTTCATGTTCTTTTAAAATAAATAAAAATATAGCGCTTGGAAAAGATGTTACTGCCTGTGAAAGGGGTATGATAGTAGGAGCCCGTTTGGTTGGTGTTTCAGTAATAAAAGTCACATAATTGCTCCTGTATCTTGAGGAACAGTCCTCAAGGTTATGAATACATGCAAAAATAATAAAAAAAGAACATCAAATAAGGAATATAGTGAGCGTAAAGCAACACTGACAGAATGCGACAGAAGAACCTCATATAATAATTATGAGCTGTGAAGAATCAATCAAAGACTGTTGCGGACAATAGTCCGCAAAGACCAGTGTCAGTCATAACTATGTTATGGGAACTGTAGTAAAGCCTATTTTAACATCAACCAGTACCAAAGTTCTAATGAATTTGGAGTTGGGGAGAATAATTTAATGGGAACAATTCTGTGCTTATGTGGTGTAGTTTTTTAAATTTCTTTCCATGTATTCATAACTATGGGACTGTTCCTCAAGGTGCAGGGACAATCACGTGACTTTTAATATTGAGATACCAACAAAACGGGCTCCTACTACAGGGTGTTTATAAAGTCCCTATCTATTTAAGTGAAAACGTAGCAAAAAGGGTAAAATTCAATAACGATATAATAGAAGGCATACATTTACTGAATAATTAAGCATATGATTCTACATGAGCACCATCAGTATATCTACAGAGTTCGAATCTGTCAGCAGCATTGCGAAACACATTTTGGAGCATGACAGGGGTTATTTTTGTAACTGCTGTTACGATACGAGCACGTAAATCTTGCAAATCTGTAACCCTCGTTTGATAGACGTTTGATTTGATAAAGCCCATGCAAAAAAATCCAAAGGCGTTAGATCAGGAGATCGAGCCGCCCAGGGCCTGTTGCCTCCATGTCCGATCCACCGATTTGGAAATCGTTGATTTAGGTACTGCCGAACAATGTTTGCGTAGTGAGAAGGTGCCCCATCTTGTTGAAAGACGACGGTGTTTAAAATGCCATCTGAATGAAGCTGGGACATTTACGCGCTCGTATCGTAACAGCAGTTACAAAAATAACCCCTGTCATGCTCCAAAATGTGTTCCGCAATGCTGCTGCTGACAGATTCGAACTCTGTAGAGATACTGATGGTGCTCATGTAGAATCATATGCTAAAATATTCATTAAATATATGCCTTCTATTATAATGTTACTAAATTTTACACTTTTTGGTACGTTTTCACTGAAATAGATAGGGACTTTATGATCACCCTGTACTATTATGCTCCTTTCACAGGCAGTAACATCTTTTTCAAGCGCGATATTTTTATTTATTTCAAAGGAACATGAAAACCCAATATGAACATATTAAAATAGAAGATGTTCTCAATATTATATGCAGTTACATATTAATTTAATAAAGTACATAACGCCATTAATGATATCAGAAAATACAGCACCGACAATGCGAGTGTTTCCATTATTCTGTCCAACCCCTGTATATGAACAGCTACTACAACAGAATTTTTTATATATAGTACAGGTGAATGCGAAATGTTCGCCTCCAGGAAATTTTCACGTTTTTCGCGTAGGCTATAGTTTACGCGAAAATATCCAGCAGGCGAAAATTTGACAATTTAAACTAATCTTTGGAAGATAGTAAGAAAATAAAACTTAGATCATTAAAATACTTTCCCAACCCTTCCGAATGGTCTCCCTCATTTTGTGTAGGTTATCCCATGCAGAGACAATCCATTTAGCATGAATAGGTTTCAATGTGGAGAGCTTCAAATCTATCTTACCGAGAGATTCATTTACGTTGAGTGCTGCTGAAACTTTATCCTCATACCAAGAGGTAAAACTTGCCTTGATATACGACCTCAACCTCGACCAATCACAGTCCAGAATAAATGTAGTCATTCATGATGTGATTTTAATCTGTAAGATTATAACTAGCAACTGTTGACCGCGAAATTATGATGCCGCGAACTCGTCCAAGGATATGAGAGAGCGAAAATTTGCTGCCTCGAAATTAACCTGGTTTACAGTGTGTATATATATACTTATAAACTCATACACTATTATACTATTGTTTGTGAAATGACGTTGATGGGCCAAACCCAGGTGTTGACATGGTTACTGGGATGATCTATGTTCATACCATATTTCTACACCTTATGACGAACACCGACTCTGAAAATGAATTCAGCTCAAGATAAAATTGGCCGGATAATTGTTATGCGGGAAGCAGGCCTCTCTGTAGCAGACATAACCATGAAACTGGGAATTTTGAAGTCTAATGTTCGACGCTGGGTGCAGAGGTGGCAGGAGACTGGGAATCTGCTAGATGGTCCTAAGTGTGGGGCACCAGGAAAGACCACCCCAGAAGAAGACCGGAGAATAATCAACGAAGTGCAGAACGATCCTATCAACAACGCAGTCGCCATCCGGGAGACACTGCATATGGGCGTGTCAGTGAACACCGTAAGGAGACGGTTGCATGAAGCAGGATATCACCACCGTACTATTGCCAAAAAAGAGAGGATCGAGTAACGATATCGTCAGGCCAGGTTCTCGTTTGCTCGCCAGCATATAAATGATGATCTCGCATACTGGATCAGAATTATCTTCTCTGACAAGAAGACGTTTGCGTTTACAACTCACGGCCGTCTAGGACAAGGAGAGCTGACTGAGATCCACGGGAGGTTTACGGCAGATCAATATATAGAGATCATGGAGGAGGTGATGCTGTCTTCTGTACGCGCGTATTCCTTGCCCTATCCTGAGCAGATTATCTTTATGCAGGTATGTTCTATTTGTGTGCTACAGAATATTATACTATTACTAGAGTAAGATTTATGTATTACACGCATTTGTATGTCCGGTCATAAAATTGTTCTTTAACGCTTTCAGTACTATGAAAACACTTTAGGATTTTATTCTGGATAACTGCAGGCTGTATTATTTGTATAACGGCACACAATTACATTTAGCTGAGAGAAATCCTTAATACATAAGGGTTAAAACCTATCTAGAATAGTGGTTTACTGATGAAGCGTATAGATGAGATATAATTCTACTTTTAATTTTTAAAATCCATTTGCAGGACAACTCTCGCATCCACACTGCCAGGATTGTTAAAAGGTGGGTCGAGGAGCAGCGAAATCTAGAACTACTGGGCTGGCCTAGTAAGGAGTGTGACCTCAACCCCATTGAGAACGTGTGGGAGAATGTGGTGAACTCGTGGGAGCTTGGGCAGGAGCGGACTAGCCGCCAGCTGCTGGACCAACTGTGGCTGAGTGGGAGATGTTCCGAAGGAACCCACACATCATACATAACCATGTTGTGTCTATGCCACACAGATTATAAGATGTAATAGAAAATAATGGGGGATCTACAGATCTACAGAAGCTAAGGCTAACAAAGACCCTAAGATCCACTCTAAGGTTAGCCCGAGAGAAAGAAGAGTAAGTAGCAAGAGTAAGTAGCAAAACCTATCATTCGTGGGTTGACATTCATTTAGAAAAAGAGAGAGAAAGACTCGCCATCATCATCCGCCAGCCACTGCCGACAAGTCGGAAAATAGTCGAAGAGAACAGGAAAGGGGTGAGAGATAAAAAGAATTAAAATAAGAACGCTTACAAACCATGCAAACACAGTCTTAACTCAAAGAAACACTGTCATACCATGCAAACTACAGACATGCAAGTAAAGAGAGGATAAGAAAAGAACAAAAAAAAAAGTATGAAGAGTATAACAAAAAGTGGGTTAGTTTACGCTACGAGCCACATCTAAGTTCGTGTTAGTCTATTTTTTCTTTTTTTAATATAATTTTGTTGCTGGCATATCACACGCTGACATGTCACAAGCTGGCATTAATCGTCAACAGACTCAAACCTCGACCATTACCCCGAGAGCTCCTGCTGCTAATTGTTTTATTATTTTAAACGACGTCAATATTTTCAAAATGCCTATCTAAAATGTTCTTAAACATATTAACGCTGGTAGAGTTTACGATGGACGCGGGAAGATTATTCCATTTATCAATTACTTTAAATGTAAAAACGTTTTTAGCGATGTTAGTAATGAAACCTCTGCCACGTAATTTAAATCCGTTATTACGAATATTACTAATATTGAAAATGAATAATTTGTCAAAATTTACGTTATCGATTTTATTAACGATTTTGAAACTTCAAGAAGCTCCCCCCTTAATCTCCTAGTTTCGAGTGAATGCAAGTCTAACTCTTTAATCCTATCTTCGTAAGACTTGTTGCGTAGTGACGGAATTAGTTTCGTGGCGCGTCGCTGAACACTTTCCAACCTATCAATATCCTTACGCAAATACGGGCACCAAAACTGAACAGTATATTCTTAGTGAGGCCTGACTAGGGACTTGTAAAGGGGCGATATAATATTCTTCGATTTAAATTAGAAATTACGCGGTATGACGCCTAACATCCTATTACCTTTTGCGCAACACTCCAGGCACTAGTTCCTAACTTTTAAATTCTTAGATACGCGTACGCCTAAATCTACTTCCTCGTCAACGCTCGCTAACTGTCTATCATCCATCGTGTACGTGTAATTGTTGTTACGAGAATCTATATGCAAAAATTTACATTTGTCTACGTTAAATTGCATCTTCCACTTATCCGTCCACTCTATAATTTTATTTACATTGTCTTGGAGCCTATTTCTATCGTCCACGTTAAGAACTTTACCGCCTATTTCGGTATCGCCCGCGAATTTTTACACGTTACTGGTCAAGCCTACATCTATGTCGTTATTGAAGATTACGAATGACAATGGGCCTAACACTGAAACCTGAGGGACACCGCTGCCTATATCCAACCACCCCGATTCCCTACCATTAACAACGATCCTCTGTTTGCTGGCACGAAGCCATTCCCCTTACCAGTTATTCACCTGACCGCGTATACCGTGCGCTTTAACCTTCGCAATTAATCTTCGATGCGGAACTGTATCGAACGCTTTTTTAAAGTCTAAATAAATAAGTCAGCCGCTCTCTGCCTATCGTATTCGCACACTATTTCGTTATAAAACTTTAACAAATTAATTAAACAAGATTTATGGCGTCGAAACCCATGCTGACTACTATTAATCAAATCGCGACTTTCTAAGTGATCGACGATACGATCCCTAACTACGGATTCCAAAAGTTTACCGACAATTGACGTTAAAATAATAGGCCTATAATTGCTAGCTACTGTGCGGTTGCCCTCTTTAAAAATGGGCGTAACGTTAGCTAATTTGAAGTCTTCAGGAATAATCCCCAATTCCAATGACTTATTAAAAATTTTTGTTAATGGGCCTACGATAACGTCTTTCAAATCTTTCAAATGTCTAGGATAAAGCGCGTCAGGGCCTGGAGCCTTGCTAACTTTTAGCTTATCGATATAATGTTCAATCTCGCCCTCGTAAACAGTTATTTCATTCAAAATAGTATCGCTACTAAATGGAACGATATCGTCCACGTCGGGAAACTTTATTTACGTCTTCTATGGTAAAAACTGTCGCAAATTTTTTTTTTAAAATACCCGCCATCGCCTGAGAGTCGGAAGCCAAATCGCCGTTAGCGTCCACTATGGGGTGTATGTTATGTTTTATCGGCTTACAATTATTGACGTAGTCAGAGCTGGGCAATAAATTCATTGAATGTATTTAAATACTAAATACTAAATACATGGGAGAAATGTATTTAAATACTAAATACTAAATACATTTTACGAATGTATTTAGATACTAAATACAAAATACATCAATTGTATTTAAATACATTTGTAAATACATTTTAAATACATATAAATTTTAACATATGCATTCACTAATTCACTAAGCCATGACACGCACACGATAAAGAAATCAACCGCTTTCGACTAAGAGTGGCACACAACTGATTGAACTGACACGTTGAAACATGAACCATGCTGTACTACACTGTCGACGCGTCGTACTGTGCTAGTACAGAACGTGTATTAAACCAGTAAAAGTATTTACATTTTTATAGTTTGAGTATTTAAATACATTGTATTTAAATACTCATTAAAGTATTTAAATACTATATTTAAATACATGAAAAACAATGTATTTATAAATACAGTTCTAAATACACAAATGTATTTAAATACGTATTTAAATACAAATGTATTTAAATACTGCCCAGCTCTGGACGTAGTCAACAAACTTTTTGGGATTATGTTTACTATCCGCAGCTACAAGTATCTCAAAATTACGCTTAGCATTCCTAACAGATCTTTTAACCTGACGTCTAAGCACGATATATCTATTGAAGTTAGCTACCGTGCCATTGCGCTTATTAAGCCTATACTCTCTGTTACGCTCGTTTATGAACTCGCCTATTTCCCTAGTCCACCACTTGGGCCTACCATGATTTCTAGCGCGTTTGGACTTACTCGGGATAAACTTCCTTTCGATATTCAAAAAACTTTCTTTAAATGCCTCCCAATGAAAATTTGCGTCATTACCCATAAATACATTATCCCAGTCCACTACTCTCATTCTGTCCGCAAAACTATCAAAATTAGCCCTATGAAAATCAGGGACTTCTATTACGTTACTATCCTTACTGTTTACTGTCAATAGCTTAAACCCAGTGGTGGGATTAAAAAATTTTAAGAACCGGTTCACCCACCCCTCCCCTTCCCCCCTTCTCCTCTCCCTTCCGTGTCAGAAATGAAAACTAAAAAATGTTTTTATTGAAATTTTTTATTTAATTTCCTTTTAATTATTTCAAAATCGCCACTTGATTATCATTGTTGTCTTTATTTCTTCCTTTTTTAATCCTATTGTCATCGACTGTGTGGCTATTTCTCAGCCACTTTTGAACTGATGGAGTGGGGTCCAAGGAATCGAATGAAAGGCCAATCAAATTAATTGCCATCAAATTTGCCACATTTTGAACTGTAAGACGGCTTCTTTTATCTGAATATATAATATTCATAGAATATTTGATATTCAAGAAAAATCATGCACGGACTGAAAGGGTTAAGGACCGTGGATGCTTGGATGCTTTGATTGGAAACTTTCTGTTTAGCGAGTCCAATATTGAATGAAAAAAAGAAGCTCTTCACAGCTTCTGGAAAATAAGAGAAAAAAATTAAAGGAGCTAAACACAAACTAGTTACAATTATCAGGTCATCCCATAAGTAATGTCGTTTTTTACGATAGATTAAGTTTAACCTAGTCCTACTCGGTTTAAGTATAAATTTTCCGAAGGTTATATCTAAGAGGAGATCTATCGTGTTTCGCTACATACTTTACAGACCTTGACCAGTGAAGACGTGTGTTTTGCTTTATGTGAACCCCTCATAAACATGGCGGTATCAGAAGAGCATATCAGGCATATAATGCTTTACGAGTTCAAAAAAAGGGAATAGTGCTACTGAAGCAACGCGAAACATTCAGGACGTTTATGGCAACGATATTCTGCATGTGAGGAAATGTCAAAGATGGTTTCAAAAGTTTAGGAATGGTGACTGCTGTTTGACAGATGCAGCACGCTCTGGACGCCCTGCTGAGTTTGATGATGACCTGCTGTTAGCCGCACTTGAAGAAGACTGTTCAACAACTGTCGAAGAATTGGCCCAGAAACTCAATTCATCCCCGTCCACCATCCATCGACATTTGCAACAACTCGGGAAAGTGCCTAAGTTAGGAAAATGGGTGCCACATGAATTGTCGGTCGACAATCTGAGGGTGCGGGTAAACATTAGCACAGCTCTTCATTCCCGTGAACTCCAAGCTTCGTTTTTGCGCCGTTTAGTCACTGGTGATGAAAAGTGGATACTGTACCAGAATGTTAAGCGCCGTCGACAGTGGGTTTGTGCCGGAGAACCAGCGACACCACAGCCAAAACCAAATCTTCACCCTCGGAAGGTGTTGCTTAGTGTTTGGTGGGATAAAGGTGGTGTAATACACTTTGAAACCTTACCACACAACCAAACAATCACCGCTCAAGTCTACTGTCAACAACTGAATCGATTGAACACTGCGCTAAAAGAAAAGAGACCTTCTTTGGTTAATCGGAAAGGAATCGTGTTCCACCACGACAACGCACGTCCTCATACCGCTCGGATCACTTCTGCAAAAATTGAGGAGCTTGGGTGGGAAAAACTTCCACATCCTCCATACTCTCCAGACCTTGCGCCTTTAGATGATCATCTCTTCAGGAGTCTGCAAAAC
Source organism: Bathynomus jamesi (assembly GCA_023014485.1). Lineage (NCBI taxonomy): Eukaryota > Metazoa > Arthropoda > Malacostraca > Isopoda > Cirolanidae > Bathynomus > Bathynomus jamesi. Next base: position 131,943 of record JAJOZX010001876.1, on the reverse strand, counting down.
TATCTTGACGAGAAACAGTATACTTCTTTAGATGACCTGCACACCAGTCTTTGTACTTTTTTTGCCTCAAAACCGCCTGAATTTTATAAATATGGCATTGAAAAGCTTGTAGGACGTTGGCAGAGTGTCATTGATTCCGATGGAAAATATATACTAGATTAAAAAGTCTCAGTTGAGTTTTTTGTTCTTCAAATTCCGATCTAAAAAACGACATTACTTATGGGATGACCTGATAGCTTACGAATCACTTAAATTTTAACTGCAGCTTCACACATTTTACTTGAAGCTCACGAAGCAGTTAAATTTCAAATACAACTTGTCACAATTTTTCTTTGTTTTTTACCTACCAGGGCTTCTGATGCGTAGCTAAAAATTTTGATGGCTACATTCTTTTCTAAATTTATTCGCCAACTTGATTTTCTTCATTCCATGAAAGCAGGGGCGGATTTAGGTTTCCTGGCGCCAAGGGCCATATTGATTTAGCCGCCCTTCGGACACTTACGAAGTTACCATTTAGCAATAAATAGTTATTTGATATAAGGGTTTTCAGTAAAATGCAGTCAAATGGTTTAGGCATTTACTCTAACAAAATATATCTTTATATATATTATGATAATATATATATATATATATATATATATATATATATATATATATACTCTCTTAAATGTGTGAACAGAAATGAATTGTAGTTTATCTTTACGATCTTTATGTTTAGTTACGAAATCGACCGTTGTAGAATACTCAAAGCAGTTTCCACCAAGATTGCTGAGCAGCGAAGGAGTCAATAAGATCTGTATAGCTAAGAACTCTCGTGAGTTCCGATACAATACTAAGGACAGCTGAAGAGTTGAGACGATTTTCTGACATCACTGACCGTAGGTAGTTCTTTAGTCGTCGCAGTACAGAAAAAGATCTTTCGGCAGAACAATTGGAATCCGGCGTACATAGGAACATCCTGAGCGCAATATCAACATATGGGTGAACTTCTTTTAATCCTTTTGCTTGGATCATCTCATTCATTTCAAGAATGCTCGCAGGAGTTTTCTCCAAATTCAGAAGAAACCCACGGAAATGAAGACACTCATTAACAAATGCTTCCGCCAAGTCATCCTTGTAAAATTCTCAAAGCTTAATAGCATTGGCAATTATATCCGTCTGGTCCAAGGTGGTGACTTTTGTAAAAAATGCAAACCGTGCATGGAGGTTTTCATACACATCTTTGCAACGGTTTAATTCCGACAATAATCTGTCAAGTACCACAAGATAAGTATTAATGAAGAAGTTCCTCCGTCCATCTAATTCTACCTCGCCTTCGCGAGTTTCGTCGACTCAGTTTTGTTTTCTTTTTTCTTTTCATTGTAACTTCATATTCGCGGATAGATGATTTCTTAATTGCTGCTTCTTCATAAAAGTCGAAGTTGTCTCTTGCATCTTTTACACAGAAAGTCAATGATGCATACAGTTCTGCTACGACACCAAGATCAATGTTAACTGCTTGGAGCTGTTTACTAGTAGCATTGAACCTTTCCAGAATGTCACCCCACATTAAAGAAAGAATTGTAGTTTCAAGGCGTTGCAGATGATTGAGGTAGCCTGATGCTTCACTGCGTGTGCAAGGCTTTTCTGATTCATCTTCTTCAATGGACGTAAGTGCCTTTATAACCTCTTCCCAGTCTTTATTGAGACTCCTACACGCTTCTTCATGGGCTGACCATCGAGTGTCTGATAAGCTCTTTAGCGTTACATTTTCAGATTTGGTAAAATGATTTTGTAGTTTTTCCCACCGTGAGTGGAGGCAGTGAAGAACACAAAGATTTTGGAGAAGTGCGAAAAAATCAATGGCTTCCTTACAGCAACTTGTTGCACACTGTCCAATCAAATTTAATGAGTGTGCAGACACTGCAGAGCAGGGTACGTAAACTGCTACTGTGGACGCTTCTTTTATTCTGGCTTGCAAGCCAGAGTAATCCCTGACACGTTGGGAGCGTTATCATACTACTGTCCTCTGCAATTTTCAATTTCGAGATCATGCATTTTTAATATGCTAGAAACTGAGTTGAAAAGCTGTTCTGATTTGTGACCTACACTGGGAAGGAATGACAAAACTCGCTCTACAGGATGCCCATCTTCTTTTACGTATTTCAGAATAACTGCAAGTTCATCGACATGTGATATATTTGGGGTGGAGTCCACAATAATGGAATAGTACTTCGCACATTTCACTTCCTCAGTTATTTGTTTGGTAAATTTGTCAGCCATTAGTTTGATGAAATGCTCACATGTAAACGAAGACAAGTATGAGGTATGACCTTTTCCTGGATTTTTGTATTTTGCAATATGTTCCGCCAGAAAAGGGTCAAATTCAGTATTAAGTTCCAAAGCCATTATAAAGTTTCCACTGTGGACAGAACCAAATTTCTCAATGTGGCCCGTAAAAGGTAACCCATGAGATGCCAGTGACCGGACCACTGTAACAACTCGTTGTAAAACATTCCTCCAATATTTCTTCTCCTCATCAATTTGATAGAAAAGTTGTCTGTCAATTCTTCCGAGAGTTGAACTTCTCATTTTCATAGCTAACACACATAACTTATGTTCAGAGGAATTTTCATGGTCATGCTTCCAGTCATCAAATCCTTCCTTACCAATTTTAATGGTTCCACCAAATAACTGACATGGAACGCAGAAAATTGAACCTGTGCTCTCCGAATACATTAATTATGTTCTCTTCACCTTCTCTCTGTTGACAAGCTCTATTTCAAATAAGGTTTTACAAAAATATCCGAATCGTTCACCAAAACGTCTCTTTGATTGAGAAAAGTTCATGTTTTCTAGGTCCTGATTTATGCCATGCTCTGACACATAATGACGTGTAGCCTCATTAACTTCCCATAATGCTGGGTCTTGTCCAATGGAAGTATTGCTGGAGGTAGTTGTGATGCTACCTACATCACAAAACTTAGTATAGGGTAGGCACAGGATTCATGAACTTCTCTTCCAGATAATCTAAAATTACTAGGACCTTCATTAACATTTTGATCTTCTTGGAAACTCCTAATCTCGGTACATTCTAATTCTTTTAAAAGAACATATCAATTTTCGCAGTTTTGTCAATGACATCTCACTGTTTTTCAGCTTTCTCCAGAGCTCTCTTCTTGTACTTCGAGACGCTTAGTCTTTTCCTCCCATCACTCATCTGAAAAAACAAATACATCTGAAATTAATTAAAAATATAAATAATATATTTTAAAGTAGAAATAGAGTCTTTTCCGTTTTGGGGCTAGCAGCAAATTTTAATGAAAATCGGTATACTAATGTAGTTTTGGTCACTGATTTCAAAAATAGCTTTCTTTGTTTGGAGAAATGAAAAACAAACATGTTAGAGCACTTTAAATAATTAATATGTGTTTTAACTAGCTTAAACTAGTTACCGAGGATTGTGTTAAATTTAGCCAGAGTCACAAACTGTTACTGTTTATGAAAAAGTGCTCTAAATGTGGGAAAGTGTGTTCCTTTGATAAAAATACCCAGTTCTTTCGTTGTCAAACGCGTCAGTCAAACAGTAAAAAGTGCAACTTTACGAAGAATATGTTTTTTTAAGGATCCCTGCAGATCTGTAAAATTAGCAAAAAAAAAATCAAGAATTAATGCCCAGTTAGGTCAATTGAATGCAGTTTAGGTCAATTGGATGCCCGGTTAGGTCAAATGTACGCCCTTGACGATTGGTTAGGTTAAAGTCATGATATTTTCGTTTAAACATTAATTATTTAAAGTGCTCTAACATGTTTGTCTTTTCATTTCTCCAAAAAAAAAGAGTTATTTTTGAAATCAGTGACCAAAACTACATTAGTATACCGATTTTCATTAAAATTCGCTGCTTGCCCCCAAACGGAAAAGATCCGAGAAATATATTATTAAAAATAATAAAATATATTATAATTATATGTTTAAAAAAGATAGTTCAGCCAAGCTGAGTAGGTCTCTAACAGCTAAATATATATCGGTAGTTAACATAAGAAATTCAAAATTGTCTTAAAAACTGCCTTCTTCTTACCTTGTATAAATACCATTACTGTACTAAACGGAGATAAACACAATCTTGTCTTTAAATTTTAAATGTTGTCCAGTTTCAAAGTTCAAAGTACGTCGGATATGACGTTATCCTTTAAAGGTATTTTCAGTATGTCGCTTCCTCGCAACAACAAGGAAGTTTATACCGTTTAATTAATCTGACTGACGTCCACGGTTCTTCTTTTCAACTTTACTTTATCTGACTGCGAGTTACGATAAAACACTTTATTCCCTCGCTCAATGGCGTATCCTCTCTCTCTCTCAGTCCGTTGAGAGACGGGGATGTTTTCTTGGAAGGATATAAATTATGAGTTTTCCTTTTGTAGCCTTTATTTCCAAGGGTTGGAAACACCTTAAAAAAATACTAGATTTCTTTACACTACAGAGTAATTAGAGAATCAGCACCTTAACACAACACTTGCTTAGAGAGTAGTACAACGGTATAAACTTCCTTGTTGTTGCGAGGAAGCGACATACTGAGAATACCTTTAAAGGATAACGTCATATCCGACAATGGCAGGCCTAGGCCAGGATTCAAAGAAGAAATCATTCACCCGCCATTTTGCGACACTGTCGCCGAGGAGCCAGGATTTGAAAACCCGTGTTCGGGCAGAACCCCGCTACAAGGACGTCAACACTTGTTTAGAAGAGACAACGACAATTATTATTGGGCACGCGGAGAGGAATTTTACGAATTTAATTTCTCTTGGAACGTCTATGCTATGCGTCGCATAGACGTAAATTCCCACAACGAAAAGGGAGAAGATTTTGAAAGACTTTAATCGTCAACGAAAAACGTTCCTCAAGAAAAAGGATTGAGAAATTGCAGAAGTCGAACGCATCTGACTCTGTCTCCGCAACGTACAGAGGAAAGAAAACGAAAACAGACGTTCTCTCAAGACGAGACGGAGAAAAACGAAAACAAACGTGCTTTCAAGACGGAATAAAAGGAAATAAAGAAATCTTGGTCACTGGAGTAAAAGTGTTTTTGCAGGGTAAGATTAACATTAATAAAAGGAAATAAATAAATAAATACGTGAAAAAAAAGAGTTTAACGCATTGGTTTGAAAAGATTTTTTTTCATTATTTTTTTTGGTGTACGAAGATTTGTGTTTCGCATGCAGTATTTTTCGTACATATAGATAAGCTTATATAAATATATTACAGTATTTTTATTGGTTGTAAACAGTTCACTGTTCGTTTGAGTTAAAAAAACGATTTTTTTGTCTGTCTGTGTTTACATTCAATTGAATTCAATTTCACTGTTCGTTGTGATTGTAAAGCGATTTTTTTTTCTTTTGCAGTATATATATATATATATATATATATATATATATATATATATATATATGTGTGTGTGTGTATATATATATGTATGTGCGTCTGTGTGTGTATGCATATATCTATATGTGTATATGTATGGATAGGTGAACTATATTTATTGTTTGTAAACAATTTAAATTTTCATTGGTGAGTTAAAAACAATTTTTTTTTGTTTGTCGGTGGTTACAATGAAGTTAATTAAATTTTTCTTTCTTTTTTGGGTTTTTTTTGTGATAAGAGGGAAAAATTGACAGGTTTGTTTTTATAGCATACAGTAATTGGGTATTTAAATATATAAGGATTTATATACTTTATTGTTTGTAGCGAAACGATTTCTGCAAAGTACATGGTAAATTTAAGGAATTTGGAAAAAAAAATTTTTTAAAGTAAATATTTAAATGTTTTAATTTAAATTGTCCCACATTGGGTTAACAGAAAACGGAATTTGGATTTGAGTTTCTTTTTATTGACTCTTGGGAAAATTATTTTTTTTTTTACCTAATTTGTCGTATATATACCGTTCGTGCGTGTGTTTGTTTGTTTGATTCGTTAACGCGCGAATTCGGCGCATCTCGGTGGTTACATTTTAGTGAAAGGAGTTCTTTTTTTTCCCACGCTCTTTCGCGTTCCGTGCGCGAACTTTTGCTTTCATTTTTTTCGATTAATGCGGTGAAACGCATATAGATTTGTCGTCGGGTCTTTTGTTTTTCTCTCTTCGTTGCATCAGTCCCGTCCTGTTCCTTACAGTTATTCAGTAGAACCCAGTTCGCACCCTCGTTTTTTTTCTTCTCTTCGCGTATATCGTTCTATGAGACGCGGACGAGGGCACTGAGAACTGCAACGATACGGCAACTCCGGCGAGGACACGGAGAGCGGTAACGATACAGCAACTCCACCCTCGACTCCCGAAACTTCGTCTCCGTTGGACCAGACCGATCCAAACATGCAACGTGGTGAAGATGATCAGGCCTCCACGGCATCCCGCCCCACTTTTAATCTCAACCGGGTTACAAATGTCCCTTCGGAGGTTCCGATCTTCCGGGGTACCATAAATGGGGTTAGGACCGGACCCATCCCACGAGAATGGATCACGAACCTCGAGACATACTTCCAGAACGAGTCGATTAGTACCGACCAGGAGCGACTCAGCGAATCCAAGCGATTCCTCCATCCCTCGGAGGGGAACGCCCTTAAATCGGTGCAAACGTCCCAAGGGCTTTGCGATGCGACCACCTGGACCCAGTTTCGGGCCAATTTTTTGGCTTTTTACCAGGAATGCCAGGACTCGCAGCCCCTGGAGACAATAAATAATCTTTTTCGACTCAGGTGGAACCCCGATTCGGGTGAAGACTTCATAGACTTTATAAATCGAACCAATGAAGGGGTGCAAATGTTTACAAAAGTGTCCCGGGATGCATTGGGGTACCGGGTACCACTAGAAATGCAACGTGTACTCACCCTGAGTGTTTGGTACGCAAATATGGGAGCTCCTCAGCGAGCGAAACTTCAAGAGGTATGCGACGTCACGACCTCAGAGACTGCCATTGACCAGCTAAACAAGGTCAGAAAAGTGTTCCCTTCTTTGGCAGAGCCTCCACACCAGTCGAAGACAGAGGCGAAAGTGAGGGGGATCCAAACGGTGCGGGACCCTCTTTTCGTTCCCAGAGGATCACAGCAAGGTCGTCCACGAGCCAGCAACAACGGCCGCAGTTTAGGGACGACCAACCCCAACGATCAACACGGAGTAAGTTCCTGAGCAGAGTCGGGAATAAGCGGGTCTACCTAGTTGAGTGCGAGGACCCCGAAGAGGAAGCAAGGGTTGCTACCGCCCAGCTCTCGCTCGCCACTTCGACTGAAGGGGAGGATGTACTAGACCCACTGGAAATGGATCCCGGATTCGACCCTTTTTTAGAACAGCATTTAGGGGAGCGGGGATGAACCCCCCCGGAACGGTCATGCGATTGTGACTATGTAAATAGTAGAGAATTAGATAGTAAGGTTTCGTTCGTACAAAGTATTAGGACTAAGGAAACAAATGGTGAGGGCTCCTGGCCTTTGCCATTATACCCTTCATCCACATTGGATGATCCCTCTTTGCCTGTTCGGCACATCCGAGCCACGAACAAGGACCTGCTTGTTGATATCACAGTTTTTGGGAAGTCTGGGAAAGTACTGCTAGACACCGGAAGCCAAGCAATTCTCATTAAACTGCCCAGTTTGGAGCGGATATGCGGAGAAACGTCAATAAACCGCAAACAATTGGGGATAAGGCCTGCCCGCGTTACCCTGCGAGGAGTTACTGGCAACCGTATCCCTTCATTGGGAGTTGTTAAGTTACCAATGTGCCTCGGATCCACGTGTTTCGAGATTTCAGGCATCATTGTACCGGGAGCGACCAAGTTTCCTGCCGATATTTTGCTGGGAATGGATTTCTTGGCGTCCAGCGCAAGGAATGTGATCGGATTCCAGCACGTCGAATTTGGGAATAGGTTATATCCTATTTATAGCTCACGTGGTCGTCTCACGAGTCCGGGCGTCTTTAAATTAGATGCCAGTTCGGTGAAGTACGGTCCCGAGGATCGTATGTCGTTTCGGCAGCTGTGTGCTGCCGCCCAGTTTCTACAGGGACCCCCTGTGGAAGACGTAAGGGGTAGGAGCCCCAGACCGGAAGAAGGGTGCAATGTGTATAAAGAGCTTCTTCCTTTTGCGACGAAGGACTTGCCACTACCGAAATTAGTGGAAGAAGTCCATACGTTCGTGGGGGAGGCAGCCTCTACCCCCAGAACAGCTCGGCTAGATGATGTCGAGTGGTATGAGCATCTTTCCCCCCTTGTGTCGAAAGACGTTTCATTGGAGAAATTAGTACATGAGGTCCACGCGTTCGTTGGAAAGAGCTCATGTGCTCCAGACCGGTTCTAACGAAGCAGAACCAACGCGCAGACCCACGTGGGTTAGCGAGGAAGCTTTGGCCTTTCACCACTAGGGACCGTCCCTTCTCGCACTTGTGGAAATGTGTCCAGAGTTCATTGCCGACGGGCAACCATGTCCACGCGCCGCGAGGGAAGTCCCCAAGGGGCTAAGAAACATAAGGATGACCCGAGAGACTGGTTCTAGCGGAAAACGTGTCTTCCTGTTCCAAACGAAAAGTTCTATCTTCTTGTGAAATTTCGGAGGACTCTTGTCGGAGCAAGAGACCCTCTCTGAGTGTGAAGACGGTAACGCTTCCACCTAGTTACCTTGGTACACACTCGACGCGTAAAATAGGAAGTCCCAATCTTTCGGCAACTGCCGGACCTGATTTCGTCGGTACCATCGAACTCGATCCGAATTTTGCCATTGGTGATGTTCCTGAGGATCCAGACGCGTCACATCATCGACACAGGCCGATGATGCGTCAGAAACCATAACCAACATGGCCGTCGAGCTTGGATCGGATTTCGTACGAGATACGGAAGACCATCCTACCGAGTATAGTCATAATGCTTGTGCCTTCTCTGACTCAGACTCCGATTTTGACACTTTTTCCGAGATCTCCGACAGCGCGAATTTTTCGACCAGGAGCAATTCCTTTTGTCGTCTAGAGATCCAGTCGTTATTCAACCGTTTGAGAGAGTTTGTTTTGCCGCTCGGGTCGCGTCCCGGCAAGGAAACCCTCTTCCGGACGGAACCAATCTAGTCACCGAAAAAACCTGTCCACGAGCAAACTTGCTTGTGGCACAAACGCTGGGAATTTGCCGAAATTCTGAGCTTCCAGTACTTTGCTTCAACCGAGGAATGAAACCGATCAGGTTGGAAACAGGCCAACGGATTGGAGAAGCCTTACTGGCGTATGAGGAAATTCTCGACCCCGCCACGTCCAGATAGATATTCGCAAAATTTTTGATTCAGCGGAGCTGCCTACGGACGAGCTCCACGCGAATATCGGGAAATCTTAGACCAGCGGATCGAACAAAATTCTCCAGATTCCCCCTTGTTTCGAAACTCTAAACTGTATCAGCTTTTAGGATTTTTAGTCGCTAATCGGGACGTGATTGCGCTCAAAGGTGATCCCTTAGGACGAACCAAATTAGCTCCTTTCCACATTAAATTAGAACCTCATACTCGGCCGGTATACGTTCCGCCGTATCGCATCCCTCATTCGCAACAAGCCATCGTTGAACAGCATGTGCAGGAGATGCTTGAGCAAGACCTAATAAGACCCTCAACAAGCCCTTGGTCTGCCCTATGATTTTGGTCACCAAAAAGGATAACACCTTCCGTCCATGTATAGACTATCGTCGATTAAACGCGATAACTATTCCTGATCGATTCCCTATACCCAACATGCAAGACGTGATCCAAAATGTTGGAGGATCTAAATACTTCACTACCTTGGACCTCGCCTCAGGTTACTGGCAACTGGAGGTTAGCCCAGAATCCCAGCCCTACACAGCCTTTACGACAACTCGCGGCCACTACGAATGGAAAGTTTTGCCGTTTGGGTGCAAGAACGGGCCTGCGTGTTTTTCGAGACTGATGGACATCGTTTTAACGGGAATTCTCGGCTTAGAAGTCCTTGTTTACCTCGATGACCTGATAGTCTTCAGCGAGACGAAGGAAGATCATTTCGGCGTCTCCAAAACGTTTTCGATCGACTTCGGAAGGCCAATCTGAAGCTCAAGCTCTCGAAATGTAACTTCTTCCAGACTTCACTTGTATATTTGGGGTACTTACTTTCTCCGGATGGAATCCGTCCTGACCCCGCTAAAGTTCGAACCCTGAAGAACCGCCCTGTTCCCCGTAACACGGATGAAGTAAGATCTTTATTGGATTCTGTGGGTTCTACAGGAACATGATTCCTGATTTCTCCAAAATCGCTACTCCCCTCACCAATCTATTCAAGAAGAATGTGGGGTTCGAATGGACAAAAACGCAACAGGTCGCTTTCGAGACCCTTCGGGACAAACTGCTCGCAGAGCCCATCCTCCAGTTCCCGAACTATTCCAAACCCTTCATTCTAGCGACTGATGCATCAAAGTATGGTCTAGGCGCTGTCCTGCTTCAAGAAGTGAATGGTGTCGAATTGCCCATAGGTTATGCTAGTCGTTTGTTGTCAAAGCCTGAATGCAACTATTCAGTCACCGAAAAGGAGGCCCTTGGAGTAGTATGGGTCTGAAGAAGTTCAAGAACATGATCTACGGGTACGACATCACCGTCAAGACTGACCATCAGCCCTTGACTTCTCTATTCAAGAACAAGCTCCTGGAGGGACGTCTCAGCCGATGGGCACTATCAGTCCAAACGTTTTCCCCTTGTATAGTCTACCATCCAGGAAACTCGCACGTCCTGCCGGACTATCTATCACGACTCCGGGTAGATTCTGAGGCCGAAATACGCCGGACACAAGTTCTACCCATCATGGAGGAACAAATGCTTCGCCGTGCCCAGGTCAGAAATGCCTACACCGGGAAATTCTCAGGGAACTGAGTGGAACGGCAACGTCGTCGAGTCCGTCCTCTTCTCACCACGTCTTAAAGGACGGCATTTTGTATTACAGAAACTCTCAAGGGAAGCACGTCATTGAGGTCCCAGCCGAGCTCGTCGACCTTGCTCTGCGATTATGCCACGACTCTCCAGTTTGTGGCCATTTTGGTCCAGAACGCACGCAAAAGCGAGTCCAGGAAAGGTTTCATTTCCCAAGTTTGACAAAAAGGGTTTCAGACTATTGCAGCGTCTGCCCGTCCTGCTTAGAGCACAAAGGTCCACTGAATCAAACAGCCCACATGCACCAATATCCCGTACCTATCACACCCTGGGATCGGGTCGGCATGGACATGATTGGACCTTTACCAAAGACTGCCCCGGAAAACACACGGATCTTGGTGTTCACTGATCATTTCTCGCGTTACAACGAGCTGGTAGCTATCCCCGATTGGACGGCGGAAGTAGTTGCAAAGACTCTTTTACGTCGAGTTATAAGGAATCATAACACCCCTTCTGTGCTTTTCTCGGATCAAGCTCCGGAATTTTGTTCGAAACTCCTGAATACCCTGTGTAAATTATGCCGGATCAAAAACACCCACATTACAGCCTACCACCCTCAGGCGAACGGGCTCGTCGAACGACAAAATGGCAAAATCATCTCCTATTTGAAACATGTCGTCGACGCAGATGGTAAAAATTGGGACGAGTGCCTCCCGCTGGCACAACTTGCCGTTAACAACGCGTATAATCGTACTCTGGGAGATACCCCCCACTTCATATTGTACCACTACGATAAACGTCTTCCTTTTGATTTTGGTGAAGCCCAAGACTCTACGGAAGGACTACCAACCCCGAACCAGATGGATGAGTATAACCGCATACTCACAAATCGGGCTCGGGAAATCTTCAAGTTAGCTAGACAACACCTCGAAATGTCCATAGACCAGATGCAAGCGGAGCAACATCGCCGTTTCCCCAGACAGCGATCTGATGGTTGGCCAACGTTGCTACCTTTTCGACAAAAATCGCAAGCCCCTCACGCTCCCAAGAATTTTTATCGTAGATGGGATGGTCCGTATCGCGTCATGCAGGATCTACAACAGAATAAGTACGAGGTGACGCACCTCCATACCGGGAAAAGTAAGGTCATTCACAAGGACCTCATCAAGATCGTTCCCGAAGCGGAGTTCCCACCTCCTCGGATGCCAAACCCAAGGGAGGGGCATTCTCCAGAACCGCCCCCAAATGGGAATCTCGAAGACACTGTCGATCTGTATGACTACTACTACTCTAGCTGCATATCACCAGCGAAACCCCCTGCGAGGGTACGGACTGAGAATCACCCGCCTAGAGAGACCAGAGAAGACTCAGTCAGTTCTCTGAATGTGGAGCTTCCTTCCGCTCCTCTTGCCGAGATCCTCGTGCCACCAGCTGTTCGGGATTCAGAAGTGGAACCGAGGACTCTTTCTCCTCCTCTTTTCCGACAGCGGGCCAGAACACCTTCTCCGCCGTCACCAAAGGATGACGAGGGCAAGGACCCTACCTATCGGCTTCAGTTATGTAGGCCTCCTCTTCCGCCAGGGGAAACCCGTCTCAGGGGACGAGCACCCGCTCTTCCTGGCCTAGCAAGTGGCATGGCCTCCCTTACCCCTGCCGAAAAGGGCAGCGACCAACCGCGACACACTTACAGCCTAAGGCCACTCGCGCGCTCTCAAAAGGAACCGAATACACGAAACTAAGAACAGTAATCATAACGTCGGTTTACCCCATGTACAAACTGTTTCCTTTACCGCACTTCCAGTTCAAGTGCTACCACCACACGCACTCCATATACCCGTTTAGGCGGTACCCGTACACTCATGCCTCACGTACAAATTTATTGAACTACGCTTGAAACGTGGAATGATTGATGTCGGAGTCAATGAGCCACCAACGCGTACATCCAAAAACTTGAGCAATGTCCACACGTAACCCTTTCATGGCACAAACCCTTGAAATTTTATACCTTTCAAGCTATTGAGTCGAGTCAATTCCAAAGTTCTAAAAAAGTTCTCAAAAACGACAATATAACCTTGCAGAATTCGTATCAATTTCACTTAAGTACTTTTTCCAATAGCTCATTGAAATTCATTTCTCTAAATTTTTGTTCTTAAAGTTTGATAAAAACCGCGTATGGCTTAAAAGTGTATGCACACGGTGAACTTAGATCAGTGTAAAAAGTGGACCTAAAGAAATCAGACTCCAAGTGCTCAAGGACACACAAGTGACGGTTAACTATAAGTGTTCATTAGTGCATAAGTATTAATTTTAATGTAAAATTTAACTAATAAATATAGTGGACTAAGTACTAAGTAGATGTATTTTGTTAACTATTTCTTTTGCCTTTATGTAACATTATCTCCAACTACTTCTTCAATAATATATTTGTCTTTATAAAACCCTACATCCAACTACTTTGTTTGAGAGGATTTTTCAAACTATCCCCCGAGTACCAACTCTGGGAGGGGAGCCATGTGGAATAGTGTTTCCACAAGAAAATAAATTTATGTTAAAATTTAAGGATATCATTCTGTTTGTATAAATTAAAGTATTAATCCTTTAAAAGATATTATTCTGTTCATATAAATTAAAACATGAATCCGTTAAATTCGAAATTTTGTATAAATCGTCATGCCCCGCGGATTCTCTGCATCCTTCCTTTAACCAAACGAAAAGTACAGTGTTGCCACGTTTAGAATCTTAAACAGAAATTCCTAAATTCTAAATGTTCTTTTGACTATTATAAACCACAATTATATAAATTCTTCTGCTAAAAAGAGTTAAGTGTTGAACCACCATTATACAAATTCTTGACTAATATCAGTTATAATAGGACTTTGTGATTTAATAATCTTTTGTAAACGTGGCAACATGGAAACTCCTCGAGGGAAATCACCTCGATGGAGGCAGTTCGTGTCATACCTCTCGAGTGGTTAGTCAACCAAACTGGGTTCTCGTTCGTTTTACTACTCTCTAAGCAAGTGTTGTTTTACGGTTCTGATTCTCTAATTACTCTGTAGTGTAAAGAAATCTAGTATTTTTTTTAGGTGTTTCCAACCCTTGGAAATAAAGGCTACAAAAGGAAAACTCGTAATTTATATCCTTCCAAGAAAATATCCCCGTCTCTCAACGGACTGAGAGAGAGGATACGCTATTGAGCGAAGGAATAAATTGTTTTATCGTAACTCGCAGTCAGATAAAGTAAAGTTGAAAAGAAGAACCGTGGACGTCAGTCAGATTAATTAAACGGTATAAAGTTCCTTGTTGTTGCGAGGAAGCGACATACTGAAAATACCCTTAAAAGATAACGTCATATCCGATATATATATATATATATATATATATATATATATATATATATATATATATATATATATATATATATATACAAAATATCCGTCTGATGTGTGAGACTGTTGTTCCCCCTGCAGCTAAAAAGTGCCTTTTTTCGTACTCAACAAGGAATGTTTGTTTGTTTGTTTCGAAAGACCGTGATGCCAGGAACCCCAGCGGTAAAAATTTATCCTTTTTTGTTTGTTTTTGTTTGTTTTTGTCTGTTTATGTTTGTTTTTGTCTCATGAAAGACCATGAAGGAAGGCGAGGATGAATCCTTTTTAATTTTTTAATTTTTTTTTAATTTTGATATTTTTTTCCTTATGAAAAGCCATGAAGGACACCTTATAAAGGAAGGTGGGGAACCGTCATGAAGGACGGTGAAGGATCCTCATGAAGGAAGGTGAGGGGGGAAATTTTCAAATTGATCTAATTTCCTCTCCCCAAATGCCATCATACTACTACTGACTTGATTGGAGATTTACTCCTATTTGTCTTAGTCACCTAATTTACCAATTTATTGGTAAATATTATACTCCAGCGTATACTGTATTTTGTGATTTTTCTTTATTTACCAATTTCTTCAATGAATTATACAGGGTGTCCGAGAATTATCTGTACAAGTTTTGGCTGTTATTAAAAGTCAACCATGAAGTGTAGAAATTCCAGTGTTGTCCCATTTTACAAAAAATCGCATTAAGTTTTTTCTGATACCAAGTTTTGACAAGTTTTTTAGAAATTCCAGTGTGTCCGAAAATTATCTGTACAATTTCATCTTTTAATAAAATTCTTGATAACACACGTAAAATTCTTAAACAAGATTATTTAGAATCTGTATTTTCAAAAGTTTCTTTTATTAAAGTAACGTTGTTACAAACATTCGATATGTGCACCATCAGTGATTCGCAAAACATCCAATTGATAATCCAAATGTTGCCATGTACGCTGCAGCATATCCACATCAATTCGCTCAATAGCAGCTGTGATTCTTGCTTTTAAATCATCAATGTCTGTCACCCGCGTACAAAAAAGAAAAAACTTGTCAAAACTTGTTATCAGAAAAAACTTAATGAGTTTCTCTGTAAAATGGAACACTGGAATTTCTACACTTCATGGTTGACTTTTAATAACAGCCAAAAATTGTACAAATAATTCTCGGACACCCGGTGTGTGTATATATTGTGGTGTACAATTATCTTGTGGTTTGTTTTGTTTATTATTTGGCGTGTATTTAGTTGTAGGTTAGGTATGAAGTTGGGAGTTAAGTTCAAGGATATGTCATAATTTTGGACTGGAATTATATAAATATGAAATGCTTCATAAATTTTGAATTTAAGTTGCTTTCAACCTATTTACGACACTTTGCGTATAATCAACAGAGTTACGTCAGTCAACGTAGCCATTTATACTTATAATTTGAAACGTGTTTACATCGGTGCTACTGTAGTATGCGGTCTACCTACGATTCGGCGGTCTAGCTTTTAATTATAGCTTCTTATCTTGTTTACTAATTGTTTGTTTACATCCCATTGTCAATCGCCCTTGACGATTGGTTAGGTTTAGTCATGATATTTTCGTTAGTTTACGAAATATCATGATTAAACCTAACCAATCGTAGGTAGACCGCATACTACAGTAACACCTTTACATCTTGATTGAGATTGTTTCAACTCATACTGATTGGAGTTTATCATTGTTATTAAGATCACTATACGATTTACTGTGGGCGAAGTTGTGGGCATTGCCACACATGATACCGTCAACGCGAATGGGATATGCCGACACAAGTAAATGAGACATAAATGTGGAAATAATTTCGACATTATTAAAGAGAAATAAAACCTTGTCACAAACAAATAATAATAACAATTATGCGCCACTCTGTAGTGATAATCATTCACGAGGACCAGAAACTTGCACAGTAATATTTACGTTTTTATACCTATATCTATATTGAACATATATATATATATATATATATATATATATATATAATATATATATATATATATATATATATATATATACAAAGGACATACCAACATACGTTTAGCCTCGAATAAAAATATACAAGGTTTTATTGAATAATCTGTCGTCTAGGATACAATTCACTTTTGTAACCGAGTCTGCTGCTTTGTTACAATATTTGAATTTAGAAATGCATAGATCAACGCCACTTCACTTAGTACTCGTCACGTTACGATATAATACAGTGATTCATTTAACTCATTTAATTCGGTTAAAAGTTCTCTCAGGAATATTCTTCATTCGAGCATTTAGGATTTGTGATCCGTGTTAGTTAAACAAAGAAACAACTACACTTTACAAACTTTTCAACTGTTAGACTATCCCCTCGAAACAACTACTGTTTCGAGAGGGATGAACGTGTATGAACCTTTCATAAATATTTATGAACATCGGGTAAACTTGCCTTCGATTGGGGGCCACCTCAATTTATTCATGGGTTTAACTAACACGCAACGTCTCTTTTACATAAATTAATAAAAAATAAAAAATTCGGACATTCAGAAAGAAAATTAACTGAATAAATCTTATGTCTCAACTTGTTAGTGTTTAATTCAAAAGCGCAAATAAGTACTGTGTGTATATACATAGGCAAAGTCCAGTGCATTATCTTATCAATTAACTTAAAGGTTATTGAAGATGAATATTTTTTACTACTCGTGTGAAAAGTGATTTGGCTTCGAAGGTTTTAAATATATATTTATGGGATGAATTTCACAATTAAACACTTGAAATGAATGAATGATGCAAACCCACAAGGAAAAAGAAAAACCATTCCAAGGCCGATTCGATCGGATGTACACAATGTAACTCAGTTTAAGGGGTTCCAAAAAACCTTAGCCCCCCCCCCCCCATTTGCAGCTTACATGTTTACTTATATCGAAATAGTTTTTAGTGATTATAAGAATATATAAAATTCTTTATGTTTTGCAGGTATTAAAATTACTCTAGCTGATAAAGTGATAATATAGTGGCTTCTCAATTAATTGGTGATTCGGAGAGGCAACGTGATAGATCGCGTACGAGCAATAACATTTCGGGAAGCTCGTGATGCTGGAGCCACCTTTATAACACGTTCATGGGTTGCCAAAAAGTTGCGAAGAAGTGAGGACTTCGTCAAAAGAAATTGGAATAAAACTTTGGATGAATGTGAAATGGATACAACCAAATCTGGGCACCCAAATTTGCAACTCTCTCAGGAAACAAAGGACATCATTGAAAGCGGTACGCGTAAGCAGAAAAACAGCTGTGCTAAACTTTCTAGAGAGATCGAAGTGTTGAGAGGAAAGATCGTTAGTGGTGAGATCATTCGACTGTACCAACATAGGCAAGGTTTAAAGCCTTGACATGAACTTCCAAAGCCAAGAAAAACTCAACTTAACATCGATGACAGAATGTGGTTTGCCCATTATCTTGAAGATTGGGATGTGGATGATTTCATGCATTTAGCTGTCTCCGATGAATTTTTTGTTTACGTAACACGTCGGCCTAACTACCAAAATGATCGAGTGTGGGCCACAACACCAGATGAAATCGATGACAATGAACATTATCGCGAATTATTAAAAAACCCAGACTGTGTTGGTGTGTTTGTTTTGTTCACTGCAAAGAAGCTCATGTGGGTGCTGAAGCCAAATGGTCAGAGTTGGGATGGACAGTATTTTCGTGATATTATTCTATCCCAGCATGTCAGTCCTTTTCTAAGAAACCCAAACAATGTTAGGGATGTCGATCAGGTCACACTTCTGCACGATAAGGCCCCCTGCTTTAAGGCATTAGCCACTCAACAGTTGTTGCGGAACCAGTTGCCGAACAGCAAATAATTCCAACGCATTGTTTAACCATATGTATAGATGTAATCATAGCATCAAGTTGGATAGTTCTAAAGAGCTTTTTAAAAACAGAGATATAATTGAAAGAAATATTCTAGAATGTGCATTTATCCATTTTAAAAACAATTTCAATAACAGTGCGGGAATGTATAAAATTGACAATATCTTGTTAAAATTCCTTTTGCCTCTCATTAACGCTTATTAAGTATGTGCTAATTGTTTTGGTTTCCGCCACGTTGTATATATTTATGGGCATCTTGCCTTCTCTCTTCATTCCCTGACGACGTGTAGCTCTGAATACACGAAAGGCCTTGGAATCGTTTTTCTTTTTCCTTGTGGATTTGCATCATATATATATATATATATATATATATATATATATTAGGTCCCTGCGAATCACAGTATGTATGTGTGTGTGTGTGTGTGCGTCTTTTTACTTACAGAATTTGAGGGTATTTAACATGCCCCTTGTAAAAAAGTAAGTATGAGGACATTCTATCCATCGAAATAATAGTAGAGAAATGTACTACGCTTCCATGTCTAATCTTGCACATGACTGGTTCTTTTATATTATGATTTACAATAATTAACTTTTGATTGTCCTTATCGGGATCAAAAATAGAAACTGTTTCAAAATATTGCCTTCGGTTGGTTGTAATAATAATGATGATGTATCAATAAATACAAAACTTTGAGCGGAGGAACAAATATCATTTTCCCTCATTCGCTTGTTATGATTGGCTGTCTCGCGTAAAGTGGGTGGAGCTAATGTGTCTCGCTCAGTCGCCCGTTAGGGTCGGATCTATCAAGATGAGCGGTGTTAAAGATCACAAAGTGATTACAAGCCATACCCGTAGGGTACGTAGCCGAAAGCACGGCTTGTAATAATAATAAAATTAATAATAATAATTCACTGGTCAACATAGTTTTTGTCACAGAGGTATTTTTACTTGAACTATATGCAATTTTTTACGTTGATTACGGAAATGAAAACAGAATTTTTGTATCACCCGCAGTTTTAGAGTGACACACGAATTTACATTAGTTAGGATTTGAGTTAGAATAGGAAGGGCGCGGGGTCTGCCCCTTGCTCCTCCTCTGCTTATAAGTTGCTGCACGCACGCACTGTTGACTTTCATTTGGCAGTAAGACAAGCGTAAATCATCTGTAGCTACAATTTAGGTGAGTTCAATATGCATTTTCTACTTTGATATTGCTATTACGTCTATAAATTAGTCCAAATTTCATTTTCGATTTACTCAATATTGGTTGGTGATAGACAAATTTTGGTCATTTTTGAACGCAGCGGTAAAAAACCTATACGATCAACCTATTTTTGTTCATGTGACAAAAGAAAAATAGCTTTTTGTCATCCAGTGTAACAGAACTGGGTTTAATGGATGTGAAAATAAACGAAAAAATACAAATATAATTTTGAACCCTTTCCAGATAATTTTTTGAGATATGGTAAAAATTTGCAATAATCCTGAATATTAATAATAATAACAGTCTTATGTTTGTCATCGCTTAACCTCCTTCCCAACGGTAAGATTCGTGTGACCGAGGGGACTTACAGTTTCACGTGAGATCCGAAACATGGGATCGACGACTGAGTTCAGAAGAATGGGTCGAGATGGTTCTTGAACTGAAATGATTTGAAAAGTAGGACTACAAGGTCTGGAAGGAAAGCTGGTCTCAGCCCTAAATCAACAGGACCAGATTTTGGTCTAGCAGTAATTTGCCCATTTGCGAATAGAAGCGTAACTAGGCTGCATAAAACTGATAATTAAACCTTAGTGTCGCGAGTCATTTCAGTTCAACAACCATCCCGACCCATTCTTCTGAACTCAAACGTCGATCCCGTGTTTCGAATCCCACGTGAAGTTGAAGGTCTTCTCCGTCAGACGACATGACCTTTGCCGTTACGAAGAAGGTTAAATAAACCCAAATATCAAAGAACCTCGAACAAACCCTAACCTAGACTAACATAGGTCAACCGAACATTAACGATAACGTAACCAGTAACGAAGCATAAATTTGACAATAGGGAACTGGTCACAATTTGCGTTCCTTGGCCGAAATGAGTGTACACTAACGTTAAGCTGAAGCCCAGGTTGAAAATTTAGCATCTGAAGCCCTCTTTTAGGCTCTATTATTACGTCGACAAAATTACATAGTTTAAGAACTATTTGGTTTCATTTAGTAAGTTGAAATATGATGTATAGGTCTAATTACCTAAAATTGTATACACATGATGACTGTTTACTGGATCTATATAGGGTATCTAGAGGTTATTTCACTGACGGTTTGCCTTTTACTTGATATCGTAAAAGTTTACATACTAATTGTTCATATTTTTGCCTCATCTTTGCAGAGCCAGGGCCGCCGAGAGCTGCCACGTGCCCCGGGGAAAGATTGGTATATGCCCCTCCCTCCCTGTTTATTCAATATTTTATTATGAATGTTTTTTGTGTACATGACAAGGAAACTGATTATATGTCCAAGTCACTATTCAAAATATACAGTATGAATAAAACAACTCAGAGGAAAATGACCATTTTATTTTTTGAATCAATTATATCAATTCTATCACCATACATTTACAAATGCAGTACCAGTCCATGCAGCAAGACAATTGTTTACTGCAAGATTTTCATAATTAGAAGCGTACTGTCTTTGCCTCCTCTCTCGCAAAGTGGTAAATGATTCTGATGAAATTTAAAGTACGGGCTAACTGTCTTTCAATTACAATGGTTTCGAGATCTGTCAGTCGGTGTTGGGCATTGGTGGACCGCAGATAATATTTTATCTGTTTCATTTGACTATGATAATCTCTATAATATGTATGTTCATTAATTATATTTCCTCTCTGTTATTTAATCAATTGCTTTATTAATATTTTTAGATTTTATCCTCACTCTTTCCGGGCCCCCTAGAGGTCCGGGCCCCGGGGATTTATCCCGGCTTCCCCGCCCTCTCGGCGGCCTTGCAGATAGCTCATTATTTACGAGAAGATACTTTTTCTTTTGTAAAAAGAGATCAACTCGCAAAATTGATTTTGGGGCTACTTCAATACTTCATCCTTCTCTTTAACTTCCTTAAAATCAGTATCTCTGTGTGTGTGTGTGTGTGTGTGTGTGTGTGTGTGTGTGTGTGTGTGTGCGCGCACGTGTATATGTGTTTAAAACTGAAGTTCAAACTGAGTCGGCTCCTCGTCTTCACGAATTTCTAGCGAAGAATACAAACGTTTAATGCGAACCTTATTTAATTAATTTTTCTGGGTTATTTCGGGATGTGTGGTGGTCATGCGGCAACATCACTTTCCTCTTGACGAACTGCTTAACCGACGTTGGGAACGTTCAGTAGTTGGATGGGTCGCCCTCCTCTCATGTAAAACTGTAGGTCTCCTCTTTGACATGACCTTTGCCGTTAGGGACAAGGTTAATCGATGCCAAACATATTATTATTATTATTATTATCACTAGTACAGTTCCCGCCGCTTCGCTGACGGTTAGACAGGCTAAACTACAAAAAAAGAACCCAGCCGTGAAAATTTTGAGCTTCATATTGTGTCAACATTTCTGAATCTGGTATCTCCCAAAACCTCCTCACCCCCATTCATACAACTTGGGGGCTAACCCCCTCTCCCATTACCCCCACCCATCCCCATTACCCCACCCATCCCCGATTACCCCCACCCCCACCCTTCCCCCATTGCTAAACTACACAGAAAAGAACACAGTCATGAAAATCTTGAGCTTCACATTGCCGCCCGTAATACAATTTCTGAATTTTTTTTACAATTTCTGAATTTTTTTCTCAATTTCTGAAAGTGTGACGGACAGACAGACAGACGGACAGACGGACGGACAGCTCTCTTATTATATTATATAGATTATAACCGACTTAAGGCAAAATTTGGAAGGTTTTTATTTTCGATCTTGATAATGACTAATCAAAAGTTAGTTAGTGATAATTTAAAAAGAGTGGTTCCCAACCTTTTTTGTATGGTTACCCAAAACCCAATTCTGATCCATCTCCATTACCCCAATCATTAGATATTATTTTTTACAACTTCTGGATCGCTTGTCAGTATCCCACAAAATAGTTGTCAATACGCCAGTGGAGTAATTTACCCCTAGATTGGGAAGCACTGATCTAAAAGGACGAGTCGTATGCAAGAATAGATACGGAAACGTAGTATGTGCGACTGCCCCTGGGGCCACTAGAAAGGGGATGCTAAAAGGAGGGAGCGGTATCACGAAATATTGTAGGGTGCATTCCATTCTTGGTTAAAAGGTGATGCATTGAATCTTGTAAAAGTGTTAGCCGTAATAATATTTTTTACATACAGATAATAAATCAGTCGATTGTGAATATGATTCTTGTACTGGAAATGAAATTGCTGCTGTGTAATGTGATCCTTGTGTTACAAATTACTGCCATTATTTATAATATAGGTTGATAATATATTTATTAAGATGGAAGAACAGTGGTTATTCTGCACTGAGCCATAATGGTAATTTCGACTGTATTTAATTTAGCATTATTTTTTCCACTATATAATATATCCGTTCCTACCTTTCAACATCTTTAGTTTCATTTTTAATAAACATTGTTTCTTTGCTGCCTTTCTATGTAAATATACTGCAGTCATAATATAGTCAGTGTATTTTTGCAATGTGTTAATTTATATCTAACTTATGGAACTAAACTAAGTTTATCTTACTTCAGTGAATACTATAACAGCATAACTTGTTACATTTTTGTTACATTTATTTACTGTTATAATGATAACAATGCATTGAAAAAGTTTCCCAAGCTTCTGACTGTTAATTCTTTGTCTCCGTCCAAGCCTTGTCTCGAATGTACTTTCTGACCAACTTGCCCAAATGATTTCTTGGAAGAGATTCTACGAAAGTTACTCCCCCGCGAAGCCACATTTGTGGGGGAGCATTTTTCTCGACGAAGGCAATGAGCTCTATTTCTTCAACGGGTACATTACAGATGACGAAAGCCTTCGGTTCCTCTTCTCCCGTTTTCACATTAGGGATTCCCACAACCCCAACATCAAGTACGGAATCGTGTTTTTTCAACATTTGTTCGATCTTTGTCGGGGAGACCTGCGTGTCAAGATAAAAAATATAGTTACAACACGTTCTATACACGCAGTGATCACAACTGAACCAACTAAATGATTGCCTCATTCTCTTCCTTCAAGAAACTAACGCTTCACCGATGTATCGTTTCACAATTATGTCACGCCAACCTGAATAAAGCAAATGAATAAAGTGTAAAACGAGTGACACACAGGTATCAAAGTCATTAAAGTCTCCATACCTTTTCCCCATTGACGGTAATCATATCTTTGCGTCGTTCGATGATTCGAATGTAGTTGTTTTCTTCAAAATATCCAACGTCCCCTGTTCGAAACCAGTTGTCAACATCGATTGCTTCCTCTGTTGCGATACGATTATTCAGGTACCCCTCCATTAACTTGAAAAAAAGGAATTTATGAAATTGAATAATGCACAGGCAATAAGATACTACCGGGCGTTCAGAAATTATGCAACTCATGGCGTATATATATATATATATATATATATATATAAATCTCCGAAAGTTAAAAGAATAAAACACTAAAAGCCGCGAAGTTTTTCGAAAGAATCTTTCTTCATCATTCAGACGGTGAACAGAAACTAAAAGTAAGGATAAAAAAAAAAGAAGTTATTTCGACACGAACCTTATTAAAGGTTTCAGCATATCAATGCTGACCATTTTCTTATTCACTAAAGTGATATTTCTTATTTTATCTTGAAAGTCTGAAGAGTGTTTATATGATCATCAGAAATATTCCCTGTTAAAAACGAGAGGTTCTTGGAGAGCTATTTCACCAAACCATAGTTAAAGCTACAAATATTGAAAATGATAGGTCGTACCGAAATGTTAGGTTTGTGAACTTTAGGTAGTTCATAAAAATAAGGCAACTTGGGAGAATAGTTAGAAAAGTGCTTGTCAAGCTGTGGAAAGTCCTTAAGTAAAAGTTTGAGGTCTGTTAAAATTCCGTCAGTAAATTTGAAGGGGATTAAAATTTAATTTATCACAATTAGCATCAGCTGATATAAGCGCCATAGCTTTTTTTAATATAATTGTCCTTATTCATGCCAAATATATTGTTAACTTTATCTTATTTTGTGATAATAAGGTTATTGTTACGTTTAATATAA
This sequence comes from Bathynomus jamesi, assembly GCA_023014485.1. Taxonomy (NCBI): domain Eukaryota; kingdom Metazoa; phylum Arthropoda; class Malacostraca; order Isopoda; family Cirolanidae; genus Bathynomus; species Bathynomus jamesi. The sequence goes on along the minus strand of JAJOZX010001876.1, from coordinate 107,627 downwards.
AGTAGAGCAGTGCAGAGTAACTTTGGAATGTGTAGACCCCGATTTGGATTGTTTAACAGTTCACATAGAATAAAGTCCTTCAAACAGGATAAATCGTCACAAGAAAGCTTAAAACGTGAACTAAACTTCTCGAACGAAATGATAAACTCAGAAGCCGATTCCTTTTAATTTTGGGGCATTTGAATTGTTTATATATATAAAAAAAACATGCCTCTATTACGTTAGTTTCCGAACGCCCGTGAATATATTTTTTCCACTGAATAAGATTGTATCAAATTTTCAGCACAATGAACAGTGAAAGTGTAAAGCGTTTTGGTTCAGTAAAGACGTAAATGTTTTTAGTAGTTGTGCAATAGTTTTATGGTTTATTTGCGTTTATTACAGCTCTTCCGCTATTAAATTGTGTGATAGCATTATGTCAACAGCATGAAGCCAGCCACATTTATCTTTTATCTTAAAGTAAAGTCACTTAAAGTAAACCTTTAATCATCATTGATTACCCCGACACTCTGAATGTACATTTCTCCAGGTCTGTTGGATTCCAGAATCGGTTTTCCGGTGTCTATGTCCACAAACCGAGCTCTGGTATTTGAGATAAGATTTGCAGTCATGTCAGGACGTCCTTTCTTCACTGGAGTAACCAAAACTGTACCCATTTCCGTTGCGCCATAGACTGTTGCGAGCAAAGTCATTCAATATTTAGTTCACTTTCATATAAGAATGAAGATATGAAAGTTATTCATGTCATTTGTATGTTATGTAAAAACGCTTCACTACCTACTGGTTCATAAATTTTGATGCAAATATTGATCACGATGTTTAGATTAAATTTTCAAGAATATTTGGATTCTGAATAATAGTTTTACTTTTAACACAAGTTTTTAAGCTTTTATATGCCATCAGTTCCTACTTACTGTCATGCATGATCAATTTGTTGCCAAGCTTTTCGTTTAGTTTCTTGAAAGCGTCGGGATTATGAGGACTTCCTACATTCCCAATAAATCTGAGATTGTGAAATGCATTTCCAAGATCACCCATTTTGTTGAGCGCTTCTATATGGCAGGAATTCAGGATAAGTACTTGTGGCTGAATTAAGAAATATAATGGAGTTACGCGATACACTTTGTAAAACAACTTTATTAGTCTTTAAAGAGGAAAAAACAAGAAAGACATATCATCTATTCTGATCTATTTCCATGTTGAGTAATTTCAAACCTTGAATTTTTCCATAACGGGCAAAATATGTAAAAAATTTTGGTGGTCAAAATTAACAACTCTAGAACCTTTCGTGGCCGCTGCAACTGAATAATATTGCAGTCCGAAAGCGTGGGCAAAAGGGAGATTTGCAATTATAGTTTCTTGTTTGAACTCTGAAAAAATATATATATTAAACAAAATTCCTTAATCAGTAAGTATATTGCAAAAGAAATTCGGGGTTAAGCTTTAGATGAAATTTTTAATTGTATCAATGAGAAAGAGTAACTTGAAATGTTAGTCGTTCATTTCTCTCTTAAGTTATTTTCTGTAAGAGAAGTTACCAACTTAATCATTTATTTTTACTTCCCTGAACGAATACAGAAAGGAAGGCTTGAGGGAATTCCTCAGTATTTTTTATTGTATGACATCAACAGTCAACACCAAAATTGTAATGCATTACTATTTATAATCTATAGTCGTAAAAGTTTATTTAAAATTAAGCTTTTTCTATTCTAAAAGACACAAAGTAAAATCTACAGAATTAATACAATAAATATTTGCTAACAGCAAAAATCATCATATTTAAAGCCCGAACACGGCCTCTGTAGTGCTTTAATTCCAAGATAACTGCCATGTAGCCACATACTTGCCCGTTTATATAACCCGTTTTTCCTGTTAATCCAATTCCGGGACATAAGGTGTCCGGGTCAGGGACCCAACCGAACTCCGGGTAAAAAACTGCAATTCTTAGACTGTCCAAGTTAAAAGAGGAAGGATGCAACCCTATTTATAGTTACCTACCAAGTGTATCCGTCATGAAGTTTCTCATGATCCTACTTTTTACGTGTACAAACTAAAGCTATTATGTTATGAAATTACTAATCCGGTTTGTAACTATCACAATTACGCATGAACAAATCTCATTACCATCAGCTGATCTCAGAGGAAAAACGTCCTCTTGCGTATAACAAGCAATGTTGTTGACTAGAGCTTTGTGCGAAATCAGAATCCCTTTTGGTTTGCCAGTCGTTCCGCTTGAGAAACTTAATAATGCCAACGATTCGGGATCAACCTTTGACAGAAACAAATTTACGTGGTTAAAAGCAAAAGCTAAAGAGAACGGACGCATCTTCTGGATTTTCCTGAATCGGTGAATGTAATCATCAGAGATGAAAGTTCACTTCAGAGCATAAAATACTCCTTAATTCAGCCATTTACTCTTACCTTCTTGGCAATTTCCACATCCAAAGCCTCGTTCTCTGAGGAAAGAACTTTGAACAAATCCTCACCACCGGAATGTTTGGCGCCTTCACTCCTGACGAATACCTTAAGTTTTCCCTCCAATTTCTCGATTACATCTTTGAAATTTTCAAACACGGAAGAATCGATCACGAGGACCTTTGCTTTAATTTCCGTTAGAAAAGATAACACGAACTCTGTTTCACAAGAAAATAGTAATAATAATAAAAATAATAATGATAATTTTGTTGTTCTTTCCTACATATATAAAGCATCCCAAACACACACACACACACACACACACACACACAGCTATATACATATATGTGTATATATACATATGATAGTGCGAAAGTTAATGCAGTCTTACGCATATGTATAGACAGTATAATATAGTAGAAAATATGAAACAGTATTAACAGCAACACAACAATAGCAATATCACTATTACAATTTATTGTTGTTTTTAAGAAAGTTGATGAGCCCATTTGTTGCTACAGGAAGCATACTTACATACATACTGTACATATATATATATAACGGGTGCGGCAAAATTAACGCCCTTTTTAGTTTATTCTCTTTTATTGAAGGAAATAAATCAATTACAGCATTTTAAGAGAAATAATAAGGTTTTTAAGAAAAATACAGCATTTTAAGAAAAATTATATATATATATATATATATATGATGAATAAAACCACGAAGAGAAAAGAACCACAAGGAGGTGCTCAAGCGCTTTCGTCTAATGACATCCTCAGGAACACCTCGTGTTCCTGAGGATGTCATTAGACGAAAGCGCTTGAGCACCCCTTTGTGGTCTTTTCCCTTCGTGGTTTTATTCATCATAAATATTTTTCACGTGTCACTTTCGTGAAATAATTTTTCATATATATATATATATATATATATATATATACACGCACACATATATATGCATATATATATATACATGCACACGCACAGACAGTTAGGATACAATTAGGGTATTCGGCTAAAATACCGGGTGTACATAAAGTCAGGATCTATTTTTGTGAAGCACTTGGAAATTATATGGAATTCAATCATAAAATGATAAAGTGGCAACATTTATTAAATAATTAAGAGTAGGATTCGACGTGACGCCCATCAGTATCCCTGCACAGCTCAAATCGTTCCGCAGCATTTCTAAACACATTCTGGAGCATTTGCGGGGTTATGTTATCTGCAGCAGTTCGTATACGTGTACGTAAGTTTTCAAGACTCGTAATCTTCGTCTGATAGACGTGCGATTTGATAAAGCCCCATGCAAAGAAATCTAAAGGGGTTAAATCTGGTGATCTCGCTGGCCAAGGTCTGTTGCTTCCGCGTCCGATCCAGCTATTTGGAAAACGTCCATTTAGATAATCCTGAACAATTTTGGCATAGTGACAAGGAGCACCATCATGTTGATAGACGACGGTACTAACAATCCTATCCCCGTCGTCTATCAACATGATGGTGCTCCTTGTCACTATGCCAAAATTGTTCAGGATTATCTAAATGGACGTTTTCCAAATCGCTGGATCGGACACGGAAGCAACCAAAGACCTTGGCCAGCGAGATCACCAGATTTAACCCCTTTAGATTTCTTTGCATGGGGCTTTATCAAATCGCACGTCTATCAGACGAAGATTACGAATCTTGAAAACTTACGTACACGTATACGAACTGCTGCAGATAACATAACCCCGCAAATGCTCCAGAATGTGTTTAGAAATGCTGCGGAACGATTTGAGCTGTGCAGGGATACTGATGGGCATCACGTCGAATCCTACTCTTAATTATTTTTTAAATGTTACCACTTTATCATTTTATGATTGAATTCCATATAATTTCCAAGTGCTTCACAAAAATAGATCCTGACTTTATGTACACCCTGTATAATTTAAATAAATTAATATCAATATTATTAATACCAATATCAATTATTAACATTAATAATTAATTATTAATACAATTAGTGTAAATATAATAAGATTTTACATTGTATAATTAAATATCAGAACATATTATTAAATACTTTGCTTATTGAGTTTCTTAACAACCTTAGGTACCTTGACCTTGAACATATTTGGTTCTGTTTTACCAGTTATTATTATTTTTGCTTAGTTATAGAGAAATATGGAAATAAATATGGAAGCAAGAGTATATAGTTTAATTTTGTTAGTTGAAATAAGACAGTCGATACAGAGTTATGGCTTGTATGAGTTGATGAATTTGTCTTTCAGTTTTCTTTGAAAGATTTTTAATGTCCGAGATTGTTTAATCTCTTGATCAAGTGAATTCCAAAGATTTGGACCAGTTGAGGATAAGGATTGAGTCGCACAGTCTAGAGTAGGGGTTCTTAACCTTTTTTTGCACGTGAACCTCTTTGCGTTACCCATTTGGTTTTGGACCATACCTGTTTGTGGGTAGTGGTCGGAGGTGGTAGGCACATTATTTAATTATTAATAACTGAAAATAAACCGCGAATTCGTGTAAACCATGGGTTCTTAACCTTTTTTTGGGACCACCTCCATAATGAACCATGAACCACTAGTGGTCTATTGACTACAGGTTAAGAATCCCTGGTCTAGAGGATAGTTCGGTTTTCTGATGTACGTGTCTAATTGTCTTGTGTTAAAGCGGTGTTATTTTCGTTAATATTCTGTTTTGGATGATTTCTGGTGCAGTATTGTGGACGATTTGATACATATATTTACCATATTTCCCGGCGTATAACGCGCACCTTTTTTTTCCTCAAAAATACTCGAAAAATCACCCTGCGTGTTATACGGCAATGGTACACATTTTAGGTAGGGGAGGGATGGTCGTATTATTATATTTTGGCTGTATATCGTCTCGTGGCACATTTTTTTGCACTATACACTGAACAATTACGGTGCGCGTTATACGCCGGGAAATACGGTAGTTTGTTTAGTTTGTAGATTTCTGCTAGTTTGATAATTTTTAACTCGTGGAACATTTGATTTGTACTTTCATTATGTTTGTTCGATTTATAGATTTTCCTAATTATTCTTTTTTGCATTACCACCAAAGGTTGTACCGAATATTGACATGTAAGTACCAATGTAGTATTGTAAGTGTGGATATACGGGGCTCCAATAAACCTTAGCCCCCCCGCCCATGGCCTAAACCATTAGAGGTACAGTAAAACTAAATATACCTTACAAAAGATAATTTAATCCTGCATTTAATGAGAAACAATTAAAACTTGGTGTTTCCGCCATTGGCTTCCAAGACAGCCTGAATTCGCTTTGGTAGCTTGCCAAAATTGACGTGAATAGATCTTGATCGTTACGCAAATTTGCTAAAACAGTTTCAATGTGTTGCGTCATTGTATTCTTCGAAAATCGATTTGCTGCAGGTTCTTCAAACGAGAGACATTCAACCTTGTCCTTTATAACTGATCCAATATGTTCACAGACGTTCAGGTCAGGAGAATTTCCTGGCCATTCTTCATTTCCAAAGAAATCGATCTCATGGTTCAGCAACAACTGTTGAGTGGCTAATGCCTTAAAGCAGGGGGCCTTATCGTGCAGAAGTGTGACCTGATCGACATCCATAACTTTGTTTCGGTTTCTTAGGAAAGGAATGACATGCTGGGATAGAATAATATCACGAAAATACTGTCCATCCCAACTCTGACCATTTGGCTTCAGCACCCACATGAGCTTCTTTGCAGTGAACAAAACAAACACACCAACACAGTCTGGACTTTTTAATAATTCGCGATAATGTTCATTGTCATCGATTTCATCTGGTGTTGTGGCCCACACTCGATCATTTTGGTAGTTAGGCCGACGTGTTACGTAAACAAAAAATTCATCGGAGACAGCTAAATGCATGAAATCATCCACACCCCAATCTTCAAGATAATGGGCAAACCACATTCTGTCATCGATGTTAAGTTAAGTTTTTCTTGGCTTTGGAAGTTCATGCCAAGGCTTTAAGCCTTGCCTATGACGATACAGTCGAGTGATCTCACCACTAACGATCTTTCCTCTCAACACTTCGATCTCTCTAGAAAGTTTAGCACAGCTGTTTTTCTGCTTACGCGTACCACTTTCAATGATGTCCTTTGTTTCCTGAGAGAGTGGCAAATTTGGGCGCCCAGATTTGGTTGTATCCATTTCACATTCATCCAAAGTTTTATTCCAATTTCTTTTGACGAAGTCCTCACTTCTTCGCAACTTTTTGGCAACCCATGAACGTGTTATAAAGGTGGCCCTAGCATCACGAGCTTCCCGAAATGTTATTGCTCGTATGCGATCTATCACACGTTGCCTCTCCGAATCGCCAATTAATTGAGAAGCCATTATATTATTACTTTATCAGCTAGAGTAATTTTAATACCTGCAATAAATAAAGAATTTTATATATTTTTATAATCACTAAAAACTATTTCGATATAAGTAAATATATAAGCTGCAAATGGGGGGGCTAAGGTTTTTTGGAGCCCCTTACCATGGTGAAGTATATGGATCGAAGAACCTGTTTTGGGAGTGCCGCACCCGCTTTCGTAATTATGAATGAAACCTTGAATAATTTGTTGCATAGATCTTTAGTGTGCTCTTTGAATGAGAGGTTTGAATCGATGGTAATTCCCACAAATGTGGCAGATTGCACTTGTAGAACAGGGATTGAATGTATGTGTAGGTTTAAAGGGGATAACGATTTCTTTTTTGTGATGACTCTATAAGCTGCGTTTTAATATTTAAAGATAGTTTGTTGGCATTAAGCCATTCATATACACTTTGGAATTTATTGTTGGGGGTCGTTTAGAATGGTAGCGAGTCTTTATTTGAGGTTATGACTGAAGTATCATCGGCATAGTGGTAGCAGCAGGAAGCGTTATAATTTAGTGACCTGTGAGAGTTGTTTATGTAAATAAAGGAGGAACAGGATAGGTGCCAGAATGCTCCCTTGGGAGAGGCGTCGGATCACTTTAACATATTGCTTCCCAGGAACCTCTCTTTAACATATTGCTTCCCAGTGTATATCATTTTAACATATTGCTTCCCAGTGTTAATCACTTTAACATATTGCTTCCCAATATTTAGGATAAGGAGTACGACAAAAAATGTTTGCTTTAATAAAGTAAAGGCATAAAAAGTAAATCATAACATGTTAAAATATTAGATTGAAAGTAAATTTATTAGAATTGTTGCGCTATATGGTCGCACAAAGTAAAAAATGGATTTCGGAAGAATCGGTCACGCCACATCATTTGCCACAAGTACGAGTTGAGTAGCTCCTTTTTGCATCTTTTCATTTTCTTTATATATTTAATGTAGGTTAACTGAATGCCCGGTTAGGTCAACTGAATGCCCGGTTAGGTCAACTGTACGCCCTTGATGATTGGTTAGATTAAGTTGTGATATTTTCGTTAAAACTAACGAAAATATCACGACTTAACCTAACCAATCATCAAAGGCGTACAGTTGACCTAACCGGGCATTCAGTTAACCTACATTAAATATATAAAGAATGCCTGGTTAGGACATTTATAGCTGTGTTTACGGTCGGTAGGTTATCTCGTAGATTACCAACCTCTTTCTAACCAACCAACCTTTCTCTTTTTAACATATTGCTTCCCAGTGTTAATCACTTTAACATATTGCTTCCCAGGAGGGATCACTTTAACATATTGCTTCCCGAATGCTTTCGGAAGCAATATGTTAAAGTGATCCGAGGCGTCTTGTCTTTGCGGTAAAAGAGTCCTGTACTATAAATTGCGTCCTGTTAGCCAAGTATGAGTTGAACCATCTTAAGGGTGGTACCCTGAAACCGTAGTGTTCGAGCTTTTTTAAGGTATGTTATGAGGTACTGTGTCAGAGAACTTATCTTGATCGTCAAATAGGATGATTATTGAAGTTTTTTCGTTGAGATTGCTATACTGTTCCTTTAATATTGCGGTTATCGTGTAGTTGGTATGCGTTTACTTCGAAAGCCAAACTGTTGTTTGTATATAATTTTGTATTTGAAGATGAATTTTATTATTTGATTATTATATATTATTCTCTCGTATAGTTTACTGACGGTTGGGTGGGATGGAAATAGGTCTGTAGTTTGAGCGGGAAGTTTTATCACCCGATTTATAGATGGGGCGTAGTCAAGCGTTTTTTAGGCAGTCTGGGAAAACACCATTTTGAATCTTGAGAGCAAATTTTTACTTGGAGTTAGTTACAAAATAGGAAATATCTGTGTGTGTGTGTGTGTGTGTGTGTCCAATAATATAGTTTGGAAAAGCAACACACACACACACACACACACACACACACACACACACTCAGTACTCCAATAACTGAAATAAACTTTTCTCATGTTAATTATTCATTTTAGAGTACTTTGACTGATTTTATATAGTCGAAGACCAACTAATCATGATTTGGTTATTTTTGTGGCTTCCGTCTTTAATCGTGGTTTTTCATCTTGTAAAGTTGATTGTGGTTAATACGTTTAAAAAAAAGACATGAGGCAAATACTTGCATTTCTGCCATAGTAAGTAATAATAGAATATCCCAACCTTGACTCAGCCAAATGGTCACAGGTATGATGAGCGTGATTCTATCATATGACGAATACGTCTAATTAATTATTTGTCTTCTGTACGAATTTCTAAATATACGTCTAAAATGCGGTTGGGAATCTCTCACCTGGATTATAATCATTCCTGATGGGACACACGGGTGCCCCCACAGCTGCAGCCCCATAAAACAGCAATGGGTATTCAACGATATTTGGAGATACAATGGCAACCATCGGAGGGGTTCCTTCATGGAAGTATTTTTGAAGTTCCTTGGCCCAACGAAGACTTCCTTCAGAAATTTCCTTGTAGCTGTAGGTTTTAGAAGTTTGGCTACAAACCTTTGGAAGAATAATAAATAATTTACTTTTAAAAATTTATGGTTTTCTCAATTTTCTTAGCTTTAATTTCTTTCAAAATTGATAAATGTAGTTGGACTTTTCACTCCTGCATGGAAAATATAGCTCGTGGCAGTCACCCGTTGCTCCAACCAGACATGTCGGGAATGCTGATAATTGTAATGGTGCAGTGGCGAACGAGCTACTTTGCTTTCTTGCCAACAAGTTGCAATGAACTCCCGCTGGGGGAGCCGTTATTGCGGGAGAAGGTGGGACGGCCTCACCCTCCCAAAGGGGTATACCTAACCTAAGAGAGAAAGGAGGAGAGAGGAAGAGAGGAGTGTTCGCTTGGTAGGAGCCAAGCGCATATTGTGACTTCAGCCGAGCGGCCGCTGTCTTATAACCCCCTAATCAGCCAGTTGGCTTAATCCGCCAGTTGGCTTGATCAGCCAGTTGGCAGAGTGTATACAACGTTTGGACAACTGCACGTACACTCCCGCCTATACGCCCATAAAATACTACGCACACACAACTCTGCGCGATTATATGCGCCGGGTTCGAGACCCGGTGATGGCGCGTCTTTCTACGGTTGGTAGATAAATGGGAACCCTGGTTATCCTAGTGGTCCGTGTTAAGCTGTAGGTCTAAAGTGGAGTGTAAACATCCTTCCACGATTGGTAGATAAATGGGTAACCAGAGTATCCTAGTGGATATCCCGTTAAACTGTACTGCAACACTCGGTCATGTTTATCTCTCTCTCTCTCTCTCCTCTCTCTCTCTCTCTCTCTCTCTCTCTTCTCATCTATATATATATATATATATATATATATATATATATATATATAGATCCACGTTAAACAGTAGGTCTAAGGTGGAGTGAAAACATCCTTCCACGGTTGTAGATAAATGGGTAACCAGGGTATCGTAGTGGGGATCCGTTAAACTGTAATGCAACAGTAGGTCATGTTGTTTATCTGTTTGTTTATTTCCCTCTCTCTCTCTTCTTATATATATATATATATATATATATATATATATTCCCCGTTAAAAAGTAGTTTCAGGTGGATTGTAAACACCCTTCCACGGCTGGTAGATAAAGGGGAAGCCTGTGTATCCTAGTGGTTGCTGGTTAAGCTGTAGGTCTAAGGTGGTGTAAAGCGTGACCTTCGCCAGAATGAACAATTCGGGCCGAGGCCATCGAAAGCAAAGGAGGGCCTATATGTGTAAAATTCCGGAAAAAAGTTCATCTAAAAAATTCTGAAGGATATTAAGGTCTTTTTCAGCTGTAACTTCTGCAAATTAAAACAGGACAAATGGCACACATAGCATTAAAATGAAGGTGAAAATGTACAGCACAAATGAATAAATAGAAAGGGAATATGATAAAGAAGGGAAATGAGGAGAAGAAGGAAGGCAAAAGCGATATAAACAAAAACCTACCTAAACAATTCCTAATTAAACGATGTAAATAGCTGAACAATAGAAGGACATAAATCTTTATGGGGAAAAAAATATATATATATAATATATATAGAATCATATTAAACAACGTTCTGAAAATTATGGAGTTTGACGGAGGCGATAGATAATATCGATTTAGAATTCCAATAAATAAACTTCTTTCCGCAGAAGTTTATGATTTCGAAATAAACTTTGGAGTTTAATGAACCGCATTCACCACACATCTCTGTTATTTTTAAAAATTTATTTTACGAGATTGTATCGTGCGATAACGTAGGACGCCATAAACTTTTACAACTACGAGAATTGTTTCGAATTCCGAATATATCTTCGAATGTCACTAGAACTCCAGTATATATAGTAGTGCTGTAGACCTTCGCGCACTGATGATTTTTTCCTTTTTCCTTCATGGGTAATTGGTTTTAAAACTAAGCACACCGGACAAAAAATTAGTCACCCCTAATAGCACCGATAGTAGGAAGTTCAAGGTCACACAGAGGGCGCTGATGTAGCATTGGTAAGTGACAAGTAGCGGTGACGTAGCACACAGGATCAGATCTGTTTCGTGAGGTGGTGAAGAACAAAGTGTGTGTTGGATATAGTCTGCAAAATGGGTCGTGAGGCAGACGTTACTCAGTGGCAAAAAGGAGCCATCGTGTTTGGCAGAGCCCACGGACACAAAATGTCTGAAGTAGCCCAATTTGTTGGTGTGTCAACGCGTACTGTCCAGCGAGTTTACAAAGAGTGGTGTAGTTCGCAATCAACTGAAAATCGACGGCGTAACTGTGGCCGGAAAACAATTCTCGACAATAGGGGCCGCCGCCATGTTTCTCGTCTAGTAACTGCAAATCGTTTTCAAACCAGAGAACAATTGCTCCAAGAACCAATGAGGTTCTCCAGCGACCAATTTCCGAACGGACATTGCGACGAGAACTGCATGCGATGGACATCTGGAGCAGGGTACCACGGAAGAGGCCGCTGTTAACAGCAGGTCACAAATTGGCACGTTATAAATGGGCTCAGAGGCACAAAAATGGACTGCGGCAGATTGGAAACGTGTAATTTGGTCCGATGAGTCCCGTTTTTGTTTGTTCTTCAATGATGGGAGGCGACGAGTACATCGCAGGTCCAATGAAGCCTTTAATCCTGAATGCGTCGAAGGTGTTGTTCAGGCTGGAGGTGGTTCCGTGATGTTCTGGGATGTTTTTCGTACCACGAAATGGGCCCTCTCGTTCCAGTGACGATGAATTTGAACCAGCAGGCGTACCTCCGCATCCTAAATGATGAATTGGTACCCTTTGCCCTACATCTCCAGGAGCAGCATCAATTGCCACTCCTGTCTTCCAAGACGACAATTGCCGTGTGCACAGGGCGAGAAGTGTGTCTGAGTGGCACGACGAACATTCTGCAACACTGTCTCACCTCGAATGGCCTGCCAAATCCCCTGATTTAAATCCTATTGAAAATCTGTGGGATTATTTGGAACAGAATGTGAAGCGCAGGAATAGACACCCACGGACTCTGGCGGAACTTCGGGACCGGCTGATGAACGAGTGGCAGCAAATCGATGTTCAGTACATGAACAACCTCGTAGAGTCTCTGCCTCGCCGGATTCGTGCGGTTATCAAGGCCAGAGGCGCCGTCACACGTTATTAGGTACATTCTGAGAGGGGTGACTAATTTTTTGTCCGGTGTGCTTATCTTCCAGTTTCTGACGATTTATTTTTCAGAGGAAATAATAAATTTTCCGAACCTATTTTAGATGGGATACCATAAACCGATTCACAAAATTTATTTTCCAACCTCGTTAAGCACCTCATATAATTGGATGCTTACTATACGTTCAAATCTCCCTTCCCCCACCAACTCATCGGCGACAGAAAGCAAGACCCAAAACAATGCGTTTCTCTCTCCACAGAGCTGGAACGGGCAAGATATATTTGACACGCCCCATATTTCACGGGGCAGCCAATCACAACCCTGTGGGCGGAGCCCAGGGCCTCTGGTTGGAGGCTAGGCATGCTTATACGTTAAGCCCCGCACAAATTTCATCGAGGACCAATAGGAAGCTCGCAAATCGGGTATTGTGGGATGTTCACAATTACGACCCGTTTATAAAAGGGGGCATTTTCACCACAGGGCTCCAATTCAGGTGTTTTTTTCGAACAGTGCTTTAGAAATACCTCGCCATGAGCCAATCGTCGCAGCTCTACCTCTCTCCGGATTTGTTTGAAGACGAGGATGTCTCATCGCTGTCTGCAATTTATCTTTTCGCTGCGACTGACCAGAATGAACTTCTTTCAACGCAGACTGTTGCAGAAATTTGTGACGGCGAAAACGATTTTCCTGCTAATAACGTTACAGAGATGTAAGTAATTACGTAATAATTTGTGATTAATACGTCGTGTCATTCACTGCATGTATTATAATTTTTTAAATTCTTAATAAAACGAAGTGAAAGGGTATCTGCTTTGTGACTATAATTTGCTGGGCGTTTTCTCTTATTGCAACTCACCCATATATTTTTACATATATATATATGTATATATATATATATATATATATATATATATATCGGTCGTAATATAACTTAACCTAGCGTAGCCTAACCGGTGCATAATATAGCATAACCTAACCTAGCATAACCTAGCATGGCCTAACCAGATATAATATAACCTAACCTAACCTAGCTTTATTCTGAGTTTTTCTACAACGGAAAAATTATTCCCAGGACTCTTTCTCGTTTATAGTAATATAACCTAACCTAGCCTAACCTACAGGACTCTTCCTCGTTTATAATAATATAACCTAACCTAGCCTAACCTAACCTAACCATGGTGGACTCTTTCTCGTATATAATTTAATTAGTAATCTAAGTTTTCATTTTATTCTGAGTTTTTCTACAACGAAAAAACTAATTTTAGGACTCTTTCTTGTTTATAATAATATAACCTAACCTAACCTAACACAACTGAACCTAACCGGCCATAATATAACCTAACCTAGCATATCCTAGCCGGGACATAATATAGCCTAACCTAACCTAGCCTAACCTAACACAACTTAACCTAACCGGGACATAATATAGCCTAACCTAACCTAGCCTATATATCAGGGGCGTATATTCAGGGTGTGCTATGCTAGGTGTGCGCCGCACACCCAATAGATTTTCTGTAAATTAATATTTAATTAACCCTTTGTCTCCCTCTCTCAACTTTAGTCGAGACGAAAAAGATGCGCTAACCCTTAATTCCGCGCTCGACTGTTACACTAATCGAGATGAGAAATGAGCTACTTCAATTCAGTTGTTCGGATTGTCTTCACAACCATTCGGTAAAATTTTGGTACTGAGCGATAGAAGCGTCCCTAGAGCTTGTTTGAGGTGCGAAATTTCAGTATTGCGTTGCGGCGTGTTACTTTCGTGAAATAATTTTCATATATATATATATATATATATATTATTCTCCCTACTGTGAGAATATAAATTTATGTTTACCCCATGCCAAATCAAATGGAAAAGGGGAGAGAGCGAGGGATCAGGGCGGAGAATGTGCGCTCTGTGGACAACACCCTCCATATATGGTAAAGTGGGAGGGGCTTATGTTGCCATGGCCTGCATCAGACGGCTTCTCAGTGAGCGAGTCAGTGATTGTCAGTTTCCAGTCAGAGCTCACGGACGAAAGTCTTTCTATCCAGTACTGACATATTACTTTTTGTCCTTTCCATAACCATGCCAAACACTGTACAAAGTATATTAAGCACTCCTTTTTCAACACTTAGTTATGAGGACAAGTTGAAAGTGTTAGAGGAAGGAAGGCCATGTCCAGCACTCCCAAACTTGATTAGTCATCACAAAGATAAAAAGTCTGGATATACAAGGCATTTTTCAGTGTCTCAGTATAAATCTGTTGAGTGGCTGACTGGTTGTGAAGAGCTTTCTAAACTTTTTTGTTGGCCATGTTTATTGTTCTCAAAAGAGAATAATATCTGGAGTAAACAGGGATATTCTGATCTGAATCATCTGTCTGCTGCTCAGCAGAAGCATGAGAGATCACAAGGCCACGTTCAGTCTTTTCTTAGCCATAAAATATTTGGCAAGCAAAGAATTAACACATCAATTGATAAGCAAACGGCACATGAAGTAAGCAGACACAATGAATAAGTAAAGAAGAACAGAGAAATTCTAAAACGGCTTATTGATGCAATATGCTATCTTGCTAAACAAGAACTTCCTCTGCGAGGTCATGATGAGGCTTCAGCTTCAGTGAACAGAGGAAATTACATAGGAATTCTAAAATTGCTTCGGGAGTATGATTCTCTTCTAGATAACCATTTAAATACCGTGTACGGAAAATTCCAAGTCGGAATATTGCCAGGCGGAAAATTGCCAGGCGGAAAATTGCCAGTGGGGAAAATTGCCAGTGAGAATATTGCCAGGCGGAAAATTGCCAGTGACAAAAATATGTAAAAATTTAGAAAGTAAGAAATAAAGTAATTGAGAAAAAGGACGTGTGTGTGTGTGTGTGTGTGTGCGTGTGTGTGTGTTCCAGCCATAACTCCAAAATGGAAGCAGTTACAAACATGAATGCCAGGTTTGGTCCTCTGTACGCCCTTGACGATTGGTTAAGTTAAGTCGTGATATTTTCGTTAGCTTTAACGAAAAGGCTTTAGCTCAGACCAAGAAATTGCACTTCGAAAGAGGGGAAGAGAGACATACTGCCAAAAAGTACAAAAATATCAATGACAGATTGGAGAAAGTCATCCGTCAGTATAATGAAGAAGATAAATTGACATTTCTTCGATCTATTGCTTATAATCTTCATACTTTTTGAGGCTTTCCTTTCCTTAGCAAATTTTAGCATTTTAAAATTTTAAATAATAATATTTAATAATAAATCCTTTTTTGAATTTTAGTTTTTTTCTCACTGGCAATATTCCGGCTGGCAATATTCTCACTGGCAATTTTCCCCACTGGCAATTTTCCGCCTGGAAATTTTCCGGCTGGCAATGTTCCTACTTCCTTAAATACATCCACTGTGTTTCAGGGAACTTCTCCTACTGTGCAAAATGACATAATCAAAGCTATAGCCTCTGTGATGAAAGACAATATAAAAAAGGAAATTGATTCAGCAAGATTTCTTTCTATAATGCTTGATGAAACCTCAGATGTTATGTCAAAATCACAGCTCTCAACAGTTTTGCGTTTTGTTCGTGAAGGTAAAGTATATGAAAGATTCATTGGATTTACTGATGTTAGTAGCGACAGAACCTCTGGTGGCCTGTTTAAGCATGTAGTGAACATAGTTGAGGAATATCAGATCGAAAGCAAGTTCGTTGGATAGACTTATGACGGAGCATGTGTAATGAGTGGACATGTAAATGGCTTGCAGAAAAAAGTCATTGAAGCTATCCTCTTGCCATTTTTACGCATTGCTATGTTCATGTGCTGAATCTAGTTTTACAGCAAAGCCTTTCCAGTATCAAACAAACACTTTTTCCAAATTCTGAGTGGAGTACTGCTTATTTTTCCAAGTCTTCTAAAAGAGTACATGCTTTAAATGAATTTGTTTCCAGAAGATTGCCCTCTGTTGCTCCAACGAGATGGAACTTCACATCTCGTTTAGTAAATACTGTAAAAAGTTACAGAAGCAGTCATACTGATTTCTTCTAGGATGTAATCGAAAATTCTGCAGATTGGGACACGGATGCAGTAGTAAAAGCACTGGGATTTGTCATTCTTGGAAGATTTTCAAACAATATTGTTCCTTGAGATTTTTTCAAAAGTGTTTGGGTATACTGATGTTTTTACAATATATTACAGAGTGAAACATTTGATGTGCTGTACTGTAGTAAGAAAATAAGCGACGTTACACAACAACTGAAATATGATAAGGATCACAGTTTTGAAGAGCTATGGCTTTCGGTTGTGTCTGAAAAAGATGAGCTCCATGATCCACGGCCTAAAAGATGCAGACGAGAGATAGAAATGACGGAAAAGATGCTTATCACCAGTTGTTTTGCAAGATCATGAATAGCATCATCGATCATATTCACACTAGATATTCTTCTCTCTGTAAATTAGAGTTTTTTCACCTTCTTGCGCCTGAAAAATATGAAGAGTACAAGGTAAGCTTCCCAAATAACCTACTGAACAAAGTAAGAGACTTTTATGGAACACTGTTTGAGTATGTGTTTCTCAAGAATGAACTCATGGTACTCTATTCAAGTTCAGAGTTCTCGGGCAAACATGTTCATGAACTAATGAACATAATGACAGTGAATCAACTCAGCTGCGGATTCAAAGAAGTCTATAAACTAGCAGAATTGATCTTAACAATTCCAAGCACCACTGCTTCAGTAAAACGTTCTTTCTCGGCCCTAAAACGAATAAACACATGCTACCGGGGGACACAAGGGCAGGAAAGGCTATGTGGTCTTAGTTTGCTTTCGATAGAAAAAGGGCTGCTAATAGAGTTGAAGAAGAAGTTCCTTCTATGATGATGTTATTGCTCACTTTTCTTCTCAGAAAAGAAGACTTGAGTTTATATATAAATAAAGTCGGTTGAAAGGGTGCTGTAGGAAATTGGTGTTAGTTTTTGTTTTTACTTTTGAAGTTAAGGTTCACCTATTTCTTCCAGTGTTTTGTTTATTCTTAAGAGTATGGATTACTTATGTTCATATGCTTAACATATTACACTGCTTATACATGTGAAGCAAAGAAGTTCCTTATATGAGGACGTTATTGCTCACTATTTTTCCCCAAAAAGAAGACTTGAGTTTATGTGTAAATAAGTTCGATGCTTAAAGGAGCCCGTAGGAAATTGGTGTTAGATTTTTTTACAGTTCACCTAAATTCTCCAAGTGTTTAGTGTAATATTGAGAAGGTGGATTGCATATGCTTACCATATTACAGTATATTAAGATTTATTAATAACTAAGTTAACATGAATTTCAGTTATTAATTTTACTCCACATGATATTCCGCACACCCAATTCACACAGTCACTATCCACTGCTATATATATATATTATATATATATATATATATATATATAATATATATCGGCCCAGGACTCTTTATCGTTTATAATAATATAGCCTAACCTAGCCAAACCTAACCAAGGTGGATTCTTTCTCGTTGATAATTTATTTATAATCTAATTTTTCCTTTTATTCTGAGTTTTTCTCCAACGAAAAAATTAATCCCAGGGCTCTTTCTCGTTTATAATAATATAACCTAACCTAGCCTAACCTAACCTAACCTAGCATAGCCTGACCGGTCGTAATATAACCTAACTTAGCATAGCCCTTACGGGTGTGATATAACCTAACCTAGCACAACCTAACCTAGCATAGCCTGACCGGTCGTAATATAACCTAACCTAGCATAGCCCTTACGGGTGTGATATAACCTAATCTAGCATAACCTAACCTAACCGGACATAATATAGCCTAACCTAGCGTAACCTAACAGGCTATAATATAACCTAACCTAACCTAGCTCAGAAGGTCAAACTTTTCACCCCACCCTCGACCTACGGTTTAACGGGGAATCCATCACCCAAGCGTTTTCTCTAATTGTAGCTCCCTCCCCATATATATATATGTATTATATATATATATATATATATAGTTGTATGTGTTAACACCCGGGATCGTTACGGGTGTGATATAACCTAACCTGTTATAATATAACCTAACCTAACATAACCGGACATAATATAGCCTAACTTAGCGTAACCTATCCAGGTATAATATAACGTAGCCTAACATAGCCCAGAAGGTCAAACTTTTCACCCCACCCTAGACCTACGGTTTAACGGAGATTCCATCACCCAGCGTTTTGTCATTCATCTCTTAATATAACCTAACCTAGCGTAGCCTACCCCGGCATAATTAAACTTTAATTTAACTTAGCTTTAAATGATTCAGTATGAACTACGTAATCATGTTAATTTCTCCTTAAAGGTCCGAAGCGGAACTTGAACGTGTTATAGCTACTTTTTGTTTTAATAAAAGGGGAATAAATGATTTGGAGGCTTTACCGCACAGCCAATCCAGTGACCTGAATACGGGGGTCGCGGTATTGGCTCACATCCGGTCCAACGTATGCCAGGTCATCGACGAACTAATGTAAGTTTTTTGGGGGTTAAGAACAAACCACATTGTATTTTCATTTAATTTATTAAATGCTAGAAAACATGTACAAAGCGGCTTACAGAACAAGCGTCCATTAAAGAAGCCTTAATGGAGGCATTTTACAAATGTATATACACCTTTACACAATATAGATACAATTATATATACACATTTACACATATGGGAACATATGGGAACCTTTTTTTTATTTGTCTGCGTACCGTTTCATCATTCATTTCAGTGTCGCACAAATCGAATAATTTTAAAAAATTTATAAATCCCCTCCCACGTGACATGTGCAGGAGAAATGAAAGGCAATACATGCCACAAGTATTACTAAAATATCCTTAGAGGTGGTAAGGATTCAACACAATTTCAGGGATATGCAACTGTTCGATAAATTTTACAATAACAGGGTCATTCCAGGGCTGAGTGCCGAATGAATCAAATTAGTACATTCTTTCCCTATTTTTAAAATAGATTGCAAACCAATAAATCCCCTCACCCCCCCACAATGTCGGTGTTCACGATAATCCCATTCCAGTCTCTCGTAGTTGACAATTTCAATATTTCATTCTTCGCAAACACGCCGATAAATTTGGAGCGTGTGATTCGGTCACTTTTCATTACTCTCTGGAGTGTATTCGCGTCCATTTTAAAAGTCTGTGACCACGTTCCTGAAAAGATCAACTTCTATTAGAGCCTGTGATTCGAGGTACACGAGTACGCTAATAGGCGCGTCTATAGGGTTGGCAAATTCCAACCTGACTGAGATGTTCCCAGTTTGTTGTGGACCTAAGTGCATATTTATACTAGCAGACAAGTCAGGGGTAATATCAAATGAATAAAGGTTAAATTCTTCCACAAATTCTTTCTGCGATACGCCAAACCCAAGTTCGTCACAGGCCCCGGCATTATGAGCCAGACTACTATAAGCTCTAGTGCAGAGCGGGAACACAGTGTCTGATGAGTAGTCCGTGGCCATAGGCCCACCCAATGCGACGTCATTTACGTGTAGAGTTATATTTTTAAGGCCAAAATTCTCGAATTTAAAGGCGCTCTTTTTATATTTTCCATTCGTCGAAGCGTGATCCTGCATTCCAATTAATATCCTTTTAGGTAGAACTCCCAGGGCCACGTTTTCTAGCTGCTTCGAGGCCAACCCGTCGGGCACCGTGTATAGTTTGATCTGTACTCTGTTAATTGGGTATTTTACTGTTGCGTGTAGGGGCATATCAAAGAGGAACAGTTCCGATTTACAGCATTGAGAACTACACGGATGGATGAAACGCGCCATGACGAGTCAGAAATAGTGCCACCTCTCTCGACAACTAGTAATCAGTCTATGATTCGTGACAGTAGTGTCCTCAGTTTATATCAGTTAAAAAAATGATCAGCCATAGGCTTCATACGCTTAGAACACTTCATTTTTATTTCCTTTTACGTTTAGCGCCACGTGCTGGTAACCACTTCTTCCTGACAGCCCTCTTCTTTCCGCCACCACGCATTTTTCTCTTTGTATCTTTGATGATTTCGTCCCGTGTACGTTTTAAATGTTTTTTTAGAGCTTCTTTAGGTTTAGTTCCACCCATTATGTCTTCGACCGCGTTAAAACCTGATTGTAACGCCTTCCTCCCTAGGTATCTAGCACCCCTCTTCAACAGTGGGACAGCGGTGCGTAGTATGGTTGAAAAAATGGATCCAAGCCCACTCCCACGCTGATATCTCACCCCTCGATAGACTGTGAAAGGCCTTCGGGTCATTATAACTGAGTGCGACGAAAGTGTAGCTTCACTGTTAAGCTCCCATCACCAAATGGGAAATTTTTTCCCTCAATCGTTCTTATATATACCGAGATATTGGTTAATAGATTAGTTGCAACATCCACATAGTGGGGCTTGTCATATGTAATGCTCAAGCTTTTCCCTCTATGGTTGGGGATGTGTGCATTGCGCAGCAGGCGCGCCTGGGTGTCCCCAACAAATTGATGCTCTACGATACTGCTGTAAATATAGCACATGTCTGAGGATGGGCAGCTTTCACCCAATTTCTCCATCTTCAACTGATACATTAAGCTAGACAAGTCATGTTGTGCCTCGTGAAAGGTATCTCTTTGGAGAGCTGCACTATATCGGCCCTCATCCACAATTGTGAACAGCTCTTTATCTTTAATATTTCTACAAAGCGTTGATTTTAACTTTATTGTGTTCGCAGGGGTGTCTGTGTTTACGACTTCAAAAAGTAAATCGTTTGTCAGGTACAACTTTTCAAGACTCTTGTTTAACCCCGTCACAATGTCCATGGCTGTGTCATAATGCCCGATTCCTAGAGTTACATTTGTAGTATAGTACTGTACCTCACCGAACAGGACTGATCGCATTGTGTTGTCTAAGGTTATACCTAATTTTTCACACTCGTCGATTCTGCTAAAGATCAGAAATATGATTTCCTCATTTTCAAGAGTTAAACATTTGGTGGCTCTAACTGGAGTTCACATAAACCCACCTCATACGAATCACGCTCCAATTCAATGGGTCCGTGAAGTTCTGTCACAAAGTTGGCCAGGGTGTTGTTAGGATGTACAGACAGAGACGAAGAGGACGGGAGTGTGACATATTATGGAAAGAAAACTGTCGTGAGTTATTTATTTCTGTATGCAGGAGCAATAATATTAATTGTGGTGCTACTTATAGGCCAGATATAAGAGTAAGTGCAAATGAGACTAAACAGGACATAAAGGGTTTAGATTGTAATAAATCATATGGTATTCATGATATTGTTGCTAAACATCTGAAACTTGGTAGTAATAGAATAGTAGCTTTGTTAGCTATGTTTTTCAGATTTACTCATACTTATTGTTTAGCCAGATACAATGTTAGCACTTGTTTTAGTGCCAGTAATACTGTAAAAGTTGGGTGGGTAAAATAAAAAATAGGGATAACTATAGGCCAATTACTTTGGTCAGTATTATGTGTAAATTGTTTTAATATATACTAATTAATAGATGTGAATACTGTCTGTATACTAGTGACAACCAGTTTGGTTTAAAAAAGAAGCATGGAAAATAAATACCAAACTTTGAATACAAATGTCATTTTGTGTTTCTTGGATGCCTCTAAAGTTTTTGATCGTGTTATTAATGACAAACTATTTATGGAACGTGTAAATCGCAATGAACGTGGCCTTGTTTCGTATATTAATATTCTGATATAATCCACTGATAATAATTGTAAGATGTGGTGGGGTCAGTTAAAAGTCATTTTCTATAACCAATAGTGTCCGGCAGAGAGGGATATTGTCTCCGTACTTATCCACTGTATATACGGATAATCTATCTGATGTACTAAATATTTGTAAGGTAGGCTGCTATATTGGTACAAAGATTGTTAATCATCTGATGTATGCTGGTGATATACTCGTAGTGCTTATTTCTCCATCTGTAAAGGGGTCAGTACACTTGGGAAAGTTTATGAAAAGTATGGGAACAATAATGGCATAAAATATAATCCTATTAAAAATTATATTATGATTAAGAGGACCAAGGATTACAAGTATACAAAATTTCCTGAATTTCAGGTTAATGATGTGGTGGTGTCAGAAGTGGGGCAGACAAAGTATCTGGCCCACATACTGACTAATGCTCTTTCAGATGACTGTGATATAATGAGAAAACGTAGACAGTTATGTGCTCAGGGAAATACTTTGATTAGTAAATTGCATGTGTACAATAGATTTTAAGGTGACTGTGCTGAAAACGTTTTGTACCCCATTGTATACACTATACAGCTCAGTTGTAGTGGAAGTGCAGAATGTATAATATGAGGACTTTGTATGTAGCTTGTGTGTGATTATATTGAGAAGTAATTATGTCAAATTGAAGACTAAAGTTCAATGTAGATATCTGTTTATGTTTCATTGTAATATCTCATCCCGTTTCACATGAATTATAAGTTAGGAGGCATTACTTTTCAACACTTCGTCGTACTTTATAAATCTCGAATCTGGAAGCATTGGCTCAGGCAACTGTATGTTCATTATTATAGCATTTCATTGGCCTACTTACAGTAGTTAGTGCTCCAGACAACTATTACTTAACTTCATGGGGACCACTTGTATAATGTTTATACATGTTGAGTCTGAAATAAAGTTTGTTTGTTTGTTTTTGTTTCGGTCAGAATGTACGGTAACTCTGAATATTTTTATTACTTAACTACTTAACAACTGAAGCGTTTTTTAGTTTCGATGTATAATTATACAGCATACTCAGGGGCGGAGCTAGCTAGGGGCAGGTGGGGTAGTGCCCCGGGGTCCGGGCCTTCGGGGGGCCCGGGTCGTTTCAACAAGTGATGACAAGTTATTTGAGAGAGCAACAAAGCTAGTAAATAAATATAAAAATGATATTTCCTCTGGATTTCCAAGTCAATTACTTTCTTTTCGAATGTGCTTAAAAACAGACATTGAAAAAATGACGACAATCCATGAGCTATATTCATTTTTAATTAAAGACAACAGTACTTTGTGCTCAAGTTTTCCCGAAGTTGTGACTGCCATAACATTGTTCTTCACAATTCCTGTGACAGTTTCAAGTGCAGAGAGATCGTTTTCAAAACTTAAACTAATGAAGAACTATCTTCGAAATTCTATGAATGAAAAAAGATTAAGTGGACTCTCAATTATATCAAATGAAAACAAGAAAGCTAGAAATATTAACTTGGAGGATTTAATTAATGAATTTGCTGAAAGAAAGGCAAGAAAAGTCAAGTTCTGATGTTGTCGTAAGTAAACTTTTATTTCATGGTATCCTTTTTAAAGCTCAATATTTTGCATAATGTTTTGCCTTCTATGCCTCCATGCGTACAAGTAGTATCATAATTCTTAAATATATGCTAAATAAATAATGCAAAGAAAAGCAACATAAATGTATAATAAAAATTTTGTTAGGGGGCCCGTAAATAAGTTTTGCCCCGGGGCCCGTGACATTCTTGCTCCGTTCCTGAGTATACTCGTAATAATAATAATAATAATAATAATAATAATCAGGATGCGCAAGTGTCCTTAATTTGTTGTAATACTCACAAGTGCTGTTAAATTACTCCACTTTTCCAGATAAGGATGAAGGAAATTCCAAATATTTGTGTTTGGGAGTCGAATGTCGGGAAAGTTAGCCCCAATAATTCCTAATCTGAAAATAGAAACAACAACAACAACAACTGCTGTATTCTGTTTGGAACTAACAATAAAAAGAATAAGTAATAATAATAATCCTAATAATCTACAGATCTACAGAAGCTAAGGCTAACAAAGACCCTAAGATCCATTCTAAGGTTAGCCCGAGAGAAAGGAAAGAGTAGAGGGTTAAGAGAAGAGAAGAGAATAAGGGGTTAAGTAAGGAGGAACACCTATCACTCATGAGTTAACATTCATTCAGAAAAAGAGACAAAAGACTCACCATCATCATCCGCCGGCCACTGCCGACAAGTCAGAAAAATAGTCGGAGAGAATAGGAGAGGGGTGAAAGATGAAAAGAAGTAAAATAAGAACGCTTACAAACCATGCAAACACAGTCTTAACTCACTGTCATACCATACAAACTACGAACATGCAAGAAAAGAGTTACAGACATGCAAAGTAAGGAGAGGATAAGAAAAAAAAAAAAGTAGGTAAAGTTAAACGAAAAGTGGGTTAGTTTACGCTACGAGCTACATCTACGTTCGTGTTAGTCTAATTTTTTTTTTTTATTTTATTGCTGGCATCACACGCTGGCATGTCACAAGCTGGCATTAATCGTCAACAGACTCATCCTCGACTACCACCCCCAGAGCTCTTGTTGCTAATTGTTTTTTTTTTAAATTTTAAACAACGTTAATATTTTTAAAATGTCTGTCAAGACGGTTCTTAAACACATTAACGCTGGTAGAGTTCCGACTGGCGCGGGAAGATTATTCCATTTATCAATTACGTTAAACGTAAACAAGTTTTTAGCGATATTAGTAATGAAACGTCTGCCACGCAACTTAAATCCGTTATTACGAGTATTACTATTATCGAAAGTGAACAATTTGTCAAAATTTACGTTATCGATGTTATTAACGATTTTGAAAACTTCAATAAGCTCTCCCCTTAATCTCCTAGTTTCGAGTGAATACAGGTCTAACTCTTTGATCCTATCTTCATAAGGCTTGTTGCGCAATGACGGAATCAGTTTCGTGGCACGACGCTGAACCCTTTCTAACCTATCAATATCCTCACGCTAGTACGGGCACCAAAACTGAACGGCATATTCTAAATGAGGCCTGAGTAGGGACTTGTAAAGGGGCAATATAATATCCTTCGATTTAAATTCGAAATTACGCGCTACGAAGCCTAGCATCCTATTAGCTTTTGCTAATTATGATTATGATGGTAACGGTAATAACAGGAATAGTAGTTGGAAAGTACTCACTGATATTTAAAAGAATAAGGAGGGAAAAACTAAAGTGGATTATAAAAAGGTAAACTTGAAAAATATTGAAATTGTATCTACAAAATAAGGAAAAGGTAAGGTATTAAACATTTTTCAAAATTGGGACTTTTCCGAAATTTGGACTGTTTCCGATTTTTTGAAAATAAGATATTTAATGTAGATTTTTACGCTGATTTAAAAAATTTAAGTCTTTTTTCGGAGAAATGAGCGGTTAGGTTAGGTTAGGTTAGGTTAGGTTAGCAGTATTAGCAGTATTTTATTGAAAGGTATGTTTGTGCCTTAGGTTAGGTAAGCAGTATTAGCAGTATTTTATTGAAAGGCATGTTTGTGCCTTAGGTTAGGTTAGCAGTATTAGCAGTATTTTATTGAAAGGCATGTTTGTGCCTTAGGTTAGGTTAGCAGTATTAGCAGTATTTTATTGAAAGGCATGTTTGTGCCTTAGGTTAGGTTAGCAGTATTAGCAGTATTTTATTGAAAGGCATGTTTGTGCCTTCCGTCCATGTCCCTTTTCTGACACTTACTTTTTCATTACATTTTCCTTTTTGACAACGCCAATTAAATAGGCTTTCATTTTTCTTCACACACATAAAATGCTTTTTTTAACACTTTTTCTCCTAACCTAACATAACCGCTCATTTCTCCAAAAAAAGACTTACATTTTTTAAATCAGCGTAAAAATCTACATTAAATAGCTTATTTTCAAAAAATTCAGAAACAGTCCAAATTTTGAAAAAGGTCCTCAAAATTTTATACTAGGTTTGAATTTTTTTTTTTATTATTCTACCTTACGATATAGTCTTAATTTCTATGCCGTTTGAATTTACAAATAGTTGTTTTCCATGTTGAATGTGTATATATACATATATATATATATATATATAATTATATATATACACAGTGCGTTCAAAAAGTCTCTCCGCAGTGCTATGTTAAACGCATAAGAAATTGAAAAACAAAAATGTTTTCATTCAACCATGATTTAGTGATTTTATTACATAACCTTTTGATTTTACACCATGTGTTGAAAGTGTTTTCCACCATTTCGCAGGCACAGAGCAACTCGTCTACACTTGTTGTCAAACACTTTTTTAAAGTGTTGGTTGATATTGAAGCAATTTAAGTGGATATTGCGGTTTTTAAGTTCTGAATTGTTTTCGGCCGGTCTTTATAAACAACACCTTTTGCTGCTCCCCACAAGAAAGAGTCGGGCGGCGTAAGGTCTGGGGATCGTGGAGGCCAAAGCCCCCTTGAAATTATGCGATCCCCAAACACATCATGCAGTAGCTCCATCGAAAGGTGAGCAGTGTGTGCCGTGGCACCATCTTGCTGGAAGTATGCATTCAGTATTTCCATTTCGTTTAGCTGTCCAATAAATTGATACAGAATTTCTGAACAGTTGATATTCTTGATATTCTTGATATTGCAACCCAAACGCCGATTTTCTAGTCGTGCAATGGTGTTTCATGAATAGTGTTTCATGAATTTTTTACCAAGCTATCGACACACACTATTGCCACGATCCCAACTCTGTCACAGTATTGACACGATCGAGTTTAAACCGGCTGAAACCGACTTAGCGCGCATATACTGGCTATAGCACGTTGACTGCGGAGAGACTTTTCGAACGCACATAAATACAGACGTGAACATGGATGGTTTGCTGTTGCCGATACTTGTGGTTTTTGGTTCACTTTGTGTAGAGTAAGCAAGTGTGACTGTGATTGATACATATAAATTTGTGCCGCCTTAGGGAGAAAACATAAACTTGCGGCACATCTTGTTCCTGAAGAATCATGCACCAGGACCAATAATATGTAGGAGTGTGTGCAATATAATCTCACAAAAAATGCAATAAATTGAATACGGATATGGATATTCTTTAGACTAGACGAACACAGAGCATTGTTGCTTTCAGTGGTGATGAACCACGTACGAAAGCCTCGTCATTACTTTTACCCTCTCTTTGATTAGCAATACTGCTAAGAGCTGCTCATACCCTGAAATGGGTGTATATGCAGAACGGTGTTCTATGTAAAAAGATATTAAACTCTTCATACTTTCACTTAAACTATGAATGCATCGACGATCATATATATATATATATATATATATAATCATGCGGGTTGCTTCTACAGAGCTTCAATTTAATATTTAGGAGAAATCCAATGACAAGGAGAAATGTAAATGCCATGAAAAGTCTTCTTTATTGCGCAACGTTTCGAGCAATACGCTCATCTTCAGGCTGTTTAATAACAATGTGAAATTAAAATCAATATTGAATGAAAAACAAAACAGAAAATTTCTATAACCTATTCGTAAAGACAAATTTTAAAAGACTGAGAAAAGAGGGTTAAATTCTAAGTTATACAGATTTACATATAAAAATTAAGAAGTTATTTTTAAATACATGTAGTAAATGTGAAATTAATACACTGGAAAAATTACCAATAGTACACTGGAACAATGGAGCTATCTACCTTACACTGCAGTATCCGAGGCTGACTAATTTGAGCAGAGGCAAAGAACGGGAAACACGAAGGATGGCGAGGGCGATAGGGGAAGGAGGGATTATAAGGAATTGGGGAAGGAGGAGGGATCATAGCAAATTGAGAGGGACGGCCGATGAGTCAACATTCAGACTAGGGGACAATGCTTTAATGAAAAGGGATTCTAAAATTCTTAGTGAGTTGGGACAAGTATTACAACCAAGAATTTTAAAATTGTCTAAAGTGACATCAATTTTGCATTTAATGCTGTGTTCACGAATACTCGAGGCTTCCTTAGTTTTTAAAATTTTACCTGTTCGGCCACTTATTCCCATATGCGAATAAAATCTAGCCCTGAGAGAGCGAACAGTGCTGCCGATGTAATTCCCAAGGAGACACCTGGGGCAGGTAAATAAATATACAACACCGCTACGCAACGAGTCAGGGGTTCGATCCTTCGCTGAGAAAAAGCTACCTAAAGACGTTTTATTAATAAATATGATGCGGAAATCAGTATGATAAAAAAATTTCCTTAACAATTTTGTAAATTTAAGCTTAAATTCCTTATTCAAAGGACCCATTTCAGGTACCAAGAAATATTTTATATCCTTCGGCACTGTAATACATGGAAGTTGAGGGCTATAAACATTATTTAAGAAGGATCTAATTAGTTTGTCTACATATTGAACAGGAAAACTATTATTAGTAAAGTATGATCTTAGATTATTAAATTCATCATTAAGTAAGGTAAAATTAGAGGTCAAATTATATCCTCTGAACAGGAGATTTTAATACAAGACATCTTATAGTTGAAATCAGTAAAACTAAAAAAATTCATGCCCAAACCAGTGAAAGTGGGTTTCCTGTAAACTGATGTAGTAATAGAATCACCGTTTTTCGAAATTAAAAGATCTAAGAAGGGGAGGGAGCCATTTTGCTCAGTTTCCATTGTATACGTTATATTGGGGTGCAAAGAATTTAGGAAGTTAAAGAATTGTTGCGCTTGTACCGCATTATCAAAGACTGCTATCGAATCATCAACGAAGCGTCGATAGAAAATTGGCTTGAGATGAGTGGGAGATTGTCTAAAAATTACACTTTCTAAATGAGTCATAAAAAAGTCAGCTGCTAACGGTCCGACTGGTGATCCCATCCCTACCCCATCAATTTGTTGGTAAACCTTATTGTTGAAAGTGAAATAGCATTGTTTGAAGACCAATTCTAAAAGTTCCTTCAAATGAGACAATGAAAAACCATGAAAATTATCAACTGAGCTAAAAACCCTATCTAAAATAATGGCAATAGTTTCAGATACAGGTACATTTGTGAAAAGTGACTTTACATCAAAACTGACAAAAAACTTTTTTGAATCGAAGTTTTTACCCAGGAGGTCTTTTTGGAATTCAAACGAGTTATTTATAACTTACCCACCTTTCAATTGGCAAAATTTGTTGTTCGTCTCCTGTCCCCCTTTGCGAAAAATGCTTACACTATAAATAACTCGTTTGAATTCCAAAAAGACCTCCTGGGTAAAAACTTCGATTCAAAAAAGTTTTTTGTCAGTTTTGATGTAAAGTCACTTTTCACAAATGTACCTGTATCTGAAACTATTGCCATTATTTTAGATAGGGTTTTTAGCTCAGTTGATAATTTTCATGGTTTTTCATTGTCTCATTTGAAGGAACTTTTAGAATTGGTCTTCAAACAATGCTATTTCACTTTCAACAATAAGGTTTACCAACAAATTGATGGGGTAGGGATGGGATCACCAGTCGGACCGTTAGCAGCTGACTTTTTTATGACTCATTTAGAAAGTGTAATTTTTAGACAATCTCCCACTCATCTCAAGCCAATTTTCTATCGACGCTTCGTTGATGATTCGATAGCAGTCTTTGATAATGCGGTACAAGCGCAACAATTCTTTAACTTCCTAAATTCTTTGCACCCCAATATAACGTATACAATGGAAACTGAGCAAAATGGCTCCCTCCCCTTCTTAGATCTTTTAATTTCGAAAAACGGTGATTCTATTACTACATCAGTTTACAGGAAACCCACTTTCACTGGTTTGGGCATGAATTTTTTTAGTTTTACTGATTTCAACTATAAGATGTCTTGTATTAAAACTCTCCTGTTCAGAGGATATAATTTGACCTCTAATTTTACCTTACTTAATGATGAATTTAATAATCTAAGATCATACTTTACTAATAATAGTTTTCCTGTTCAATATGTAGACAAACTAATTAGATCCTTCTTAAATAATGTTTATAGCCCTCAACTTCCATGTATTACAGTGCCGAAGGATATAAATATTTCTTGGTACCTGAAATGGGTCCTTTGAATAAGGAATTTAAGCTTAAATTTACAAAATTGTTAAGGAAATTTTTTTATCATACTGATTTCCGCATCATATTTATTAATAAAACGTCTTTAGGTAGCTTTTTCTCAGCGAAGGATCGAACCCCTGACTCGTTGCGTAGCGGTGTTGTATATTTATTTACCTGCCCCAGGTGTCTCCTTGGGAATTACATCGGCAGCACTGTTCGCTCTCTCAGGGCTAGATTTTATTCGCATATGGGAATAAGTGGCCGAACAGGTAAAATTTTAAAAACTAAGGAAGCCTCGAGTATTCGTGAACACAGCATTAAATGCAAAATTGATGTCACTTTAGACAATTTTAAAATTCTTGGTTGTAATACTTGTCCCAACTCACTAAGAATTTTAGAATCCCTTTTCATTAAAGCATTGTCCCCTAGTCTGAATGTTGACTCATCGGCCGTCCCTCTCAATTTGCTATGATCCCTCCTCCTTCCCCAATTCCTTATAATCCCTCCTTCCCCTATCGCCCTCGCCATCCTTCGTGTTTCCCGTTCTTTGCCTCTGCTCAAATTAGTCAGCCTCGGATACTGCAGTGTAAGGTAGATAGCTCCATTGTTCCAGTGTACTATTGGTAATTTTTCCAGTGTATTAATTTCACATTTACTACATGTATTTAAAAATAACTTCTTAATTTTTATATGTAAATCTGTATAACTTAGAATTTAACCCTCTTTTCTCAGTCTTTTAAAATTTGTCTTTACGAATAGGTTATAGAAATTTTCTGTTTTGTTTTTCATTCAATATTGATTTTAATTTCACATTGTTATTAAACAGCCTGAAGATGAGCGTATTGCTCGAAACGTTGCGCAATAAAGAAGACTTTTCATGGCATTTACATTTCTCCTTGTCATTGGATTTCTCCTAAATATATATATATATATATATATATATATATATATATATGATGAAAACAACCACGAAGGAAAAAGGAAACGCAGAATGGTGCTCAAGTGCTTTCGTCTAATGACATCCTCAGGAACATTGAAATAAATAACAAGTTCGAGACTATATTATAGGTCACACAAAAAAATAAATAAATAAATAAAAATTGTAGGAGGAACATACAAATTTATAAGGAAAAGCTACCAGAGTTTTAGCACTTTGCCCCTCTTGACTAAATCCGTTCTGAACGAATACAAAACAACAGGATCAAGCGAAAAAAGGCTCTGGCTAATGTTGAAATTATTTGTACAGTAAGTTGAATAATGGCAGACTCAAGAATATTACTATTAACAATGTTGCTTGAGTGAAACAAAATTGAAGTATTATTCAGTATTCACGCATTATTAGCTCTGTGGGTTCTATTACCTATAAACTCTCCAAATGGCTTGTCAAAGTCTTGTCCCCCATTCTCGGAACTATCTCTGATTCACATGTAAGAAATTCTATTGACCTTACTGAAAAACTGAATAATATACACACTGAAACCAACGATAGATTGATCAGTTTCGACGTTTGTTCATTTTTGAAAAGTGCCGATTGACGATATGCTTGACTTTCTCTTCCGAGAATTACATAAGTATAACCTGCCACTACCTGCACAGATCGTTTGGGAACTCATTAAACTTTGCATCAAAGACTGTAAATTCACTTTCAATAGCGAATATTATCAATAGGTTTTTGGGATGGTCGTGCGTAATCCCTTGTCGCCCCTCCTCTCCAATATTTATATGGAGTTTTTCGAAATCACTTACATTCCGAGAATCCTGGGGGTTGGCATCCCATGGTTGCGGTACGTCGACGATATTTTGTGTATCTGGCCCATGAAGCATGACCTGGATGGCTTCCTCCTTCAGTTAAATAATCAAGTCCCCTCCAATAAGTTTACTTTAGAAGTGGAACAAAACAACTCAATCCCGTTCTTGGACGTGCGTGTACATAGAGAAAGCCCAGGTTTTAAGTTTAGTATTTATCGGAAAAAAAACATTTGTCCTACGTAAACTTTTACTCCGGGCATGACACCCCTATCAAGAAAGCCATATTTTCTTCAATGTTTCTCCGCGCCCTTAGGATCGCCAGTCCGGAATACATCGATGCCGAATTGGAAAAAATCAACAGTATTAGAAGTGATTTGTGTTACCCACCTGCTTTTAAGGAATCTTGTCTTAACAAGGTAAAACGAACTTTCTGTCGTGTGAATAATAACCCTCGCACTTTGTCGAAGAATATTTTAGTGCTTCCATTTTTCGCAGGCTTTTTAGGCATAGCTAATGTACTTAAACTTCTGGATATTAATGTAGTATTTTCATATGACAATATTGTGAAAAATTTCATAGTAAAAAATAGTCCTACCAATAATTCAGGCATTATCTATAAAATTGGTTGTAAACAATGTGATTCCTTTTACATTGAACAGACGGAAAAGGATTTGCACACGCGTGTAAAACAGCACCAATATTCCGTTAGAACGGGACAGTCGTCCAGTGCCCTTTTCGTCCATTTGTCAGAGTTATCCCACTGTATTGATTGGAATAATGCTTCACTTTTGTTTCACTCAAGCAATATTGTTAATAGAAATACCCTTCAGTCCGCCATTATTCAACTTACAAATAATTTCAACATTAACCAAAACGGATTTAGACAAGAGGGGCAAAGTGCTAAAACTCTGGCAGCTTTTCCTTATAAATTTGTATGGTCCTCCAACAATTTTTATTTATTTTTTTTTTTTGTGACCTACTGTATATATACAGTAGTTTCGAACTTGTTATTTACTTCAGTGTTCCTGAGGATGTCATTAGACGAAAATGCTTGAGCACCATTCTGTTTCCTTTTTCCTTCGTGGATATTTTCATCATAAATACTTATTATTCACGTGTTACTTTCGTGAAATAATTTTCATATATATATATATATATATATATATATATATATGAAAATTATTTCACGAAAGTAACACGTGAAAAATATTTATGATGAATAAAACCACGAAGGAAAGGAAACACAGAATGGTGCTCAAGCGCTTTCGTCTAATGACATCCTCAGGAACACTGAAGTACATAAAGGGTTACAGCCTATATATAGGTTACAGAAAAAAAAAAATATATATATATATATATATATATACAATAAACGGAGAGATAAAAAAAAAATTTAAAAATTATTAAACATTAAAGGATTGTGGGAGGAGCATACAAATTTGTAAGGAAAAACTACCGATTTTTAGCACAAGATTAGCACAAGATCAAATTAATTGTTTCCAACCAATGTTATAGAAAAAAAAAAATACAAATTTATACTGGAAATCTGCCCGGGTTTTAGCACTTTGCCCTTCTTGTTTAGGTTCGATGTATATAAAAATAAATTAAAAAAAAAAAAAATAAGTTATTTGAGTAGCATACAAGTTTACCAAAGATTTAGCGTTCTACCCTTCTTATCTAAATCTGTTCTGAAGGAATTCAAAACAACAGGATCAAGTTGAAAAAGACCTTTGCTTATGTTGAAGTTATTTGTGAGTTGGATAATGGCAGACTCAAGAATATTTCTATTAACAATGTTGCTAGAGTGAAATAAAACTGAAGCATTATTCCAATCAATACAGTGGGATAACTCTGACAAATGGATAAAAAGGGCACTGGACGACTGTCCTGTTCTAACGGAATATTGATGCTGTTTTATACGTGTGTGCAAATCCTTTCCCGTCTGACCTATGTAAAAGGAATCACATTGTTTACAACCAATTTTATAGATAATGCCTGAATTATTGGTAGGGCTATTTTTTACAATGATATTTTTCACAATATTGTTATATGAAAATACTAAATTAATATCCAAAAGTTTAAGTACATTAGCAATGCCTAAAAAGCCCGGGAAAAATGGAAGTACTAAAATATTTTTTGACAACGTATGAGTGTTATTATTCACACGATAGAAAGTTCGTTTTGCCTTGTTGAGACAAGGCAAAACGAACTTTCTATCGTGTGAATAATAACACTCATACTTTGTCAAAAAATATTTTAGTACTTCCAAAAGCCGTAATTCTTCTACATACTCGCAGAAACCAATGCCCCAAAGGGGCACCTCCCGCATGCCGTAACATTATATACATTCAACTGCAAAGAACACGCAGTATAAATAACGTAAAGAACGACGCTTGTATAGGAGATATTCCGCGCAAGACGAGAGAGAGAGAACGAAACAAATGAAAAAATGAGGTAACCACGCGGGAATCGAACCCGGGATCTTCCGATTGCCGGTCAGATGCGATACCATTACACCATGGGCCTCACTCTTCCAAATGCCGTAATTCTTCTACATACTCGCAGAAACCAATGCCCCAAAGGGGCACCTCCCGCATGCCGTAACATTATATACATTCAACTGCGTCGTTCTTTACGTTATTTATACTGCGTGTCATTAGACGAAAGCGCTTGAGCACCATTTTGTGTTTCCTTTCCTTCGTGGTTTTATTCATCATATATATATATATATAGTTTTGTTTTTTTCTGTAACCTATATATAGGCTGTAACCCTTTATGTACTTCAGTGTTCCTGAGGATGTCATTAGACGAAAGCGCTTGAGCACCATTCTGTGTTTCCTTTCCTTCGTGGTTTTATTCATCATATATATATATATATATATATATATATATATATATATATATACAGGGTGGGGCAAAAGTCTGGCCCCATAGGAAGTTTATAATGGAAAAGAAAATTTTGGCCTACCTTAATGTTTTAATTCAGAAATTACAATAGGTGTTCAAATTGACGTCCACCTTCTAAACACTTTGTAACCCGGTTGACGCAAGATGTTTGCACATTCCTGAGGATGGTAATATTCGTTCTTATGGCTTCAAATTCTGCTGTTATGGTATCTTTTAGCACCTGTATTGTTCTTGGCCTGTTAACGTACACAACTGATTTAAGGTGTCCCCATAAGAAGTAATCCAAAGGAGTCAGGTCCGGAGATCTGGGCGGCCATTCAATTGGCCCACGTCGACCAATCCATTTCCCTTGAAATGTTTCTTGCAAAAATTCGCGAATGGCACTTGCGAAATGCGGCGGAGCCCCATCGTGCTGAAACCACATAGCTCTCCGATGCCGTAATGGTAGTTCATACAATCGAGGCGTAAGGAAATTTGCTAACAAATGAAGGTATGATTCACCAGTTACAGTGTCGGGGAAAAAGTATGGGCCAATTATCGTATCTCCCCACATAGCAGCCCATACAATAACTCTTGGGTTGTACTGCGAGCGTCCGTCCTCAATCCAATGTGGATTTTCTTTAGCCCAATATCGTGCATTATGTCTGTTGACTGAACCGTTTAGGTAAAAAATTGCTTCGTCACTGAACATGATACGCTTTTCCAACTGCCTATGTTGCATAAACCACTGACAATACTCCCTACGACGATCTAGGTCATCACAGTGTAGTTCCTGGACTAATTGGACTTTATACGGATGAAAATGATTGGTAGAGAGAATGCGACGAACCGAACCGAAATTTTAGTCTATGTGAACATAAACCTCCTATGGGGCCAGACTTTTGCCCCACCCTTATATATATATAATATATATATATATATATATATATATATGATGTAAACCCACAAGGAAAGAAAAAAAATTATTCCAAGGCCTTTCGTGTATTCAATGAAGAGAAAAAGCAAGATGACCGAAATATATGACTATGTACATTAAAACACCTGGGCAAGAGAGCACTCCTACCAGGCGCGTCCGTCCGTCGGGTGGAGGATGAGGGAATCCTAGAACCTTCGTTCTAGGGCTGCTCCGAATATATAAACTGAGTTACATTGTGTACATCCGATCGAATGCACACAACCAACAGCATTATCAGGGCAATCTCGCGAGTGCAATCTCGCCAAGTGAATATTAATTGGTCGCCACTTATCGCATTTTACACAATGGCATACCCGCAATATTTGTAAGTTTATTAATTTTTTTCATAAATATTTGATATTCACTTTGAGAAAACTAAAAGGTGATACTATTCATTTCATAAATGATGGCCACACTTAAATAAACAATAAACAATATGTTAAATATTAGTATAAAATAGAAAACAATTTAGTTCTATTGCCACTCAATAGATGCACCAAGTTACTACCTGTCCCTGTATTGTACGGTACTTGTTGGCCATTTCGCATCTCCTGTTCCCATTAGATTAGAGAAGTTAGGCGACGTTGGGTCTGATCAGCAGTTGGGTGAGGGACCGTCCTCCGCGTTCAGATTATGTAGCTATTCTGGATTCGGATTCCACGCAAAGCTGTAGGTTCCCTCCGTCCAATAACCTTTGCTGCTACGAAGGAAGTTAAACAAACCCAAATAATATTATATGAATAAATAACTTATTAAATTCTTAACTTATTATTATTAAAAATCAGTAAGTTAGGATAGGTAGCTAACTTTGTTAGTCAAGAGTCTGAATATTTAAAAAAAATAATAATAATTGAGATTACGGGCTGAAACGCATGATATAATTTATCTAATTACTTTATTAAGTGGGGAAGGGTAACTTCAGTGCAGCATTTTCACGGATGTTTTCCTTATTTTAGAACTTAGAAGATCAGTGTTTAGGAAGACCAAATGTTGCGGAAACAAAACTTTTATTCATACAATTTTCGTGAATTTTATCTTACTTTTTGTCTGTTGAATTCTCCATTTCTTATATTTCTTCTTCTTCTTTCTTTGTTATATCTGTTGTTTTTCTTTTGTTCTGCAAATAAAAGAAACCCATTAATAATTTGTGTACATTATTCTTCAAAGTATGCAGACATTTCACATGTTGATGTGCAGTGTCAAAACTGTACATACTTCATGCTTTTGCCGTTGCTCGACCACCCAAATTGGAAACTGTACAGTTTCTAAATCCTAATGGACCGATTCGTCGCAAATTCTCTTGCGGTGAGGTTCAAACTCAACGGTCCGCCGCAAACTGACTATTGTTAGTCAAACCTAGCAATCGTGAATCCGGTATTACGACATCTGATCGACTTGATATTCTATCAAAAAGTAGGTTAGGTTAAGTTAGATTGTTAGTACATATTTTAAAGTATCGATTTTATAATCTCAGATCTGATGGTTAGAGGTACCGTGAATCCAGTATAAATAGAAGATGTAGTTTTTTGAATGGCATTGTTTACGCTCATGAACAACAAATCATGAAATTACTTTCATTGTGTATATATTTGTGTATATATGTGTGTGTGTGTGTGTGTGTGTGTGCGCGCGCGCGCGCGTGTAGGCTACTGAGCACAAGTGAAAATGTGTATGATCAGGGCCCAAGCATGGCGGGAACAGAAGGGGACAGTTGATCCGCGGCACGGGAAGCTGAGGAGCACGGGAGCCAAATGGTGGTTCAAAGGCTTCATACTGAATGAATAAATGGATAAAATATAAAAAAAAAATTTGCATTACTCACTGGCGCGATCGACCTCACATACAATCTATACAACGTCAGTGTAGAATATTCTACAACAGTTCTTTAGAAAAATACTACGCTTGGTGATAACTCGCGAATTTCGCATAAAATTTGCCGACAGTACACTATTCGGCCTGGCAGCTTGCTTAATGGAGTATGGCAAATTTATTTTTATACTTATGTTTGTTTTAGTTGAGTATTTGTATAAAATAAATTTAGTTACTTTTGTAATATTTTATCTATTTAATGTCGTTTAGATGCA
The DNA here is from genome assembly GCA_023014485.1 of Bathynomus jamesi. Classification (NCBI taxonomy): domain Eukaryota; kingdom Metazoa; phylum Arthropoda; class Malacostraca; order Isopoda; family Cirolanidae; genus Bathynomus; species Bathynomus jamesi. Next base: position 69,732 of record JAJOZX010001876.1, on the reverse strand, counting down.
ATGAATTATTATTAGTAATTTCAACTTGAAGGCGTTGTACTATGTTATACCTAAAAATACTTCATATATATCGTTTATTTGGTTTAACAACATATAATTTGAGTGAAGAAGTAATGTTCATCTTTTGAGTTAGGAGAAGGGGGTCCGAACTGTGATGGAGTACCATACTTGGGCCTTATGTATTGGCAGAAGTAGTGTGGCAATTTTTTTTAGAACACTTTTGGTACCTCAGAAAATTAAAAAATGTATAAAATGCCTGGAAACATTTATATTGTCCGAAAAAAGCTATGTTGGGCCTGGGTAGGTAAGGTTAGGTTAGATTAGGTTAGATTAGCGAGTACCTCACTATTTAATGACTTAATAAAAATTATTTTTTATGGATATATATAAATTTAAAGAAGATTTTAAAAACTTACTTCAGTTATGTGGAGTTGCGCACATTGTGTGTGTGTGTGTGTGTGTGTGTGTGTGTGTGTGTGTGTGTTTACTCTTAGTTCCATGACGAAACCATGTCAACTTTTAGGATATGCCCACAGCCCACCGCGATATGCGTGAGTATAAAGACTACCAATGTTACCATAGATTCAGACTTTTATTAAGTGTAAATCATTAAAGATCCTGACAAAGGGGATATAATGAAAGTTAGGTCAGGTCAGTGTTTCCCAAACAACTTCATACTGTGCCCCATTTCAAAGAAATAATCACTACGCCACTCACACTCCCCAACCATACCTCACTGTCATACTAGACCCTACTACAAACTAAGTACTCAAAATTCCTATTTCGTGACTAACAATTTGACAACACACCATAATAAAAACAACTGTGAAGTCAATTGTTGACTCCATCTTAGCATTCCTACCACCTAGGATGTAGAGTAGGGTGGCCCACTTTTCAATTTTTTTTGAAAAGTATAGGTGATCGTGGTTTACCATTATTTGGCACTATACTAGCGCATTGGTACCATTTTTACAAAAATTGATCAATATTTAGGGGTCTCGCATCGACCTTGAAATTACTAGTTTTTTTTTTTAAATGCGTACTTTTTAACTTTTTACTGAATCAAGATAAATCATTAAGTAGGGATGTTTTCTGAATCCTCTTAATGAGAGAAGTCGTTTGGTGTGCCTGCCAATGTCATACGATTAACGGTTTAAAGGTTGTGCCTGTATACAGGTAATACCAATGTGCTAGTATAGTGCCAAATAATGGGAAAAACCACGATCACCTATACTTTTCAAAAAAATGAGTCACCATACCCGGGCAGAATGTATAATGTATATAGGTAATTAGAAAATGCACCATGCCTGTGCCAGGTACCTAACCTATTTCTTTTTTTGCAGATCATAACATTTTGAAATTCTGTCTGAGTTCCTCATCCTTTGTCATGGACAAATCGATGGCAACCATAACTGGAAGAACTCTTGAAGCTACAAATAGAGAGTCATCAAAAGGAAAGGCGAAAATAACATCGCTACCTTCTCTAAGATCGGCCTCGGAAATTTTTTTAGTTGGCCAACCGTCGTCCTCCATCAGTGGTAGCAAATTGCCAACAACACGGCAGGTTTTGCAATACTTCTTCAGTGTTATCCAGTACACTGCTAACAGGAAAGACGCATTCAAAGAAACCGTAAACAACGTCTTAAAGTTTTGGAACATGGCCCGCATTAAAACAATCACAAAGCTCAACTGCGAACGGAAGCTAGAGGCATTGTGGAAAGAGTGGCACTTACTCCAAAAGAGCAGAAAACGAGAAACTGACGCCGGAGGAAAACGGCAGAAGTTTTCGGACAGTGTGGACAAGCTGTGAGATATCGGAGCATCTGACGCTGTCGAAGATATAAAGAAGAATCGACTGCTGTCCTACAAGGACAAGAAAGAAGACATTGACTTCTACCTCGATCAACATGGATCTTGGGTGGCAACGATGAGCGGGAACGATAAAGTTTTCGCTGTAAAAAGAAAGCTACAGGAAGGATGAAAACGTCCTCGCCAGGAGCCGCAAACCTCAAAGTGTGCATACGAAACCGGAGATGAGGCCATGGAGAATGATGATACTGGCATGTCAGGAGAGTCGGAGACAGAACTAGCGTTCCCCCTGCCGAAAGAGCCAAGTGTGTCTGTCAATCTTCCTCACCGCATCCTTAACGCACCTGCTGTCATGGAAGTGGCTGATCGTTTCCGCATGTCCAATAATCAGGTGCGTATTGTGTATAGTATTCATCGATAGCGTCAGTTTTAAAGTGTCCCGTAACCCACATGTATTCTTGACAGTTTCCTTTCCACTTTCCATTCTCTACATAGGTAGTAAGCATTGTGGCTGCTATCACACGTTCGGCGGATCCACCAGCAGACCTCAATCAGTTCAGCATCTCGAAAGAAACGGCTCGCCGGGGAAGAGTGTCACATCGCCGTGAAGTGGCGACGGCTGTGAAGGACTCCTTCACGCCACCGAGGCACACTGTTGTCCACTGGGATGGCAAAATGGTCAAGGTCAGTTGATTAAGTTTTCATAGCTATCAATTTAGTAATGAGATTCATGAAGCATAATGTCAATTAAAAAGAGAACTGAATGTGAACAAAAATAGGTTACTTTACAACCATGACATTGAAATATATGGCATGTGTTTCAGAACTTCCTTGGAACGGCGGAGCACCGCCAAGCAATTCTCATCTCCGGGGCTCCTCATTGCACAGAAGGAAAGTTGCTGTCAGTCCCAGCTGTTGCTGACGGCACCGGACTGTCGCAGGCGCGGGCAACCATACATGCTCTCGAAGATTGGGGATGTGAGGAGAGCGTCATCGGACTCTGCTTCGACACCACTTCCACCAACACGGGGAGGGTGCAGGGTGCAGTTGTCCGGCTGGAAAACATGCTCGGGCGACCGCTACTCCAGCTGGGATGCCGTCATCACGTCCTAGAGCTTATCGTGGGGGCAGTAGCCGTCACCCTGCTCGGAAGGACTACGGCACCAACTGATCCTTTGTTTCAGCAGTTGAAGAGAAGGTTAGTTCATTTTTTGTGCAAGATAAAGTTAGAACACACATGATATTCCACTAGTTTATAAAACAGCAAGCCAAACCGGAACTTCAGAGTTTTCTCACACAATTTTCTTGTTTATTATTTTAGAAGATGGGACGAGCTCGATCTCTCGACCTACTGCAAGCTGCAGGTCGAGAATCTGGCGGAGAGTACGTGGCTAATAGAACTCCGGGACGCGGCGGTCAGCTTCCTGAGCACAGCTTCTGGTTTCGTCAGGGACGATTACCGGGAAGTGGCAGAGATCACGCTCCTGGTACTCGGGACACAACCACGCCGTGGCATTCACCTCATGCGCCCAGGAGCCTACCACCACGCAAGATGGATGGCTAAAGTTAGTATTTTCAAACAAAAATAATCTAGAGATAAGTTTAAATGTTATTCAAAGATAAACATTTCATTATAACGCAAACAAAGTAATTGGTAACAATAAACCTGTCTTACTTACAATGGTGCCTATTCTGTTTCAGGTCATCTACTACACAAAACTGCTGATGTTCAGTAGGCAGCTGGAGCTCGACGCCGAGCTGGTCGACAAACTGCACAGGATCGTGGTGTTCATCGCTCTTCTGTACGTACCAGCTTGGTTGGCGGCCCCTGTAGCAGCTGATGCGCCGTTGAATGACCTGGTACTATACCAGCGTTTCTGAGGTATAGGGCAGTGGACCGCGAGGTGGCAGAAGCGTCACTGGCACTGATGAGGCGGCACTTCTGGTATCTGAGGCCTCAGACCGTCATCTTCGCTCTATGCAGCAACAAGGTGGATGGCACTGTGAAGCAACAGATGGCAGAGAAGCTGTCCCACCTCCCTGTACCCAAAGACTTCACATACGAGAAGTCTCAGTTGACGAGATGACGCTACTCCCCGACCTGATCGACGAGTCCTCCTGGTTCTTATTTGCAGGTCTGAAGATGTATGGGTCTTCGTGGCTCACCCTGCCAACTGATAAGTGGGACGAGAACGAGGATTTTTGTCGTCTGAAGGATGTGATCTCTATCTCCAGGTCACCAATGACGTCGCTGAAAGAGGAGACCAACTGATAAAAGACTATGCGAACACGGTCACAAAGGACGAGGCACAGCTGCAGGATCTTCTGCAAGTGGTGGAAAAGAACCGGAAAGAGCTCGGCGACTTCAAGAAGTCATCACTCGCCACGATGACATAGCACAGAGGGACAACGTTGCAGCCAGTGACGTGTGATAGTGGTCAATACAATGCAAAAGTGATTGTTTAAGTTATTGTTTCTTTCTTCCTTATTTGTCTGCTATTTGCTGATTTTTTTGAAAAGTATAGGTGATCGTGATTTTTCCCATTATTTGGCACTATACTAGCACATTGGTATTACCTGTATACAGGCACAACTTTTAAACCGTTAGTCGTATGACATTGGAAGGCACACCAAACGACTTCTCTCATCAAGCGGATTCAGAAAACATACCTACTTAATGATTTATCTTGATTCAGTAAAAAGTTAAAAAGTACACATTTTAAAAAAAAAACTCGTAATTTCAAGGTCGATGCGAGACCCCTAAATATTGATAAATTTTTGTAAAAATGGTACCAATGTGCTAGTATAGTGCCAAATAATGGTAAAAACTACGATAACCTATACTTTTAAAAAAAAATTGAAAAGTGGGCCACCCTAATGTAGAGGTAACCAGATAAAACCGCTTTTTTGTTATAGCCTCATATAGCCTACACTCATTCCACAGGTTGGTTCATATCGATTACAATGGGAAGGAGTAAAGACGTTCGCTTCAAGCAACGTGCCGTAATTGAAATTTTGACTGCGGAAAGTGTTGCTCCCATAGACATTCATCGGCGAATGTAAGATGTGTACGACAAAAAGTGTGTTGATGTGAGTACCGTTCGACGTTGGGCGAGGCAATGTAAAGGAGAAGCGGGGCAAGAAGATTTGCGAGACAAATCGCGAAGTGGAAGGCCTGTAACGGCAACCGACAAGTCTCATCGGAACTATGTTGACGAACTGATTCGTGGAAATCGTCGCATTAAAAAAAATGAAGTTGTTGCAATGCTCGATATCTCCAAAGGGCGAGTGGGACACATTATTAGTATTCTTCGTTACCAAAAGGTCTGTGCCAGATGGGTGCCTCACATGCTCACTGCCGAGATAAAAACTCAAGAGACTACGCATTTACCAAAAAAATCAGTAGCGTTTCCAAAATGAAGGAAATGAATTTCTGCACAACAGTGTGACAGGAGACGAGACGTGGGTCCACCATTATGACTGAAAATAAACGGCATTCCATGGAATATCGGCACAAAAATTCACTGCGACCAAAAAAATTGAAAGTTCAAAAATCGGCTGTAAAAGTGATGATGACTGCTTTTTCGAATATCAGTGTTGTTGTTCTCGAAGACTTTTACGGGAAGAGGGACAGCAATCAACTCCGCACGTTATATTGAAACTCTGAAGAAGTTGAAAAAAAGGACCAGGAGGGTTCGCACCCACAAAAGCGCAGTCATTGCTCACCATGACAACGCACAGCCTCACACCAGTGTTCAAAACGCGAGAAGCAATTGAGGATCTGCAATTCACCGTCTTGCCGCATCCACCATATAGCCCCGATTTAGCACCATGCGATTTTCACCTCTTTCCTAAACTTAAAGAACATCTCTGTGGAAATCGCTACGAATCTGACGAAGAAGTTAAGGCCGATGTGATATTTTGGTTTCATAGTCAAAGCTCCGAGTTTTACCGGGATGGATTTCAAAATCTCATTTATCGTTGACGTAAATGTATCGAGGTAGAGGGTGATTTTATAGAAAAGTAAATGTATCGTTTTGAAGAATAAACTCTAAGGTACATATCTGCTTTTGTTTCGATAAAATCCTTCAACCCTTTTAAAATTTATTTGAGTGGAGGCATTACTTTTCAGCTCACCCTCGTGTGTGTGTGTGTGTGTGTGTGTGTGTGTGTGTATAAAACCTGCAAACTTTAATGCAAAACTTATCCCTCACCAAGATTAAAATCCGGGTCCCCTGACTCCAAGACACAGACAGTGACCATTCGTTGCATTATTCATTAATTTTTGCAATTTAATTTCGTTTAATCTACGTTCTTTGTACTCTTTTCTACTGTGTCCAAAATTATTTGGACAGATTCGTGTATATGTTACGCCCAAACATCGAAATCGCTCAGTGAGCGAAAAAAACAGCTACAACGCGTTGTGGATGCACCTAAGTGACCACACACCGACGTTAGATGTTTTTTCGCTTCATGGCCGTTCTCAAACAACCACCACGCGTTGTGGACGATTCGGATATGACCACAACGCGCTGTGGACGATTTGAAACGACCACACACCGATGTCTTTCATCAAACTCTATTTAAACACGACGTATATTTATCGACGTATTCACCGATTAAACTAATTAGTGATGTAAAACTCTTTTGATGATGTAAACAACTGCTGATGCTATCATATTTTCTTACTGGAATTTTTTAGAGGCAAAAAACCCTTAAAAAAAGGGGAGAGGGGGCACTACGGAGGCTCCGCCCCCGTACCCCCGAGACCTAAATTATACAGGTCATAATATTGAGTAAATGTACCCCCTTGCATGGGTAGCCGGAGCCAAAAGGACTAATGTAAAGGATAAAAAAGCTAAGTGCACTTTTTTAAATTTATTACAAACCCAAATATTGTTTCAAACTAATATAATAAGTAGTCTTAAAATAAAAAGTAGGTGAAGCATTACTATATTTTTGAACACCAGAGGTATTGCCAACAATCAAATGACCTAACTGTACAGACGTATCTTCAGTAGAAAACCACGGATGTCTTTTTTGGAAAACATTGGCGATTTTTCGCAAAAGTTGCAGAAGACGAACCCCTCTTAAAACTCAATTTTACATAGGAATACATACTGCCAATCTTGAAATTTAAAGTTTTTCAATATTCGACCTGAGATGATACACCCTAATGCTCAGCTTCGCAAATGTTTGCTACCCACAGTGTCCCGAGCTTCCGGAGGTAACAAGACGTGCTCAATACAGGCTAATGCAACGAATTAAAAAATCAATCAGCCCGATCAGCTAAGATATTTATAAATCCTGCCCTACGTCTTCTGAGCTATGGAATTCATGGTGTGAAAACGTCTGCTTGTAGCTTCACTTAACTCCGACATTACTCTATTATTTCTTATTAATTGTATATATTTCTATCCTTAGTAGGTGATTTGTCATTGTATTATTAATATTTGTCATTGGATAATGGTCTGCCAATAAACTTATTCATTTTCATTTTTATTTTCATATAAAACTGAAATAAATAAGCAAGTATGCCTTAAATTTCGATCTGATACCACACAGTTAAAGAAAATGGTTAGTGAGTTTTATGAAGGTTACTCTGGTATTTGTGTGACACGTCTTCTAACCAGAGTCTCTCTCCTTAACTCATACTCATGATTTTTCCGAATTATCAACCCCCAACTGTAAAATACTTGGTCAAGAGCTAACAACTTTAATACAACTACATTTTACATCATCGGTAAAGATTAATTTATTTAACCTCGTATTGTATGGACTCAGTGATGACGAACCACTGACCCGCGGGTCAAGTACTGACCCACGAGGCAATTTTTAGTGACCCACGAGCTCTTATTTAAATAAAATATTACTTTAATTTTTAATATTTTCTGCCTTAGAGTCTTAAAATTATTTTATTCTCCTACCAAAATAAACAGCTGATACACATTGAAACGTTCTTAAACGTATAGTATACGTTTAAAAACGTGTGTGTATGTATGACAACTTACAATTCATCCAATTCCCCCGTACTATTCAATTTGAAGATCTTTAGTTATCAGCTTTTCACTGGCTTGACATTGGTAATTTAGAAATTGACTTCCAAGAAAGTGTAGTATGGAAGACTAAATTTATTGATCTTAATCTGAAGTTACAAGAAAAGGAATTGGAGTCGTCAGTTTTGGGTGTAACCAGAGAACAACAATCAATAGAAAGAGTAGAGAATCTTATTCTTGCAGAATGGAACTCTTTACTAAATTCTTTTGCATCAATGAAAAGCTAGCATTAGCTCTGCTAACAATGTTTGGTTCATCTTATTCATGTGAACAGTCGTTTTCCTCCATGAATTTCGTCAAATCCACCACTAGGAATCGCCTTGGCACAGATATGAGTGCTGCATGTGTGAGACTAAAGACAACTAAATATAAACCTCGGATCAAAACATTAGCAGCTAAAATCCAACAACAAGTTTCTCACTAAAAATAGTAAGTAAATAAATTATTGACCCAATTTCCTTTTTTTTTTAAATCAAAAGTAACAAAAATGATCCGTCAGCAAAACAGGTTCGCCACCACTGAGCTATACAGTAATCAACTCTTGCCTCGAAACAGTTATTCCAACAATATTATACTGTAAACAGCCGAGGAGAGAACAAAGAAACGTACAAGTTATCTTTCCATTCCACCACTGTGGCCCTAATTCTATTCGCAGATTCTGATGAAACGAGTTGTTTTATATACCTTCACCTTCTATCACTCACGCATATTGTATAGTTCAATTAGAACATCTTTTGGAGAGAAAGGATTATGGTGCTTTGCTTGCGTCCACATATTAGGATTGTTGAGCAAAGATTGTTGCGTAAAAAATATCGCCCAGTCTTTCATGGAGCAATACCACTCACGTAATTGAATACGTATCTTCAATAATAATTGCAACATAGATCTTTCACTACACGGTCGCTTCCCAGAGATGATTATTTAATCAAACCTGAAAGTTGCATTCTTTGCAAATTCTGGTCGCGTTGTGCACCAAGCCGGTGCGACCCTACGCCTGTTTATTACAACTTCTTTCAAAGCAGTCGTAAATCTTCTAGAGTCTAGTCTTTCCTCTGAAGCACGAGTCACATCAAACTATTTTATATCGAACGCTTTCTAATAGCTACATTAGTGTGGTCCAAGAAATAAAAGTTTTATTTTTGCATTTCCTCAAGGCTGCCCTTGTTTGAAATCATAAAAGGATAATTGCTACAAAACATGAGCTCATTCCGACTATATTTTGAGGTCGCTACAAAATGAATAATTTTCCTTTAAATGAAAAAATAACGAAATTTGATAAAAGAACATGCAAATGGTTTTTAATTCTGTAAAAACGCTTTAGAGGGAGTAAGACACGTTCGTCGATGGGTCTCAACAATGCGGAGAAGGAATTGTTTTTGCTGCTCATCTTTGGTAAGCGTTGTATTGTACCGTTGAATAAGAGCAATCGCTCGCTCTGCAGTCATTGGCAACCTTCATCTTCAATGCTCTTTCTTTCAACAACTCGTAGTTGTCGTTACTTGGCCAATCACTTGGTGGTTTCGAAAGAAACTCTTGAGCAATCTTCTTTCCGTTTTTATCCAGTATACCGAAGAATTGAGCCGTCTTCTCGCTGACGTAAGTTTCCAATGGGTTTGCTGTTTTGAACAGCTTTGAATCGAGGCGCTTCAGCCTTTTCGCTTTTGCAGGATGAGATAAATTTTTAATCATATTTTCCTTTACTTTGCTGTTCAACCCATCGTCAAAAAGTGACAGTTCAATCAGCTCTTCCGAGAAGTACCAGAGATGTCTCTCAAGTGCCTTGAGTGCAATTTCAGCTAAAACCCTGTTTGGGTAAGTCTCCATAACTGTTAAAAAAGGTAGGTCGTTTCTAGGGTGCCTCACTGCCAAGGGTGCTTCATGCCAATATTTACTATAAGCAAGTGCCACACAGAGACAAAATCTTTCAGACCCTTTTTTTCATAAGCAGTAAGTTTCATTTGCTCCTGGAAGAGAAAGATCTTCAAAACATAGGTAACTTTTGCCATCCAGCGAGCCTGATGAAGAGCTCCTCAAGCTCTAATGTTGTACTTCTTAGGCAAACTTCCTCCCAGGAAAATTAGAGAAAGATGGAGGAATTCACTGTAGTCATCTCTTGAGAAGCTGCTGTTCTGAAGAGCATCGGAGAGGTACTGTATCATCTCTGGACAAAGTTCCCACAAGTTTCCTTCAAAAAGTTCTATTCCTGCTGATATAAATTTTTCTTTATTGATAACTGGCCATTGTGCCATGAATCGCTTAAACAATGAGATTTGTGGCCCTTTCGAAGGTTCAAGAATACTAGAAAATACGTTAGCCAAAACGACTTCATACACATGATGACGACATGCTGCCCACGTCAGAGAGCGACCTACAGCGCTCTCTATCAGGGTACAAGCTCCAGACATCAGCCCAGTATTTGATGCTGTTGTATCAAATACAAGCCCCTGCAACTGATTTCTCAAGCCACACTCATCCAACATCCTGAGGCAAACATCATCTTGTGCTTGTCCCGTTCCGTGAGGGATGAGTGGAACACAAAGTAGTTTATCTTCTCCTGAAACAAGATTGCGATGCGGTCCACATTTTCATGTCCCCCTGTTATATCAGGAAGCATTTTCCCATCCCAGTGAAGCAGAAGCGGAGTGTCAGGAGAAGAGCTTCATTTTTCAGCAGTTGCGATAGTTTCACGAGCTTTAATTCGAGATCGACGAATTGTACTTCGAGAAAATGACATTGAGCCCAGATCATGGCTTAGCTGATGCTGAAATAACAAAGGCTGCATTGCGATCGCTTAGATTAACACGGTTGAGTGCCTGGGCTACCTCATCTGAAATGACTGTTTTTTTGTATTTGGAAGGAGGGTTCGATGATGATGTAGATGGACGACACGATGCATCAGAATCCGTAGACGAGGAGGAAGAATCCACATCAGTTATCACTGTGTCAGATGCCATAAGTTGATACTGTATTTCTTTTTTGTTTTTCATCGTCGCTTCACTTTTTTCTATTATATCCAGATTCTTCTCGTTGCCTCTTCCGATCCTCCTTTTTAGCCAAGGCTTGAGCAATACCTCCAAACCTGTTGCAGGAACGATCTTCTCTCTGTTTGATAAGGAATTCTTCATCCTCTTCGTTAGTCATTATCTTTAAGGCATCTGCTCTGGCGACATCGAAAATGTCTTCAAGATCAGCATTGAATACTGCCACATTCATTTGTATGCTTTCTGATGATGACTTCCTATTTTTCTTTTTTTTTTCTTTAGAGCGCAATATTACTCGAGTAGTTTTCTCAGTTCCCTCTCAGCATTGTCCGATCTTTGAGTTGGAATCCTCGCTTTATCCCAGATATAAAGAACAGCAGAGACAGTCTCTTTCAAACTTGCAGTGACTGTTCGTTTTTCCTCGATGTGATGAAATAAGAACTTGCTTAACACTTCACGTTTTGAAGGTAATCGCGAGGTTAAAAGATCTTTTGTAGGTTTCCAATGAGCCAGGTACTGGCAGAACTTCGGGTCGGCCGTTTGGCGTCCACCATGTCGATGAGTGACTGTAAGAAATAGAAAACAAATCAATATTTTAATAACTTACATTTATAACTATAAATTAAATAACATAATTTATCAGTCTCTTTCCTACAATGAGGTATGAAAATGAAAAGAAATGAACCTCACCTAAAATCGCATATTTCAAACGCGGCTCCGTCCAGTCATATGTATATTTATTGTATAATGTACATAATAAGATTATATTATATATGGATATACTACATATATTTTATACATATGTAATTATATGCAAAGAATATTTAATATACACACTAATTTACAGTTTATATATGTTTCAGTATATATGCATGTAGCAGCTTTGTAGCTCCTAAATATTCTAAAATAATTCATAATATGAATATTCAACATTTATATATACATATTATATATTTAATGAGATTTTTACTTACCAAAAATATACCAAGTTTATTTCCGCTTTATCACGAAATCAATGTTTCACCCACATCATACAGCTGCCTACTACACACTGCATTAAGAGGCCCCACATTTCGAGCCTCTGCTTGTCAAAATCTGCAAACTCAGGATGAATCAAGTCACTGCTCGATTGAAGCTCACTCAACCCAAGACGAATTAATATGTGGGTTTTGTACATGTATAATTTTGTATATTGTGTATCCTTTGCAGCTATCTCTCGTAACCTAGAAAATATATATATTACACACACATACTCGCACATATCACACATACTTATACACATACACAAGGAATTACCCAAACCAATATAATTCTTGCATGAAAAATGTTCAATTTGTAGCGACCTCTAAATCTGCTCCAGTTTACTCAAGATTTTGTGTGAGCAGCCTTGAGGAGATTGACATTTTAAAGTATGAAGTTTTACCATACTATGTTGGACCACCCTAATCTACATACTTACAGAAATGAGGAGGCGTCATATATAAATGTAGTACAATCAGTGTTGGGCACTAAAGCGTTAATCCGATAACAGTTAATTAACGAAGTTAACTTTTTTTAACGGACTATTAACGGAAGTTAATTTCCATTTATCGTTATCGGACCAGTTAACTTCCGATAACTCGATATTTAGTCTGTTAAAGTCCGTTAACACTTTAACTGCGAGGAGTCATTCACGGAAGATCACTGCTCCGCGAATGAATTCAAACCGCCATAACTTCAGTTCCCGCCATAATAATTCTCTGGTAAATTAAAATTTAGTTAATGGTTAGTGGTTCTAAGGGTTTCAAAACATGTAATCGGTACATTTTTTATTAAAAATAAAAAAAAAATATTATTAAGCAAAAAAGTTGCAAAACTTGATAAAAATACAGTTAAATACCTATTTATTGTTGGATTTTGCATAAATAAACATTTTCTATGGGTTTTAAAGCTTTTTTCCTTGATTTTTTTAAATGTTAGTAAAGAAATAGTTATCGTTAACGGATTATCGTTAACTTCCGTTAACTTTGTAGTAAAATTATCGGATTATCGTTATCGGAGTTAAAAATTGGGGTTAACGGATTATCGTTATCGAAGTTAACTTTTTGGTTAACGGTGCCCACCACTGAGTACAATATACGAATTTTATCAGTTTGGTTAATTCCGCAATGCTTTTGTATCACACATTCCTATCTGTATTACCTAAAAATTAATTAGCTAGTTACCAGCTAGTCAGGGCCGGCGCCAGGGTATTCAGCACCCTAGGCGAGCCCTTCAATGTGCGCCCCCGCCAATAAGTTTTGATAAGGTAATGTAGGAACTCTATTAGCTACTATATTGTTTTTTGCAACTCGAAAAACCGTTGATAACATGTACATTTTCATCTTGTGGCTTCATATTTTCATTCATACAAATAATTCCATGTAATTATTATCACAGAAAGTCAGTGAATAAAATGTCAATAAAACACAAATTTCTGTTAATAATAAAATATGTATACTAATAATATCTTCTACAATTTACCTCTTTCGAGGCATGAGAGAACTGTATTACCATACATCTGTAGTTACATATGAAACACAGACAGTGACGGAGTGGCTATCTAAAAAGGCCCTGGAAAATATCCATGCAGGGGGCCCACTCACTGGAGAAAGTTGGACCTGCCAATTAATTTATTTTGAATGCAAATCACAATGGCACAGTAATTCATAAGAACAAGTGTGTTTAGCAGTCTTTGGAGCATACATGTATTTCGAACTAAAATGGAAACTTAATAAACATTGGCAACGAGCAAAACAATTTACAAACTGAATAGTAATAGACAGACATTAGTGACATTAGTAATGAGTAATACAATACAAATTGCAAAACATACAAACATACATAGCAATGAGCAAACTTTGAGCAAACTAATAAAATTACTTTGAGCAAAATAGTAATGAGCAAAGCAAATTGCAAACGGAAGAGTAACAGACAATAGTAATAAGTAATACTTATTGCAAAACACAGAATACTAAACTAAAACGGAATAGTAAATGATGCGTTCCCGATCAATTTTGGACAACACATCGTTTTCCACAAACATGAGTAGAGCTGTCTCAAAACATCCTGAGAGATCATGTTTCTGGTCTTTGTTTTTAGCAGTTTTAATTTTGATAAACGTCGTTCACAAGTAACTTGTGATATTGAAAGAGTCATGATGAATCTGTACGCCAAAAATAGATTAACATAAGCCCTAGAGTACAAATTGTACTTCATCAGAATTTTATATGCACAGGTACAGCACTGCTTACAAGACTTTCCAGATCTACAAGTTATCAAACCATCCAGATCGTCAATATCTGTGTCCTTATCAGGATCATCTGAATCGACGAGTATATCCATGCTCGTGTATGTTTCAGATACTTCAAAGATTTCCAATTCTTCGCAAACGATTGCAATTCATTTTTCAACTCTACAATGCCATTATAAGTGGAGGAGAAGTACTTTTTTAGGAGTGAGTCCAATTCATTCAGTGCATTATCTGGAAAATTGAATTCCAAGTCACTGAAGTTTCGCGGGTCCAAACGGGCCATGTCAGCATACAATTTCTCTTGGCCAGAAAATCGTGATGTAATGCTCTGAATAACATTATCAATGATGACATTGTACTGTTCAACTCTAAATTTCTGCTCTGGATCATGAACCACTTCATCCTGTGCTTTTTCTGAATCTAGCCGCTTCTTTCTGCGAACACGAGCTTCCGAAAACTTAACTTCCAGTCTTATGTCATTTTCTGTATCCTCCATGTAATTATTAAAATGTAACATGAAAGTGTCAGCAGCTTTTGAAATTAATGAATACGAATGATCTCTCATTTTTCGAAGTTTTTGTAATGTTGATGTAACCATGCCATAAGCCTTCACCAGGTCCAATCCATTAGTCTGAAGGTATTCAGATAATGGAGTTGTGCATTCAAAAACGTTTAAATATTTGGCTGAGCAAAATGTTTTCATACTTCAAGAAGTTTGCTCGAAGAGTCTGAGCTTCATACCGTACTGATGTGTTGAAATGATTTTAATTAGAAATAGCTTCCAAAGAAAGAACCAGTTCTGCAAAAAGTGAGGCGCCTGGATCGTTAAAACTTCCAAAAATTCTTTTAACAGCCTTATCTTTAGACCACCATCGAATAGCTCCAATCTGTTGGAGACGTTTCAATCTGTCTTG
This sequence comes from Bathynomus jamesi, assembly GCA_023014485.1. NCBI lineage: Eukaryota > Metazoa > Arthropoda > Malacostraca > Isopoda > Cirolanidae > Bathynomus > Bathynomus jamesi. The sequence goes on along the minus strand of JAJOZX010001876.1, from coordinate 54,701 downwards.
TCCTTTTAGGTATGTAATCCAAATGTCCATACGCAAATAGGATTCCCGAAAGAAGTTGGCTGCTGAATTTACTAAACCGAAAAAGTTTACAGAAGTCGTTGTACATTCAGTTGTGTTAGCCATCACTAAGTTTAACGCATGTGCATAACACCATACATGTATGTGTTCAGGTGAAGCTTCCTTAAACAAGGATGTCAAGCCTTTGTACTGTCCTGACATATTTACAGCTCCATCGGTGCTCTCTGATGTGCAACTCTGTGCAGAAATGTTTTTTGTTTCGAAGACACGAATCACCAAATCATACAGAGATTGTCCTGTGGATGAATGAACATCAACCAGAGAAACAAGTCGCTCATACACTTGGTCGTGAACATATCTGACTACAACAGCAGCTTGATCCACTGATTTTATATCCTGTGTAGTGTCCACTTGCACTGAAAATACACCAGCGGATCGTATCTCATCAGTTATGATTTCCAACATCGCTTTCTTTATAGCTGATAGTACATAACCAATGGTAGTTTTTGACAGAAATGTCACAAGGGATCCACGTCCACGACTGGTAGGATTAGTAGCATGTCGTTTTTTGCTTTCATCAACCACTTTACTCATATGTTGCTGCAACACATCATCATACTTTGCAAGAAGTAGAACCAACTCTACGAAGTTTCCATGATCTATACTTTCATCAGTTTCAAAAAACGTGAATGCACTTTCTGATTTATTTTCTCGGAAAGGAAGTCCTCTCTTGCCTAAAAACATGGCAATGTCGGTAATTCTGTGCAAAACTTGTCGACGCTGCTGTACTTCACTTTGTCTATTTTTTGCATCAGTGAACATACGTATTGCTATATCTGCTCCATGGTTTCTTAACATGAAAGCCTCTGCACAACTGTTGTGAGTTTTGGATGATTCATGTTCACTTATGCTTTGGTAAATGTGTTTCCAATCACGCATTCCAGTGATGAATACATTTTTCTCCTTTGTTTCAGCATATGTGAGACACACAGAGCAAAATATCGATTCTTGTTTAACAGAATATGTCAGCTATTCTCGCTTTATGTTGTCATCTGAACGCCAGTAGACCTTTTGCGGTATGAAGGGTACATCTGTCAATGGCTGCTGTGGGTGATAATCAAAAAAGGCATCCAGATTAGCTGAATCGCGCTTAATCTTTTCAAACATCTCGTTTTCGATTTCTTGAGCATCTTCACTGTCTGATACATGATCAGCCCTTCCAGTTCCGTGTACAGTAATTTCAGTTTCAGATTGTGTTTCACTTACAGGTTTAGTTTCAATTTCATGTTCATGTTCAGTTTCAATTTCAGGTACGGTTTCTATTTCTGTAGTAATAGTTTGCAATTCTGGTTCTTGTGAACGAGACGATGTAGATGAAGAAGCAACACTAGTTTCTACTATTGTCACTGCTGCTTTCGGGTCAGTAAAAAAGTCTCACTTTTTTTTACTTCTTAGCACTTTCTGCACGTAATTTTGCGTCTCTTTCCTTTCTCTTCTGTGCCCCTGACTTCATTGTTTCATCTGAAAAGAAAGAAATATAAATGATAATATAAATTTAAAAGACAAAAAGTCCAAAAAGAATGTCAGCTCAAGCCGTAAAATACAAAATGGCGCAAGCGATTAGGGAAACATGCAACCGTTAATAAGTAACCATATTTATAATTGTGATACTTAATTATCTTATAAACGCAAAGTCTTTGCGTTTATAAGATAATATACAGGGTGTCCCAGAATTAACTATCTATTTCAATGAAATCGGACAAATTTAATAAAAACTGACATAATTTTGTGTTTATTACTAAATTATGATACAAAAACAAATAGATTTATAAATCATAAGTCAAAACTTTATTGAGAAGTTTCAACATGTGCACCGTCTGTATCTCTGCAAATTTCAAATCTATCCTCAGCGCTGCGAAACACATTTTGAAGCATTTCAGGTGTTATCTCCCGCACTGCCAACTGGATGCGTTCTTTAAGTTCAGCTAAACTATTGATCTTTTGGCGATAAACCTTTGTTTTTATGAATCCCCATGCAAAGAAATCCAGGGGTGTCAAATCCGGAGAACGCGGAGGCCAAGGTCGAGGTCCTCCACGTCCAATCCACCGATTCAGAAGGCGTCTGTTGAGGTATTCTCGAACAATTAGAGCATAATGACATGGTGCTCCATCTTGTTGAAACACAACATTATCAAGAATGCCATCATCAAGAAGCTGTGGTTCGAGAAACTGCTGAAGCATATCAAGGTAGACGGTACCTGTTACAGTTGCTTTCGCAAAGAAGAATGGGCCATAAATTTTGGATTTGGTCATTCCAAGCCACACGTTAACTTTTGGAGAGTCTCTTTGCCATTCTAAAAATAAAACTATGAAAAACTATGAAAAAATTATGAAAATAAAATTATGAAAAAAATTTAGAAATTTATACATTTTTAACACATATTAAACATGATAAACATAAATAAAAGTGTGTTTTTTAAAAATTTGTCCGATTTCATTGAAATAGATAGTTAATTTTGGGACACCCTGTATATATATATATATATATATATATATATATATATATATATATATATATATATATATATATATATATATATATATATATATATATATATATATACACACGGTATATATATATGTAAAAATGAACAATGAATAATAATATTCATTTTTACATAAGAACCAAAATCGCTTAACGCGAGTTTGGATAATAATTTTACTTGTAGCTTCCTCTTTTTGTTTGTGTCACAACCCTACGATCTACCATTTCTATGGTTTAGTCGTATCCATTTTCCATTTGTTATAGAAGTTATTATTATTAATTATGATTGCCTTGCATTCACCCTCGACCCTAGATTATGCATACACATTGCATGTAACAGGATTGGAACCCGTAGTTGTACTTCTTAGTCATTAATACCCACTCTTTGTCTCTAATTCGTTCTTGTAAATCTTCCTAGTAATGATTTGTACTATACGTACAAATTCAATAACTATGACGTCATAAAGTAACTTCATTCTCTTCACGTTCTCCATACCTTGAACACTGAATCACGTGTTTAGTATTTGGACATCTTCCGTATTCAATGTATGGTAAATTCTTTAATAATAATAAAAAAAAACCACTTCATTCTCTATACATCATTATTTATGTTGTTTCCTATCTATTGTCTACTGATGCCTATCAACCTATCAGTCCATATTTTACGCGTGTTTATATTACGCACACAACCTATTGTGTTACGTACATGTCAAATACGTCCACATGAATTTTTTTTTTCTTTTAAGTGCGTTCACCCCTCACAAGATATTCATAAATGCTTAGGTAAGTGATCGAATTCGCTAATCACTGCAAAATCGAACGCTTCTAAGATAAATATCTCCTCTCGCTCTGATTCAAATTTATAACATATATATAACATATTATGTTGTATATAAATCCATACCGTATGTGCCCATGTACTTTGTATTATATTTCTAACATCTTAATTGTCTATTAATATGAAACACTGTAAAAACAAAACAAAGTTAAGTAACTGTTTAATTGTAATTAACTGTAATACTTTAATTTAATATAACGTAATGTACTTTAATGAAACTGTAATTAATAATAACTTGTAATGTACTTCATTGAAACTCTAATTAAATGTAATGATTTAATATATAATGTAAGAATGTACTTTAAATGGAAGTGTAATTAAACAATAATAAGTGAATATAAATTAATTGGTAATTGTAATCGTAATTGTAATAAACCCAAACGAAAATGTACTGAGTCGTGTACTTAAATTGTATTTATGTACTACTATGAAATGATATCGCCTTCAGAAATGAAGACTCGGCAAAAAAATACGATTAGTTTTTATTTTTAATTTTTAAATTTTTATTTGGAATCTTTCAAACATCTGATCATGTGTTTAAAAGGGGGGAACTTAACCTTCAACTGCCTTCCCCCAACATTTAGGCTTATATGATACATGTATTCGTAAAATGAACTTCACTTCATTACGGGACTCTTCTTTGGTCACTACTACGAGACTCCCTTGTTAGCAGCCTCGCTGCGGGGAGGGGGCAGAGGCCCCTTGCCTCCTTAATTTTTTTAGATTCCGGCCTGAGCCATGGTCGAAAGAGGTCGAACCTCTACCCCTGTAAATTCAGAGCACTACCTGTACATTTTTTAGAAGTAAATTACAGTGAGAAACTTTTTATTTTCCCCTTCGAGCCGTGCTCTCTTCAGAAGAACTTAGTCAGTAAAGTCGATAAGTTATAAAAGAAAAGTCGATAATTTTAGTATCAGAGTATTATAAAAAGAGAAGAATTAACAACTGTCGACCCTAATGCGAGAGAAAAGAATTAGAGTGTTATAGAAGAAATATCCGTTGCTGCCTCCCAACTAGAACCCCCGTCGATCCGAACCGACTCATGGCCATAGACGGAGGGGTTAACAACTGGCGACCCTTTGCCCAGGATAAGAAACTGACGACCCAAGCACAAGAAGATATTGGCATAACAGTCTGGCGAGTCTGTAGCCAAGAGTTTAACAAGTGGCGCCCCACCATTTGACCGGCGTGTCACGACTTCCAGTTCGTAACATCCACCCTTGAACCGGTGTGTCACGACTCCAAGTTCTCCACGCCAAGTTTTCATCCAAGAAGAAGTAGCTAGCAAGGCACGTCTTCAGGACACGTCTCTAAGGATTTCGCCGTAGAAATTTTGTTAAGTACAGAGTTGTTTTTTTTAAGTAATTTGTAAATATTTGAGAAGTCAGTATTATTAACAGTTAATATTTAGTATTGAGCCAGAATTAACACAAAACACAGTGAACACTTCAGACACCAGTGATACATTTTTTTTTAGTGTAACAGTTAAAAGTCACAGAAGTTAAAAGTCACAGAAGTTAAAAGTCACAGAAGTTATTTTCAGAGTTATTTTCAGAGTTATTTTCAGTTATTTTCACTATTATAGTCAGTATAGAATAATTTTATTTTATGTACCAAACATAATAGTACCGTACCTTCGCGTACATTCGAGTGAAATGTTGTTTACATTTTTTATTTTTGTATACAATTTTTTTCAAATTATTGAATTGAATTGACTTGCAAATTAAGAAAGAGAGAGTTTACAGAGAGTTTATAGAGATTTAAAGAGATACTTGAAGTAGCTTCAAGTCAATAGGTTGCATCCAAGAGGGACAACCAAACCCCAGAGGTTAATAGTCTCCACTTGATAGAGATCAAGTGCAGTCATTTTCCATTTTCAGATAGTTTTAGTTAATTGGTTGCATCCAAGAGGGACAACCACCCAGGAGATTTATATACTTGATAGCATTTCAAGTAAGTCGGTTGCACCAAGAGGGACAACCAAACCCCAGAGGTTAATAGTTTCCACTTGATAGAGATCAAGTGCAGTCATTTTCCGTTTTCAGTTAGTTTCAGTTAATTGGTTGCATCCAAGAGGGACAACCAAACCCAGAGAATAGTAGACTCCACTGATAGCAGTTCAGTGTACTCCATTTCAGTTAGTTCAAGTCAGAAGGTTGCATCCAGAGGGACAACCGCCCCAGAGATTTATAGAAATACTTGATAAGAATTCAAGTCAGAAGGTTGCATCCAGAGGGACAACCGCCCCAGAGATTTCAGAAGTATTCGAAGTCAGTTTTATTCGAAGTCAGTTTTATTCGAAGTCAGTTTTATTCGAAGTCAGTTTTTAAGTCCCAAGTCATTTCAATGCAGTCAATTGAATTCAACTTTTTCTTTGTAGTTTAAGAGAATTTAATTTAAGAAAATGTAATTTAAGAATTTAATTCAACCTTTTTTTGTTGTAAAAGAGAATTAAATTCAACCTGAATTGACCGGTTTGCGTCTTTAGTTTAACTTTTTTTTTTTGTAAGAAGGAAATTGACCGATGTCTTTTCTTTTCATGCCATTGTTGCGTATATAAATATATAGTTGTGTATTTTATTATTTGTAACCAAAACCGTTTTTACAAAGGTTGTAACGATTTTGATAATTATTGTAATGTATATGAGGAACATGCCGTCCCTCCATTTTGTTTGAACTCTCTTAATTTTTGTTCTAAGTAGTGTGACAAGCAATCTTTTAAAAAAAAAAGAGCAAAGTGCTCACGAAAAGATGTAATTGTCAATTTCAGACTTATACCCCCTGCTTAGTCACTCAATTCCCCCGAATGTAGTACTCCAAACTTTGTTGTTGTCTTTTTATTTTATTTTATTTTAACACCCCAACCCCAGTTGAACCCAGTGTCAACCAGAGAAATGGTTCAACCATTGTTAATTCCATTTTGGTACTATGGAACATAACCTCAATTTATGTTAAGTTGTGTTTTTTTTTATTTTTAAGTATACTATATGTTTAGTTCATTAAAATGCATAATTGATTTCTATTTTTAATTTGTATTCTTAATTTTCTTAATTCAATTATCGTACCGATATTTTAAAGTAAAATGGGTTATATATATATTTTTTTTTTTATTGTAAATTTGATACAATTTCAAATTAATTTAAGAATATTCGAAAGTTCATTAAATTTTATATTAATTTTCGGTTTTTTCATTTTAATGTAAAAGGCTTCGGCAATTTTTAGTTTTTGTACGTTATGTGATGAGTATAAGATTTGAAAGTTTGGGAGATATTTTCTAACTTTAATATTTTATGATCTACTCTGTAATGTTCGTTAATTTTACTTGGACGATATTTATGTTGGTATGCTCTCTCTTTAATGTGGTTTGTGGTGTAACCAATGTAAGTCGACGTACAGTCCACTACAGGACACGTAAATTGGTACACCACATGATGTTGCTTATCAGGGTTTTTGCTACGTGTCGAAAAATGGCTTGATAACTTTTTGTTTTTATAGTATATGTTAACGTTGATAGTTTTTTCTTTATCCATTGGTTTTATGTGCCACTTTAATATATTGTTTAGACATTTTTCTTCATGTTTTAGTCTTGTTGGGTTTCTTGTTTCGAAGTAAAATTTTATATCTGTATTTTTATTTTTATTTTCATCTTCCTCCTTATTATTGTTATATAAATTTGTTAGAGTTCGGTTTATGATATTGTCGATTAAAAATAGCGGAAAATCACTGTTTATTAGATTTTGCTTTATTCTCTCAATTTCTTGATTAAATAGTTGCCAACTTGAGTATATACTGAAAGCTCTGTGCACGAGTGTTTTAATTATTGATAGTTTATATTTTTCTGGTGAGTATGAATTATAATTTAAATACGTTCCTTTGTCTGTTGGTTTAACATATACACCAGTCGTTAAACATCCATTTTGACCAATGAATATATTAATGTCGAGAAAAGAGTGTATTATTCAAGGAAGGTTCAAATGTGAATTTTAATTTACTTCGTTCATGAAGTCTTCGAATAAATAAAGGAATGTGGTTATTGTTTTTAAATAGTATCAAGGTATCGTCGACATATCTCATATACAGTTTTGGGTTGTAGAAGTTGTTTTCTTTCATTATTTTATTTTCTAAGTTTGACATATAAAAGTCTGCGAAAGTAGGTCCTAATGGTGTGCCCATAGCAACACCATCTATCTTAGTACTGAAACGTAGTACTGAAAATAAAAAACTATTCAGAATATTGGAAATTAAATGTAAATCCTTTATAAAGACATAGGCTGATATCGACTTTCTAAAATTTTGCCTCAATAATTATACAGGGTGTTTCTAAAGTAACCATCTATTTTGGTGAAATAGGGGGATTTTAAACAATTGTTATATTGGCATAATGGTATGTGCATTGTTATACAAAATTCATATATTTATAATATTTCAATTGCTTTACACGCTTTTTTGTTAATTATTTTATTTTATTTTCAGACCCATATCATTGATGATGAATGTGCAAGAACGGGTTTATGTAGTAACATGCAGGATAAAAGGCATGAAGTGCAATGAAATTAGAGAAAAATTTGAGAGAAGGTTTCGTAAAACAGGCCCTAGAGACCAGGCTATTCGCGAATTAGTAAACAAATTTATGAGGACTGGATCTGTGCATGACGAGCGTAGATCTGGACGGCCAAGAAGATCTCACGAAAGAATCGAATCTGTTCAAGAAGCATTCGAAGAGGATACCACAGATTAGAAATTCCACAAACAACGGTTTACAGAATTCTACGTTATGATTTAAAGAAAAAGCCATACCACATTCAAGTGTTCCACAACTTACAAGAAGAAGATTATCCACGAAGAGCAACAATGTGTGCCGAGCTTACAAATATATATATATATTTTCATGTTTTAAAGGTGTTTTTTTTATAATTCATATTATTTCGCAAAATAGATGGTTACTTTAGAAACACCCTGTAGAAGGAAAAATGGAAGGGGAAGGAAGAGAAAGAATGAGATAGAGGGAGGATAAGGGTATAAAGGACTCTCTCTCTACTTTCCACTTCGCTTACTTCTGTCCTCTTATCTATTATCTCTCTATTCTTCTTTTATCTCCTTTATCGCAAAGTGAGATAATTGTTTATTTTTCTTCTACGTAACCAATAAGGTTATGGCACCACTGAACTTCACCGTGGTGGTGGTGAAGAGTATGCATTATTAATTCAGATTCCACTCGGTATTAAACAGTTCCTTTACCGCAGAGGGAAATCACAAGCTGTAACGAAAAGTAGCAATTTCATTACATATATATATATATATTAGTGGTGGACCGGATGTCAGTTTTTCAACATCTGCGGATGCGGATTTTTAATTTCAATATCCGCGGATGCGGATGCGGATGTTTAGTTAATCTATCAATATAATATAGAATTATGAATATATGACATAATTTTTCAAATTTCGTGATATTACTATTATGGCAGGCAATGCATAAGAATTAAAATTAATATTAATGTTTTCATTATGATAAAAATAATAACTTTCTCAAAAGTTTCAGCCACAGAAAATTCAATGAAACAAGTTTCATTCAATTATCTGTGTTACCAGCTATTTATATTTTGAGGTTTATATCATATATTTGTTTGTTCATTAATATAATTAATAATTTACATAAAATGTGCATGACTGGGCCTTATAAGCTACTTTATAAGCTAATTTAATTGTAAATTGCATAATTTATTAGAGGTAATATCCGCATAACATCCGCAGTCACAAGTGCGGATGCGGATGTTAAAAATTATGCGGATATTCGGTTCACCACTAACACCACTAATATATATATATATATATATATATATATATATATATATATATATACAGTGTGTGTGTGTGTGTGTGTGTGTGTGTATAATTCCCGTTCGCTGATGAGTACAAAAATGAAGTTCCAAAAAAAACTTCTTTTTTTATAATGGAATTCGATACCCCAAATCGAATTTCATAAAGTCAACATTCGATCTCAGGCATGTCAACATTATTCCATTTTGACCTTATGTACGTTCATCCATTTAACATCTAAATAAATACGAAAAGTTTGTTTGATGACCAACCAATATTTGTACATATCAGATTTTAAGTTAAAATGACTAACCTAACTTAACGTAACGTAAACTAACCGGGTATAATGTTATTTAACCTTACCAAACCGAACATAACCTACTTTAAGTTAACTTAACGTGAATTAAGTAGACCAGCCTTAAACCGAATTATTCGACCTTATGCCCGTTCAGCAATTTTGCGTTCGACTTTCCGCAAATTGACTTTATGGTGGTCGACATTCTATACTTCAATTTAGTTCCGCTACGCCATTTTATATTTTATACTTCTTTTCAATGAAAAGTGAAGGTTATACTCGTAGGTTTTCCTTTTTATAGGTTCTCCTTTTTCTATTACCTTCAAAACTTAATTGTTTTGTTCAACAAAATCGTATTGTGCCAACATTTGTGTAATTTGAAAAAACAGTGTTTCTCAAATAAAGATTGCATGAGTTAACTGTATTTTTGTGTAAACTGTACGTTTTGTAATATTGTACGTTTTGTAATACTGTACGTTTTGTATTGAACAGTTTTAAATTATTTAATATAAATAAGAACTGTCATTAAATTTTGTAACTTGAATACAAGCATAAATTTCCAATTAAACTTTTTTAGCAGTTAACAGTGCTAAAGAAAATGCTTTGGATCACCTGAAAATCAGGGCTGGTGGTGGGAGACTTGCGGAAAAAACTGGTGATGGCCATGCCCTGACGAGGTATACTGCTGAATACACGAAAACACTTGGAATAATTTTTATTTTTCCTTGTGGATTTGCATCATTCATTCATTTCACGTGTTTAAGTGTGAAATTCATCCCATATATATGAAGAAAATCGCTCACACCAGAGTTCGAATCCACCACCTCTTGAGGAGCAGGTGTCAGAGAACTAAAACATCTAATAAATATCCAATAGATATATCACTCTTTTATAACTGATTTGGCGTATATGTCAGAAACAGACTAAATGATGAAACAACATTACTTCTTGTAGTATAAGTATGTAAACATGCGATAAGCTGATAGCTGCATCATAACATTGAGTACTTATCATACTGTAAACATTATTCTTCATACGATGCTGAATTAACACTATATACAGGGTGTAACAGAAGTCCGTTCTTAGAGAGAAATAAGATATATATCAGAATTGAACAAGAAAATAGTATAACTATGCATTACAAACAATACAATCAACTTATGAATTAATCCAGTAAATGCTCAAATCGCATTCCATGCAGCATAACAGTGTTACCAGGTAATACATACAAACTCATCACGATCAATTCTGTTATATCTTATTTCCCTATGAGAACGGACTTTTGTTACACCCTGTATGGAATGTCATGTAATTATGAAGTTCAATTATACTTTAAATTTTAGGAATGATTTTAGACTTATGCTTTCAAAATAATTTTACCTCAAAATTTAATATTAGAGGAAACATCAAAACGGGTTAGGCGGGTTATATTTATATATTGATGTTTAAAAGTTGCTAACAACTCGCATAACATCAAAAAATTTCGTATTACTACCGTTAAGTATAGCATCATCATCGAGTTATAAGTGTGGGTGTGCAATGTTCTCAGGTACAGTTTGGCAACAGGACTTTTAAAATTGACTGGACGGAATTAGACTGTGGCAGTGCAGCCGAAAAACTTAAGACTTACCTCAAATATACGAGCGAAAATGGAATAAAAGACGATGTTTATCTAAAATTACATAAAGTTCAAATATACTACATGAAATATACTGAAATACTGTTACTCCGTTAGGTTAGGTTAGGTCATTATAGGTTAAATTACGTTATTCTATGTTGGATTAGGTCAGATTAGAAAGTCTTGGATCCTTTGGAAAAGATATAAATTCAATTAGAGTTTATACAGAGGGGTGACGCATTCATGTAGACACGAAAAAAAAAAAACGCTGCCACGACAGTCAAAGCTTCCGACGACTGCAATGGCCATTGGCCAGGTTAGTCGCCTGGATATGAACCCTATTGAGCACGTGTGGACTCTTAGGCCGGGCATTGAGAAAAACAGCCGAAAATTTCAGTTCTAATTAAATCGATGCGATCGCATTTCTGCGTTAAGTTTAACAGAAATCAAACAAGTGTCGAGTCAGTTCATTTCAATCATCATTTCGTTGACTCACATTATTATTATTAAATAAGTAATAGTGTTCTGTGAATAAATGTGTGTGTGTGTGTGTGTGTATATATATATATAATACAACTCAGAATGGGCTCCTGAGAAACTTTTATGTTACACACAGACCGTGCATGGAATAAGGCACTCTTCTGTGAAAATGAATTTTTGCAGAAGAGTTCCTTGTTCCATGTACGGTCTGTGTATAACATTTACTGTATGTTACATATATATATGTAATGAAAACTATATATATATATATATATATATATATATATATATATATATATATATATATACTGCGTGTTTGCAGTTATAATGTATATAATGTTACGGCATGCGGGAGGTGCCCCTTTGGGGCATTGGTTTCTGCGCGTATGTAGAGGAATTACGACATTTGTTTGAGTGAGGCCCATGGTGTAATGGTTATCATATCTGACCGGCAATCGGAAGATCCCGGGTTCGATTCCCGGGTGGTTACCTCATTTTTTCATTTGTTTCGTTTTTCTCATCTTGCGCGGATAATTCTCCTATACAAAGCGTCGTTCTTTACGTTAATTATACTGCGTGTTTGCAGTTATAATGTATATATATATATACATAATATATGTGTGTGTGTGTGTGTGTGTGTGAAACCCTTATGTACAGAGTAGTAAGTAGACAATTTTGTGCACTGGTCAAAATAAAATTTTGGCGTCCCTACCAACCTTTATATATATATAAATATATGAGAAACCAAGCTTAACCAAGGTGTATATATTCGAAGTCTGAAGTAGGGAAGGTTCGTTTCCGCGTGCAAGACAACGTCCCTAGTCCGACATTTTACCACCACTATACCCTGCAGGAAACCAACTTCCTTTTAAGTGTATTTTTTGAATTACAAAAGCTACACTTAAAATGAAGGTTAGTGTAGGAAGGTTAAGGAAGGTTAGTGTAGTTTTCCATTATGCGATTCACTGAAAGGTTAACTAATCCATTTTCTAAAAAGGACACGATAAAAACAACTTGGCTGAAAACCTACACTTGAAAGGAAGAATTTCGGCTTCCTGAATGGTATCGTGGTAAGATGCCGGATTCAGGACGTCGCCTTGCGACCAATGTTCCCTCTAATTTTTTTTAGTCCGTGTGCGCAAGAAATTTTCGTTGCGCGTACATTTAGATTCATGGTGAAAAATTGCGCAAACTTTTCTGAGCGCTATTATCTTCAAAATGAAATATATATAAATATTTAATACTTAATAAATATTATTTCCATAAGGTGATAGCTCGATCATTACGGTACTATTAAATGGATATTAAAAAACTGTTTACAATATTATATATTCTTAAAAAAGAAAACATTTTATCCATTCTAAAAATATGAATAAAATAAAAAACAGTAAAATAAAATTCAACAAAATAAAGAAATAAAATAAAAATAACATTAATTGAAAATGACTATTTTAGTTATCATTTTTCAAAACAATTTTTAGCATTTAGCAATTTAAAATAGACTATCAAGATTAATACATGATTTTATCCATTCACAAAATAGAAATAAAAATTTTTTATTTTTTATTTTTTATGAATTATGAGATAATTACTATTCGTTTTTATGCAAAAATAAGAAAGAGAAGGTTTGTATTCAATGCGTTAATGTATAAAAGAAAAAAAAATGCAAATACATAGAGTAAAAAAAATCCGTATTGCGCAATTGCGCGGACGTCTGCGAAGTCAGGCGGAAAGGGTTAATACTTAAAAGAGCGACTATAGAGTATGTTGATGCAAATGGTCAGACCTTGTGTGACGGTACATTTTTGAAATTACTTCATTTACTGTCGTGACTCATGATACGCTTGAGCCTGTGCGCATTTTATTTTGCTGTGTGCAGGGTTTCACAACGCGTGTGCGCGCGCACACGCGCACACCTTAGAGGGAACATTGCTTGCGACGCGAAGACGAACCCTCCTTGGGGCTGCATGCTTTTCTTCAGGCTTCAGATTAAAATCAAGCTAGGGTTACTGTAGTTTCCTATTATATATATATATATATATATATATATATATATATTAGTGATGTAGCGGATGTCATTTTTTTCACATCCGCGGATGCGGATGAGGATGTTTGATTTCAACATCCGCGGATGCGGATGCGGATGTCTACATTTTCGTTATTTTTTTAGAATATATTCGAGATTTGTTGTGTTTAACGTATATAATAAGTTATTATATAGAGAGAGCTGTAGCTATAATGTAGTATAATTGATTAATTGTACAATAATTGCTGTACTTTTCCCTGAACATATAAAATAATAGCAAGCATCTAACTAATATAGAAATCAATTAGTGAATTCGTCTGCAAATAAATTCGTTATATTTTGTTGAGTTTCAGCCACAATTAGAAACCATAATTGTGTTACCCGACCTCTTTCCCCAACCTCCACCCTTATAGAAAGAGATCTTTAATTAGCTTGATAACTATTTATATTAAGTTTAAAGTTTTATTAGGCATATTTATAAATGAGTAATTAAAATAAAGTAAACTAAGATGTTCATCGTTTAATATTCAAACTTAATTATAGGAAGGTTATGCTTAAGGAACATTAATTTTTCTGCCTTTTCTGCTGCCAGTCTGTTTCTCTTTTCATCATATATTAATCCAGCACTGCTAAATAATCTCTCGCTTGGTACGTTTGTTGGAGGACGTGCTAAATGTTTCCTTGCAAGTTTACTCAAGTATGGATAGATATTCTGCGTATTTTTCCACCAACTAATAGGATTGTCACATGCAGCCAGGCGTTTTTCTTGGTGATAGCTCTCGATCATTTTTACTACATCTTTTGACATCGCGTAGGTCTCGTCATTGCTGCTTGACTCAAGAAACTGAGAGACAGATTCTGTGATAGATTTGCTTGTTGAAGGTGTTGGTTCTGTCACTGAAACTTTTATTCTTTTGGTGGGTGGCGAAGCGACAGATTCAAGAGATTGAAGCTCTTCAACTGCTTTGCCAAGTGATGATTTAACTCGTTCTAATGTACTAGGTGAAAATAACTTAGCTTTGTAACGTGGATCTAAGTAGGTTGCAAGAGAGTAACTTCATACAAGAACAGCCTCTCGTCTTGTCGCTTGCATCACTTTTGCGCACAATGAACTAGTTCTATTAATATAGTAGAATTTGATAATTTCCGCTTATTAATGACGTTTTATCTCAACGGTCCACATCCGCACGACATCCGCAGTCCAAAGTGCGGATGCGGATGCGAGAAAATGTGCGGATGTTCCGCGGATGCGGATGTGACCTACATCACTAATATATATATATATTATATATATATATATGGAGAAGCAAACCACTCTTCAGGAAGACGTAAATTTTTATTTCTTAACACCAATACAGTTTCTGCTCCTCGCGAGCCCTTCTCAATTGGTAATGACCGTATAAACAGAGAACAGAGTTTATATACAATTGGAACTTAATTATCAGGGATTAGCTGACTGAACCTTTCCATCCTCTTTTCAGATGATAGTTAAGTGACCCCTCCGATCCAGCTTTGACCTGATGGATGTACCCGTGTTGCCTGTTGGATTTTTGGAGGATAATGTTGCAAAACGGAAGGTGGAAAGGTGGAAAACGGAAGAGAAACTACTACTCACATACTAATAGAAGAAACGGAGCAGCAACTGGCCTCCCTACCAAATGGAAAGGCCTCACGAATTGACGACGTGACGGCAGAGTTGCTGAAAGCAGGAGATAAAATAGCTACCTGGCTGAATAGCTTAAACCAGCGAATTCTAGATGGTGGAAACTTACCTGAAGACTGGATAAACAGTGTAATAATACCGATACATAAGAAAGGGGATAAAGCAATGTGTGGTAATTACGGACCAGTGAATCTGCTACCACACGCCTACAAGATACTGGTGAAGATCATCCAGAGGAGAATGCAACAAAAGGAAGAAATTTTGTTAGGAGAGGAACAGGCAGGGGCATATCTGATCAAATATTTAATCTATGCCAACTGACAGAGAAAATGTGGAAATATGGCAAAGCGGTATACTGTGTTTTTATAGATTTTCGACAGACCTTTGACTCGGTGGTGTGGAGAAAGGGATTGTACCAGGTTCTGATGCGTTTTGGCTTCGAGGAAAATATTGTTAATTTGCTAAAAAGATTGTATGAGAATACCAGAGCAAGAGTGAAGAAGGGAAAAATGACAACTGATGACTTCAGAACTAACCAAGGAGTGATACAGGGATGCCCGTTGTCACCCCATCTTTTCAATCTGTTCCTGGAGATGGTGATGGGGGAGGTGCTCGGTGACTACGAAGGAGGAGTGAAAATCGGAGGAGAATAAATAAGCAATCTAAGATATGCAGACGATATAGTACTGGTAGCAGAGACAGCGGAAGAAATACAAGAAATTACTACTAGAGTGGAAGAAGCATGCATAAAATACGGGCTAGAGATAAATTTAAATAAAACCAAGACAATGAAGATAGGAAGGACGAGAGAACGGATGGCGGTGGCACTGGCGTAGGGAATAATAGAGCAGGTAGAGGAGTTTAAATATTTAGGAGTGTGGTTCACGCAAAATAGAGATGACTTTAAATCGGTGCAAGAGAGAATTAAACTGGGGTATGTGGCGATGAATAGACTCACCAAGATATGGAAAGACGACAATGTAAGCAGAGCGCTAAAGATTAGATTATACCAGGCAATAGAGTTTTATATAGTTCGGAGTGCTGGACGACGAAGTTAAAAGAAAAGAGGAAGTTATTATCGTTGGAAATGTATTGTCTGCGCCGAATTGGTAACATCCGCTGGTACCACAGACGAACAAATTAATATATAAGGGAATTGACTGGCGTTAAATTCACCATAGTGGACAGAGTGGTGGATGCGCAGAGGAGATGGTACGGCCATGTGGAGAGGATGGGAGAGGACCGACTTCCAAGAAGGCTGATGTACGGAAGAATAGTGGAATCGAGGGCCCGGGGACGCCCAAAAACGACGTGGCTCAAGACGGTAGGAAGAGAGAATCTGGTTTTAACCTGGCGCCAGAGAACAGATCTGGCCAGAGACGGGGCGTAGTGGCGAGATTACCGACGGGGAAGACGCATCGCAGGGGACCCAACCTGGAGACCTCCAGATGAGAACTAAGTCTAAGTCTAATGTCACAAAATTCTTAATTTTATTACATATAATTTTGTTAAAACAGAAATGACCATCGGATAGATTAAATATTTAAAAATCTGTATTATCCCAAATGGTTCATTTTTAACGCTCATTTGGCATCCAGAAAAACCTTTTATATTGGCAGGTCAACTGTAAACAAAGATTACAAGAAAAGTATTGTCCTTCCCTGTAACAAAAACTTGAAAGGGCTTAAGAAAATTTGTCAGAGAACAGGCACGAATGTAGAATTCAAATATAATAACTGCATAAATGACATGTTAATAAGGAACAAACCTAACGACGATGTAAAGAAGGAATATTCTAGAATGTGCATTTATCCATTTTAAAAATAATTTCAATAACAGTGTGGAAATGTATGAAATTGACAATATCCTGTTAAAATACCTTTTGCCTCTAATCATCTCTTGTTAATCTTATGTTAATCTTTTTATTTCTATGTCCCGTTGTACAGTGCTTACAAGAAGTATCGCGCCTCTGTCTCGTCCCAAGCTAGTCTGTTAGGTATAAAATGGGCGGTCCTTATGGCAGCGGAGGTGTGTTCGGATTGGTGCACATAATTGCTCTAACCCCATCAA
Source organism: Bathynomus jamesi (assembly GCA_023014485.1). Lineage (NCBI taxonomy): Eukaryota > Metazoa > Arthropoda > Malacostraca > Isopoda > Cirolanidae > Bathynomus > Bathynomus jamesi. The sequence goes on along the minus strand of JAJOZX010001876.1, from coordinate 37,331 downwards.
TGACGTCTACATTATCATTGTGTTGATCACTTTATATATTTAAATATAGAGACATACTGTATATAGATATATATAGAGTATGCAGGGGATAACGTGTCTCAGTCCCAGCTATGGTAGTTGTCTTACAATTAACAGTCCCAAGTGCAAGTTACGTTAACACCTCCACATAAACTACCCTGGACTAAAATAACATACGTGAAGCCCTTACCCACAAACCATTTAAAAGCTCTCTGTCTCTCTGTGTCTCTGTCTCTGTGTCTCTGTCTCTGTTTCTGTCTCTCTGTGTGTCTGTCTCTCTGTCTCTCTGTGTGTCAGGCCAGTTAGGAAAAAACACAACTTAAAATCACTCAAAACTGTGCTCTTCAATGCTAGGTCAATTAGAAACAAACTAATGGAATTTATAGCGCTTGTCAAAACTGAGAACTTTGATATCATCGGAATAACGGAATCCTGGATTCATTCTGAATCAAGGGATTTTGCAGGAGAATTTGAAATGGTAGGTTACAAAATGTTTCACAAAGATAGGAACGGAAGGGAAGGCGGCGGTGTACTTTTGTATGCTCGGGACTCCCTGCACCCAGTAAACAGTAATATCGTATCTGCTCATGAAATGTTGGGAATTGATCTAAACCTAAATAATAAAGTAGTGCAGCTACTTCTAGTATATAGACCACCTCACTACCCCGTGGATAAGGATATAAACTTGTATAACAAATTAAGCAGAATAGTGAATAATAAGATCAGTGTGATTTTTGGTGATTTTAATTGTGGTAATGTAAATTGGGAAAACAAAACAGCTGATGCTGAGGGCTCAAGACTGTTGGAATTTGCCGATGATAACTTATTAAGTCAATGGTTGACGGGCCTACTAGGGGTAATAATAAACTAGACCTCATATTCACGAACGAAGATGACCTAGTCTCTAACCTGACTATTGGTGAAAATTTAAGTAACAGCGATCATAATTTGATTAGGTTTGACCTCAGGGTTCCAGTTAATACACGCGAAAAGACTCGTGAAAGACTGGATTTCTCGAGAGCAAATTTTGAAAGCTTCCGAAGTAGTTTAGACACGCTTGAAGTTCTAATAAGTGAGGATGTTAATGTCACCTGGAGCTCATATAGGGATCAATTTAGTATATTACAGAACACTTTTATACCCACTAAAATGGTTTCCTTGTCAACAAAGTCACGGAAATGGTTTAACAACGAAATTAGGAGGGCTATTACGGGAAGAAATAGAGCCTACAAACTACTTAAGTCGCATTTCAACCACACTAATTCAGAAAATTATATAAACTTACGTAGGAGGGTTAAGTCCTTAATTAGATCAGCCAAACGTGATGAAGAAGCTAGAGTTGCCTCACTCTGTAAAGTTAACCCTAAAGAATTTTTTGCCCATGTTAATAGCAGAAAGCCAATTAAAAATTCTGTAGGCCCCTTAAAAGATAGAAATGGCGTACTGAAATTCGGTGATAAAGATATAGCTAATACGTTAAACGAGTTCTTCGTTACAGTCTTCACGGAGGAAGACACAATAGAAGTGCCAAGTCCTCGGATTACATATGATGGTGACAATCCCGTAGAGACCATAAGTTTTACGAGAAATGAGGTACAGCAATTAATTGATAAGATGAATAAATACAAATCACCTGGTCCCGACTTATTTCTTCCAAGGGTATTAAAAGAGGTTAGCCACAATGTTGTTGACGACTTAGTAACCATATTCAAACAATCAATCGAGTTAGGGAAAGTTCCAACCGACTGGAAGTTAGCAAATGTAACACCTATCTTTAAAAAGGGTGATAGGAAAAATCCTTGTAATTATCGCCCAATGAGTTTAACATCAGTTGTCGGCAAACTGTTGGAATCCATCATTACAAAACGTATTGTGTATCACCTTGAATCTAACAATCTAATTTTTTATTCTCAACATGGATTTAGGCGACATAGATCCTGTCTGACAAACCTGTTAGAGTTTTTCCATAATATGCATACACTGTACGATGCAAGTAGGGCAATAGATATAGTGTAACTCGACTTTCAAAAAGCCTTTGACAAAGTCCCTCACGCTAGATTGGTAGCTAAAGTCAAAGGACTAGGAATCACCGGGCTCGTTTCCAACTGGATTGAGGATTGGTTAAAAGATAGAAAGCAGAGAGTGGTAATAAATGGAGTGGCTTCGGAGTGGGCGCCCGTCACCAGCGGTGTCCCACAGGGTTCCGTGCTGGGCCCTTTACTTTTTATCATCTATATTAACGATATAGACGTCGGGCTTCTAAGTGCAATCTCCAAATTTGCAGACGATACGAAATTAGGAAGTAGTGTAGGTACTGAGGAGGGCGTAAGAATGCTTCAGAACGATCTTGACAGGTTGGGCGAATGGTCTGCTACTTGGCAGATGCCATTCAACTTGGACAAATGTAAGGTAATGCACATAGGTTATAAAAACCCAAAGACCGATTACTCTCTCTTGGGAAGGAACTTGACTGAGACCGATCTAGAGAAGACTGGGAGTCTATATCAGCAACGATCTGAAACCGTCGAAGCACTGTGCAGAAGTCGAAAGAGGGCCTTAAAATTATTAGGTTATATTAAAAGACAGTTCCAGTTTCGGAACAAGGAGACTGTAATGTCTCTTTATAATTCTCTAGTCAGACCGCAACTGGAATACTGTGCGCAGTTTTGGTGTCCATCCCTCAGGAAGGATATAGAAAGGTTAGAAAGAGTACAAGCAAGGGCTACAAAATTGATCCCTTCAATGAGAATGCAAAGCTACCAACGGAGATTGGAGCGCCTAAATCTGTTTAGCTTAGAGACGCGGAGGTTGCGGGGTCAGCTTATTCAAGTCTTCAAGATGCTCAAAGGAATAGACAGGGTAGATTACACAAACTTATTCTCACTTAATGCCAATCCGACAAGAAATAATGGGTTTAAACTGGAATTAAAGACATTTAGGACCTCTGTCTGCGGAAATTTCTTTTCCTATAAAATAGTTAATATCTGGAACCAACTTCTCTCAGAGGTTGTTCCTAGTCAAAGTGTAAATGTGTTTAAAAATAGGCTAGACAAAGTACTGAATACTCTCATAGTTTAAGATTAAAACATAAGAAAACTCTGCATGAATTCGCTTGCACGGTGTCTCTGTGAGCAAGCTAAATATAGAGCTATTTATATATTCTCCACTTTCCTGTAAAATTTCCTTGGCTACTTTTCCAGGGTCAAGGTATTTTCTTCAACCTTTTTCCGTACCTGCCTCTGGCAGGGAGGGAGCGGAGGGTGGGGAGAGAGCCTTCTACTTTTCTATCCAGTTTTCTACTACTGCTAGGATAGTTGAAAGAAAAATAAACTTTTAATAACAGGAACCTCCCAGAGTGGACCAAAAGGTCTTTGAGGCTTCCTCTTGTCCTTGTAACTCCTTGTAACTCCTTGTCTCTGTCTCTCTGTCTTTCTGTGTCTCTGTGTGTCTCTGTCTCTGTGTCTCTGTCTCTCTGTCTCTGTCTCTGTCTCTCTGTGTGTCTGTCTCTCTGTCTCTCTGTGTGTCTGTCTCTGTCTCTGTCTCTCTGTCTTTCTGTGTCTCTGTGTGTCTCTGTCTCTCTGTCTCTCTGTGTGTCTGTCTCTCTGTCTCTGTGTCTCTATGTGTCTCTGTGTGTCTCTGTCTCTGTCTCTCTGTGTCTCTGTGTGTCTCTGTCTCTCACCTATACAGAATGGTGAGGTCGAGTCCGGGGAGAGATGATGGGCCCCCACCGGGGAGGGATGATGATGAGCCGGTGGCGGACGTACCTTCAACTGAAGGGTGCGTCCAGGTACAGGTGGGTGACCTTCCTCCTACGTTGGAGGGGGCTCAGGCTCCTGCGGAAGTTGCCCCCTCGTTAGTGAGGGGCTCTTCAACTCCCGACAGCCTTGGCTGTTCGGGAAACGGGTCGTGCTAGGGGGCGGTCAGAATAAGGGAAGCTCCCTCCGTGCAATGCTTTTTAATGCTAGGTCGATCAGGAACAAGTTTTGCGAGCTACGGGCGCTCTTAGCATCAGAATACCAGGATATCGTTGCTATCACCGAGTCCTGGATTCATACTGATCGTAGGGACTACGTTGGGGAGTTCGAAATTCCCGGGTATAGAATGTTTCGCAAAGACCGCATCCGTGGGGAGGGGGGTGGGGTACTAATATACGTCAGAGACACGTTGAGTCCGGTTGAGTGCCAGTTCCGGTCAGAACGGGAGCTGCTTGGCGTCGATCTGAACGTGGGAGGAACGAACTATAGGTTAACCTTAGTGTACAGACCTCCGCATCTCCTCCTCGAGGAGGATACAGCCCTGTACACCGAACTCAGTAGCCTGCTAGGGGATAGGGTGTGTGTGTGTTTTAGGAGACTTCAACTGTCGCGGCATAAAGTGGGAAAACAGGACTGCCGATGCTGAAGGGAGGAGGCTAGTTGACTTTGCTGATGAGAACTTCCTCACTCAGTGGGTCAACGAGCCTACACGAGGCGAAAGCGTTCTAGACTTAGTATTCACGACCGAAGACAACCTCGTCACTGGCCTCACCGTTGACGAATCATTGGGCGGGAGTGATCACGGTCTTATTAGGTTCCGTGTGTGCGTCCCTCGGGTGAAGCGTAGTAACTCGAGAGGCAGTAAGCTCGATCTCCGGCGGGCGAACTTTGTTAGCCTCAGGGATAGCGTAGGAGAGATGGGGTTAGAGGTTGGCGGCGATGTTGAGGGAGTGTGGAGTGCATTCCGGGACGAGTTTATGGTGCTGCAGTCTGCTGCCATACCCTCAAAACCGGTCACCCCTGCTTCAACGCAGCCTAAATGGTTCAATCGTGACATCGCTTCGGCTATCCGAAATAGGAAAGTAGCGTATAGGAGGGCGAAGGCCAATCGTTCCCACGAGAACAATGAAGCGTATGTCCGCCTGTGTAGGGAAGTGAAGGCGAAGGTTAGGCTAGCGAAACGTAACGAAGAACTACGGGTGGCAAGCCTCTGCAAGGGGAACCCTAAGGAATTCTTCAGTTATGTTAATAGTAGAAAGCCCATTAGAAGCATGATAGGTCCGTTAAAGGACGGAAGCGGCGTTCTGCGGACCTCCGACGCGGACATCGCTAATGTGCTTAATGAGTACTTTGCGGGAGTGTTCACCAGGGAGGATACCCGCGTCATCCCCGAGCCAGGCGTGAGGCACGAAGGTGCTGGCCTGGATAATGTTAGATGTACCGCGACAGTCGTTGCCTCTAGAATAGACAAACTGAGCGCGTTTAAGGCTCCTGGGCCAGACCAGTTTCTCCCCAGAGTGTTGCGAGAAGTGCGCGACCAGGTGGCTCCCCACCTGGCTACAGTCTTCAACAAATCGTTGGAGATGGGCCAGGTGCCTGGTGACTGGAGGGAAGCCAACGTGACCCCTATCTTTAAGAAAGGGGATCACGAAAGTCCAGGGAACTATCGTCCCATTAGTCTCACTTCAGTTGTAGGTAAATTATTAGAAGGGATAATAGCAGATAGGATCGTTGACCATTTGGATTCCTACAAGCTGCTTGGGGACTCCCAACATGGGTTTAGACGGCATAGGTCGTGTCTCACCAACTTGCTCGAGTTTTTCCACGTCATGTTGAGTGAGTACGATAAGAGTAGGGCGATTGATATACTTTATCTCGACTTTCAGAAAGCCTTTGATAAGGTACCTCACCGCCGGCTAATGGCGAAAGTGCGCGCGCTGGGTATCGGTGGGGAAATAGGTAGGTGGATTGAAAACTGGCTGAGGAACAGGCGGCAGAGGGTGGTAATTAAAGGTGCTAGTTCGGGTTGGGCCTCGGTCACTAGTGGGGTTCCTCAGGGTTCCGTTTTGGGGCCACTGTTGTTTATCATTTACATAAATGATATCGACGGTGGCATCGTCAGTCGGATCGCCAAATTCGCTGATGACACCAAGCTTGGGGCCAATGTTGGGACGCCCGAAGCGATCGAGGAACTGCGTGCGGACGTAGGTAGGATAGGAGAGTGGTCCGAAAAATGGCAAATGCCGTTTAACTTGGGTAAATGCAAAGTGATGCACATTGGCTACGCCAATCCCAAGTCGGACTACTCGATGTTGGGTAGTAATATCGAGGTGACTGATTTAGAAAAGGACTTGGGTGTGCTAATTAGCAGCGATCTTAAGTTTACGAAACAGTGTGTAGAGGTGGAAAAGAAAGCCCAGAAACTATTGGGTTATATCAGGAGGCAATTTCAGTTTCGGAACAAGGAGATTGTGCTCTCACTGTACAATTCCCTTGTTCGGCCGCACCTGGAGTATGCTGTGCAGTTCTGGTCGCCCACCCTCAGGAAAGATATTGAGAGGCTGGAGCGACTGCAGGCGAGGGCCACAAAGTTAATCCCTTCCGTTAGGCATATGGGCTACAATCGACGGTTACGCGTCCTGAACTTGTTTTCGCTGGAAACTCGGAGGCTGCGCGGTCAACTGATCGAGGTTTTCAAGCTCTTACGCGGGTTCAACGATGTCGATTTTAGAAGTATGTTTAGTTTAAATGATAACCCAACTCGCAACAATGGTTGGAAGTTGGATTTGAAACGGTTTAGGACTAGTGTGTGTGGGAATTACTTTACGTATAAGATCTGTGACACATGGAACAGGTTACCTTCGGAAGTTGTGAACAGTTCCTCTGTGGATCAGTTCAAGAAAATAGACGAAATCTTGCACACTATTTGAGTGTGTGAAGACATTTAGGACCTCAGTCTGCGGAAATTTCTTTTCCTATAAAATAGTTAATATCTGGAACCAACTTCCCTCAGAGGTTGTTTCCAGTCAAAGTGTAAATGTGTTTAAAAATAGGCTAGACAAAGTACTGAATACTCTCATGTGAGCAAACTAAATATAGAGCTATTTATATATTCTCCACTTTCCTGTAAAATTTCCTTGGCTACTTTTCCAGGGTCAAGGTATTTTCTTCAACCTTTTTCCGTACCTGCCTCTGGCAGGGAGGGAGCGGAGGGTGGGGAGAGAGCCTTCTACTTTTCTATCCAGTTTTCTACTACTGCTAGGATAGTTGAAAGAAAAATAAACTTTTAATAACAGGAACAGTTCCTCGGTGGATCAGTTCAAGAAAAGGTTAGACCAAATCTTGCACACTATTTGAGTGTGTAGAAAATTTTCCCTGGCACCCGTTGCCATTGGTACCTCCTCGGTATGGGCCGCAAGGCCTTTTGAGGTACTTCTTTTCCTTGTAACTCCTTGTAACTCTCTCTCTCTCTCTCTCTCTCTCTCTCTCTCTCTCTCTCTCTCTGATCACACCGCATGGCAATGTATCCATATAACGTTAATAATAACCGAAACTCGAGAAAATATACTCTCTGCCTTCCGCTCTACTCCAAATCCTTTTCTCTTAGTGACCTCTTAATACAAACTAATCTATCATATTTTGCGACTTTTTAACTCTGGTAGGATTCAATTCCATTCCTATAGTATAAGAGATACTTAAATTCATGTGTGTATTATGCCATCTAATGTGCGTAAGAAATAATCATTTTTAAATAGTTGGAGCGTTCAAGGTCATCTGTAATAATCTATAGACTACCCCTCAAGCCCACTCTCAACACTTAGTTTCCCCTAAGACACAGGCGTCTTCAAGTAACATGAATGCGTAGAGATCTAAGGTGTTAGATTCCATATTATATAATTTATGTGCTAGGTTTAAGAACGCTGGCATTGAAGGATGGAAGGAAGGGACAGTAAAAGCGATAATAGGTTTAATGAAGGAAGTGGAATGAGGATGGAGGAAAGCGTTGCTATGTCGAAGGAAACGAGTTGGGTGGGGAATTACGAAGGGAGGAGGAAATGCTAAACACAAACTCAAATATTTATTTTAATGCCCTAGACCTAGAAAGACAAAGAGCAAAATACTTTAAACTAACAATGAATTGACAGAAACAGAAGAGTCTGGTCTTAGACGCACTGATAGGTTTAACGTATGTGGCTAGAGGCCGCCACTCAGAATTACCACTACTACCTAAGTCATAATAAGGTTATTTACTATGACAGAGTAGTCATGAGTAGTTATGGAAATAAATATGATTATACTGTTGATGGCTGACTATATTCAGTTGGGATATAAACTATTGCTGACAATCTTTGGATCCTTGGCTTTTAAGACGAATTTTTTATGCATATGTTCAACAAAATAGGAAATTGGCTGATTATTATTACCATTCGAAGGGTTGGTACCCTTCATAACCGAAATCAATTTCAGAAGGGATGCATGGTAGCCTCATTTCGTTTATCGTCCCAGCACGCTTCACATAAGCCATTTACACAAAGATGGAAAGGCCGTCTGTGCACCACGAGACGACCAAGGCAATGCGGGGAGCAATGGTGACATTGCATGAATATGGTGTGCCAATAAGAGAACTATCAAGACGACTAGACGTTCATCGAAGCACTGTGCAACGGTTGATTCATCGGTATGAAGCAGAAAACTCAATCGCTACTTTGCCGAGGTCTGGTCCTCCGAGTTCAACATCTCAAGAGGAAGATGCTGCGATTGTTAATCATGCCAGAGAGCATCCGTTTGTTCCAGCGACGCATATTTACAGACACCTGAACCTTCGTTGTAGCGCAAATACAGTGAACAACAGACTTCACGAGGCAGGGTATTTTTCTCGCCGTCCAGCTATAAAACCTGCATTGACGATTGAGCATAAAGAGGCGCGGATGGGATTTGCCTTGCAATACTTGCCGCAGGAGGAAGAATTCTGGAGAAAAGCTGTGTACTGTGACGAAAAAACATTTTCAACAGATAGTCATGGTTCCTTGCATGGTTGGAGGCAGCGCGGAAAACGCTATGAAGAAGGAAATGTTTTCCAGAGCAAACGTAGTGGTCACATTAATCTCGGTGTGTGAGGCTGGATGTCTGGCTATGGTGTCGGAGAATTGACTCAAGTAGATGGACGCTTTACTGGACAGCAATATTGCCAGATACTGGAAGATGTGCTGCTACCCAGTGTTCGTGCGTATCTGGTTCCAGCACCGGAACCATTTTACTTAATGGAAAATAACAGTCCCATTCATAGAGTAACGTTGTGAAAGCGTGGTACGAAGATTATTAATCTAATTCTGCCACCACGTTCTCCTGATTTGAATCCGATTGAAAACCTTTGGCCAATAATGATTAGCGAATGGGAGCAACGCAATGAAAGAACATTTGAAGCACTTTTAGCTCACGCGAGGAATAGTTGGGAGAGCTTACGCCGAACACCAAACATTCCCTACAATCTGGCCTCTTCTATGCCGCAACGATTGCAAGAAATTATTGATGCTGGAGGAAGCTATACGAAATACTGATGTTAAAGCCATGACGTAAATGTGTATCGAATATATATTTATGTTAATATAGAATTTTATTATATTTTTATGTTTGACATCTATAAAAGTATATATTGTGACCATGAAAAAACTTTACTTATCCTTAGTTAGAATCTTTTCTTGCGATGTCTACGCTCATGGAGATGATAATATATGCATTGTTGAAACAAACTATGAGAAGGTAATAGTTTCAGGAAAAAAATAAAAACTGGAAACATCGAGGTCATCACATGTTTATAGGAATTGTCATATGATGTGCTACCAATAAACTCTTATATACTACATATACAGTATACTATATTACGTAATAATTACGATGAACAAATCAAATGCAAATTTCTCTGATTCACGGCCCACCAGTCTTGCTTTAGACTAATGACTTTCATAAGATGGAATAGGTTTAACATAGTTCGTTTAATAGGTTACCACTTAAAACAATGGATAAACTATCTATTAGTGAGACGACCGTGACTTCCTCGAAATGCGAGTGCGTGAGAGGTTCACTCAGGAATTTGGTCATTAGATTCTTCACGTAGGATATATATCACAAACAACAATATTGACAACAATTCCCAACAATTACTTAATATCAATAATTGCATTTGAGCAAATAATTTAGACCTGCGTCAAAATAACTTAGATATCATGCCATCTCTGGCATCTCGTTCTCTATAGTCTACAGTATATATGGAGACGGTATAATGTAATGCCCAGCTAATATTATGATGACTAGGATTGCTCCATAACAATCCCAACATCCCGAAACTTCCTCCATTCTGCTTCTTAATCATTTGTATTTTAAACACTAAAATATAGCAGAAGTGACGTAATAATGGACGTCATTGATTGTGTTAGAGCAGTTATGTGCACCAATCCGAACAAACCTCCGCTGCCATAAGGACCGCCCATTTTATACCTAACAGACTAGCTTGGGACGAGACAGAAGCGTCAGACTTCTTGTAAGCACTGTACATATAAGGGGTTCCAAAAAACCTTAGCCCCCCCCCATTTGCAGCTTACATGTTTACTTATATCGAAATAGTTTTTAGTAATTATAAAAATATATAAAATTCTTTATTTATTGCAGGTATTAAAATTACTCTAGCTGATAAAGTGATAATATAATGGCTTCTCAATTAATTGGTGATTCGGAGAGGCAACGTGTAATAGATCGCATACGAGCAATAACATTTCGGGAAGCTCGTGATGCTGGAGCCACCTTTATAACACGTTCATGGGTTGCCAAAAAGTTGCGAAGAAGTGAGGACTTCGTCAAAAGAAATTGGAATAAAACTTTGGATGAATGTGAAATGGATACAACCAAATCTGGGCGCCCAAATTTTCCACTCTCTCAGGAAACAAAGGACATCATTGAAAGCGGTACGCGTAAGCGGAAAAACAGCTGTGCTAAACTTTCTAGAGAGATCGAAGTGTTGAGAGGAAAGATCGTTAGCGGTGAGATCATTCGACTGTACCGTCATAGGCAAGGTTTAAAGCCTTGGCATGAACTTCCAAAGCCAAGAAAAACTCAATTAACATCGATGACAGAATGTGGTTTGCCCATTATCTTGAAGATTGGGATGTGGATGATTTCATGCATTTAGCTGTCTCCGATGAATTTTTTGTTTACGTAACAAGTCGGCCTAACTACCAAAATGATCGAGTGTGGGCCACAATACCAGATGAAATCGATGACAATGAACATTATCGCGAATTATTAAAAAGTCCAGACTGTGTTGGTGTGTTTGTTTTGTTCACTGCAAAGAAGCTCATGTGGGTGCTGAAGCCAAATGGTCAGAGTTGGGATGGACAGTATTTTCGGGATATTATTCTATCCCAGCATATCATTCCTTTTCTAAGAAACCCAAACAATGTTATGGATGTCGATCAGGTCACACTTCTGCACGATAAGGCCCCCTGCTTTAAGGCATTAGCCACTCAACAGTTGTTGCGGAACCATGAGATCGATTTCTTTGGAAATGAAGAATGGCCAGGAAATTCTCCTGACCTGAACGTCTGTGAACATATTGGATCAGTTATAAAGGACAAGGTTGAATGTCTCTTGTTTCAAGAACCTGCAGCAAATCGATTTTCGAAGGATACAATGACGCGACACATTGAAACTGTTTTAGCAAATTTGCGTAACGATCAAGATCTATTGACGTCACTTTTGGCAAGCTACCCAAAGCGAATTCAGGCTGTCTTGGAAGCCAATGGCGGGAACACCAAGTTTTAATTGTTTCTCATTAAATGCAGGATTAAATTCTCTTTTGTAAGGTATGTTTAGTTTTACTGTACCTCTAATGGTTTAGGCCATGGGCGGGGTGCTAAGGTTTATTGGAGAACCGTACATATATTTTCGTCATCTTGCCTTTTCCCTTCAATCCCTGACGAGGTGTACTTCTGAATACACGAAAGAGCTTGGAATCATTTTTCTTTTTCCTTGTGGGTTTCCATCATATATATATATATATATATTATTATATCCTTATTTTATATATATATATATATATATATATATGTATGTATGTATGTATGTATGTATGGGAATGAACTCAGAATGGTTCCCTGAGGTTTTTTATGATACACACAGACCGTGCATGGAACAAGGAACTCTTCTAGGATAATTAAATCCTCCCAAAGCTGGATCCTATCTGCTTTGCAGATAGCTGGTGAGGGAAGCTATATTTTTGGGACCTCTTTGCGAGTGACCCGTTGCCCACGTCGGGCTAGCATCATGAAAAAGAAAAACTATGGTATTTGTCATTTACCATTACTTATTTGGACTATAGTGGATTTAATTATCCTAGAAGAGTTCCTTGTTCCATGCACGGTCTGTGTGTATCATATATATATTCATGTAACGGAGTAAATGGAGGCAAAAACTTACAAATGTACGTTTCTCGCTCTGAACGATGTGAAGTCGTCGACTGGATCAGCATAGTCGAGGGAACCAGCCACAGCGTACTCAATATGTACCAATAATGGCAAGCTCGGACAGGCACTCTTGAACATATTTGATCTTAAATTTGGCGCCCCCTTAGATTTACCCATTGGGCGATTTCCCCTCGACTCCATGTTGCTACGGCTCTCTCTCTCTCTCTCCTCTCTCTCTCTCGTCTATATATATATATATATATATATATATTCCAGTATATATATATATACAGGGGTTAGACAAAATAATATGAAACACCGCCGATTTCACCGGTTTATCTTTACGGACTGCTCAGACACAAAAGTAAACGGTCAAGACTGGAAACCTATTTAAATGCGTAAAGAGAGTGTATACGTCATGTTATAACCCTCACGTTGTTTTTACAGATCTCTGAGTGAATTTGAATTAGCAGTTATGAAAGACCGTCAGACTTCCAAAGAGGGCAAATTGTCGGAGCGCGGATGGTGGGCATCGGTGACGAAAACCGCTCAGATGTTCAATGTATCCAGAGGAACTGTCTCTATGGTCATGTCTGCATACCAAAATCATGGAAAGACAAGCACCGACAAATGCAATAGGGACGCAAGAAGAAGCTGTGTGATCGAGACCGCCGGGTGCTAAAGCGCATTGTGACAAAGAACCATAAGACCACAGCTCCAAAAGTGACTGCAGAGCTTAACCAGCATCTTGCAAGCCCGGTATCGACCAGAACTGTACGTCGCGAGCTCCATGGAGCTGGATACCATGGGAGGGCTGCAATTGCCAAACCCTTCCTTTCGCACATCAACATTGAGCGGCGCAGAAAATGGTGTAATGACCATAAGAATTGGTCAATGGACCGGTGGAAGAATGTAGTCTACTCCGACGAATCCTCCTTTACGCTATTTCCATGTTCCGGTCGAGTTTACGTCTGGAGACAGCCTAAAGATGCTTATGACCCCGACTGCCTGACCCCAACCGTTAAGCATGGAGGCGGATCTGTGATGGTTTGGGCAGCAATATCGTGGAATACTCTTGGCCCAGCTGTAGTACTGCATGGTAGGGTTAACGCCCAGGTCTATCTGTCAATATTGGCTGACCAGGTCCATCCCATGGTCCAAACGCTGTTTCCCAATGGCGGCGCCGTCTTCCAGGATGATAATGCACCAATCCACACCGCTGGGGTCGTTAAAAACTGGTTTGAAGAGCATGTTAGTGAAGTAGAACGCTTGGATTGGCCTCCACAATCCCGGATCTTAACATTATCGAGCATCTGTGGTGTCAGTTGGAGCAGCAGGTCAGAAGCCGATTCCCACCGCCGGCGTCTTTGGAGGAACTGGAGCAGGGTTTGCTCGAAGAATGGCTCAGGATTCCTCTAGCCACTGTCCAAAAGCTGTATGAATCAATTCCCCGACGCATTGCAGCTGTTATTGCCGCTAAAGGAGGACCAACTCCATATTAAGAATAAAAACCGCCATTTATCAAGGTGTTCATATTATTTTGTCCAACCCCTGTATATATATCATGCGTTAGTCAGGTGAATTATACCGAATGTGTATAAAGTAACGCAAGTGAAGAGACAAATCCGATTTGAATTACAGTATATTAACGCGAATGAACATGAACGAGTAATATTTATTAATTGTACTTTATAACAACTGTATATTCCATAGTGAGATTTATAAGAGGTGTTCAAAATGTTTTTACGAGTTAAAAAACAAGTTTAAACTAGCTTAAACCAGTACAAATCGGATTTGTCTTTTCATTTTCATTACTTTATACACATCCTGTATAACACTGGTATGCATCAATTTTGCTGTCAAGGGTTTTGTAAGTGATTATTATAGAGTGTTTCCTGCTGATTTCGAATCTGCAATCCGTTTTTCTCAATCAGCTCAGGTTATCCGGCTATGGCCTCATAAGTAAAATAGAATTTTTCGTGATTTTGTCAAAGCGGAATTGGAACAGTAACATCTATCATCACTTGTTTCACTTGTATAATATCTTTTTTTACTTTTCAGGCATATAGATAAAATATTTCATAATGAATAGAGCGTGAAAAAATTATCCCAATAGATTCTGCTACATATGTGGGACGGTTACCATGCCAAATAACCAGTCCCAAATCACTAAATTTGTGAAGACAATGTATAGAGCATACTTTGGAATTAAGCTAGGGGACCAGGACAAAAATTTCGCCCCTCATATGTGCTGCAAGACGTGCATTGAAAATTTGAGAAGATGGAGCAAAGGCAGAGCGAAATCTTTGCCTTTTGGAATTCCCATGATTTGGAGAGAAGGAAAGGATCACGTGACAGATTGCTATTTCTGCATGACAAACCTCCAAGGTGGGCTTCTAAATTTATTTTTCTTAAATATTTTGAAATCCTCGTATGAAACGTGATATAATATTCACCATAATGTAATATTCACCATATATAGCATAATATTCACCATAATGGTAATCATACATTTACATATACATATTGTTATAGAAAATACATTTACACATACACATTGTTATACAAGTTACATTTACATATAAAATGATTGTATATTTTCTTTCTTTTTCATTCATATTGTCCCCGAAGGGACAATATGAATGAAAAAGAAAGAAAATATACAGACTCCATCGACCTATTTCATATCTTACAGACCGCAGCCTTCCCTCACGAGCCGCCACTGTCTGAATGCTTCTTCTATTTCATATGCAAGTTTTATATCCATTGTTTCTGTGTTTCTATTTTCAGGAGTTAACAAGAAGAATAAACACATTGTTGTATACCCTGACATTCCTTCTGCTATGAGACCTGTACCCCATGGTCCTGGAATTCCAATACCCGACCCACCTCAAACCCTGGACTTCGATGATTCTGATGATGAATCAATGACCAATGCCAATGACCAGTCCCAGTCGTATATACCTCAAAATACCGCTTCAAATGAGCCGAGGCCTCTCAACCAGGCCAAACTTAATGATCTTACCAGGGATTTAGGACTTTCCAAATTAGCTGCCGAGATCTTGGGCTCACGACTTCGAGAGGACAACTTGCTGGCTCCGGGAACAACATTCTCCTGGTATAGGAAACGAGAGGAAGAATTCCGCAAGTTTTTTGCAGTGCACGAAAATACCTCTTCCTTAGTGTACTGCTGCAATGTTGAGGGGCTAATCGAATCCTTGGGCCTGCCATATAACGCATCAGAATGGAGGCTATTTATAGACTCGTCTAAACGAAGTTTGAAAGCAGTACTTCTCAACAATGGGAATAGGGTTGCATCAGTCCCTGTAGCACATTCCGTACAACTTACTGAGAGCTACGATAACATGAAAATTTTACTGGATGCTCTCGTATACGACCAACATAAGTGGAGGATCTGTGGAGATTTGAAGGTAATACTAATATCATAAGTAAACTATTGCTGTTGACTATGTTGTTTTTCAAAAGGTTATTTGAGAGCGTATAAGAACACTTAACTTCCCCACAGAAGTGATACAGTCCAATGCATAGATTTTTTTATCTGATAGAACAAATTCTCTAAATTCTTTAAATATTTTCATTTTTTTTCAGATTGTGGCATTTGTATTGGGAATGCAAGGGGGATACACGAAATACCCATGTTTCCTCTGCAAATGGGATAGCCGAGCGGATGAGAAGCACTATGCACAGCGTGAATGGGCATCCAGAGAGAATTTTGAACCTGGGTCGCATAATGTCGTTTCAGTGCCCCTTGTACCACCAACAAAAATTTTGCTCCCACCACTTCATATTAAGCTGGGCTTGATGAAAAATTTCATCAAATCAATGAATAAGAAGGGTTCAGCATTCCGATATCTCGAGTAAATTTCCTCATATATCTGATGCTAAACTAAATGCTGGGGTTTTTGATGGTCCTCAAATTCGAACTTTGATCAAGGATACTCAGTTCGAAAACGCAATAACTCCAACTGAGAAGAATGCCTGGCAGGCATTCAAATCAGTTGTCACTGATTTTCTTGGCAAGCGTAGAAGTCCAGAATACGAGTCCGTTGTCGAAAACTTGATGGAAGCTTTCAAAACTCATGGGTCGCGCATGTCCATAAAAATGCACTTTTTGTGGTCCCACTTGGACTATTTTCCTGAAAATTCCGGGGATTATAGTGAGGAACAGGGTGAACGATTTCACCAAGATATCAAAATAATGGAAGAGATGTACCAGGGAAACTGGGATATCAATATGCTGGCGGACTATTGCTGGTGTTTGAAGCAAGACGTGCCCAAAGAAAAACACAGACGGAAAGCCAAAAAAACTTCATTCCTTCCTCAATAAACTTTTTTCGGGTCAATCCCAGAATAGGCACCTGATGTACCTCAATCCCAGATGAAGCACCTGCGTTCAACCTCAATCCCAGAATAGGCACCTTGCAAGGAATTAAATAAAAAAAACCTGATGATTACAAAATTTATTGTTTATACAAAGTTTATTACAAATGTAATAAAGGCAAAGTTATAAAAGGTTTAAAGTGGTTTAATGAATAAAGAAAAATTTTAGATATTATAAATTCCTGCAATATGAGCCCTAATGTTTCTGAATTCATCTGAAGCAAATCTATCTTGCCACATAAATTGGTATAGATATAGGTTAGGTTAGGTTAGAGTTGATTTTTTCAAATATTGATAAAAACAATGAAATTATATCTCTAAAAACTGTTTATATTTTTTTCTCCTCAATCCCAGATTAAGCACCTGTGTTTTGCCTCAATCCCAGATTAAGCACCTAAAAATGATTTCAGGTGCCTATTCTGGGATTGATCCTTTTTTTCCATATTCATTGTATGAATAAAAGTATTTTTTCACACAATGTTTTCATTTTTCACGAGTGTTCTTATAATATTATTCATATCTACAGTGTTTAAGCTAAAAAAATCAATAAATTTGGGGATAAAATTGGACTTATAATAAATGGCCAATAGAGAAAAAACCTGACCTGATTGAGGAAAACCAATGTCATTTTCGAATTCAGCATGGTCGAATTATATAATATGAGTTGAAAAAACCCTCACAGCAGACAAAAAAATTTCATATGCATACCAGTGTAATCAGCTGTTTCCTAATTTTCTGAACATAAGACTTTACGACAAAACAGCTCACAAGGAAAAGTCTTCAGAAAATTTCAAAACGCAACTTCTCAAACGCGAAATTGTGAAACAGAAAGATAAATTAATCGACCTTAAAAAAGAATCCATCAAAAATGTTTTACTTTTCAGAAAAGAAACCGGAAATCTACACTTCTATTCTTCTATCTTATTCTTAAATAGAAGCTTAAGAGAATTCAAAGATGACATTGAGTTTAAACACTTAAATAAATTACACAAACTTTATGGAGGAACAATTATGCAGAAAAACAAAGCATCAATAGTGACTAATTTATCAAATTATGAACCTAATGAACACGAATCTAATATACTTGACAAAGGATTAAATTTTGGGGTGCTCTTCCAATATGTGCTCTACCGCGAAACTGTGATCTACCATATTCCAATACGTGCTCTACCGTGAAACTAGCCTTATAAGGCTAACTAACGAAAATATCATGACTTAACCTAACCAATCGTTAGGTCAACTATACGCCCTTGACGATTGGTTAGGTTAAGTCGTGATATTTTCGTTAGTTAGCCTTATAAGGCTAACTAACGTACCTGCTGCTAATCCGAATAATCTAAGTAGATCACGTATTGGAATGTAAATTTTAAGGAAGAGCACATATTGGAAGAGCACCAATTTTGGGCTTAGGAAACCATCTAAAAAGATAGAAAAACAAATTGAAACCGAAAGATTTTATGAAAAAATTAAATACAATGAACATAATGGTAAAATAAATGTGATTAATGATGATGAACTTAAAACGAAATTAAAAACCTTTTCAATCTCATTTATTGAAAATAATAATCATGGAAAATTAACAAAAAATGAATATGACGCGATATCATCTCTTAGAAACAATGATGAAATCATAATAAAAAATAAAAAATCCGATAAAGGTAATAGTACTGTTATATTGAACAAGAATGAATATAATAATAAATTAAGAGATATTGTCAGCAATAATAGTAAATTTTCAAAGTGTAATAGTAACACAACACTTAAAACAAAAAATGAAATAAATAAAATTGCTAAATCAATAAATGACGTAAACATCTCCAAATTACTAAAACGATCAGGAAGTTATAATGATGGTCATCTTTATGGACTACCTAAGATTCATAAAAACTCTACTAATCCACCATTACGCCCCGTCATCTCAATGAGCGGAACCCGTCACACATGATATCGCTCAGTTTTTAAATAAGATAATAAGACCGTATCATTGTAAATTCTACGACCGAAACACTAGCTAAATTAGCTAACTTAAAAATAGCCAACGCTGAACAACTTGTTTCTCTTGACGTGGAATGACTTTTTACAAATGTACCAGTCATGGAAACCATAGAAATAATTTTGGACAATGTTTACAATAATCAAAATTTAATTGCACCAACATTAAAAAAAGAAGACATGAAACAATTACTTATTTTGTGTTGTACAAAAACTCCGTTTAGATTCTGTGATGAAACCTACATACAGATAGATGGTGTTGCTATGGGCACACCATTAGGACCTACTTTCGCAGACTTTTATATGTCAAACTTAGAAAATAAAATAATGAAAGAAAACAACTTCTACAACCCAAAACTGTATATGAGATATGTCGACGATACCTTGATACTATTTAAAAACAATAACCACATTCCTTTATTTATTCGAAGACTTCATGAACTAAGTAAATTAAAATTCACATTTGAACCTTCCTTGAATAATACACTCTCTTTTCTCGACATTAATATATTCATTGGTCAAAATGGATGTTTAACGACTGGTGTACGTGTTAAACCAACAGACAAAGGAACGTATTTAAATTATAATTCATACTCACCAGAAAAATATAAACTATCAATAATTAAAACACTCGTCACAGAGCTTTCAATATATGCTCAAGTTGGCAACTATTTAATCAAGAATTGAGAGAATAAAGCAAAATCTAATAAACAGTGATTTTCCGCTATTTTTAATCGACAATATCATAAACCGAACTCTAACAAATTTATATAACAAAAATAAGGAGGAGGATGAAAATAAAAATAAAAATACAGATATAAAATTTTACTTCGAAACAAGAAATCCAACAAGACTAAAACATGAAGAAAAATGTCTAAACAATATATTAAAGAGGCACATAAAACCAATGGATAAAGAAAAAACTATCAACGTTAACATATACTATAAAAACAAAAAGTTATCAAGCCATTTTTCGACACGTAGCAAAAACCCTGATAAGCAACATCATGTGGTGTACCAATTTACGTGTCCTGTAGTTGACTGTACGTCGACTTACATTGGTTACACCACAAACCACATTAAAGAGAGAGCATACCAACATAAATATCGTCCAAGTAAAATTAACGAACATTACAGAGTAGATCATAAAATATTAAATTAAAAAATATCTCAGAAAACTTTCAAATCTTCTACTCATCACATAACGTACAAAAACTAAAAATTGCCGAAGCCTTTTACATTAAAATGAAAAAACCGAAAATTAATATAAAATTTAATGAACTTTCGAATATTCTTAAATTAATTTGAAATTGTATCAAATTTACAATCAAAAAATATATATATAACCCATTTTACTTTAAAATTATGTATAAAGCTCTGAAGATGTTCAAAGTATATGAACGAAACGCGTCAGCAGAAGAAAAAATGAAGACAGTATTCTTAGCATACTGCAAATTCTTATCTAGAATAATTATTAAGAAACTTAGTACTGAAAATAAAAAACTATTCAGAATATTGGAAATTAAATGTAAATCCTTTATAATAATAATAATAATAACCCTTAAACGTTTACACACATACGTATGCACACTATATATACTATATATATACAAACCTTATGCTAAAATCATTGGATATCACAATAAACTATTTCATTGCGTGTAAGTGCTAACTCTGCTATTTATATAGTCTTAAGCATTTTTGCTTACTGTATATAAATTTTTGCTCAGGCATTTATTCAATTAATTTAATAATCCTCTCAGCTAATCTGTCCCTCAAAATTATAAGATACACACTTTGTATCTAATACACACAAATACATTCTAGACCACAGGTCTATACATCATCCATTACGTAATTCGTTTTTTTACCTACAATAGTCACTAAAATTAGGGACGTTTTCCAGTTTATGTACCGTTTTCTACAGTACATTACATACAGCATAGTAAACATCCTGTGCCCAAGTGACGAAAGTTATAATGTGGGTTAGGTTAGGTTACGTTAGGTTAGGTTAGGTTATCAAGAACTCATTTTTGATCACTCATTTTTGATCTGAAAAGAAGCAAAAATAAATTATATGAAAAACGGTACACAAACTGGAAAAGGTCCAAAATTAGTTATAGACTGTACGATGAGGGTAACTTTGAAAAATAATTTATATTTTTCCTTTTTACCTACTATTCATTATGTATGTAATTTTCCCCACAGAAAACTAAAAAAAAATTTAAATTTAATAATATCATTCTTTGTCTAAATTAACGTATTAATTCTTTTATTCTGTTTGCATAAAATTAAAGTTTTAATCTTTGAATTTTTATATTTTATAATAGCCCTCTAAGCGAGTGTCATGTTAAAAATTTGATTACTCCGCATTGTACCCAACCACCCGAACTCACTTGTTCTGTATAAAACTTGTAATGTAAAGAAAAATTCGTCATCTAACTTGAATTAGTTAGGATGTTATTTTCTCAATTGTATTGTATTGTATGAATTGTGCCCTATTATATTATTGTATAAATATCATTTTTAAAAGGGAGAGCAATGTAAAAATGAACAATGAATAATCAATATTCATTTTTACATAAGAACCAAAATCGCTTAACGCGAGTTTGGATAATAATTTTACTTGTAGCTTCCTCTTTTTGTTTGTGTCACAACCCTACGATCTACCATTTCTATGGTTTAGTCGTATCCATTTTCCATTTGTTATAGAAGTTATTATTATTAATTATGATTATCTTGCATCTCACCCTCGACCCTAGATTATGCATACACATTGCATGTAACAGGATTGGAACCCGTAGTTGTACTTCTTAGTCATTAATACCCACTCTTTGTCTCTAATTCGTTCTTGTAAATCTTCCTAATAATGATTTGTACTATACGTACAAATTCAATAACTATGACATCATAAAGTAACTTAATTCTCTTCACGTTCTCCATACCTTGAACACTGAATCACGTGTTTAGTATTTGGACATCTTCCGTATTCAATGTATGGTAAATTCTTTAATAATAATAAAAAAAAAACCACTTCATTCTCTATACATCATTATTTATGTTGTTTCCTACCTATTGTCTACTGATGCCTATCAACCTATCAGTCCATATTTTACGCGTGTTTATATTACGCACACAACCTATTGTGTTACGTACATGTCAAATACGTCCACATTAATTTTTTTTTCTTTTAAGTGCGTTCACCCCTCACAAGATATTCATAAATGCTTAGGTAAGTGATCGAATTCGCTAATCACTGCAAAATCGAACGCTTCTAAGATAAATATCTCCTCTCGCTCTGATTCAAATTTATAACATATTATAACATAATATAACATATTATGTTGTATATAAATCCATACCGTATGTGCCCATGTACTTTGTATTATATTTCTAACATCTTAATTGTCTATTAATATGAAACACTGTAAAAACAAAACAAAGTTATAGTAACTGTTTAATTGTAATTAACTGTAATACTTTAATTTAATATAACGTAATGTACTTTTAATGAAACTGTAATTAATAATAACTTGTAATGTACTTCATTGAAACTGTAATTAAATGTAATGATTTAATATATAATGTAAGAAATGTACTTTAAATGGAAGTGAATTAAACATAATAAGTGAATATAATAATTGGTAATTGTAATCGTAATTGTAATAAACCCAAACGAAAAGTACTGAGATGTGTACTTAAATTGTACTATGTACTACTATGAAATGATATCACCTTCAGAAAATGAAGATCGCAAAAAAAAATACGATTAGTTTTTATTTTTATTTTTTTTAATTTTTATTTGGAATCTTTCAAACATCTGATCATGTGTTTAAAAGGGGGGAAACTTAACCTTCAACTGCCTTCCCCCAACATTTAGGCTTATATGATACATGTATTCGTAAAATGAACTTCACTTCATTACGGGACACTTCTTTGGTCACTACTACGAGATTCCCTTGTTAGCAGCCTCGCTGCGGGGAGGGGGCAGAGGCCCCTTGCCTCCTTAATTTTTTTAGATTCCGGCCTGAGCCATGGTCGAAAGAGGTCGAACCTCTACCCCTGTAAATTCAGAGCACTACCTGTACATTTTTTAGAAGTAAATTACAGTGAGAAACTTTTTATTTTCCCCTTCGAGCCGTGCTCTCTTCAGAAGAACTTAGTCAGTAAAGTCGATAAGTTATAAAAGAAAAGTCGATAATTTTAGTATCAGAGAAAGTATCAGGGTATTATAAAAGATAAGAATTAACGACTGTCGACCCTAAAGCGAGAGAAAAGAATTAGAGTGTTATAGAAGAAATATCCGTTGCTGCCTCCCAACTAGAACCCCCGTCGATCCGAACCGACTGAGGGCCATAGACGGAGGGGTTAACATATATATATATATATATTAACGGTGCTCAGTTATTTATATTAACGGTGCCCAATGAGCTCTGGCCCCCGCACCCCTCCTTGGGCACCGTTGTTCACACGGCTCTGGGCCCAAGTACTGGGGGCCCACCGGGAAATTACCCGGTATCCCGGTGGGCCAGTCCGTCACTGAACACAGATTGAATTACACTCAAGTTTTCAGACTTTTTTGTCATTTTTAAGGATATGCTTGTCTGCTGTGTACAGCACTTAACCTAGGTACATAAGATGTTATTTAGGTTTACCTAAATTATGTACACTATAATTATAAATTTACAACGAAATAATAAGAACGATCTACAATGCTCTCATATTTGTTATTTACTAAAAGAAAAAAGATTAGTATTTTAATTCTGTCAAACACGGAACTTTTTTTTAGGTTTTTGAAAATAATATATAAACATAAATTGTATCCCATTATTTTTCACTGCTTGTATATAACAATAACAAAATTATTAATACTGTAATAATAATAGGTTAAAGAAGCTAGCTACATATTGCATTATGTTTGTGTTTTTCATTGATTACCTACTTCAAATAAAGCTTAAAATTATATTATAATAATATATCATGACCCATGAAGTTCAGTTCCATCAAAATTTTACTTTTCGTGCTTTTGTTCTGGCAAATGGGCGAACAAGTTGTTTCAAGTCCAGTTTCTCAGCCATTTCATGTTTTATTGACAGAGTAGAAAGCCCAACAAGTCTTTCTAGCGTCATGGTTGAGCGTAAATACGTTTTTATCAATTTTAGTTTGGAAAAACTTCGCTCACCACTGGCCACAGATGCAGGGAGTGTTAAGAGAATACATAAAGCAATAAATACATTTGGAACACTATCTGTCAGCTTTTTTTTGCAAATAAATTTCAGAATGTCTCGTGGGGATGCACTCTTCTCCACCCTTCTTGCAATGACTTGTAATTCACCACACATATCTGCAGCATCAATATCTTTATTATCACCATGTTGTAAAGCTTTTTCTAGTGTTAAACAATGATCCATTATTTCCTTCGTTGTCATTGTCTGCATCTTGTGGATGTCATAAAGGAAGCCAAACAAAGAACTAACTTGATGCATATGTGTGAATCTTTGTTCAACTGATTGTATTGCCGAGTCCAAGACTACAAAATAAAAATTCACCTTGAACTTTTGCTTGGGATTCTGAATTGGTTCATCGTCTGCCTCGTACGTGAATTGTTTATTTGACAGTGTCCACTATAGGCACGTAATATACATATGAATGTACGCATATGACTGTGGTCGCCCTCGATGGTATTCGCTGCGGACTCTACATATTTAATCAATCTGGTTTATATTATGATAAATCTGACGAGAAGCACTAAGATTGAAAAGAAAAACTCGCTATACCTATAAACACGTTTCTATCCCATACATAATTAATCCTTACCCCGCTTTTATTTCAACAAATATATAAAACAGAAAAACTAAGTCAAGCATTATAGAATATGCATATTATAATATAAGAAAAATCAGATAATTACGTTACAGAAATAAAACAATTTCAACTTACAGTTTGGCATGCTGACGAACCGTTCTTGAAACTTGTTACTCTGACCACTCTAAGAAGATGACTAAGCCTGCATTTTCCACTCCACACTCACCCACGCCAAATCATGTGACGTCATAACACCACACGACCCTCTCCCCGACTATCCCCCGCTCCACCCCCACCCCGTCCTCCATCCTCCTCCTCTGTCCCGCGGGTGACCTCACCTTTTCCCACCTGCCCCCCTACCTTTTCCTCCTCTTCCTTCCTCCTCTTCCTTCCTCTTCTTCCTCGTGGAAGGTAGGGGCAGGTGGGAAAAGGTGACTAATAAGCACTTACGCTGCTCCCTTCCTCATATGATGCTGAGGAAGTTTGTCGGAAGAATGCTCCCAGCATCATATGATGATCGCGTTATTTTTTTTATGTTTTCGCACAAAACCCCAATAAAAATAAATGATTTTGCATTTTAATGCTATTGATGACTCAGATATATTCATAAACCATCCGCAACAAACATACACACACATGCATGTATACATATGCACACATGTACACATAAACGAGCAAGTGTTATGCTTACATTTGAGTTTTGAAGAATCTATGACTCAGATATATTCATAAACCATCCGCAACACACACACACACACACACACACACACACACATGCATGCATGTATGTATACATATGTACATATGTACACAAACGAGCAAGTATTATACTTACATTTGAGTTTTGAAGAATGTACATTTTATTTGTCCTCTTGAAAAATAATTTTTTATTCCTTTTGAAAAATAACTCCTTATAAAATAATTGTCCTTCTGGAAAAGAATTGTTCATAAAATGTTTTTCTCTTTGTGTTGTATGTGCGCATACATGACATTGTCATTGACCTATAGGTCTAATCTGCATATCAGATTTGTCCACCAGACGCATATTTTTGTTATAGTCCACAACAGCATCTGGTTTGAATTTTATTTCGTTTGTTCAATGATTGACCTTTCCTGAGTCGATCATTCTTCCACTGTGAATTGTTGTTAGCATATGCACATCTCTTTTATCAGTCCATTTTAGTGCTAATAAAGGTTTTGATTCCATCAGATGGCACTCTCCTTTTCTACTTGGGCGAAACTTGGGCATGTTTTTTCTACTTACCTTTACAGTTCCACATGATCCTGTTTTATTTACATGCAGATATTTGCATAGTGATGGGCTCGTATACCAGTTGTTGGTATACAGAATGTAGCCTTTATTCAAATATTTAGCTAAAAGTGTCTTTACAATTGCTCCAGAATGTCCTAGTGGATCATTTGCAGGATAATCTATGTCCGATCCAGTGTAAATGATGAAATCCAAGACAAATCCAGTTTCACAATCGCAAAGGATAAAAAATTTCACTCCAAATCTATGACGCTTGGAGGGTATGTATTGTCGGAAAATTACCCTCCCTCTGAAAAGTACAAGAGATTCATCAATAACTAATTTTTGTCCTGGATTGTAAATACTTGAAAACTTTGACTTCATGAGAGTTATATAGTGTCTGATTTTTACAAGATGATCATTTGGCTAATTTGGAGGAATTGAATTGTCTGTGAAATGCAGAAATCTCATGAGTAATAAATATCCATCTCTTGACATATACTTGCGAAAGGAAGACGGTTCAGTCAAGGAGTCTGAACCCCAGTAATCCTGCAGTCTATGTTTATTTATGTGTGGCATGAGCATTGTTAGAGCAAAAAAGACATACAGTTCATCATTTTTTGTATCATGCCATCGTTGCATCCTGGAAGATTGAGATGGGCCTAATCTTCTTTTCTCATATTGATAAAACTCATTTGTTTGTTCCATTATATTTTGCATCATAACATTGTCAAAGAAATACTCAAAAAAATTTATTTCTGAACTTGCTTCATTTAGATTGCAACCTTGTTGAAGTCCTACATTTTCTTGAAAGCGATATCTGTTAGACTGGCAATGTTGCACACTTTACCATGAAAATGAACTATTACTACTTGCTGTAATATCATCTCCATTGTCACTTATATCAGTTTCACTATAATCACTTTCACACTCGCTGCTTCCAGAGCTTATTGCATCTAACGCAGCTCTCATTTGTTCATAACTTTCCAGTCTTTGTCGTTTAGCTGCCATAGCGCACTGAACATAAACGCTTGAAAACGCGTAAATTTTCATAAGATTCTACTCAACCATATTCCCAAGTTACCCACTAAATTCTGTTTCATTTGTAAGAGAAAATGTTTATTTTGTAAGAGAAAATGTTTATTTATTAAGGGAAACAAAAATAATTTAACAAAATGATGCTTGACTTGATTTATTTTACTTTAACAAAAGGGAAAATTTCCGGATTGTTTTGGGCATAGGTGGAAAGTACACGGTCAGGAATTGCGCATCCGAAGGGCTAACAATAAATCTCGTATCATGAAGCAAATTGAGGAATGCTAGCTCGATCTCAAAGGGTTTTAAATTGCAATTCCCTCAAAAACTGTGGGTGATAGAAAAAAACGTGTTTTCATTTTTTTAATCAGTGTAAAAAAGAACATAAGACTCACCCACATTTATCAAATTTAGAAAAACTTTGTTGAACCATGTTATGATTTACTGAATATTTCCATTTGGACATTGGGACAAGACCATAGTTCATGTGACAAATATTAATAATACGAAATGACAATAGAATACATTGACTGCTCAAATACTAAGTATAGAAATGGAGTTAATAGGAAATAGTACAGTAATGTCGGATATAAGTAGAGCTACAGTCAGACGCCTTTGTATCATGAACTCCATAGCTTTCGAAGACGTATATATATATACCGGGTGCGGCAAAAATAACGCCCTTTTTAGTTTATTCTCTTTTATTGAAGGAAATAAATCAATTACAGCATTTTAAGAGAAATAATAAGGTTTTTAAGAAAAATACAGCATTTTAAGAAAAATAATAAGTACTTTCTCAGTAAAAACTAAAAAATAACTGGAATTTAATTAATTTTGTGGTTGGCTCAATACACATTAAAAAAAGATGTACAATTAATAAAAGGGCGTTACTTTTGCCGCACCCGATATATATATATATATATATATATATATATATATAAGTGTGTATATGTACAGTATATATATATATATATATAGTTTTACAATCATGCACGCTACTATGTTCCAAAGCAATTATTCAACCGTTAATGTTCTCATATTTGTTCAAATAAATTTCTAATAATAAAATTTTTATAAGTTTATTCATCTCAATCTTGTGTTTATGTACAATACTTTTGGGAGCAGTTGGACGGGAGAAGCCATATATAAAGATTTCACATGATTTAACTCCACACAAAACACAGTTCTTTATAATAATATCTGCTCTAACGTTCAAGCTACTCTGACGTTGTCTGGTGATAATACATCATTATTTACTCATTGAAATAACTGCACGGTCACACCTATTAACTTGTGGCATCTTCCAATATATATATATATATATAGTCATGCGGGTTGCTTCTACAAAGCTTCAATTTAATATTTAGGAGAAATCCAATGACAAGGAGGAATGTAAATGCCATGAAAAGTCTTCTTTAATGCGCAACGTTTCGAGCAATCCGCTCATCATCAGGCTAGATAATAACAATATGAAATTAGAATCAATAAATAAATGTGAACAAGACAAAATAATTTCTATAAAACCTATTCATTAAAAGCAAATTTTAAAAAGACTAAAAGAAGAGGGTTAAATTCAAAGTTATAAAAATTTACATATAAAATTACAAGAAATTTAAAAAGCTATTTTTAAATTACATATAGTAAATTTGAAATTAGTACACTGGAATAATTAACACTAATACAATGGAATAATTAACACTACGAACCTTTCAATGCTGGTTCCGAGGCACGAGTAATTTAAAACAAAACAAAACAGGAAAACAAACTATGGGTTGGGCGGTTGGAGAGTTATAAGTTGGGGATGGGGGATTAAAAAATTGGGGAGGGGGGAGGGGGAGGAGAGTTGGGGAGGGGGGATTATAAAAAATTTAGAGGGACAGCTGAGGAATCCACGTTTAGAGAAGGGGTCAATGTTTTAATATAAAGAGATTCCAAAATTCTAAGTGAGTTAGGACAAGTATTACAACCGAGAATTTTAAAATTATCTAAAGTGACATCAGTTTTACATTTAATACTATGTTCCCGAATACTAGAGGCTTCTTTTTTATTTAAAATTTTACCTGTTCGGCAACTTATTCCCATATGCGAATAAAATCTAGCCCTGAGGGAGCGCACGGTGCTGCCAATATAAGTACCAATGAGACACCTTGGGCAGGTAAATAAATATACAACACCGCTACGCAACGAATCAGGAGTTCGATCCTTCGCTGAGAAAAAGCTACCTAAAGACATTTTGTTAATAAATATAATGCGAAAATCAGTATGATAAAAAAATTTTCTTAACAACTTTGTAAATTTAACTTTAAATTCTTTATTCATGGGACCCATTTCAGGTACCAAGAAATATTTTATATCTTTAGGCACTGAAATACAGGGAAGTTGAGGGCTATAAACATTATTTAAAAAAGATCTTATTAGTTTATCTACATATTGAACAGGAAAACTATTATTGGTAAAATATGATCTTAAATTATTAAATTCATCGTTAAGTAAGGTAAAACTAGAGGTCAAATTATATCCTCTGAACAAGAGAGTTTTAATACACGACATCTTATAGTTAAAATCAGTAAAACTAAAGAAATTCATGCCCAAACCAGTAAAAGTGGGTTTCCTGTAAACTGATGTAGTAATAGAATCACCTTTTTTCGAAATTAAAAGATCTAAAAAGGGAAGTGAGCCATTTTTCTCAGTTTCCATTGTATAAGTTATATTGGGGTGCAGAGAATTTAAGAAGTTAAAAAATTGTTGCGCTTGTACAGCATTATCAAAAACAGCTATCGAGTCATCAACGAAGCGTCGATAGAAAATTGGTTTACAATGGGTGGGAGATTGTCTAAAAATTACACTTTCTAAATGAGTCATAAAAAAATCAGCTGATAAAGGTCCGACGGGTGATCCCATCCCAACACCATCAATTTGTTGGTAAACCTTATTATTGAAAGTAAAATAACATTGCTTAAAAACCAATTCTAAAAGTTCCTTAAAATAAGACCATGGAAAACCATGAAAACTATCAACAGAGCTAAAAACCCTATCTAAAATAATGGCAATAGTTCCTTATACAGGTACATTCGTGAAAAGCGACTTTACATCAAAACTGACAAAAAACTTTTTTGAATCTAAATTCTCACTAAGAAGATCTTTTTGAAATTCATAAGAGTTATTTATAGTATAAGCATTTTTCGCAAAAGGTGAAAGGAGACCAACAACAAATTTTGCCAATTGAAAGGTAGGTAAGTTATACGAAGCTAAAATAGGACGGAGAGGTGTTCCAACTTTATGGATTTTAGGCAAACAGTATAATTGAGCAAGATCAGAACCAGATACGAATAACTGAGAGTAAGTATCGTTTTTTATTATCTTTAAAGACTTTAATCGTGACAAAAATCTATTAACTTGGTCTTCCAACCTTAAAATGACTTTATTGACGGGTTCAAGAATTTGTTTGAATTTGCTAACATCACTTAGGATTTCATTAGTTTTATTTATGTAATCAGATTTATTCAAAATAACAACTCCGTTGCCCTTGTCCGGTCTAGTCACAACAATCTCCTGGTTCTTTGCCAAATTCTTAATAACCTGCAAGTCACTCTTTATAAATATGAAAGATTTAAATTTAAGGTTTCTAAGTTTGTGAAAAAATTCATGAGTTAAATTAGCAAACTGACATTTAAAATTATTAAAATCACCAACATGGGAACATTTTTCAAGCCATTAAAAAAATTTTCAAAGTAAAGAAAAAACGAAGGCTTATATATTTGAAATAACGGAAGCTTAAATTGCAAGCCAAGTGAGAGTAAAAACTTTTCCCGAGGGGAGAGGGTGTAACTAGAAAAATTCGAAATTACTTTATGAGAATTGAAAAATTAGGTGAATTCAGGCCCAGGGCCTTTAACTTACGTTCATGAGTTTCAGAAATGGTAGAATGAAACTTTTCAAGATCACGTTGTACAAGAGAAATTATTAATAAATATCCAACAACGAAAGGGTATTTTTAAGAGTAATTATATGATGCTCAAGCGACTTATTATGCGAGTCTGAAATTTTGATTTTATAATTAATTTCATTATTTAATAAATATTCCAGGGAAGATTGATAAAATTCAGAGTCATATAGATTGTCACGATAAAGTTTGAAGTAAACGAATTTCGGGAAAACCCTGCAGGTACGACACATTTCAAGAAAATAACAATCGAGTTTTGACTTGAGAAGCTTTCGTGAAGTCTTCCAAACATGGCGATAAGCCCTAAGGCAATCTTGTCCATACCTTGAGTATATATAGTCATGCGGGTTGCTTCTACAAAGCTTCAATTTAATATTTAGGAGAAATCCAATGACAAGGAGGAATGTAAATGCCATGAAAAGTCTTCTTTAATGCGCAACGTTTCGAGCAATACGCTCATCATCAGGCTAGATAATAACAATATGAAATTAGAATCAATAAATAAATGTGAACAAGACAAAATAATTTCTATAAAACCTATTCATTAAAAGCAAATTTTAAAAAGACTAAAAGAAGAGGGTTAAATTCAAAGTTATAAAAATTTACATATAAAATTACAAGAAATTTAAAAAGCTATTTTTAAATTACATATAGTAAATTTGAAATTAGTACACTGGAATAATTAACACTAATACAATGGAATAATTAACACTACGAAACTTTCAATGCTGGTTCCGAGGCACGAGTAATTTAAAACAAAACAAAACAGGAAAACAAACTATGAGTTGGGCGGTTGGAAAGTTATAAGTTGGGGAGGGGGGATTATAAAAAATTGGGGAGGGGGGAGGGGGAGGGGAGTTGGGGAGGGGGGATTATAAAAAATTTAGAGGGACACCTGAGGAATCCACGTTTAGAGAAGGGGTCAATGTTTTAATATAAAGAGATTCCAAAATTCTAAGTGAGTTAGGACAAGTATTACAACCGAGAATTTTAAAATTATCTAAAGTGACATCAGTTTTAAATTTAATACTATGTTCCCGAATACTAGAGGCTTCTTTTTTATTTAAAATTTTACCTGTTCGGCAACTTATTCCCATATGCATGAATTTCTTTAGTTTTACTGATTTTAACTATAAGATGTCGTGTATTAAAGCTCTCTTGTTCAGAGGATATAATTTGACCTCTAGTTTTACCTTACTTAACGATGAATTTAATAATTTAAGATCATATTTTACCAATAATAGTTTTCCTGTTCAATATGTAGATAAACTAATAAGATCTTTTTTAAATAATGTTTATAGCCCTCAACTTCCTGTATTTCAGTGCCTAAAGATATAAAATATTTCTTGGTACCTGAAATGGGTCCCATGAATAAAGAATTTAAACTTAAATTTACAAAGTTGTTAAGAAATTTTTTATCATACTGATTTTCGCATTATATTTATTAACAAAATGTCTTTAGGTAGCTTTTTCTCAGCGAAGGATCGAACTCCTGATTCGTTGCGTAGCGGTGTTGTATATTTATTTACCTGCCCAAGGTGTCTCCTTGGTACTTATATTGGCAGCACCGTGCGCTCCCTCAGGGCTAGATTTTATTCGCATATGGGAATAAGTTGCCGAACAGGTAAAATTTTAAATAAAAAAGAAGCCTCTAGTATTCGGGAACATAGTATTAAATGTAAAACTGATGTCACTTTAGATAATTTTAAAATTCTCGGTTGTAATTCTTGTCCTAACTCACTTAGAATTTTGGAATCTCTTTATATTAAAACATTGACCCCTTCTCTAAACGTGGATTCCTCAGCTGTCCCTCTAAATTTTTTATAATCCCCTCCCCAACTCCCTCCCCCCTCCCCCCTCCCCAATTTTTATAATCCCCCTCCCCAACTTATAACTCTCAACCGCCCAACCCATAGTTTGTTTCCTGTTTTGTTTTGTTTTAAATTACTCGTGCCTCGGAACCAGCATTGAAAGGTTCGTAGTGTTAATTATTCCATTGTATTAGTGTTAATTATTCCAGTGTACTAATTTCAAATTTACTATATGTAATTTAAAAATAGCTTTTTAAATTTCTTGTAATTTTATATGTAAATTTTTATAACTTTGAATTTAACCCTCTTCTTTTAGTCTTTTTAAAATTTGCTTTTAATGAATAGGTTTTATAGAAATTATTTTGTCTTGTTCACATTTATTTATTGATTCTAATTTCATATTGTTATTATCTAGCCTGATGATGAGCGTATTGCTCGAAACGTTGCGCATTAAAGAAGACTTTTCATGGCATTTACATTCCTCCTTGTCATTGGATTTCTCCTAAATATTAAATTGAAGCTTTGTAGAAGCAACCGCATGACTATATATACTCAAGGTATGGACAAGATGGCCTTAGGGCTTATCGCCATGTTTGGAAGACTTCACGAAAGCTTCTCAAGTCAAAACTCGATTGTTTTTTCTTGAAATGTGTCGTACCTGCAGGGTTTTCCCGAAATTCGTTTACTTCAAACTTTATCGTGACAATCTATATGACTCTGAATTTTATCAATCTTCCCTGGAATATTTATTAAATAATGAAATTAATTATAAAATCAAAATTTCAGACTCGCATAATAAGTCGCTTGAGCATCATATAATTACCCTTAAAAATACCCTTTCGTTGTTGGATTATTTATTAATAATTTCTCTTGTACAACGTGACTTGAAAAGTTTCATTCTACCATTTCTGAAACTCATGAACGTAAGTTAAAGGCCCTGGGCCTGAATTCACCTAATTTTTTCAATTCTGATAAAGTAATTTCGAATTTTTCTAGTTACACCCTATCCCCTCGGGAAAAGTTTTTACTCTCACTTGGCTTGCAATTTAAGCTTCCGTTATTTCAAATATATAAGCCTTCGTTTTTTCTTTACTTTGAAAAAATTTTTAATGGCTTGAAAAATGTTCCCCATGTGGTGATTTAATAATTTTAAATGTCAGTTTGCTAATTTAACTCATGAATTTTTTCACAAACTTAGAAACCTTAAATTTAAA
The DNA here is from genome assembly GCA_023014485.1 of Bathynomus jamesi. Lineage (NCBI taxonomy): Eukaryota > Metazoa > Arthropoda > Malacostraca > Isopoda > Cirolanidae > Bathynomus > Bathynomus jamesi. The sequence continues at coordinate 3,652 of JAJOZX010001876.1, read as the reverse complement.
TCTTTCATATTTAAGAAGAGTGACTTGCAGGTTATTAAGAATTTGGCAAAGAACCAGGAGATTGTTGTGACTAGACCGGACAAGGGCAACGGAGTTGTTATTTTGAATAAATCTGATTACATAAATAAAACTAATGAAATCCTAAGTGATGTTAGCAAATTCAAACAAATTCTTGAACCCGTCAATAAAGTCATTTTAAGGTTGGAAGACCAAGTTAATAGATTTTTGTCACGATTAAAGTCTTTAAAGATAATAAAAAACGATACTTACTCTCAGTTGTTCGTATCTGGTTCTGATCTTGCTCAATTATACTGTTTGCCTAAAATCCATAAAGTTGGAACACCTCTCCGTCCTATTTTAGCTTCGTATAACTTACCTACCTTTCAATTGGCAAAATTTGTTGTTGGTCTCCTGTCACCTTTTGCGAAAAATGCTTATACTATAAATAACTCTTATGAATTTCAAAAAGATCTTCTTAGTAAGAATTTCGATTCAAAAAAGTTTTTTGTCAGTTTTGATGTAAAGTCGCTTTTCACGAATGTACCTGTATCAGAAACTATTGCCATTATTTTAGATAGGGTTTTTAGCTCTGATGATAGTTTTCATGGTTTTTCATGGTCTTATTTTAAGGAACTTTTAGAATTGGTTTTTAAGCAATGTTATTTTACTTTCAATAATAAGGTTTACCAACAAATTGATGGTGTTGGGATGGGATCACCCGTCGGACCTTTATCAGCTGATTTTTTTATGACTCATTTAGAAAGTGTAATTTTTAGACAATCTCCCACCCATTGTAAACCAATTTTCTATCGACGCTTCGTTGATGACTCGATAGCTGTTTTTGATAATGCTGTACAAGCGCAACAATTTTTTAACTTCTTAAATTCTCTGCACCCCAATATAACTTATACAATGGAAACTGAGAAAAATGGCTCCCTTCCCTTTTTAGATCTTTTAATTTCGAAAAAAGGTGATTCTATTACTACATCAGTTTACAGGAAACCCACTTTTACTGGTTTGGGCATGAATTTCTTTAGTTTTACTGATTTTAACTATAAGATGTCGTGTATTAAAACTCTCTTGTTCAGAGGATATAATTTGACCTCTAGTTTTACCTTACTAACGATGAATTTAATAATTTAAGATCATATTTTACCAATAATAGTTTTCCTGTTCAATATGTAGATAAACTAATAAGATCTTTCTTAAATAATGTTTATAGCCCTCAACTTTCCTGTATTTCAGTGCCTAAAGATATAAAATATTTCCTGGTACCTGAAATGGGTCCCATGAATAAAGAATTTAAACTTAAATTTACAAAGTTGTTAAGAAAATTTTTTTATCATACTGATTTTCGCATTATATTTATTAACAAAATGTCTTTAGGTAGCTTTTTCTCAGCGAAGGATCGAACTCCTGATTCGTTGCGTAGCGGTGTTGTATATTTATTTACCTGCCCAAGGTGTCTCCTTGGTACTTATATTGGCAGCACCGTGCGCTCCCTCAGGGCTAGATTTTATTCGCATATGGGAATAAGTTGCCGAACAGGTAAAATTTTAAATAAAAAAGAAGCCTCAGTATTCGGGAACATAGTATAAATGTAAAACTGATGTCACTTTAGATAATTTTAAAATTCTCGGTTGTAATTCTTGTCCTAACTCACTTAGAATTTTGGAATCTCTTTATATTAAAACATTGACCCCTTCTCTAAACGTGGATTCCTCAGCTGTCCCTCTAAATTTTTTATAATCCCCCTCCCCAACTCCCCCCCCCTCCCCCCTCCCCAATTTTTATAATCCCCCTCCCCAACTTATAACTCTCAACCGCCCAACCCATAGCTTGTTTCCTGTTTTGTTTTGTTTTAAATTACTCGTGCCTCGGAACCAGCATTGAAAGGTTCGTAGTGTTAATTATTCCATTGTATTAGTGTTAATTATTCCAGTGTACTAATTTCAAATTTACTATATGTAATTTAAAAATAGCTTTTAAATTTCTTGTAATTTTATATGTAAATTTTTATAACTTTGAATTTAACCCTCTTCTTTTAGTCTTTTTAAAATTTGCTTTTAATGAATAGGTTTTATAGAAATTATTTTGTCTTGTTCACATTTATTTATTGATTCTAATTTCATATTGTTATTATCTAGCCTGATGATGAGCGTATTGCTCGAAACGTTGCGCATTAAAGAAGACTTTTCATGGCATTTACATTCCTCCTTGTCATTGGATTTCTCCTAAATATTAAATTGAAGCTTTGTAGAAGCAAACCGCATGACTATATATACTCAAGGTATGGACAAGATGGCCTTAGGGCTTATCGCCATGTTTGGAAGACTTCACGAAAGCTTCTCAAGTCAAAACTCGATTGTTATTTTCTTGAAATGTGTCGTACCTGCAGGGTTTTCCCGAAATTCGTTTACTTCAAACTTTATCGTGACAATCTATATGACTCTGAATTTTATCAATCTTCCCTGGAATATTTATTAAATAATGAAATTAATTATAAAATCAAAATTTCAGACTCGCATAATAAGTCGCTTGAGCATCATATAATTACCTTAAAAATACCCTTTCGTTGTTGGATTATTTATTAATAATTTCTCTTGTACAACGTGAACTTGAAAAGTTTCATTCTACCATTTCTGAAACTCATGAACGTAAGTTAAAGGCCCTGGGCCTGAATTCACCTAATTTTTTCAATTCTGATAAAGTAATTTCGAATTTTTCTAGTTACACCCTATCCCCTCGGGAAAAGTTTTTACTCTCACTTGGCTTGCAATTTAAGCTTCCGTTATTTCAAATATATAAGCCTTCGTTTTTTCTTTACTTTGAAAAAATTTTTAATGGCTTGAAAAATGTTCCCCATGTCGGTGATTTCAATAATTTTAAATGTCAGTTTGCTAATTTAACTCATGAATTTTTTCACAAACTTAGAAACCTTAAATTTAAATCTTTCATATTTAAGAAGAGTGACTTGCAGGTTATTAAGAATTTGGCAAAGAACCAGGAGATTGTTGTGACTAGACCGGACAAGGGCAACGGAGTTGTTATTTTGAATAAATCTGATTACATAAATAAAACTAATGAAATCCTAAGTGATGTTAGCAAATTCAAACAAATTCTTGAACCCGTCAATAAAGTCATTTTAAGGTTGGAAGACCAAGTTAATAGATTTTTGTCACGATTAAAGTCTTTAAAGATAATAAAAAATGATACTTACTCTCAGTTGTTCGCATCTGGTTCGATCTTGCTCAATTATACTGTTTGCCTAAAATCCATAAAGTTGGAACACCTCTCCGTCCTATTTTAGCTTCGTATAACTTACCTACCTTTCAATTGGCAAAATTTGTTGTTGGTCTCCTGTCACCTTTTGCGAAAAATGCTTATACTATAAATAACTCTTATGAATTTCAAAAAGATCTTCTTAGTAGAATTTCGATTCAAAAAAGTTTTTTGTCAGTTTTGATGTAAAGTCGCTTTTCACGAATGTACCTGTATCAGAAACTATTGCCATTATTTTAGATAGGGTTTTTAGCTCTGATGATAGTTTTCATGGTTTTTCTTGGTCTTATTTTAAGGAACTTTTAGAATTGGTTTTTAAGCAATGTTATTTTACTTTCAATAATAAGGTTTACCAACAAATTGTGGTGTT